>CM062819.1:367236853-368436853 GCA_031772625.1 Pinus tabuliformis
AAAAAATCTGTTAAGAAACACTAAACAATCAAGGTCAAATTAGGGCTAGGGGAAGAGATACAAGTTGATTTCTGAACCATAGAAACATTTATCTTTAAACACAATCTAAAAGAAAAATTGGAAAAATCCAAGCCAGAGATGGGGTTTTTAAGCTTAAGGAGGATCAACATAGGTCAGAGTTGGAGTAACTGTGCTAGAAAGTGTTGTCTCTAAGCCAAGGGTGCTCTACAAAGAACTTCCCCTGCCCAACCCCGCGTTGGTGCCAGAGAAGCTAATCAAAAGACATCTAACCTTAATTTTTTGACCAAAAACACTTCAAAAAGACTAAAATAAGATCAATGGATGCAAGTAAAGTCTACTAGGGTGTACTATGATGAGGATAAACTAATTGGGATGATGGTGGATCCCCAACAGAGTCGCCAATTTGTTATGTGGAACTTTGCATCTACGGATAAACAAAACTTCCCTAAGTGGGTAGCTACAGTTAGAACAACAAAATTAAAGAGTTTAACCTTTTCCTATAGAAGATAAATACGACAAGGGACCTACTTGTTATATTTCACTTCCCTTTGTCTCCTTTGAATAGCTTTCGTTGCTCCTTCTCGGACTAAATCCGCTCGATCAGTACCCGCAATCATAAACAGAGGACAAAAACCAATCAAAGCAAGAGATCTATCTACTATAGCAAATGGAATCGAAAGGATTTTACACATATAATCATCATACATAGAGACAAGAATATGGGAAAAGGTGTAAACAACTTTATTAAGTAAAGAAGGAAGAGTTACACCAACTAATCCATGTAATGTAAGTCTATCAACCATCAAATCCATCATCCAAACTCATCACAACCAGTCATTCCACTCATCTTGAGTTCCATCCTTCATCACACTAAAAGCACAACACTCTGGTAGCATAACAGTACTTTCTTATGATCTCAAACCTTAAACCAACAGTATCTCCTTACAATTCTTCAATATCCAGCCCCTGATCACTATGATGAGTGCTCAATTTATAGGGAAATGGAGGTGGTTTTGTCATAAATTGGGCATTGAATGGTTTTCCAATTTGGGAGTTAGCTTCCATGGAGGAAGGGATGAGAGTATAGGAGGTTATTTGATTCATTCCATATCCAATTTCAAGCTCATAGGAGAGGATAAGAGGTGGGAATATTCTAGAATGGTCTAGAATGTACGAATATTCCTAGAACCCTATGAAGATTTCACTAAATCTCACCCAACGCAGGTCAAAGTGGGCCTAGATACTCTACAGAGCAGGCTTGAATGGGCCTAAGTGCTCTACAACATTTATCCTTGACCAAGGTTGCGCTGGTCCCTCAAGGAATAATTGCAAGATGTCTTCAAGCTAGGAAACTATCAGGAATGATGGCATTCGATGTAATGACTTGTCTACTATGTGTAGCAACTAAATTAGGGTTTGATGAGCCCTAATAGTACTAATCTGAATGTTGGGAGTGATGTTCCCAAATAGACCTGTAACAAACACTTCGAAAGAAAATTCAAAAGTTTTTACACACCCTAAATGTTCTAATGATCATATTGGTGAGCTTGCTTAGGTATGTTAGAGTGATGCGCAGGTTCTTACCTCTTGTCTTACCTACCAACACCTGCACACTAAAAACACTATACTAGAAAAACACATATGGCTTATGGTATCATCAACTTCCTTCCCTAACAATGACACAAAAATGTTGTGCCAGTTTAATCAATGTTTAATTTGACTAAACCACAACCATTTAGTTGTCAACCAGGTTAATTCTGTTTATTTCAAAGGTGTCTACACTATCTATGCTAACACATGACAACCAAAGAAAGAAATAAAAGAACTGAAAGAAATGTACCTAAACACAATTGGAGAACTTAAAACACTCATGAAAAAATTAGAAGGAATTCTATATGAATGAAATTACTCATCACACTTCATGTTTTATTAAGAAATAGGCACGCCACAGACAATATTAATGGAACTATATCAATTGATCAAATATTACAGTTCTTACAAATCCTTTGTAACAGCATATAATGAATCTGAAAAACACAAGTAAATATACTCTACAAATTATACAACAACAATAATAAACGCACACTTAACGAAACAAAAATAATGAATCTACTACTACTGTTTCAATCCTTGTTAAAGATGAGGGTCATTCCTCCCTAGCAGGGCACGAGATGGAATGAGAATTAGTTAGGAATTCCGCACAAAATCTATAAAACCATCACCAGGGATGTTTTGTATTGAAAATAACTGTGATTTAGAAGATCAAAATGTCGATATTGTCTTGTGTTGCATGTTCCCTTTCATGGAACTGAATCCTTTTATAAATTTTACATGCCCAAAAATAGGGAACATATCAGTCATGAGAATCTTACGATTCTCATGTTGATCGATATTAAAAGAAAAATAGAAATTGTTACAAATTGTTTCTAAATACAAGGCCAATTCAAGTTACACCGTCCTCTAGAATCATAACCACTCAGATCCTTTGACCACCCATAGATAATTCATGCTCCTTGACAACTGTCTCGTGGAATAGTACTCACAACCTTTGACAATTGTGGTGTAACAACATCTCGCAGTGTAACAACAAAACTATAACAAAAAATATTCAGAGTATAACTATGAGTAACAACACAACTATCCATCCTTTGGCCTTGAGTTCATAGGAAACACTTGAAAGGAAAATAACCATAAAACTTCATCCACACTCACCTTGGTTAGCCATAAAAAATACATCACTTCATTCAATATTCAAACAAAGTGGAAAAATAATATTTCAAAGCAAGAGTTGCTCTTGTAACTTAGGAAAGTGATAATTAGGACATAATGTTCACAGGTTTAAAGAGAAAATGACTAAAAGTGGGGAAAGAGGTGTCTAAAATATGTTCAAAAGTTGCACCCAACACCCCCTTTCTCTTGATAAAGAATGAAGAAGGTGGTAACAAATACTTATTAGGTATGGGTTTTTGTTATAATTATGGTCCATTTCCTTGTCTATGCAATAATGATAGTGATGATAACAGTTAAACATCTGAACTTGCGCTCATGACTAAAAGTGAAAATAAGCATTTTAAAGAGGAAAAAAAATTAAAAAATGATGGTCTTAGAAGCATAAGAACAAATCGAATCAGAAACAATGGACAATGAAGGGGTATATATGTTAAGCAATGATAATTATCACCAATGGAAAGAAAAGATGAAGTCTAATCTAATGAATCGTGATGTTTGGTATCTAGTATGCAATGGCTACACCAAAATTCCTCATCACATGAGGAATTTCAAAATAACAGTAAGGCATTAAGTGACATGATTAATATCATATTTGATTCAACATTAAATAGGGTTATTCATTATACAAATGAAAAGAAAGTGTGGGATAAGCTACAAGAAATCCATGAAGAAAGCCCGAAAGAATATTCCTCATCAGGGGAACTACCAGGTAATATTATCCCTAACAATGTGTCAAAAAATGAACATGATAAAAAAACAACTTTAGTTGTGTCAAATGGACTTGTTGATTAAGAAGAAGACAAGTTAGAACAAATTTGTATCTTACAAAAAAAAACTTGCTCTTTCTTTGAAAAATATTGTTAACTTTAAAGATAAGGTGCAAGCATATGATAACAAGGATCATAATAAATAAGTAAATCCAATATGGAATATAAACAACATTTTGAAGGTCTTGAAGTTGAGATTGTCTCTCTAAGAGTAGAACTTGAAAATTCAGATAAGCGGAATGAAGAACTACTTCAAGCATGTTAAGAACAAGAAAATGGGTTGAAAGAAGAGATTCTCAAATTAAAGGAGCAAGTGGAGCAAGGAAGAAAGGTTAAAGAAGGTATGAAGAAGTAGTATTTAGAAAAGGAAAATAAATATCAAAGAGCAGAGGTTGAGGTAAACATTCTAAAAGGTAGATTAGAAGAAAAATATAAACATTTGAGATTTCAAGATAGTACTAATATTTTGGATGATATTATTAGTAGCGAAAGGTGTTGCACCATCAAATATGGACTTGATTTTCATGAAACCATTAAAAGAGAATATAGTTCCCAAGATAATGCAATAAATTTAAAGGGTGACAATGCAAAAACCTAAAATGCTCAAAAAGGAGGTAAGAAGTCAACCCGAAAGTGAATCTTCAAATAAAGATAATTTACTCCTAACCATAGAAATGTTAATTGATTCTCTCCTCTGATCAATAATGTTTAATTATTTACATGTCATAATTATGGACATGTTGCAGGAAATTGTAGAAGCATACTTTTTCAAGAAAGGAGTCATCTCACAAGAAGTACATCATCTCCCAAGTACTCAGGTTTTTTCAAAGGATGTCTTTCTACCTACAACATATTTTGTCACAAAGCTATTGATTGCAATAGAAGGAATATGAAACATAAATATTATGATTCCTTTTCTCATGTAATATGTTATACTTGTAACAAGTTTGGTCATGTAGCAAAAGAATGCAGGAACAAATCTATGGATTTCCTCAAACAGCATGGAAAACAATTAGATAATAATATAGATGTCAAAAGACTCGAAAAATATGGATCCACCAAAATTTCTCTCTGTTCGTTTGAAGAAAAAGATAAATGGTACATAGAAAGTGGATGCTCTCATCATATTACTAGAGATAAGAGTAAGATAGTGTCTCTCAAGGAAAATCAATATGGAAATGTTATTCTTGGAAATAGTGTTGCAACAAAATTTCTCAGAAAAGGTAGAGCCAGAATTAATAAACATAGAGGAGGAGTTGATACTTTATTAGTTCAAGGACTAAAGAAAATTATTATAAGTCTAGGTTGAATGGATGATAAAGGAAATGTAATTGTGTCTACATTAACCAAATGCAAAGTTATATATGAATAATATGGAAAGGTCATAGCAAGAGGATATAGAAACCCAAAAAATGATATGTGCTTCAAGAATCAAATTCTCATAGATATGAGGAGGATTCAGACTTAGAGTAAAATAAGGTGGTGCCCATTGCAGTCAATTATTCTTAAAAGAATACTTCTAATAATGACTGCAAAAGTAATGAGAGGTGCATGACCTCATGAGAACATAAAATGATTATCAGGTCCTTAGGATTAGTGATGTATAATCTCAGGGGGAGAAATATATATGTTCATGATGATTTCCATGGTTTTTTTAATATTCATGATTACTAATAGTACATTTGATGTAGTAACGGTGAACATGTACAGATAGTACAAGATCAACGGGAGATGTGGTTATGAAAATTCAACATTTTACTTCCTGTACACAGATCCTAAGTTATGTATATACGTGAGCTCATATCTAGATAGTCTCATATGTTTCTCCATGACGAAGAAATAGTAGGAATGTCCTAGGGAAAAAATTTGATATGCTTTAGTTAGATATTATTTGGCTTTTTGGTTTTGACTTTGGTTGGTTACAATTAGTGGATGCTACTTAGAAATGGTATTAGATTATAATGTTTTGTGAGTTGCTACAATATGACATGGATTTACTAATTGATGAAGTTTCTTTTATGACCTTACCAATGGATGAGTTGATGTGATCAGATGTGACAGAGAAGAATTGGCACAACTTCAGGGGGGTCATTTGCTATGCTTCTAATAGAGCATTGTTGACAGTATGATTTCTTGAGAATTTCTTGTTACATAATGATGCTTATATCAATGATGATGTTGAAGATACTTATGTTGTTGAAGTTTCTTAATTATGACTCTATGTTTCTTCATGCTATGTTGTTGTCATGGGTTTCCTATGATCAAATCATGGATGATGCTTATATCTTTCTTGAGCCACATAATTATTATGATGCTACTGATCAAATTTATGATGATAGAAGATTAATTTGACGATGCATATCGTACATATGTTATGTTTCTTACATGTTGATATTCATAAGTTCAAGGAGATAAACAGAGCTTAATTATACAACCTCATTATTTCATGATGATGAGTGTCAATCATTACTCTTATGATGCTATTATTATGCCTTCAAAGATGTAGAAGTTTCATATGGTGAAATTATTCATGATGATGCCTAAAGTGCTTGGTTCTCTCATGTACATGACATGTTTCACATGGTCTATTGTTTGAGGATTGTTTCTCTTGTTGGTATCAAGGAGTTGGGTTACTAACACAATTTGATGAACTATGGTGAGTTCATGGTTTGCTATTAATGATTTTTCTCATTGATGAGATGATACATATATACTACTATCTATATGTCATGGGATACCATTGATGGGTGAATTCCATATAAGGATCTTATCGATGATTAATTAAGTTGCATGTTTATGATTTGTTGTTGGTGTGATAGTTCTTATTACATGAATAAAATGGCCAAGAACTGATGTTACTACATGTTTTCATGAAGACATGGTTATTAATATACTATTACTACATCTGCTAAATGATTCATGGAGACATGGCATATTTAGTCACATATTGATGATGTTGAGGAATGATACTACTTTTCCTTATCTCACTTTATGTTTATATGCTTGGTTCTCACATATGTTGATTGATGAATGAAAATATATGTTTGTATGCTACAAAATATCCATATGCCTTTGTTAAACATAGATTGAGGCTCTTCCTTCTAGGGGAAAGAGCAAGTTTACCTTCATAAGGTCAAGAGGAGGAGTTGATAGTAGATCTCTATGAAAATATCTCATGATGTTGATGTTGCATATTTGGTGATAGGTTGATGGCATTAAAGCTACATTGCCTTATCTTGCAAATTGATTATGAAAATGTACATATTGATGTTCATGTTGCTGTAGATAGATTCTTATGGTGCAAATCCTATATGGTGTATGTTGACTGTTGATGACTATCATCATATTATTGAATTATTTGGAATCGGTTATAAATTCCAATCTATCTCTTGATGTAAAGCTCATATGTTATAAATCATTCTGAACTTCAGTCAGGTATGGACTAATGTGATCAAGTCAAGTAATCCCCTCAATTTTGGGCATGTGATGTAATGTTGAGTAAAAAATGTAACCCCGCTATGTTGGGTGATCAATGTAGACATGATTCATTGGTGATAGGAAATGTCATGTCTAGTTGAATCATAGAGTCATGTACTTCTTTGTATTTCTTCAGAAAATTCAGCGTATGCTTAGGGGGAGCATGGTTGGTAATCATTTTTCGTGCTCAGGAAATCAGATCTGCAATGCTCATGTCGACAAAGGGGGATAATAATTCATTCAAAATTGGTCATCCCTTTACCCTTGATTTCAAAGGGGGAGAAAATCTTGGTTTAGAGAGATTTCTTGGTGACTTGGAAATGCTTGGTAATTTGGGAGAGAAACTTGGTATATCTACAAATGTGTTTACAGGTGTCTATAAGTGGTAGTGACCAAACACCAAAGTATTTTCCATGAAGTACAAAGGGGGAGATTTTTGGCATTATTACAAATGTGTTGTCCTTGATGGAAACCTACTTAATAAATATGTAAACCTGATGGTAGCACGATGAGTATTCAGGCCAGTAAAAATGTGACAGAAATATTGGACAAAGGAATATCAATTTAGAGACAGAGGATTTATAAAGATGAAGTTTGAGGAAGCATACATGGCATCTGTTAAGAAAATCCAGATACATATGCATATATGGTGAAGAAAAGTTCCGTACAGTTTGTGCACCATGGTATTCTGAAAACCATGGGTCTTTACCATGGTATTGGGCCATAGTGAATGAGCACGACCATAAACATTTGGTTCTGTCAAAGACTACCATTGCCATAACTATAGAAGTGGACAAAGGTATTATCCAAGGGCTAAGTTATATAAGGATATGGAGATAAAAGTGCCAAGTGTCTATGATATGAGTTAATGATGAATTGTTTGATCTGAAATAAGTGTGCACCCAGGAGTGTGATGATGGATCAGATATTATAGATCTGAAATGACTACACATTGAATAATATGCTTATGGGTTGATAGATATGTGATGATGATGTTATGAACTATGTTTTTACAGTCTATGCTGATATTTGGGTTTGATTGATTTTTTGATGTGAAATGAAAGTATATTAAAATAGTTACAGATGTGTACACAGGTTTTCTTTGAAAGATCTCATACACATGTAGGTCTACTTCAAGGTAGTTGCATATTGATATTACAGTGTGAAAGGATCTGTATGTTGAAAATGGCAACAAGAAATGAAAAAAATAAAAATGTTAAAAATAACATTGCTACAAATAGCATTTCAAGATATACTCCAACTTTGTTGGAAATAGAAAAAAATAGAAATGCTAAAAATAAAATTGCTATAAATAGCATTTCAGGATAGATTCCAATTTTAATTAGTCTCTGAATTAAAATTGAGAATTAAAATTCGAATTTAGTCTCACTAGTTGTTTGAAAATAATTAATTAATTCATATTGAGTTAATTAGTTATAGAAAATCAAACATGAAGTCTATGTGGGGACATGCAACAATTTCTCCATTGATTGAGGAATTTATCCATCAGTTAAAGAGATAAGAATGAGTTTTAATTAGTTAGCTCAATTAACTAAGTTAAGTCCAATTAGATTAGTTCTAAGAGTTTGTAGAATTAATTGTGAGTTCAATTAGTTAATGCTTGCATGCATGTAACTGCTTCTCTCCAGATAACTAAATATTCTCTCATAAATAACTAATGCATGTCAGTTTAGTCAAAGACCTAGTTGAGATCAGAGGATGGGACAATGTACTATCAGTTGGAGAATTTTTCCTATATAGGAGACTCATCCATGCAGAAGGAATTATCTCCTTCAGGATTGCGCAGTTATATTAGAGGTTAATGTGCATGTGAAGAGGCCAATTCACATAGGTGGCAGCACTGGACCCCAAGGAAAGCTGCGCAAGGAAATAGGAGGCTTGGAGGACTGAAGGAAGGCATATGTGTTGTCTATTCTGTCTATGAGTAGAAGTGAGGGATTGTACTGAGAGCTGGATAGCTTGTCAGCTAAAGCTTTGTGTATTCCTAAGATATTTCCACTTGTATGATAATGAAGAGATCAGGGTTTTTAGCTGATGGTTTCCCCAAAGTATTCTTCTGTGTTCATGTGTGATGGATTTCTCTTTCTTAGTTATATGCGTTCTATTTGATCTTTCTCAATTCGATTAAGCTTCCACAAAGTTTGTTGTTGAAGTATATCTTGTATTTTGCTTTAGTATATTGCATAATTTGTTGATCTACAATGACAAATTCTATAATGTACATGGGTAAGCTTCTTGAAAGGTGTGTACATATGTGGAAGTGTCTTATAAGGGTCACAAACACATGCTATGGTTTTGTTGTTTATGTTGTTTGATCGGTGTTTTGTTGCTGTCTGTCGATGAAGTCTTTGATGATGATCTATGTTTGAAAGTGTTGGTTGAGGTTGAACTGATCATGTAATGATATGTTGAATAAAGATGATGTTGCTTTGTGATGATTTGTATGTGGTTCATAAATATGTGATGAGTTTTGTACATGTTTTAATGATTATTTTGGTAGTGCAGTGATTCCAATTCAGGGTCCAATCTTTTGAGAACTGTATGTGGGATTTCTTAAAGGAAACTGTGTACATACCCAGATATCTTTTAGAATGGTAGCATATATATCATGATATGTTGTTAATCAGTGTTTGCAATGGCAGCAATTTGTGTCAACGATGGGTAACAGTCTATGTATTGGTATATTGATGAGTGGTTGTGCATTGAAGTTTCTAATCTATTTTGGTTTAGTTTCATCTAGTTACATTGGTTGCATTGGTTCATGAAAATTCAGTGATTGATTCGGTCATTTTAATAATTAAGTGAATTGATACAACACTTGGTTATGTAATTGGATCAGTAATATGTGATGGTTTTAGAGTTTGATTTAGTGATCAATTAAGTGGTACAGAGATGCAAATTTAGTGTATTAATATATGTACATAGGTATTCTTCAGGGAAAGTGTGTACATACACAGGTATGACTCAAAATAGTAGTGTATACATTCTAACATATGGTTGATCGATGTTTTCAGTGACATGATCTGGTTTCAGTGATGAACAATATGTGTTTTGGTATTATGATTAATAGGTATACAATGTTTTTGGTTTTCTGAGAATAACTTAGTACAATGATTGATTTGGTGATTCAGTTTGTTTAGCGATTAAGTGATTTGATATAGTGTTTGATTTTAGTATTTTTATTTTGAATTGGGTTGAAATGATGGTAGTGGATCCAGTCTAAACATTTGTTGGAAGGTGGCCTACGAGTTTTATGTTTTGGTTCAGGTGGATCCAGTATGAAATATTATGAAACATGGTCCATAGAGGTGTTGAGCATTGTAGTGGGGAAGTTGAAGCTTCCTTCCAATGTTAGCTACTAAATCAGATCTGGGTGTCAGAGCTCCCTTCCAGTGGGTGTTGTTAAATGAAATCAGGGGGGTTAGAGCTTCCTTCTAATGGGTGTTGAAGAACAAGAGAAGGCAATAGCCTTTTGCAGGTGGGTGCCTGTGTGATGGTACAAATTTGTGACATTACGAGATTGTAAGAAGATTTTCATTATTATAAAAAATGAAGATATAGAGGAAAAAAACAATGGTTTTCTCCCATATTGGACTTCCACCTAAAAATCCTAGTGTTCATGTGTGATGATGTGTTGCTTATGTGTGATGGTTTATTCTTTTCTTACTACACAAGGTTATTTTTTAGTTAATACATTATGAAATACTGATACACTGGTTCAATTTAAATATATGATGAATTAATGATAAAGTTAGTTAACCTAATATATGCTAGAATTCTTCATAAGAGTCACATAGATATGTAGTTTTATTTCATTACAGTCGCATACAAAAATCTGAATAAGAAAATAAAAGTTTAAGTGAGTTTTTAAAAGACTGATTCACATCCCCCCTCAGTATTTTTCCCAACATTGGTTTGTTGTTTCCACTTCCTTAAATGTACTTTGGGAGTTGAATCATATCGTAGTAAATCTTTGTCACATATTTACCCTCATGGACCAGTAGGCTTGGGTAAGTATGGGAGGAGGGTGTTACATAATGGTTTTAGAGAAGGTTGCACTCTCTTTGGGTGTTATTTCATAACACCGAGGGGTCTTAGAGCATGGTCATGTTGATGGTGTTGGAAATACATCAGCCAAGGGGATCTCCCTGATATGAAGTCCCAACCATACCTCACGCCTTTTGGTGTATGAGTCCCATCTGGTATAAAGCCTCGATTACCAAATCCTTAATGTTTTCCATGGCTCTAGCTATCAACATAGGAGAGTGATACAATGGTGTCTTAGAAATGCAAGGGAGGTGTGTTGGGTGAGTGTGCCATTGTAACTATGTCAATGTTCCTTTACTACAAATCGGGGAGAAAAGTGAGCCTCTAAGTGAGAGGCAATAGTACCACCCATGAAGAGAGACAGGTGAACCAGAAGGCTCCATCTCATATCCAACACAATAGTTCACAAGGATAGGACAACAATAACAACCATTACAACACATTCTCAATAAGATAAGCACTAAAATAATTGAAATAGTTCAATTGTATTAGTACATGTGAAAGAAAACATGAAATATAAACATCCACATAATACTCTTACAAACATTCATAGTCGATGCATGTAGAATGTGCTAGTCTTAAAAGGATTATGTTATTAAGAAAAAGTTCCAAGATACATGTTTACAATATACATCACTAGCCCCAATAGTGGGACATTAGAGCCACTCCTTTCTCCTCAAAGAACTAGCTAACCTCTCTAATGCCTTGCGGGGGGAGAAAAGGTGAAAAAGTGCTTTGCTCATACAATGAGGGGTTACATATAACCAAGGGGTGATGCTTCTGCTTTGTGACTCTTTGACTACCCTCTTGATTGTTCAACTTACTATGACTTTTCAACTTACATGACTCTCCATATTCATGTGTGTCCTTTGGACTTCCACTTTACAATACATTTGAATATAATATACATGGTCCACAATGATAATGTGTCATATGACAACTCATGACAAGAGATGACATGGCATCGCTGAGATGAACTAATTTAATGACATGGCAATGTCAAGCCACTGTTGCTGCTGTGAATGATGTATGGTCGAGAATACTCTTGTCTTTCACCTCCTCATATCTTGGTGACAAGAATATTCAATGATCTCAAGTCTTGGGTCGTGGTCGCGAGTTGGTGTCTCTTTTCTCTGCCTTGATAGATCAATGTGAATTCCCCACTACAAGAATTTCATTTGCATGTCTTCCTCCCTCAATTTCTTCTTCATCATCCCACCAGTTTCCTTTATTTGCAATTCACTCATGACGAGACAACATCACCCCAAAAAACACCTAGCCTAATATGGTGCATTCTGGTCTAGGGACTGAGCCAGAAATGAGTTATAAGTTGGGAAGGGAGGCTCAGTGACTGATAATTCCATAGTCGCAATAGCTAGGCCTTGGGCTTGAGGCCTAAAACTATGCAATGAGTAGTTAAGGATGGGCTAAGGGATAGTCTATATGCAGTTTTTAGAGACAGTGAATTGGACTGAAGGAAGGACCATTGTGGAATATTTATGCATAGTTCTGGAGATGAAGGTAGACTTAGTTCTATGTAGTTTTGCGATACAATGCATTAGGATGAGGGGAGGACCACTAAAGGAAGCTTCTACGTAGTTTTAGAAGGTAAGGCTAACTAAAAAGATTGCACAATTTTGGAAGGGAAGGTTAGGTCTTGCACTCAAGAATTGCAAAATGAAATAGTTCTATGAGACAGGAATTGTGCATTGCACAGATCCAAAGGTCAAGGTCATAGCTTGCTGACTAAAACTACACAATGTGTAGTCCAGGAAGGATAGGCGAAGCCAAGTTGAAGTGTCAGGGAGCTTCTTCAGAAAAGACTAAGTGTTGTACCATTGAAACTAACAGGTGAAGTGATGGAGCTTAAACTATGTCCTAACACTTAGAATACTTAACGAATCAAAAACATTGATCACTAATAACACACAAGAAACACTTTTTCTTGTGTGTTCTTGCTTCATGACCAGTTACGACAAGTGTGACACCTGAGATAAACTTTATGATCACCGTGAAGACACTTGTGCAATGAAAGTCAAAACTTTTTGAATTAGTACGAAATGTGTTTACATGCTTAGGAAAACTCATAAACACAAAGATGATCCCTTGAAACCACCAAAATTATCTTATACATAAAGTGCAACAACTAACATGCAAAAAGATGACATCTTTCCTTTCTTACAAAAGGGAGAAAAAAACTTAGCAAAAACACATGGAATGAATTTCAGTGTTTACGACCACACATGTCATTGAAGATGTAATGATATGACAATGATAATTTTTCCTCCATAGTACACTAAGAGGTGTATTTCAACTCCATGAAAGATGTGCTTCATTTTTCATACCTATCCTCCAAAGGGTTGTGAATCAAATGCATTCTTCATGTGGTCCTAATCTCTGATATTATATCATACCCCAATGTTCCTTAGTCTTCTTATCTGATGAGTATGTTTTCTCCTCATCTCCTTAAGTTTCATCTAGCATGTCCTCCTTCTTCATCATATTTCCATAGTGTAAGAGAGTACCTACATCTGCAACTCACTCATGACAAGACGACATCACTCTGAAAACCCTTAGCATAAGATCGAGAACCTGGATTGATGAAATAGGTTGGGACTGAGTGAGAAGCAAGGAAACTTTTAGGGTCTAATATTTACTAGTGGGCTAATATTCCATGTTTTTTCAAAAAAACAGATTTGCCAGTTTTAATTTTTCAAAAGATGAATTAGCCCAAATTTTATAGTATAATTTCTTTTTTAGCTTAAAAAAAGTCAATATTATATATTGTCACATATAAAATAATTAGAAATCTAGACATTTTTACAAAATTATCATCAAACATTTTAAACTTTGGATATTAGGGACTAGTAGAGTCGCCAAGTTTGTTAAACTTTAAGATAAACTTCCATCCTTCAAATTTCCCTTGGTGACAAGTTAGGGGAGAACGCCTAGTGACTACAAAATTCTACATTTCAACTAGCCAAGAGTCAATCTTGATCACTGAGACTGCACAGTGTGCAGCTCAGGCCAGATTGAGGGAAATTTCCATAGAGTGCCCACTAAGGGAAATATTTCTGCAGTGCCCACTAAGGGAAAAAATTGCATAGTTCAAGTAGGCAATGATTATTGTAGGATGGGGCCCTGGGATAAAAAATGCATAGTTTCAAGAGGCAAGGAGGACTCAACAACTCAGAGGCTTGAGAGATAGTAATACGTAGTTTCTGGAGGAAGTGAGCTCCCGTTGAGGGAAGGAAACTGGAGGAGGCATCTGCATAGTTTTGGAGGCCAAGGGAGGCATGTATTTCTATGCATTTTGTAGTTCCAATAAACAAGGTAAAGGATTGAAGGTGAATATGTGAAGTGCACAGTTTTGGAAAGCTCAATGAGGCTTAGTTGATAGGAATCCTCTGGAATTTGGCTAAGTGTGGGATCAGTTGAACCGACGTGAACAGTGATAGAACTTGATTGTCACCACAAACTTGGACACTTAGTGATACAACATAGATCATCTAAAACATATGAAAACATACCTCCCTTAATGAAAAAACCTTTGTGGCAACTTACGACAAGTGCGGCTCCAACGATAGACTTTGTGAGGATAATAATAACACTTGTGTAATAGTGCGTGAAACTTTGGAAATGAGTGTGAAACATGTCTATATGATGAGAACAACTCATTTTCACAAATATTTCCTCTTGAAGAAAAATAGAACTCCCGTTTACAAGATAAGCGATAATTCCCATGCCCGAAGACGACACTAGTTACATAAAGATAAAAGTGTGAATAACACTTGAGATCTTAGAATGGAGATTGAAATCATCAGCTGAACAATAAGTGACTAATGAATGACCAATCATAGGATCAACAGTAGGCTCCAAAATTTAAGTGTAGAAAAAATATTTGGAGGGTGTTGTAGCCGCTACAACACTTGGAAACACACTAGTAGAATCCAACTTCTCTATTTTGGTTAACTCCTTTAGTGTAGGGCCTTGATTCTTTAGGGAGTATTGATTCATTGTGAAAATTAATTTTTCCTTCCCACTTTCACCATGAACATACACGATCCCATATATATGCCTTCTTAATTGAGTACAACATAAGATTTAGTGTAATCACAATGTTTCAAGTTGGGAGGGGTAGTGTAGCTCGCGAGTTTAAAATTTTCAGATTATATTTTTTTGTCTCTGGTGTTGGTCCGCTACTAGCAAGCTTCGACAGTACCCCGGGGGAGTCACACAGGAACACAAAAATTGCTCCACTGCTAGCAAGCCTGGATAGTACCTCAACAGACTTTCTTAATTGACCTCTCTCGACAGGACTCCTTTCTCTTCCTTCATCTTTATTTATTTAGTTAAAGAGAATTGTGCATTGGAACCTATTTATTTTGGGGTGGAAGAGGGATCCCAATTTATTCAGAGAAGAAGAGGTTGTTCCTTCAGAGAAGCATATAGAGAACTAAGATTTAGGTTTTCTCATTTATATTTTCCCCTTCTTTGGTTCTACTAGTTGGATAAGCTTAACAACACCAAAGAAAGAAATTGAGTATATGAATGAGGTTTCCGGACTGGATGTGGGTTCATGGTTGGACCAAAACCCTCCTTACAGATTGATTATATTTTTCGTCAGAACTTCATCAACCAACAGGTGTAACGAACATAAGGAAGACAGGCAGAAGGCTAGCCAAATGCTGAAGTGTCACAAGACTCTTTATATTTCAGCCACATACATACTAAGAATCCACAACAAGTCCATGAACAACACTTATTTGCATAAAGAAAATAAAAAAAGAAACTCAACAAGAAAGAAAACAAGACAAAAAGAAAAACACACAAAAAGGAAGCATAACTAGAAGAGAACATAAAAGTTTGGCTAAGGAAAACATGATGTAGAACTAGAATAAGAAAATGAGGAAAGACTACAAGGAATGTGTGCAGAATGGATGCAAGAGATGGAAAATCAGGATGTAGCTAATCCTACTTCTAACCTAACAGTTAGTAGGTTCAGTCACGTGAAATGAAATTTCTAGTGAATAAAAAATAATTGTTCCTTACCTATATCCATAGAGATATGAACAATTAAAATGTATATAAAGTGGTGTGTAACATAAAACATAAAAACTTCGAGAAAATTGCACAAGAAAAGGAATGTCTTTCTTGTGGACTAAAAGGTGTGTCACAACCACTACTTTCATGTAATTCACATGCTTACCTTTTCGATGAATACCATTTTTCAACAAACCTCGGAACCTTCTTGCAGACATGTCTTCATCTACACCAAGCCCCTTAGCAAGGCGAGGAAAGATCGAAATTTGTTGTTTTCTATAGAGATTTCTAGGTAATATTGTTCCATCCATTCAAAGATTGGATCGCAAAATTCATAATGGCCCTCCTAAAAATCCTGAAATATTGGAAAAGGTGAATTTTCAATTAGAGGAGTGGGATCATAGTGGGAATCTTGTAAGGGAAAATATATCTAGTCATTCCCAACATTCATTTCAAGATAGTGAGGACCTACCATAACCATCAGCAAAGGCTAAAGTTCCTCACCTGCTTGAAAAAAATATAAATAGAGAGATGTTAAACAAAGAATATCAAGGGGTGTTAAATAGATTTTATTGGATGTGCTAATGGGAAAATGATAAGATGAATGACTATCACTAGAGACAGAAAAATGATCAAATGAGTTGATTAAAGAATCAGATTCCCAATTCGTAATAAATGACCAAAAACCAATTGGTATAGTCTCGCAAATGCTCTGTGCAACCAAACCAAGTTCCCTGTGAACCAAATATGACAAACAATTTTTCTCCAATTGGTGAAAAATCATACAAGCATCATAGTCATAGAAATATTTTAAAAAGGATGCCATCACCACAAATACATGAGACTAGTTGGGACATGGTGAATGGAGAAGAAATTAATTCATGTGACAAATTGCACATTCATTATTACTCAAGAGGATTTATGGTGCGATGAGAGGATAGATTTGAAACATAAAATTTGGAAGATGACCCAGGCACTGACCATTAAGGGATAAATTCAATGAGTATGATTCCTTCGGGAAAAGATAGTCTATGGAATGATCAGCTTCACAATTCGATGACTTTATCAAAGATGCACATTCTCAACCTGACTTTGATGTGAGATATTTTCATGAAGATGAATGAACTGTAACAAATTCTTGAATTCTGTCAGAAATAAAATCTTGAAATTGTGAAAGGTTAGACCCAGAATAGCAAACATTTTTCACAAGGAAATTTACATCAAGTGAAACCATGCATAGAGATGGATTATGCAAAATAAACTAGATATGACTTAATTCGAGGGGCTTACTAGATACATGAGATCCTAACATAACCATAAATGGAATTTGAAGCACACTGACTCCTTGGCAGGTTCTGAAACTTCCTAGGATTGTAGAATCGCATATTGAAGCTTGGACTAGATAATGCATGGCTTTAGGATAACTGCAATTGCTGGTTTCAATAATGCTCACCAAATAGCAGCCATCTCTTTCATAGGTTTCAATGGATTTTTCAACTCCAACAATTACATTACTCAAATGGTAAGGCTCTTCTAATAGCAAACTCAAAGCTAAATGAATCCGGGAAATTTTGTGAGCAAGTTGATTTGAAGAGTTGTATTCATGCAAGAAAAGAGATGATGAGGGATGGGAAGGGTATTCTATGATTTGAATATTTTCAAACTCATCATGGACAACCTCAATACCTTGTGATAACTCATCGGATGAAGAAACTAAAGAGCACAAAGTATTTCCATCATAGGTAGATGCATTGCAAACTGTAGGACACAATGGATAGTGAGGTGAAGAGGAAGTTTCAATATGAATATATTCTTTGACCGAATCAGATTCTCGATCTAAATTAAGGTATTCATGAGATATTGAAAGATCACATGATGTGCTTGGGCATTCATCATGGCATACAAAAATAGGTTCATCATCATTAGAATGATTACTACGAAAGGTTGGGGGTTGATTGAAATAATTGATTTCATTGGATTCTTGACCGAGATTAGTAGATTTGGAATCATCGAAGAGTAAAAAATCATTATTTTGACATGGAAGATTTTATAAAAGAGAGAAAATATTGAGAGAATCTTCACTTTTCTGCTCCTCTACCTGCGTAATGTGACTACTTTGTACTTGATCACAATTTGATCCAGCAGCTTGAGAATCAAGAGAATGTGAAGAACCAGCTACTGGAGTAGAATGATTGGGGGTGAAGGTGCACAGAGTAATGATGTGTAGATAATGGAGGATAACATAAATATGGATTAGTTTTGAGAGTATATTTGTGAGTGGTGACATCATCTTGTGGGATGGAGTGAGTCTTCACCATAAGCTTCATGGGCCATTCTGGAATTTCCTCAACTGAATCTGAATCATGAAAAGTAGAAGAAGAATCAGATGATGGACTAGAGATTTGATTTGCATATTTCCCATATTTACAACCATTGTAAGGAGGTACTCGCATTGGGACTGGAAAGGGAGGAAGGTAAAGAAAAAAAGTGGCAATAAGTTCCTCCTCTAAAATTTGAGGTGTCTCATGATTCACAAGAGTTGGGGAAGAAGACAAATCAAGAGGTTTAGGTTCACCGTATTAAGAGACAACAACCAAGTGCTCAAACTCTTGTTTTAAGAAATCCCAGTTTAGATGTTTTTTTATGAATTTCATAACAGAGTTGAAGAAATCGATTAGGAAAATCCTCACATGGTTCATCAGGATTCATTCGTAAAAGATTTATTCTTCCATAAACATATTGGTAGTTATACTTTTCGAAGGATTTATGAATCATCTTGGAAAGTTGGTCGAATGAATGAATAGAAGCAATGGGTAATGTATGATACGATTGATTAACCTGACCTTCAAACGTGAGGGTAATTAATCTAGCCATTACATATTTGGAACATATCTTGTTAGAAAGACAAAGATGAACAAACTGAAAGAGATGTTCACGAAAAGTTGGTTCACCCTCACCATCGAACTTAAATTCATAAAGGTTATGAATAAATTCCGTAGGGATGGTACAATTAATATCTTTAGAAAAAAATATTGGGATTATGATTTGGGGAAGATCTATTTTAAATAAGAGATTCAAACTAGATTCAACGACCACAAACTGGTTCAAGCCCTCCTTCTAGCACCATTTTTTTAATGGTGTTGGAAATCCATCAACGAAGGGTATCTCCCCGATATGAAGTCCCAATCATCTATCACACTGTTTGGTGTAGGAGTCTCATCTGGTATAAAGGCTCAGTTGCCAAATCCTTAAAGGTTTTCCTTGTTTCTAGTTATCAACATAGGAGAGCGATGCAATGGTGTCCTCAAAAAGCAAGGGAGGTGCACCTAATGAGTGTGCAATTGCAAGTTTGTCAGGATTTATTTACAACAAAGGGTGGAGTAAAGTGAGCCACTAAGTGAGAGGTAATAGTACCACCCAGGAAGAGACACACATAAACCAGAAGGATTTGTCTAACATCGAGCGAAATAGTCCACAACAGATGTGACAGTCATCAAAACCAACAAACAAGGAAAGATATGTTTAGTATCCTTGGAATAGTCGACAAGGATGGGACAACAATAAAAACCATTACAGTACAATATCAATACGATAAGCACTAAAAAAAATGAAATAGTTCAACTATCTTAGTACATGTGAAAGAAAACATGAAATACAAACGTCCAGAGAATAGTCTTACAAACATTCATATTCCATTCATGAAGAACATGCAAGCCTTAAAATGCTTCTATTATTATAAAAAAATTCTAACACACGTGTTTTACAATGTAGATCACTAGCCCCAGTAGTGGGACATTAGAACCACCCCTTGTTCCTCAAAGAACTGGTTGACTTCTCTAATGCGTTTCTGAAGGAGCCAAGGTGAAAAAGTCATTTGCTCATAGAATGAGGGTGTATACATAAACAAGGGGTGATGCTTCCCCTTTGTGACTCTTTGACTACCCTCATGATTGTTCAACTTCCTATGACTTTTCAACTTACATGACTCTCCATATTCATGTGTGTTATTTGGACTTCCACTTTACAATATATTTCAATATAATATACATGGTCCACAATGATGATGTGGCATATGCCAACTCATGACAAGAGATGACATTGCACTGCTGATATGAACTGACTAAGTTACATGGCAACATCAAGCCACTACTATTGTTTTGAATGATGTATGCTTGATAATACTCTTCTCTTCGACCTCCTCATGGCTTGGTGACAAGAATCTTCAATGATCTCAAGTATTGGGTTGTGGTCGTTAGTTGACATCCCTTTGCTTTGCCTTGATAGATCAGATTGCATGCTCAGCAATAAGAAATTTCTTTGCATGTCTTCCCCATCTCCTTCATCATCCTACCAAGTTCCTATATTTACAATTTACTCATGACGAGACCACACCAACCCAAAAGCCTCCTAACCTAAGATGGTGCATTTTGGTCTGAGGACTAAGACATAAATGACTTACAAGTTGGGAAGGGAGGCTTAGTGACTTCGCATTACCCAGTCCCAACAACCATGGTTGACGGTTGAGGCCTGTAATTGCACAATGCACATTTCACACTGTATTGAGAGACACTCTCTGTACAATTTTGAGAGCCAGTGAGTCTGGCTAAAGGAGGGGCCACTAAGGAATATTTTTGCACAGTTGTGGAGAGGAAGGTTGATTGGATTCTATGAGATTCTAGGAGATAGTAGATCAGGATTAGGGGAGGACCACTAAAGGAAACTTCTATGTAGTTCTATAAGGGAAGGATGACTAAAAATATTGCGAAATTTTGGAAGGTAAGGCTGGGTCTTGGGCTCAGGAATTATACAATGTAGCAATCCTCGGAGACATGGATTTTGCATTGTACATATCCAAGGGTGAAGGTCATAGCCTACTGACTGGAAGTACATAATGCGTAGTCCAAGCAGGTTGGATGATGTCAAGTTGAAGGGTCAGGGAGCTTCTTCAGAAAAGGCTAAGTTCGAGACCAACGAAATTGATAGTTGAAGTGACGAAGCTTATGTTGTGTCCTAACACTTATAATACTTGACAAATCAACAACATTGATCACCCATGACCCATGAAAAACACATTCTCTTTTGTGTGCCCGCTTCATGACCAGTTACGACAAGTGTGACACCTAATATAAACTGTATGACGATTGTGATAACACTTGTGCAACAAACATAAAAATATTGTGAATTAGTGCAACATGCATTTACATGGTTAGGAAAACTCATAAACACAAACATGAGCCCTTGAAACCATGAGAATGAGCTTATGCATAAATTGTAACAGCCAACATGAGAAAAGATGACATCTTGCTTATCTTACAAAAGGGAGCGAAACACTTAGCAAAAACACATTGAATGTCTTTCAATGTTTGTGACCATACATATCATTAAAGACATAATGATATGAAAATGATAATTTTTCCTTCATACTACACTAAGAGGTGTATTTTAACTTCATGAAAGATGTGCCTTGTTTTTCATAGCTATCCTCTAAAGGGTGGTGAAGAAGAAGGAGTCTTCATGTGATCCTAATCTCCGATATTCTATCATACCCCAGGGTTCCTTGGTCTTTTTATCAGATGATTATATTTTCTCCTCAAATCCTTAAGTGTCATATAGCATGTAAAACATATTCATCTCCTTCTTCATCATATTTCCACAATCTAAGAGAGTACTTGCATCTGTAACTCACTCATGACAAGACAACATCAGTTTGAAAACCGCTAGCCTAAGATAGATCACTTGGATTCATGAACTTGGTCAGGACTGAGTGACATGTTAGGGTAGAAGACCCAGTGACTACACAATTGTACAGTTCAAGTATCCAAGGGCTAATCTTTATCACTGAGACTACGCAGTGGGTAGCTCAAGCTGGATTGAAGGAAATTACTGCACAGTGCCCACTAAGGGAAAAATTTTCATAGTGCCCACTGAGGGACAAAGTTGCAAAGTTCAAGCAGGCAATGGTTGTTGCAGGATGGGGCCCTGGGAGGACAAACTATGTATTTCCATGAGGCAAAGGGGGCTGGGCAGCTGAGAGGCTTGAGGGAGAGAACTATGTAGTTTATAGAGGTAGTGAGCTGTGGCTGATGAAAGGACACTAGAGGAGGCATTTGCACATTGTTGGAGGCCAACGAAGACTGAGATATCTATGCATTACACAGTTCTAGCAAACAAGGGAAAGCCTTGAAGGTTGAACATGTGGAGTGCGTAGTTTAGGAAGGCTGGATGAGGGTAGGTTTATAGGAATTCTCTGGAATTTGTCTAAGTGTGGAATCAATGGAACTGATGTGAATGGTGATAGAAATTTACTTTGACAACACACTTAGACACTTAGTGAAACAACATAGATCATCCAAAACATATGAGAACATAGTTCCCTTAATGCAACGACCTTTGTGGCAAACTACAAGAAGTGTGACTCTGACAATAGACTTTGTGAGGATAATGATGACACTTGTGTAATAGTGTGTGAAACTTTGGAAATGAGTGTGAAACATGTCTATATGATGAGAACAACTAATTTTCACAAATATTTCCCTTCAGGAAAACCAAAATTCATCTTTGCATGATAAGCGATAATTCTAATGCTCAAAGACAAAACTAGCTATATAAAGATAAAAGTGTGGACAACACTTGAGATCCAAGAAGGGGGCCTGAAATCATCAATCAGCCAATAAGTGACTCAGGAATGATTGATCATAGTTTCCATAATAGGCTCCAAAATTTGAGTGTGGGCCAAAATTTTGGAGGGTGTTGCAGTCACTACAACAGGTCCAACCATTGGAATGGATGAGCGGAATGTGTTCATCATGAAAGCATGTTAGTTGTCTATTTGTTCACTATGCATGAATTGTGATGGTCATTGTCATGGTATTTTGTCGTCATGATGTCGTTGGTATGTTATGATGCTAATATTTTGGCTAAGATATAGTAGGAGAAGTACATTATTAGAGCAAGGCTGCAGTACTAGACTTCAAGGTAAGAGTAGATCTTCATACAATTTTTCCTGTTGGGAATGCATGTATGTTGGTTAATTATTGTTATATGCATTATGGTTCTACATATGCCTATCATTATACTGTTATTATGGTTACATGCATGATAGATGTTAGCTGATCAGTGTGGTCATTTTCACATGCATTAGATAGTCATGAATGGTAGTAATTTGTTGTTATATGCATTGTAGTCATGCATGATGATTATGGTCATTGCATTTAATATATTGATGTTATATGTATTGTTATAATCTAGAATGGAATATGTAGATGGTTACAGTTATGACATTCAGGTATGAGTTGATATATTTGTGATATTGTGTCGTACTAATACGGACTGACTTGTACAAATGTGATAGCCTCCCCCAAGATACATTGAGGTATGAGTTTGATCCTGCCATCTATTTGATTTATCTAACAGGGTATGTTTGTAGGTTGTATGAATTTTTTATTAATTTCATGATATGAGTACATGTCTATAAGATTACATGAAGGAATGATCCTGTATTTTAATAGTTGTACTAACTCAATATGCAACTGAGACAACTGATATGTACTTGAATGCAAATAGGTGTTAATTGTAGTATTATGATTAATGACTCTGACTTGAATCTTGATTATGACATGGTTTTTAGTGTTGGTAAATGATGATTTCAAATTAATATACATGATGTCTTGATCTTTGGAACATGTGGTTGACACATGTGAGAAGTTGCAAGACAACATTCTTGGTATCAGAATTACAAGGTAATAATTGATTTATCTATATAACTAGCAGTTGGGTTATGTGATAGCAGAGGATGAAACTCAATTGTAACAAGGTAAAAGAAAGGAATTGGGTGAGATTCCATTTGGCTAGGTTTGGAAACCACAATTCCAAAGAATCAATGCTTTGCATGAATACAGGAAGTCTTCTTAACCTTGATTTTTTTTGACATTATGTGGATATGCGTTATATTCATAAACATGTACTTGACATGTAAACATTTTTTTTGTAGTTATGGCTGGATCCATCAAGGAATTGGAGTTCCTTGAGAGATGCTATATGTGCAGGTGTTCGGGGAAACTTGCTTGATATAGAAAATAAACGTAACTGGTACATTGTGATATTTATTTATACATTGAAAGTTATTTGTTTATGGCAGTATGATGTAGGGAATTGCATGCAAAAAGAGAATGCCATGAAATATTAAAGAAATCTTGGTTGAGATTTCCCTTGGAAGCATTGGGAATCCATGGAGATTGAGTCATGGTGTTTGTTGCTAGTTTTGTATTTTTGGTATTTTTTGATCTTTTTGCACTTGATTTGCGATTTTGTTTATGTATGGTGCAAGAACATGCTACCTTGTTTATGGTGTCATTTTTCTGGGTTTTCCATGGTTTTCTTCTTGTTTGTTTCTTTTTCTTTCCTTTTATCTCTTTAGAGCCTTGGGAATTGGTTGGGGAAAGATGAAAGTTAATCGAGCTTGGGTAGAGATGTCTGGAACCCAAAAAGTAATGTAAAACCCAAATGAATCCTAGTCCATGAGTAAATGGAATATCAACACAAGAATATGTCAACTAGTTGGATTGGTTGATTCCATGGGGTTCAATGGACAGTGGTGGGACATTCACGAGAAAGGTAACATAAATGGGCTTAAGGTAACAAATGTCTTGGCTAAACTGGGAACTATTGTTCTTAATGTTGTGCATGTTGTGTACGAATAAAGAGATTTCTCTTAAACTTGACCATGTATTATCTGGTAACTATCTTGTAATCATGATTATGTTGATGTTTATATATGTATACATGTATGTATGTATGTCATTGTTTCACAAGGCCATCATGGATCATGATTGTTTTTATGCTAATTTTTGTATGTATATATGTATGTATGTATGTTGTTGTATGACATGGGTTTTAGGGATCATGCTCTTAAAGGAATGATGGCTTATGCAGGTCAGTGACATTAAGAACTTTCTAGTTTATGAGGAATCAAGTAGGGAAGAGTAGCCCTGACAAATACATGAGGTTAGTATCATGTTGATATGATTTGATATTATGTTCTATACTATGGATACATTTTTATTATGGAAAGGTAATGTTGAGGGATACATCAATGGAATGGAAGCAGTGTGATTTCCGACATGTTGGACAAGCATGGATAGTGGAAAGACACTAGAATCAAGGTTTCTTTCTAAGGACAGTGTGGTCTTAGGATGTGTAGTGTTGTGTACATGTAGCATATTCAATACTGTGTATATATGGTAATGTGTTCATGTTTCATACATGATGTTGTGTGCATGTTTCATATGCGGTACTTTGTACATATAGTTTTGTGTGCATGTTGCATATGGAGTGATGGGTACAAAAGGTTCTATGTACATGTTATATATGCAATTCAAAGTACAAATGGTGTTCTGTACATATTGCATATGCAATGTTGTGTACATATGGTGTAGTGTAGACATTGTACATATGGTGTTATGTATAATGGTGCCAAGTACATCTTGTACATGTGGTGTTGTATACATGTAGTGTCATGTTGTAAATGAGGTATTGTGTGTAGGTGGTGTTGTGTACATGTTGTACATGTGGTGCTATGTATAGATGGTGCTCTGTACATGTTGTGTACACGTTGTTCAAGGGTTGTTGTGTACTTGTGATGGTTTGTACACGTTGTGCAAGTGGTGCTATGTACATGTAGTGTTGTGTACAGATTATGTAGGTGGTGTTGTGTACATGTGATGTTGTGTTCACGTTGTGTAGGTGGTGTTATGTACAAGTGGTATTGTGTACATGTTGTATTGTATTGCATGTGGTACTGTTGTACATGTTGTATTGTATTGCATGTGGTACTATTGTACATTTGGTATTATGTGCATGCCATACATGATGTGTTGTGCAGATGTAGTATTGTGTATGTGAATTATGTTCTGTTGTATACAGGTGCAGGTGTATGCATTTTGTTGTGATGTACACCAGGTGTAGGTGTATGTGTTTTGTTGTCCACCGAGTGTAGGTGTATGTGTTGTGTTGTGCACTTGGTGTAGGTACATGTATTGCATGGTGTTGTATGCCATGTGTGGTTGTATGCATGTGGTGTACATTGTGTGTATGTGTATGTGCTTGAAGAGAAGGCACTCCGGGCTTGCATGATGTGGAAAAAGACCCAGTGTGTGTACGAAAACAATAATTAACAAAGGAAAAAGAAACATACATATTGAATGATAATTGTCATTATTTCATTTTAGTTTTATTATTCTTGTGATATATGACTCTAATTCATGATGGTTACATGTGATCTATGATTTCTGATTATGATGGTTACATGTGATATATTATTTCTGATTATGATGGTTACATTTGATCTATGATTTTGGTTTATGATGTTTGCATGTCATTTATGATTTTTATTTATGATGACTGCATGTGATCTATGATTTTGATTTATAATGGTTGAGTTTTGAGCTAACAGGATGTGATATGTTTATACATGACAATTTGGTAAAAGAGTAAGTTTGACTTGTTGTGATAGGATGTAAATATAATTGCAGGTGTAGCTTATTGATGAGCTACCAATGAGTTATGGTTTGAATTTATTTCAATTCATTTTGAATATAATGGTAGTTATGTGCCTGGTACAGGAAAGCATGGAAATTCCCAGTTTAGGTGGTTAAAACTGATTACAAGAATTAGCAGTAGTGGAAAATGGAATTGGACAAGGCATCAACATGTCGGTAAAGCACATTAGGAGCACAACCATTGTGGAGCACTAGTACCCAATAATGTCCATTTATTTCCATGAGAATGATATGACAGTTATGATAGTTTTGAGGCCGGGATATGCCCTGGTTTTTGTATCTTCTGATGCAAGTAAAGCTTGCCAAGGGATGCATCACCTGGGAAAGGGGATGCCAGGGAACATGGAAGGTGAGTGACTGCATGGAAGAGGGTGACCAAATTTCTTGAGGGACGGTGTAGCAGAGAAGGGAAGGTTGGGGGATGGATTTTTTTTGTCATTAGCATTTCCAGATGGAATCATAAGAACATTGGGAGTGTCCCATAAAATAATGATCCAGTAACTATTAATGGAGAGATCAAGTATCACAAGGATAGTAGCGCTGGAAATTGGATGCAGATTTGACTTTGGAAGTGGATTTTGTACTTCTTAGGAAGGAGGTGAATCCTACTGTTACTTTTGAGGGTGGAGGTGTGAGCCTATGGACTCCCTGTTGCTGATGTAGTCATCATATCCTTTTATTTGTTGGTCGAAGAAAATGTGTAAATGTCTACATGTGTATTTTATTGTAAATATTGTATCAAGCTTGATTTTTAAATCTCCACGAACAATATGATTATTCATTGGTTGGAGAAAATGTGTATAAATATATGTGGTTGTTATTTTAAATACCATAATGAGATATGTTATAAGGGTCTAGTAAATGGTATGATAGCCATGTTTTTAGTAGTGGTCATTATAAATACTACAAGGAATTAGGTTATAAATCTCTATGGGAAATATGTTCTTCTTTTCAGCAGTCTTCCTAGTTGTAGGTATCATAAAACACTGAGGACGGTGTTCCCCTAAGGGGGAGGAGTATGTAACAAGCCCAAGTTAAAAATTTTGTTGACAGTGCTGGACATGCCAACATGTTATGGGATCTCCCCAGTAAGAAGTCCCAATTATACCTCAGACCATTTGGTGTAGCAGTCCCAACACTGGGTCGTATGGTCATGCCTTTACCATGATTTTGCACAGAGGCAAGTAAGATAACTCTGTTGGTAGGAAGGGTGGGACATTTATAGTGAGTCAAGGAAGGTGGACGAGAGGTTCTAATAGATAGGAGTTGAGATGAGTGCACCCCTTGGAAACCTGTGATAGCACTCGTCTTGGAAGGGAACACATGAGCAAAGATACATCACGACATGAAAGGAAACTTAGTGAGCAATCCAAAGTGATGGTTAAACCAATATTTTTTTTTAGAAAGATTCATACATACCTATACAGAAGAGTCTATACATGCATGCATAAGAAAGAAAATACATATATAATTTAGAGTAAACTAGATAGCGTAGAATACAATACAAAATATGCATGAAATGTGTTGGCTCTTATTATATAGATAAGTGTAAGTTCCACTCATACAATACATCCATGTCCAACCACTAGTCTTGATAGTGGAATGTTATAGCCACAACTGCCTGCTCCTCCAAAGAGATGTACTAGCTCTACGTAGTGGAGAAGCCAAGGCTTGTTACAATATTATCCAAGCTCTCTCCAAGATAGTCTTATTAGAAGCTTGGCTAACCAAAAGCCTTTACAATGAGTTATGAGGGACTATTTATAGCAAAGGGTGGGGTGACCCTTGACATTCCCCTTTGTGACAGTTCAACTACCCTCATGACTCTTCATCTACTCTATGACTGTTACATCCAACTATTAACATTTCACCTACACATGACAAGAAATTACATTACAATGAACATGTACCCATGTGAACGAAAATGGCTTTAGCAAGCCATGCTAGACATCACTCTGACTTAGACAACCATGGAAGTCCAACTCCTCACCATCCTCATGATGATCTACAGTAACATACCGATGCCAAGATCGATAGTCCTTGATGGTGTCTATGGGCTCTGAGGTGACATATGTCTGAAACCTAACTCTTGCCTCCATAGCATCCAGGTACACTCCTTGGGATCCTCTGTCGAACTTGCCTTAAAGCATGCACATCATTGTCTTCAATGCAGCCAGACCAACAACATACTTGTGCATGATGTCTGCACTAATGGGCAAGTCTGGGTGGGTGACAATGCCCATCAACTCGTCAAAGTATGTGTTAAGCTCTAGTCAAACCTTTGCCTTGGTCTTCACCTAGGTGAGAGTTCCAATAGATGGGATAACATGTGTGTGCACCAAATATCCATACTCTTGATTACTCGTAAATGGGAAGCCGATATGCTAGTGATGAGTTGTGGGAGCTCTTCGTAGTTCTAGATTTGGCTCCAAATAGTTCTTTCAACACGAACACATTGGCCCTCATCATCTTAGGCAAGTGAAGTAGGGCTCCCTTGTATTTCATCATCGATGTTTGCATGCCATCAATAGCAGCATGCAAGTTCGTCAAGATACATACCTTTATAACACATTGTTGCTTCCATCCATTGAGATGGACAACAACCTTATGCATGGTACCAAACTTGGATTACAACACTTGCATAACTGTGTCAAGGGACAATACTTCATACAGTATTGCCTTATTCAATTCAGCTTGGGCGTAGAATGTCACCAACTCTCCTCCTTGTTTGGATTTTTGTAGTTCCTTTTCCATTCGCTCATTCTCAACTATCAGAAATCTAACACTTGAGCTTGTGGCTTTGATATACACTCTGGTTCCATTGGCCAAGATTGTGGGATTTTTGCGCACATCAGTCATGAATACTCATTCTTCAACTTGCATAGGAGATATATGATAATTCGGAGTTGACACTCTGCGAGACTTCACAAATATATATTAAGATTCGTCGAATGAGATGTTGTGCATCTCTCCTTCCAGCTGATCACTAAGGATCTCAGTGCCTCCTCGGTCACTTGAGACTTTCTCAACATCTTGATGTCGTGAAGTGGGTAAGTCAACCTCTTGGTGGTGAGGCATGAGGTCAGTGTCCTATTCCAACTCTTGCTGCTCCATGTTTGCATCCAACTACTGGAGTGCTTGTTCTATCTCATGAGCAAAGTCTTTCTCTTGCGACAGTTCACCCTATTTTCCTGATGCCATCTATTCTGATGAATCAACTACCTGTATAGGTTCTCTTTCATCTATTTTGACATGTTGCACCCCCTGTTGTACCTACTGTTATTTTTCTTCCCTCTCTTATTTGCGTACATCTTGCTCCTTACAAAGTTTCTCCCTCATCTCATGAAACTCCTTCTCTGCTTCTTCCATTCTTCTCTTATCCCTCTTCCTTTGCACAATTTGCATGTCGCACTGGTGCCTCTTTGCCTCGATAGCCATAGATTCTTTCGCTACTAATGGATGTTTTAAAAACTTGTAGCTTTGCTCCTCCTCCATGTGATTGAGAATCTTCCTCTTACCTTTGTCGACCACTGGTATGCTTGCCTCTACTACTACTACTGCTACTGGTGGTGGTGCTCTCCATGTTGCTACTTCATGTTGAGTCACTAACCACTCCACAACAAAGGCGACCTATTTATTGCGTCTCAAGAAACTGTAGCAATATCTCCATGGGTCCTCAGCCCAATGGAATGCCTCGTGGATCTAGTTGAACTGAACTCTCATGTAGTGATCCTTCACAATACAATGTGGGTCATACAGATTGTAGCTTCGGAGGTCGAATGGATACTTCTTCATCTATTCTGCTTCAGCATCCGCTTTCTTGATACTTAGGATATCATATAACCCAATACACAATGGAAGAGCAGTCCAAGGTGCCTTGTTCTTCCAGTGTAGTCTAGTTGTCAATCCTGCCAAGATGTGATAAGCTACATCCTGCATGACAAGTATGTCCAAGGCTAACTTCAATAGAACATGTGAAGGCTTCTCCGCACTGAACATTCGGATGAAGGTGTCGGACAGTGAGGCATACCAATCACCAATGTCTATCAGTGCCTCCATTGCTTCCTTTGACATGTAGGGTGGATCCTGTTCAAATATCATCGTGTAAACTGGGGTGAAAAAATGATCAAACAACCATGTGATTACTCCTCTGAAGCTGCATTCACAAAACAACTTGAAATATCTGTTCACACCAGTCCCCATTGGTGACCATTCCCACTCCAAGCCCAGAACTCCTGTCAGGCACAGATTGCATCTAAGATGTAGGCAAACATGTAAATCTCTGCATGCATACCTTTGGGTGAATGTCAAGGCTTCGTTACTTATTCCTTTAGCTGATGAGCCAACATACCAGACCAGTTACATGGTTTTCCTTCTCTAGCCAGTTGGTCGAATGCGATAACCCAACTCTGTGTTGGAAATAATATTGAGAGGGGGGGTGAATCAGTATTATCAAATCAATATAACTTTTCATTTCCATATTCAGATTCATATACGCTACTTCAGTTAAGGCAAATTGTGTGTATACGCAACTGTGTTTAATGCAACAAGCATATATCCAATAAACTTATGATTCAGTTAGTTGATCCTTAATGAGTGCATCAGAACATTATTAACCATATGAACAGTAAACAAAAACAGTAAAACAAAACAGATCATCACACACAAGAAGCACACATGAACACCATGATATAAGGTGGAAACCCAATGTGGGTAAAAACCACCTACTGCAAGTCGTCTCTATCTTCTTTGAATAAGAAACTTCTTTTTACAATATTTCTGTACCGGTGTAGTCTAATACTAGTACACAAGCTTCTACCTGTAGAAGGCTACAACCTTCTCTCGTTCTCCAGCTTCTCCTGGAAGGGAGCTACCACCCCCTTAGCTCTTGTACTAGATGATCCATTTACTAGTACGTAGGTGCTGACCTACAGAAGGCTACAACCTTCTCTTTCTTCCTCCAGGTACCACATTTCATAAATTTTCAAAATGGATACTCATGGAGCACAATATCATACTCTGAAGGCCACGTTTCATCCAATTTTCATATTGGACCCATCAATATCATTGAAGCACACAATCAATGAACACTAGCATCATCAATCTCTGAATCACCAAATACTGAATCATTGAAACTTTGTCAAAAAAATGCAGTCACCAGAACACAGAGTAGAACACTGAACTCTGCAACAATATTTAGAACCAACTGTATCATCAAAAATCATGCATCAGAGTGCAAATGCTACTTGCAAGTGCCAAACCAGCGTGTATACGCAACTTCACCAAGGCGAACCAGCGTATATATCGTTAATTACTTACTTATAACAAGGATAATACATATGTTATCTAGTCCATCAGATCACATAAAGATAAGTCATCATGATCCTGATCTATTATAGATCTCATCCATCAACACTGAAGCTAAACACAATCAACCAAACTGACTATGCAGAATACTGACACCAGTAAATAGTCATCAACAACTAGAACCACTTGTAACTTCAACATCATAGCTCATATGGTATACGCTACTTAGATGTATCTAACTTGCTTATGTACACGCTTCTATCATAGTCAACCAGCGTATACATATGAGTTGCAGCTATTTCAAACTTAAGTTATACCCAGATCAGAACATTACATGTGTCAGTATACAGATCTAGAATAAACATGATCAAACCATATAGAGATGATTCATTCCAAGCCATTAGATCCCGATCTATCCTTAGATCTTGTTCTCCATCTACCGCTAAGATTCCTCCTTAGCTCAGATCAAGCAAAGCATCATGAACCCATAACCTGCATACAAGATCTCTTACTTCATCAGATATTTAAGACTTTCTCAATGCCTTTGCCTAATGATCTTCTTCTCCTTTTATAGTCTTAGGCCTTACTCAATACCATGGTCCAAAACCATTGAGAACCAATACTAGGGACCCAATACCTACGTTCAACACTTTGGACACAATACTAAGGACCAAAACCATAGGTCTAAATACCACAGACCCCAAAATAAGTTTTCCCACATGTACGTGCTTTTCTATGCATGAAAGTGCGTGCATACGCATACGTTACTTTTGATAAGCAATCCCGCATGTATACACGTCTTTGTATATAGTAAACTTGCATGTATACCCTACTTAGTATATAGCGGACCTACGTATATACGCGACTTGGTACATAGTGAACCTGCGTATAATGTGCATATGTATGCGACTTGGTATATAGTGAACCTGCGTATATACTCATCTTTATTCATTCTTTGTAGTCTGATCATCAACTCTTTGCTACTGACCCATTGCACTCTGATCTGTCATCTGTGTGAGTTGCCATCAAGGACAACACTTGTATCATAATGCCAACAATCTCCCCCTTTGGACTTGATGTCAAGGCTAACTTGTCATATTGAGAACTTGTCATCTGATTCCTTTGAGGTGTCCTCCATTCCATGTATTCTGTCACATCTGATATCTCTTCTGTAGATTCATCTAGTTATATATAAGTGAGCTTTTCTTCTACGAGTGGGTTTCCATCAAGTACAACACATGCATCATAATGCCAACAATCTCCCCCTTTGGACTCGATGGCAACAACACCAAATCACTCTCCCCCTTTGATATCAATGGCAAAGGGCGGACCAAGGTATTGTCTTTCCTTGATAAACATTCCACTGCCCATACTCCCCCTAAATACCTACTGAAATCTTTGAATGAGCTCCCCCTTTGTAAATGCCAAGTTGTACCAATCTGACCATGCTCCCTCTGAGTACATGCTGAAGTCTCTGCTCTGCTGAAGTGTGTTGTTCATGCTCCCCATGACTGTAAGCAAGGTCTGCAAAACGATGTTCTAAAAAAGAAACATGACTTTACACATTATAAAAGACCTTCCTATTACCAAAGACTCATACATACATCCATCTCCCAACCAAGTGGGGATATACCAGAAGTTTACATATGATAGATAAGTTCATCCCAGGCATTGTGGGGAAACCAAAATAGGCCGTTACATGACCTTGATAAAATAAATATAAGACATAGAGACAAAATATCTACAGCAAGGCTCTGACAGTTATCAACAACAAACATCAGCAACATTTGTCAATCATTATTCATACTAGCACCCATGTTCTCCTTCTGCACCTGTTCCACCTGAAATCAAACTAATTGTTAATTTGAACCAAGATAATGCCAAAAATGCATTATTAGAAGAATATATGCTCCCCCTAAACCTGTGCCAGATGGTCTCTGTCAGATCCATATCAGACTCTTTTCATCCTAAGCCTGGCCCCACTGCTTTTCTTCAAACCAACATATACGCGATTGTACCTTAATAAACTGGCGTATGTACGTGCATCCTCCTCATTCAACTCATGTACAACCACTTTTCTCTTAAACAGACAAGATTCGATAGCAGGATGCTACATCAACTACCCCTAGCTTCTATTTGAGGTATTCAAATGTCTCTCTGGGCAGTGGTTTGGTGAGTATATCAGCAACTTGTTCCTTAGAGGGAATGATGAGCCCCAAAAATGGATAATTATATCAGCTCATTCAACCTCCTAATTCGACTTAATCCACCATTCTCATTAGTTTATTTCATGCTTTTGATTATATTTATGCTAATAGATTGAATTGGGTTAGTCATGATTCCAACAAGTCTAATGTGTGCTTTGTGTAGTCTTTTTGGTCAACTTGGAGACAAAATTGAAGGTTTTAATGAGCACTTGGCAGCCAAATTCGTGGGAGAACAAGGGAGAGGATTTGTAGGAACATGTCCCCTTCATTTAAGGGCCCTTACCTCGAGTTCTCCACCATCAGCTCGGAGTTTAAAGGCCACCAAATTGATTATCACAAGGGCAGCCAAGCAAGTCAAGTAGGACTGCTGTTAACTACAAGTTTTGGGCAGCCGAGTCCCTAAAGTTTAGGAGGACTGTTGGGGTCCTCAATTTGTATAAATAAGAGGGCTTAAGGCCTCATTTCAGTTAGTCATTTTGTAGTCATTTTTTAGTCATTTTGTAGGCAGAAGTTAGCTAGTTTGTAGTTCGATTTTTAGGCAGTAGATTAGCTTTGCTTTCAGGACATTTTCAAGTTCTCCTTGTGGACAATTTTTGGAATGTAACATTTCTTGCTCAAAAAAGATGAATCCAGCTTTGCACTAGCTCTAAATCTCTCTTAGGAGGCTGTATCTCTTGGGGTTGGGCCCATCTCAAGTGCCCAGTACCTCCTTTGTTTATCTTTATGTGTTTTTGCTACATTCTTAGAATAAAATCTGCTATTTATATTTAAATCTTGCTTTGTTATTTAGATTGCTTTTGATGGCTAAAGTAGCTTTTCATGTTCAGATTTAGTTGGTAAGATAATAACATGGAAAAGGCTCCAAAAAAGGGTCAACAAACACTTTTTGTTTCACCTCTTCCTCATTGGATCAGGGGCTGGAATTGAAGTAACTGTGTTGTCCGAAACAAAAACACTAGTTTGCTTTACCATGCAATCCTTAGTGTATTGTTTTCATTTGCAGCAGTTAGTTATGGGTTCAGATCTCTGAAATGTTTCTTTGCATGATTGATGTACATGGTTTTCTTTCCAAATAAAGCTACTGTTCATTCGTTTTATTGATAGTTAGAATAGATTAGCTAGGACTTTGATTATTTGCAAGACTTTGTTGATTCAGTTAAATGTGAACCGTGCAGGGCATCTCTACCACTCTCTCATCCGCCTAAGCTTCATCAGAGCCAGTTGTTCCATCTCCTAGCTAGGTTCCTCATCTCACACCTATCCTTTTGCCCACGTAACCCTACCTTCTTGCTCCATCATTGTCTTAGCCTTCTTTAAGCCAAGTCAGCCTTCTACACCCTCTCACCACTCCATCCACCTGTCCCTTGTTATAGACATTTTTGTGCCTTGCATCACTGAGCATGAAATGTCAATAATTAAGGGATCCAAAGTCCCTAAACATGTTGTTCCTACCACTAGAGGAACAAGGCCAGCAAACCACAGCAGTTTACAAAAGTTCTCCACCTGAAAACACTCAAAAACAAGGTAATTCTGGATCATGTCAACTGCTCCACTGAGGATTCCGCGCTGAATGTCAAGTGCTCCACTATCTACCTGTGCTGAATGTCAACTGCAAAGAAGGCTACCTACGCTGAGCGTAACTGGACAAGTGGCAGACTCATTTCTCAAGGTGTCAATGCCCAGGAAGCTTCCAAAATGACACTTGGATCAAGGAATTCGACTGGTGATGAGTAAGAGGTTCCAAATCTCCAAGTGGAAGCAAGAACCTCCAAGTGGACTCAAGAACTGAAGTGGGAGAGGACACTAGTCAGCTCCATGCAAGCCTCAAGCTGACTCATCCTTTCTCCAAAACTCCTATATATAGAGCTCTCTCATGAGGTCTAGGGGGGTTGGAATATTGTAATTGCAAAGAATTGTTGTTGGATTGTGGTTAGATCATTGGGTGCTTATGCTTTGAAAGGGGCTGAAGAAGGAATTCCATTCTGTTGGGAAGGAGATGCTGGGTTGGAACCTTATGGGTTATATCTCTTCCCGAACCTTGTTTATCAATCAATAAAGCTTCTTGGTTCTTTCCTATATGCTGGTGTTTATTGTATGATTTGCATTAGTGTATTTGATTTACTTCTAATCCTGAATCATTTATGAATATGTATATTTGCCTTTGTATTGTGTCCTTCTCTTGCTGCATGTAGTTGTTCTCTTGTCACAGGTAGTTGTTCTCTTGTGATCTCGTGGGAGCAAAAGCAAAGAGGCAAGTAGCTGTGGACACACAAAGAGGAGAGGATCTAGATCGAGGGACAACTGAAAGATAACGGTAAGTGTACCAATCTCCTCTATTTCATATTTCATAAAGGGAGAAACCAAAGTAGCTGTGTTCGTTTGTTGCTAAGGTACTGTCACACCTTAGGTGGATAGGATCGTCCTGCATAGGCATTTTTCCCCACAACAAATTGGCGACTCCACTGGGGAAGAACTTTTTTTTAGTCATTTTGTTTGTTTGCATCATTGTTTACCTCATAGACTCAACAGCAACAATCGAACTGCTTTGCAAAGTAGAATGTTGTTGCTTTGATCCTTCACTGGGTTTTTGTCTATGATCTCAACAATGGACTCACAAATGACTTGATGATCCTTTGTGATAGTCTTTAGTACCCTCTCAAAGCATCCCTCTGTTTATACCTTGCTTGTGTTTCTGATTTGGCCTGAAATAGTTGATTTTTGAGCATTTTATGACCCGGAAACCAAGAGAAACGAGAGTTTCTCCTTTCAGCGCAGACACTGTGAAGGCAGTCTGCATTTCAACGCAGGTCCCGTGAAGGCTACCTGCGTTGAATGTCAAACTGACAGTGTTCTACCTGCGCTGAACCAGTGTGGCTTTGTGCAGCTGGGGTTCCTTGCTGTCTTTTGCCCTGTTTTGATCTCTGTTTTTGCTGCCTTTAACCAGCATAGGTACCACATCTGAAACCCCCTTTTCTTTGCTTGAATTCCGCCTCATCTTTGTACAAAAAGACTGTAAGTGTTTTTATGTGTTTGTGGCGTCATTTACAGTATTCCTTTGCATGAGCGAAATAGTCATCCTGTAGCCTTGATTCAGATCTGATTGATTGATTGATTGTGAGCTTAAGAGAGAGTTCATTGGCTGTTTGCAGTTTGATTATCATTTGCTTTTTCTTATTGGTTTGAATTTGTCACTTTTAAGTGTCGAAACGAGTATTTCTTTCGAAAAATCGCAAAGTGCTTGTAATCTCTTCTACCCTTGTTGATTTTGGAAAAAGTAAACTTGTTTATTTTTACAGTCATTTAAAAGCAAATTCAAAGTTGTACAAAAAGCTTTCTTTGTAGGCATTTATACTAAGAAAGTGAAAACAAACACCTGCATTGTGCATTTTGCATTTTGATAAGATTGCATGTTTGATTTAGGAAGAGTGCATTAGAGTGTGTTGATTGCTCTTTGAGAAAAGATAGTCGCTCTCTTTTCCCTTAGTAGCTAGGATTTTCAAAGTTGAAAGATTATAAAGCTTGCTTATCATCTTAGACTACATTTAGGAATTTGTACCAATACATCTCGTGGTGATCCTGAAAGACAAACTTTAAAAAGATCAACTTAAAATATATTGAATGAACCTAACAACGCTTTGCAACATAACGCACAACATAGAGGTCTAGGTAGAGACGTGTTCCGGCGTCGTTAAACGTAGTGACTGTCGATCTCTAAGAAGGTGGGTGAGTCCTCCTGAGGGACGATAGCACTAATACGGACTTGTGCTCCCACGTACCGTCGCGTATATATTGGGAGACCCCTATAGGCATATATCCTTTATCCTTAGGAAGCCGTGTCAGCCGCCCTACTGATCGCAATGCAGTGAACACAGCATTCACGAAGATCGACCACCCGTACCGTAAAAAGTATTTTGTGGTTTTGCGAAAAGTTTGGCACACCCTCTGCCTAGATCTCCAGAGCAGTTTCTTTTGGCCTTTTTTAGACTCTATAACAGAAAAAGTCCATCCGAGCATTTGTCACTTCGGGCTCGTTAAAACATCGAAGGAGACTAGAGTCATCTTTAGCTTTTTCTCGACTCTTTAAAACTGAAAAAGCAAGTTGTGTCTAAAGCGTCGTTAACAATTTATTTTAAACGGAACAATCACCCTTATTCCCGCGTTGATCTTTAGGTTGAAGAGATGGAGCACACCAAACAAGGAGTTCCGCTTGATGGGAATCCTAGTCCTTTCTCCTCTTGGGGAGATGTTGGTGCACCCCACATGGCCGCATTGTCGCTTCCAGGACTGACAATTGGCCTACCAGTATGGCTCTTTTCAACCAATGTCGTTCAGAATACCACCATTCCTGAACAGTCGAGTCAACAGTTAGATCAGACAAAAGTTGCCCACCAGCCTTCCACTTCATCTTCCTCTCCTCCTTCCTCTTCGCTTAATGGAACTGGTCGTTCAAAGAATCGAGTTCCTAAGGAGAAGAAGGAGAAGAATAAGAAAGAAAAGAAGCAGAAGGAGCCTAAGGCGACTGGGGGCAAACAAGCGTCATCTAACAAAAATCCACACACAGCACTCGTAAGGCCTAAATCGCCATGCGTCATATGCAGGGGAGACCACTTCCATAGAGATTGTCCATGTATCCCCCGGATACTAAGAGACTGGTCCCCCCGTCTGCACAATCCGGTAGCATCGACCTCTGATAGCCATGTCGATTGTTCACCGTCAACTAGTGGGAGTGAAGCCCCAGGACAGAACGGGAAAGCTAAATTTCCCTGCAGACTGTGTGAAGGCGATCACGCCATCCACCGTTGTCCCTTCTTAGACGAGGCGAAAAGAGTTCAGGAAGATCGCCCGATATTACAAGCAAATCTTCCTCCTAGATATCAAAAACTCTTGCCAAGTCCCTCGCTAGTTGAGAATCCGGTTGACCCACCCAGGTGGTCAGCCGAAGCACTTGTCATTGAAGATGAACCGTCTGAATCCATACCTGACGAAAGTCTAAAGGTTGAAACGGCAGTTGACCCGGTTTTGCCATCAGAGGCTCTATCTTCGAATGACATCATCACAGAGGAGAGTAAAGACGACACCGTCCAAATTCTCTTCATTAGCACTGACTCTGATGATCAAGGGGGCAATGCCGCCATTCATTTATCGCAGGAAGGAAGTTCATCAGAGTGCTATCCGGTCGTTTACTCGGTCCCACCACCAAGCAACCTGGTTGTGTCCTTTGACTGGAACCAACTAGGCAGACCCCACTTGCCAGCTAGCATACCATTCAAAATCATTGTACAAATATACAGAATGGTAATGGCTGGTACAGTTATTGATGAAGGGGCATCTGTGAGTATCCTTTCCTCTATTTCTTGGAAAACGCTTGGTTCCCCTGCGCTTTTGCCTGAAATGAGAAATCTATCAGGCTTTGATAAGGGAACTAGTCGCCCTTTAGGGATCCTCCCCAATGTGCCAATAACAATGAAAGGGAAGACCGTTCAAATGAACGTGATGGTCATTCAAGGACCCTTGGATTATAACCTACTCCTTGGACGAGACTATATATATTGCATGGGAGCAGTAGTCTCCTCACTCTTTAGAGTAATGTGTTTTCCACATGGAGGAAGAATGGTCAAGCTCGTGGACCAACTTTCGTTTCCCGGATCACACATCGCAAATAGTCATATACCATCCCTAAATGGTCTATTCACGCAAGAAGTGTCTCAACCCACGGTCCGTCCTCCTGATGAGCGCGAGTAATCCGAGAGGACATGACTGGAACCCAGGGAGCATGTGTCCTGGTCTGCTTCGGCAGAGAACTTCGGGTATAAGATAGGATTTCCGCGGAAGAATATGACTAGTCCATACCCCGTCCGTGGAGGAAAGAGGGTTGTTCTGGAAAAAGATTCTTTTGTCAAAGTTATGTGAGTGAAATAATCTGCTTTTCGCCCACCTTTGTCTATTCCGGTAGACATTGCCAGGGAAGTGTTTTATTCGTAGCCGCGAACGAAACAATCCTTGGGTAACCAGAAAGAGGTAAGCCTCCCTCAGTAACACAAATGTTTTGTCTTTGAGTAGTGTTCTTCTCTTGTCGCAAGTAGCTGCTCTCTTGTTGCAAGTAGCTGTTCTCTTACGATCTTGCGAAAAATCTATTGAAAGTTGGACTAACGAGAAGACAAGTATCGTATAGACCCGTCTGAACTAGCAAGACGACAAGTAGCTGTGAACACCCAAAGAAAAACAGAGGTGAGAAGGAGGAGGGGCAACCTTGAAATTGTATTTTATACCTGGGGGCATGCAAACCTTTTGGAGTGCAAGCTAAGAGCGGTTATTTATCTGCTTTTTGGGTTAGCCGTTTCCGAACTTGCATAAAGAAAGGATGAGGAGTAAAGCGCAAGAGAGATGAAGCTCCTTAAAAAATAGAAATCTCCATTGAGACACTCGTATCATATGACTGGTATATCGAGCAGTTTTACCGCGGAATTTATGCTCGTTAAAAAATAGAAAAGCGAAGATCCGAGCAGTTTTAACGCGGAATTCATGCTCGTTAAAAAATAAACATAAGCTTGAGCAGTGTTTTGGCGCATTCAAGCTCGTTAAAAAATGAACCCATCCCGGTAAATAACCATGAAGTACGTAACCTGATCAACCATAAAAGCCTTGGTTGTGTTTGTGTACTGTCACCTCCACTTTTCATTTGGCCGATCGTTTACCTCCATATGATTGTTTACCCATTTTGAGGAACAGCTGTGAAGAGTGATTTCACCTAGCCATCCTTGTGACACTACCGTGATTGGAAAATTCCAACCTGTACCTGGAATCAGCTGCTAACCCTGTTCATCACTCGTTCCTCAGAAGACGAGTCTTCTTTAAGCTCTTTTCAACTGACTCGTAAAATATGAAAAGATTGCCGAGTTTTGGCCTTCCAACTCGTTAAACGACCGGAAGAGCTATCCCTCCTCTAGATTTTAATCTTTTTGGACCTGAGGGATTATTGCACAAAAAGATCGAGCACTTGTTTTGTTCGGCTCGTTAAAACTATCGAAAACTCATCCCTTCTGTATTGTTTTATACTTTTTCGGACTTAAGGGATTAGATGACGAAAAACGAATTTTGGAGTTAACTTTATGTACCTTTTTAGACTCTCTAAAAATGAAAAGGGCCAAGTTTTCCTTGTCGTTAGACTCGTTAAAATCACTAAATAGCGACAAACTTGTCTTTAGACGAGAACGAGTTTCCCTATCGCTAGGCTCGTTAAAACATAGTGATAGGCTTGCCTGAAGGGCAGGTTATAGAATAAGCATATGTTATCCTCCTCAAGCTTGACAAAAAATAAAGAGGTACTGGTCAGCAACGACTGGGGAAAAATTGGGAAAAATCAAGAGGTCTTTGATGGTAGCAGGTCGCTCTTGAACATGACACTTTTCCTCCATACCACATCGGGTTGGGTTGTTTCATTCACCGGTCACATCACCATGGTATTTGCCACACCATCCATACTTGGGGTAATGCTACCAATCCATCGCATCAGTGTCGCCATATGTTCAAGAGAAGTTGTTCAGAAAGAGTCAACCAGGTCCCATCCACTGCCATACATTATCCTTCATCCATTTCATGACCGCCACCCTGAATCATATGTCACAGATTGTTTTCACCTCCATTTAAATCATTAGATCCGTTCCATGTCACTGATGTGGGATTCATTAAGGCCCTCCTTTGACGGATCGCTTCTTGTCGACATCAGCTCATTATCCAAGAAGTTGATCTAGGAACAACCCCTTCAGTACTTTGAAGCTTGCATGCCTCAATGGCAAGTTTCTCACTTCCGACGACATGTATACATCAATGACCTTCGACCAGAAGATTTTGCGTGGTGTTCGACGCCAAGTCCTTTATTCACACCACGTGAATTGTACTGCAGTACCTTGAGGGTCATTATCATTATCGGTGATTCCTCTCGCGCTTGTTAACGGTTTACATCATTGACCGGTAATCAAGCGATGTCTTTCCATGTTCGACTTCAGCGCAATTCTCACATGGATCGACTTGTACTTAGAGTGAAGATCGAACGAGTTTGAAGACCCCGGATCTAGTTTCATCCATCCGGGCTGCGATATATATTCAGGAAAATAAAGACATTTGACATGTACATCATTGCAGCAGATAATCATCCTTCTCAAAGGATGATAGTTTCGCCAGAACTATCAGTCTACCATCAGACAATCGTCTGTTCTGTGTACTAAAATGTATTTATAAAGCTGAGCATGGGAATGCCCGCCTTAGCTAGATCATGAAGGCAGAATGAATCATAATGTATTGTATTGTATCTTATTACAGGTCTCCTCCCAGCAAATGGATGAACTTCGGACTCCCCTGGATAAAGCACTTCACCCGATAAACAGCCTCATACTTTAGGGGGCAACTGTTATAGACATTTTTGTGCCTTGCATCACTGAGCATGAAATGTCAATAATTAAGGGATCCAAAGTCCCTAAACATGTTGTTCCTACCACTAGAGGAAGAAGGCCAGCAAACCACAGTAGTTTACAAAAGTTCTCCACCTGAAAACACTCAAAAACAAGGCAATTCTGGATCATGTCAACTGCTCCACTGAGCATCTGCGCTGAATTTCAAGTGCTCCACTGTCTACCTGCGCTGAATGTCAACTGCAAAGAAGGCTACCTGCGCTGAGCGTAACTGGACAAGTGGCAGACTCATTTCTCAAGGTGTCAATGCCCAGGAAGCTTCCAAAATGACACTTGGATCAAGGAATTCGACTGGTGATGAGTAAGAGGTTCCAAATCTCCAAGTGGAAGCAAGAACCTCCAAGTGGACTCAAGAACTGAAGTGGGAGAGGACACTAGTCAGCTCCATGCAAGCCTCAAGCTGACTCATCCTTTCTCCAAAACTCCTATATATAGAGCTCTCTCATGAGGTCTAGGGGGGCTGAATATTGTAATTGCAAAGAATTGTTGTTGGATTGTGGTTAGATCATTAGGTGCTTATGCTTTGAAAGGGGCTTAAGAAGGAATTCCATTCTGCTGGGAAGGAGATGCTGGGTTGGAACCTTATGGGTTGTATCTCTTCCTGAACCTTGTTTATCAATCAATAAAGCTTCTTGGTTCTTTCCTATATGCTGGTGTTTATTGTATGATTTGCATTAGTGTATTTGATTTACTTCTAATCCTGAATCATTTATGAATATGTATATTTGCCTTTGTATTGTGTCCTTCTCTTGCTGCATGTAGCTGTTCTCTTGTCACAGGTAGCTGTTCTCTTGTGATCTCGTGGGAGCAAAAGCAAAGAGGCAAGTAGCTGTGGACACACAAAGAGGAGAGGATCTAGATCGAGGGACAACCGAAAGATAACGGTAAGTCTACCAATCTCCTCTCTTTCATATTTCATAAAGGGAGAAACCGAAGTAGCTGTGTTCATTTGTTGCTAAGGTACTATCACACCTTAGGTGGATAGGATCATCCTGCATAGGGATTTTTCCCCACAACATCCCTGGGTCACTCCAGGCCCCTATCCTACCTCCCTATCCATTCATGCATCTTTCCTCACTCACCCATCCTCTAAAATCCACTTTTTAAACATCCTGTAGAAATTTCTGAACATGCTGTAGAAATCTCTGAACATCCTGTAGAACCCCTACAGACTTCCTGTAGAAGCTCACAAATGAGGTTTCTTGATAGCCAAACTTTGTGAAACTCTCTAGAAGGGTGTTAGGGACTCCTTAGACCCTCTCTTAACCTTCCCAACCTTTTCCAAGCATTTCTCCTCCTTGATCCACCCCTGCACAGTAAAAAGCCAGTGAAAAGCACATGCATGATAATTCTAATAACTTATTCAAAAATACAAAAAGATGTTTTCTTCAGGTAGAGGTAGTCTAGACACATGTAGTTTACCTTCATAGAAGTAATGGAATCCCTTCCAGTAGTTTGTATTATCTCCTTTGCATTAGTAGGACTAGTTGGTAGAATTAGGGCTTGGTAGGGTTTGCGTTACTCTTTCGCTTTCAGTTTCTTTCCGCAAGTAGATTAGCTTCCTTTGAGTTAGCTTTCATCCATCAGTTAAAAAGCTTCTTCTAAGAGCTCATAGAAGTTGGCTTAAGCCCCTAGCAGACTTGTGCCAGTTGACCAAGTGACAGCTCCGGCAAGAGCTAGTACTTGTGCATACAGCACCATCGCTTCCAAGTTTGTTATGAACTACCGGGTTGATAAAAGTAAAGACGGGAGTCCTAGGAGTTGCAGCATTATTGCTGCAATACTGGAGCCCACCAGGAAACATACTCCAATTTAACCTTTTGTTCAAGCACTTGTTCCCGGAGAAAATGATACTTGATAGGTATATGCTTAGTCTTTGAATGCATGATAGGATTCTTTGAAATGTTGATTGCACTTGTATTATCACATAAAATGGAGATAGGTGGAGTACAAGTGAATTGCATGTCTTGCAATGTTTGCATCATCCAAAGGAGTTGTGTGCAGCAAGATGCAACAGTTACATATTTTGCTTCAGTTGTAGATAATGCAATTGAAATCTATTTTTTTCTTAACCAAGATACTAATCTAGGACCCATGAAGAATGCACCTCCACTAGTGCTTTTTCTGTCATCCATGCTACCAGCCCAATCTGCATTTGTATATGCATGAAGTGTGAGATCTGTACCTCTAGGATACCATAACCCATACTTTTTAGTTCCTTGAAGATACTTGAAAATTCTCTTGACTGCTTGAAGATGAGATTCCTTTGGGTTTGCCTGAAATCTCCTAACTATTCCCACTACACGCATAATGTCTGGTCGGGTACCAGTTAGATAGAGCAGACTACCAATCATAGATCTATAGGTTGGTTGGTGTACAGCTACCGATTCATCATTTGCACTGAGGCTGCATCCTGTTACCATAGGGGTACATACTGGTTTTGAATCCTCCATCCCGTATTTCTTCAAGATGTTCTTGAGATACTTGGTTTGTGATAGAAAAATGTTGTCTTTGTTTTGTTGGGCTCGTAAACCAAGAAAATATGTGAGTTCACCAAGCATGGACATTTCAAACTCCTTTTGCATCACCAAGGCAAAATTTTGACTCATGTCTTCTTCATTGCTACCAAAGATGATGTCATCAACATACACAACAAGAATTAGCAACTTTTCATTATCAACCTTTATATATAGATTGCTATCTGTGGAACCTTTTGTAAAACATTGTTGATGGAGGTATTTATCTAAGCGATAATACCAAGCACTTGGAGCCTATTTAAGACCATAAAGATCCTTCTTGAGTCTGCATACAAGCTCTGGATCATTTCCAAGGATGAACCCATCTAGTTGCTCAATATACACTTCTTCATCCAAGTCTCCATTTAGAAAGGCAGACTTCACGTCCATTTGAAATACTTTGAACTTCTGAAAGCTAGAAAGAGCAAGGAACATCCTTATGGCCTCTAGTCCAGCAACTGGTGCAAAAGTTTCTTCAAAGTATATACCTTCATGTTGAGCATATCCTTTACAAACAAGTCTGGCCTTGTTCCTAATCACATCTCCATTTTCATTTAGCTTATTTTTGAAAATCCATTTTGTTCCTATGACATTCTTATCTTTTGGTCAAACTAACATATACGTGATTGTGCAGTAACCAACTCACGTATATATGCGACTTCTGTTTATGAGACTTGTGTATGAGATTTAGAACACAGAATTTTTGCACTTTCAGGTCCCTCTGAGTCTGTTATGTCTGTATATTGTGTTGTGCCACAGCTTTCTCACTGTACTTCCTTCTTCTTCCATATCTTCAAGTGTGATGATGTTTTCTCCATTTGGTATGGTGCCCATACTTTGTTCCTTCATTCCCTTGCTGTATGTCCAAGATTGTTACATGCATAACATCTTACATGTTTCATATTCCTTCTATAGCAATCAAGAGCTCTGTGACCAAACATATTGCAAGGAAAGCAATATCCCTTAAAGTACCTGGAACGTGATGATCTTTCTGAGTGATAGTCTTCAACCATTCTTCTTCTACATCTGGCTGCAACATGTCTAAGATTATGACATACATCACAACCAACATTATTCATTTAAGGAATTGACCAACTATTATTTCCATAGTTAGGAATAAAAGATTTTCTTTGAAGAATTTCTTTCCTTGGTTGTTGATGGGATTGACCTGTCATCTCCTTGTTGAGCATTTCAGATTCTACATTAGAGTCCCTTGTCTTACTTTGTGAACTAGATTCTCCTTCAATAGATTCATGAAAGCCAAGACCCGTTTTGATAGTAGGATACCTTTGACTACTAAAAATATCATCCAAGATCTTAGTACTATCTTGAAATCGTAAGAGCTTATCCTTTTCTTCTAAGTTATCTTGAAGAATATTTAACTCAACCTGATGTTGCTCCTCCTTTTCATGATACTGCTTCTTCATGTTTTCTTCAGCTTTTCTTCCTTCTTCCAACTGATGTCTTAGTTCAAGAACTTTGTTTTCTTGTTTTTCAAGAGCTTGGAGTAGTTCTTTATTCTGCCTTTTTGATTCTTCAAGATCTTCTTTTAACGAGAGGATCGTAGCTTCAAGACTTTCATAGTAACTGGATCTATCTCTTAGTTTCTTGATTATCATGCTCCTTTCATTGACTTCATTTCTTAATGATGTCACTTCATCCTACAATTTTTGACATTGATCTTCCTTGTCCTTGAATAACTTCCTTACCTTGTTTCCTTCCTCTAGTTGAGCTTTTATTTTGGTAGCTTCTTCTTTGAAGGCACATTCCCTTTTGTTCAATAGATCTTGTTGATCTCTGATTTTGTCTGTAAGCCTTTTAAATTCTACCTCTATTTGATGTCTTTCTTGCTCACCCATAAGAGAAAATTCAGTTGTTTCGCTATCACTTTCATCATCTTCAAATGGATGGATAAATGTATCACCAGAGTATAGCAAATTCATACCTGCTAGTTCTTTTGCTTGCTCATCTTCATTCTGAAGTGATTTTGAATCTGAAATGCTTCTTCCACATATTCCCCAATCGATTCTCCCACTGTCATAGCTCTTCTGATATGTCTTCTTCTTAGGCACTTTCTTCTTAAGCTTCTTTCCCATTGATCTACGGATCTCCTTCAAGCGATCAAGCTTCTACCAAAGGTCCTGCTCTAATACCAATTGTTGGAAATAATACTAAGAGGGTGGGGTGAATCAGTATTATAAAATCAATATAACTTTTCCTTTCCATATTCAGATTCATATACGCTACTTCAGTTAAGTCAAACCACGTGTATATGCAACTGTGTTTAATGCAACAAGCGTATATCCAGTAAACTTACGATTCAGTTAGTTGATCCTTAATGAGTGCATCAGAACATTATTAACCATATGAATAGTAAACAAAAGTAGTAAAACAGAACAGATCATCACACACAAGAAGCAAACATGAACACCGTGATATAAGGTGGAAACCCAATGTGGGTGAAAACCACTTGCTGCAAGTCATCTCTATCTTCTTTTAATAAGAAACTTCTTTTAACAATATTTTTGTACTGGTGCAGTCTTATACTAGTACACACGCTTCTACCTGTAGAAGGCTGCAACTTTCTCTCATTCTCCAGCTTCTCCTGGAAGGGAGCTACAACCCCCTTAGCTCTTGTGCTAGCCGATCAATTTACTAGTATGTAGGTGCCGACCTACAAAAGGCTACAACCTTCTCTTTCTTCCTCCAGGTACCACATTTCGTAAATTTTCAGACTGGATACTCATGGAACACAACATCATACTCTGAAGGCCATGTTTCATCCAATTTTCATACTGGACCCATCAATATCATCGAAGCACACAATCAATCAACACTAGCATCATCAATCTCTGAATCACCAAATACTGAATCACTGAAACTCTGTCAACAAAATGCAATCACCAGAAAACAGAGCAGAACACTGAACTCTACAACAATATTCAGAACCAACTGTATCATCAAAAATCATGCATCAGAGTGCATACGCTACTTGGAAGTGCCAAACCAGCGTGTATATGCAACTTCACCAAAGCGAACCAGTGTATATGTCATTAATTACTTACTTATAACAAGGATAATACATATGTTAGCAACCAGATCTAGTCCATCAGATATCATAAATATAAGTCTTCATGATCCTAATCTATTATAGATCTCATCCATCAACATTGAAACTAAACACAATCAACCAAACTGACTATGCAGAATACTGACACCAGTAAATAGTCATCAACAACCAGAAGAACTTGTAACTTCAACATCATAGCTCATATGGTATACGCTACTTAGATGTATCTAACGTTCCGTATGTACACGCTTCTATCATAGTCAACCACCGTATACATATGAGTTGCAGCTATTTCAAACTTAAGTTATACCCAGATCATAACATTACACTTGTCAATATACAGATCTAGAATAAACATGATCAAACCATATAGATATGATTCATTCCAGGCCATTAGATCTCGATCTATCCTTAGATCTTGTTCTCCATCTATCGCTGAGATTCCTCCTTAGCTCAGATCAAGCAAAGCATCATGAACCCATAACCTGCATACTAGATCTCTTACTTCATTAGATATTCAAGACTTTCTCAATGCCTTTGCCTAATGATCTTCTTCTCCTTTTATAGTCTTAGGCCTTACTCAATATCATGGTCCAAAACCATTGAGAACCAATACTAGGGACCCAATACCTGGGTTCAACACTTTGAACACAATACCAAGGACCAAAACCATAGGTCTAAATACCACGGACCCAAAAATAAACTTTCCCACATGTACGCACTTTTTCATGCATGAAAGTGCGTGCATACGCATACGCGACTTTTGATAAGCAATCTTGCGTGTATACACGTCTTTGTATATAGTGAACCTCCGTGTATAGCCTACTTAGTATATAGCGAACCTGCGTATATATGCGACTTGGTACATAGTGAACCTGCATATAACCTGCATATGTACGTGACTTGGTATATAGTGAACCTGCGTATATACTCTTCTTTCTTCATTCTTTGTAGTTTGATCATCAACTCTTTGCTACTAACCCGTTGCACTATGATCTGTCACCTGTGTGAGTTGCCATCAAGGACAACACTTGTATCATAATGCCAACACTCTATGGGAAGGTTTTCATGCTTTTGTGGCCACACAGTCGACATGAAAATATGACCAAGTATTGATATGCTTTCTGTAGTATCTTTGTCTTGTAGATCTAGTTGGGTGTCAATCTAAATTGAGTCGACTCCGTTACCTAGTTCTTGAGAATATATTTGGAGTTAGCACTACCGTTGGGTAAGTTGAAGGGATTCTTCACGATAATACGGGCTCTGACATATGATACATCATCATAATCTCATGCCAAGAAGTTGCAAGCTTCATCCTACTGAGACTGCTGAAGGTCATCGTCTCAAGATCAGTGTGAGAGATGATCCAGTCTATCATGTCCGCGCATGGGAATGTGGGGTATCTGCATGCAATCCAGTACAAGACAGACTTGTGAATGTTCACATACACCTGACAGTCTTCGAGGTCTTCCTCAAAAGTCCTTGGGAATGCTTCATTAACCTATTGCCACTTTAGTTTGATGTCCTTGTCTAGAAACATTTTGGTATCTTCTTAGATTGGTAGACTAGAGGACACTTGCTCAACCACTGCTCCAGCTACATTTCCATCAGTGTCCTGTGATCCTACTCTCTTGGAGGCCATTAATCATGTATTGCTAAGAGGTGTATGAACACCTAAAATATTTGAAGACAAAGAAACATTCATGGCAAGAAATCTATGAGCGAAAACCAAAGCAAATTCATGGGATGACATAGCACATACCTCAAGAACTAATCGGAAAGACTACCCAATTTCTTCTGGGAAGTTTCTTGACTGGTTGCCAGAACTACGCAAAAGGTAGTATGGGTTCTCTAGGAGGCAAGACTGGATACTAAATTTGTGTAATGCACAATCCAGACTGGCTGTTGATTGCTCAGATTACGTAACGTGCAATTCCAGCTGGGAGTAACTGTAGGCTCAGGGACTGCATTGCACAATTATCTGGGCCATCATTCACTCTCCCTAAAAAATGCGCAAAACAGTCCTTGAGGAAAGTTCCTTGGAAGAAATGCACATTTCTAGAGAGGAAGGAAAATCCTTCCTTCCCCAGGTTGTGCAATGCTGTCTCGGTGAAGGCAGAGTCCAGGCCAAGGTTGGAAAGACTCACCAACGGGCAACTGAAAGAAAATATCAAAGTGAATTCATGGCGACACTAAGTGAAAGAAGAAGTGATTGACAATGTATTTGAACATGAATGAAAGATTCAGTAAATGAATCAACATGCATGTGGTTGAAGAAAGTCACCGAATCGGCAACCATTTGTGCAAACTAGTTTCATACATGCAACAATAGTGAGATAGTAACGAAAACTGAAATAGTGCTAGGACAAGCTAGTATACATGTAAATGATAGAAAGCGTTGAAAGGAATCAAGAAAACAACACTCACATAAATGAAAACATAAAAAGTGACAGAAATGCTAAAAAAAATAAGTTGAGGCCACTTACCTATGAATAGTTGAGTTGGATGTATCAAAGAGTCTTGGATGTGCTATGGAATGTGAGAGCTCCAAGATTGATGTGAAAGAATGAGCTTCGATCTCATGACGGGCATGATGGGCATGCCACACATCTAGGAAAAAGCAACACTTGAAGGAAAGTTTCTAAAACAACTTTTAATGTATCCTCCAGCTGCTAAAAATAGCTCCCTGAATCATGGGATTCCTTTTGCATGTTGCCTTTTTCTATTCCAAGAAAAATAAAGCCATGCATGGAAGTCAAGTTTCCTTGCTCTCGAGTGGAAGTGGTCAACCAAACTACTCATGCATGAAGCTGACCAACTTTTGGAAGGAAATGCACATTTCTGGATGGGAGTTGGACAGGCTACCCAGGAAATTTGAACAATTTCTAGGCAGATCAGCTAATTGCTGCATGAATTTGCACAAATTATTGGCTAAGCAGCCCTGCTGGGGAAAATTGCACAATTTTCACTGTGATGCTTGACTGGTAGAATTATGCAATTCTGTAGCCCAGCAGGCTACCAGATACGATTGTACAATTCTTGGAGGGAAGGCTTGTTGCCCTCCTGAATTGTGTAATTTCATGCTGGAGTTGCTCAACCTACAGCTCGACCTAGTCTGGATGAACAACGTGTGAGGGGAATGCATCAAACTGTGATCGATAGGCTGCCTTTGTGCAGGAAAAGAACTGAAGCTTGTGTACATGATGAAGCAAGACAAAATTTTGTGGAAAGTTGGTAGGGAGGGTCCAAAATGAAGCTAAGGAAAAATTTTGGAGGGTTGTTGTAGCTGCTACAACACTTGGCAACACACTGTTATAACTCTAGCTCTCTGAAGGGAACTTCTTCATGAAAAGCAAGTCTAACACCTCTGGAAGTATTTTTCAGTTCTCAGCTCATCTTTCTTTCACACTAGCTTGATTGTAAGATGTAGCATCTACCAAGATCTTGGTCAATTGACACACGTTCCAAGCCAAGGCAACATAGTTCTTTAGATTGAGGTTGAGGGGTATGTTGGTACACAAGTAGTATAGTCGTCATAGTCTTAGTTTCATCTTTGGTGTTGCTCTGCTACCAACAGGCCTAGACAATACCCCATCAAAGTCACGTAGGAACACAAGCATGGCTCCACTACCAGTGAGCCTGGTCAGTACCCCGGCGGAGTTACTTGCATCACCTCTCTACGCAGTAAGCATTTCTCTTATTTTTCCTTATTCATTTTCATTTTTCATTTTTCTTGCCTTTCCTTCTTCTTTTTTTAATTTTTCTCAATTGTGCATAAAACATATTCATTTCAGAGGTGGAAGAGGGATCCCAACTTATTGAGAGCAAATGAGGTTGTTCCAATAGAGAAGTAATTTATTATACCTCTAACGTGCGTGTTAAGGTTTTCTGCCTCACCTTACTCTACTTGACTGAGCTGACAAGGATTAACCAAAAAACAACTAACTAGAGTGGGTGATGCTACTTAGCATGCATTGTGTTTTCATCACTTTGAAGAGTACGTATTTTCCATCGATGTATCATGGACTGAAAGTAAAAAGATCTTCATACAAAGGGAAGATGACAGATAAATAAGTAGCAATAGTTGTAGAAGCCCTCTTTCACTTTACCCAGCTCATTTCAAGAGTCATACATGGTTTTGTGTGAAACTAACATATGAACGAAACAAGCGAACTAACTAACAATGGAACAAAGCAAGAGAAGAAGCAAAGGTGGAAGCAAAGTGAGTAAGCAAACAAGAAAGAAAACAAACGAACAAACATAGCAAGTAAGCAAACAAGCATGCAACCAATCTAACTAAAAGAAAACACTACTCCTACTCCTAAGCTAATGGTGCATGGGCTTCATCACGTGAAGTGATATTTCTAATGCAGCCACTAGCACATTGGTTGACCCATGTTGGTGAAGGCTTGGTCCGCAAGTAACACAGTTGTGCGAACTACCAAGCAAGAAAGATATAACAATGAAGACAACCACACTTTGTGTTTCAAAGTTCCCACAGGACATAAGTGAGTACAAGTGCATGACGAGCAGTCCATGGACTTATCATGAAGTTTTGTGACACTGCGTGCAACTTTGAAGCATAAGCACACTCTTGGCTATGACATACAAGCAAATGAAGGAAACAAAGATAACTTGTGTCGTGCATGTGTGCTTGTGATGTAAGACTCCTCCAAGGCATAAGCGATGGGATCACGTAGTTCGAGTGGAGGAAGCATGATCTATGTGTGAGTTTGATCTTCAATGCATATAGATGAGTGATGAGGAGCCTTGGGTGATTGAACAATTTCTTGATTGGAAGTGAAACTAACCCCAAGAGAGTGAGGACCTGAAATAAGCATCAGCTCAGGCTAAAGTGCCTCGACAATCATTGGTGTTTCAACTTCATCATCAGATAGATCATCATAAACCGGTTGCTTCAAAAGATCAACTGTGATAGGATCATGATCGTGATCAAATATGGTAGTAAATGGAGCATGATCACCATGACTAGAAAAATCAATGATTTCATCAGCATCCTCATGATCAAATGAATCAAATAGAGGGGTAGATGAAAAGTGAACAAAATCATCCTCTATGTTTCCGAAAAAGGTAGATGAAAGATCTCAAGTGGATTTTCAATGAATAACTTATCCTCTTCATTGTCGAATGATGGACCAACATCTAGTGTGTCTTGCGAGTGATCAAAATTGGGTGCATCCATGGATGAAGATACACATGAAAAATCATGGATGACAGGTTCACCTACGATGTTAGGAAAGAATAGAGGAGGCTTGGATGGAAGGGAGTCATCCTTCGCCGAGTGTTGGTTCTCGAGCTCTCACTCATACTCTTCATGAATGACAACGCATGTTAGTTGTGTAACACCAACTCCATCAATGGCTTGTTCCTCATTCTGAACAAGTGTGGAGTTCATCATGGAAGAACACAAGACAATATCATCCAGAGGAACAATTGAGTGCAATGATGGAGGTTGTGGAACAAAACTCATGTGACAAATCAATGGACTCACAACCAAATCTTCACAAAAAATAAGTGAAGTGATGTTGGGAGGATGTGAAAGCTAAACAAGTGTGTGAGCAAGATCCTTAGCATCACTTGGCAATAGTGGAGTTGTTTGATGGGAGGATGGAAGACAGTCACCCATGACCGTGATTGCATTCGTCTGAGATTGCGCAGCTCCCTCACTGAAGAAGGTTGAGTGAGGCTTGATTTCAAAATTCTCCTTGGGACGAGAAAATTTCTTAATGTAATACTCGAATCGGTCCCAAAGATAGAGAAATTTAATCTGGCTCCTCAGAGCTTGAAACTGCAAGTCACGGAAGCACTGCTAAAAATCCATAATTGATTCATGTGGAGCCTTCAGTTGCTATAGTAGCTTTTGGTCAGTTGGTCTCGATAAAAATCATAAAAAGTGTCTTCAATGTGATCGCAGAAGTGCTCAAGTGAGTGCATGCTATCAGCCGGTAGGTTGAACAACCATTGAAGTGGAGGTTCATGAAGTGTGTATGCAAGCAGCAAGCTGGGCTATTCGTCAGAACACCCATCTTCCTCATGAAGCATGGAAGGACAACCGTGTAAGTAATCAGGCTAGGCCAGTTCGCCTTCACCATCATACATGTAAGTGGAAAAGTGATCAAAAAACTCCCCTGTGATTGTGACATCTTCATGATTTGAAAAACATCATGGAGGGAGAAGAGTTAAAGAATCCATGAAAGATATCAAATGTTCAAAACTAGATGAGAGGACACAGCTTGTCATCTGGCCCTCCTTCTAGTGCCAGAAATGTTGATAGTGTTGGACCCGTCAACATGTCAGGGGATAGCCCAGGTAAGGAGTCCCAATTAGACCTCAGACCATTTGGTCTAGGAGTCCCAGCAGTGGCTCATATGGTAATGCCTTGACTACGGTTTTGTACAGAAGAAAGTAAGATAACTCTATTGGTAGCAAGGGTGTGACAGCTGCAGTGAGTCAAGGAAGGTGCATGAGAAGTTCTAGCACATGGGGGTTGACATGAGTGCGCCCCTTGGAAGCTTTTGATAGCACTTAGATTGGTAGGGAACATATGAGAAAAAATACATCACAACATGGAAGGCAAGTTATCAAGAAATCCAAAGTGATGCTTAAACCATTAACACATTTCAGAAAGATTCATACCTACCCATACAAAATAGTCTATACATGCATGCGTAAGAAAGCAAATACATATATAATTTAGAGTAAACTAGATAGCATAGAATATAGTACAACATATGCATGAAACATGTTGGCTCTTATTATATAAAGAAGTGTGAGTTCCAATCATACAATACATCCATGTCCAACCACTATTCCTGATAGAAAAACGTTACAGCCAAACTACCTACTCCTCCAAAGAGAGGTACTAGCTCTATGCAGTGGAGAAGCCAAGGCTCATTGCAATACTATCCAAGCTCTCTCCAAGATAGTCTTATCAGAAGCTTGGCTGACCAAAAGACTTTACAATGAGTTATGAGGGACTATTTATAGCAAAGGGTGGGGTGACACTTCACATTCCCCTTTGTGACAGTTCAACTACCCTCATGACTCTTCATCTACTCTATAATTGTTACATCCAACTATCGACACTTGACTTACACTTGACAAGACATTACATTACAATGCAGGTGTACCCATGTGAAACAAAATGGCTTGAGAAATCCATGCTAGACATCACTCTAACGTAGAAAAAAATGGAAGTCCAACTCCTCAACAGCCTCATGATGATTGCCAGTAACATACTGATGCCAAGATCAGTAGTCCTTGATGGTGTCCATGTGCTCTGCAGTGACATCTGTCTGAAACCTAACTCTTGCCTCCATAGCATCCTTGTACAATTCTCGGTCTCCTCTGTCCAACTGATCTAAAATCATGTGCATCACTGTCTTCAATGCGGCCGGACCACCAACATACTTGTGCATGATGTCCTGATGGGAAACTCTATGCCGGTGGTAATAAGCATCAACTCCTCGAAGTACGAGTCAAGCTATAGTTAGATATGTGCCTTGGTCTTCGCCTCGGTGAGAGTCCCAATAGACGGGATCGCAAGTGTGTGCACCACAACATCCATACACTTGAATACTCATCCATGGGAAGCCTATATTCTAGTGATGAGCTACTGGAGCACTTCGTAGTTCTAGATCTGGCTCCAGATACTTGCTTTCAGCTCGACCACATTGGCCCTCATCATCTTAGGAAAGTGAAGCAGGGCTCCCTTGTATTTCATCATCCATGTTTTCATGTCATCAACAACACCATGCAAGTTCATCAAGATACGTGCTCTTCTAGCACATCACTATTGGCATCCATTGAGATGGACGACTACCTTATGCACGATACCAACTTGGAGTACAAAACTCACATAACTATGTCAATGGATAATAATTCATCTAGTATTGCCTTCTTTAGTTCAGCTCGGACAGACAATGTCACCAACTCTCCTCCTTGCTTGGCCGTCTGTAGTTCCTTTTCCATTCACCCATTCTCAGCTATTAGAAAGCGAACACTTGAGCTAGTGGCTTCGGCATACACTCTGGTTCCATCGACCAAGGCTACCAGATGTTTGCACACATGAGTCACAATCACTCGTTCCTCAACTTGCGCAGGAGATAAACAATGTAAACTTTGAAACGGGGACTGATACTGTTACCCGTTTCGTAGAGATAGCAAAAAAATGACCTGATTTTGAAAAGGCGTGATGCAGAACACACATGTTTTTTTTAGAGCATAGTTTTTATAACTTTAATTTTTTTCATGTACATTACATTTTACAATGGTAGTGATTTTCATGCTGATTTAAAAAAGTGAGTCTTCTGCATCACACCCTTTTTTTAAAAGACCTATTTTTTGACTTTAAATTTTCTAGTGTATGAAATGTAAATAATTATTTTCTAAATTTGATAGTTTTTGAAGTGGTCGTTTTCTTCATATTTTCTTGATTTCTATCTTTTTTCTTTTTTTTTTTGTAGTGGGGTTTTTATTGTTTTGCATTTTTAAATTAGAAAGTCGATAGTTTGAATTTTAGATAATCTACATATTTATACATCCTTAATTAATCTTTCAATCCACATGAAATAATTGTTTCTAAAAAATAATATATTTTAACAATGGACATAAAAATAACCATTTTTTAGCATAAATATAACAAAAAAACTGCACGTTTTGATAATTTTTTGCTAGAATTGACATGTCAAAATCACAATTTTTATACAAAAATTTTAACTAAAAATGGTTAAATAATAGTTTTTCTATGAATTTCATGTCAAAAAAATAATAATAATCACTTTTTTTTCAAAAAATAATAATTAACTTAAAAATCAATGCGAAAATCACAAATTACAAATATTGAACACATAACAACTTTAATTGATTGATTATTCTTTTCATAAAATGTCAGAGTCAAAACATTGCAAAGCTTGACTTCCAAGTATAACTTAAATTTAATCAACAATGTCATGTAATCCAAGCTCTTCGTCCTCTAGAGTTTCATCATTGTCTTCTTCCACAATATTTTCTTCTTCCTTTTGCTCATTTTCCTCTTCTAATGGGTCTTTGATGTCTGTGAATCTCCCAATGTATGTCTTTCCAAACATTCCATGTAATGGTGGTTGGGGTTCCTTTGCCTTTTTTGCCACACGTGATTCACTAAAGTCCCCTTTCTTCAACCCAATTTCTTGCATTTCATCTGGAAGAAATTGAAGAGCATTAATTCTTTGCTGAATGAAATTGCATTGTAATGAATCTTTCTCAATTGCAATTTCTTCCTTTTTGAAGGCAGCATGCTAGTGTTGTACCTAATTATCAAGCCCAAAAAAAATAATGAAGTAAATTAGTACAATGACATATTAATTAAAATAAGAACATATTGAAATTCAATTCCATATAACAAAACCTACCTGAGCCAGAAAAAAAATCTAGAACCCAATCTCCTTCATTTGAACATATGTCTATAAGATAGTTAATCAATAATTGTGGTTTTTGATAAATGTTAACTATCTCTCCTTTTGTTTCTTTGTTTTCATATGTTAGTTTTCTCACAACAGCATCATAAGTCAGTATTTGGATATGACTCTTTCCGTCCACCCGATTAAAAATCATAGACATATGGCTACCATCTTTTGCCCAACTATCAATATTAATGAACTCATAATCATTTATAAATTGTTGATCTTCATTGTTAAGAAGATTTGGCTTTTGCCTATAACATGAAATAGTAAAAGTTCAGTTAACTTGTACATAAATGAATTTTTCAACATTATTCAAATATACCTTTTAAACGTCTTACCATGTAAGCTGCATCCTTGAATTTGTTTTCCCCTTGAAGCTTGACAATATCATTGCCAATTGTGTGTCTGAATAAAATGTCACAAATCTCCATAATGGTGATGACGTCACTTCTACAAATCCCGCAACCACTTTATTAAAAGCTTGATAAGTATAAGGTTCACTATCATAGTAAATGTTTGGAATATTGAAACCATGGGGAATATTTGCAATAACTAGGGCATAATCCTTCTTTGGTATGAGTTTAGCAATGTCTTCATAGTCACCTTGTATTACTTGATATTGAATAGTGTCTAGCCCATTCCAAATGAAATGATTAAGAGTTGGATCAAGTTCAACATTCTTAATACGTTGCTTCCTCTTTCTTTCGATCTTTATTTTTTCAATAAAAGTCTTGAAACTGTTTGGTGCTCCATTATCTTCCTTCCTCATCTTTTATCAAATAAACAAATATATGTGAAATTAAAAATAGTACACAGATGAATAAAACTGAATGTATAAATCAAGATACCTTTTTAAATGAAAGATAAAAAGATTTTAATGTTGATGTAGAACTTGAATCTGGATAGTTGCGTACAACATCATCCCAACTATCTTCATTCAACAATCTAACCATTTGTTCCTGAATTTTCATGTAAACTTTGTGACTGCATAGATAAAGTAAGAAAAAGTTAATATAATGATATGTATAACAAATATTACCAAGAACAACATGTTTTATTTAAAACATAACAATAATCTAGAAATAAATAAAAATAATTCAGCAAACTTACTTTTGAAATTCTTCAGACATTTCTTCCAATGATAATTCCCCTGACCTCACACGAGATAATAATGTTTTGACAATTTTTTCATCTTTCACTCCTTGCATCACCGTCCAAGGCGTGATGGTCATATCATCTGGAAGTTGCTTCAGTTCAGGAGCTGATTTACTGTTGCTACATATCAATGGCTTAGACTTTTTTACCCTTTCATTTTTAATGCCAATGTCTTCCCACATGCTAAAAATCTCATTAATCAACTTCCAAACATCTCCAGTTCTAAATGCCAATTGGAAAATGTTATAAATACCTCTGAATAAATCACTATTTCAGTTGTCTTTTCCACCATTTGAATTGATTTTCTCTTCAATTTGATAGCCTATTTCCATACAACATTCCTTTTAGAAATCTGCAGTAACATTTATCCCATCCCCACCACATTTTTCTTGAAATTCACTATGAATAAAATTAAACCATTTGGATGAAATTCATAGACATCCTATATTCATTATCTGAATTATGATCCCATGCCACTAACTTTGCTTTTGTTTCATTTAAACCAGCATAAATGATACCTTTCATTGTTTCAAAACATGGGTTATTAGGATATTCCTCCATCAATTGTCTTTGAGCTTCTACAGAATGGTCCCCCCCAAGCACATAATAATTGTATTCAAAACATTTTGACTTATCAAATGCTTCTTTGTTGGGAACTTGAAGTGGATCAACAAGAAGCACATAACTAACCACACGAGCATATGGATTGTACCTCATCAATGTCTTCAAGTTGTGAATATGCAGATGATGTGGCTTTCTTACTTGATATTGGCATTGTCCTTCACTTGCCTTATAGGTTTGTCTGACATTTAGCTGAAATGTACGACCACCATCAATTAAGTTTCTCTTTGTAAAATTCCGTCGAATGGCATTTTGATTTGTTTTGATAATGCCATCATCTAAATCAGCTCCTGGTGTAATGATTTCTCTACTTTCTTTTGAAGTTTCACTAGGTTCTTGACTGCTGGTAATGACTACTTCAAGATCTTCAACTTTACTTTTCTTCGTCATAACATTCTCAACAGATTTATTCTTGGGCATTGTTACTTTTGGTCTTTTACTACTTTTCTCAGTTCCAATGTCATCTTCAGTAATGGCAACATATGCTTCACTGTCAGTTTCAACTTCATCGTCCTCAAAAGTAACGTGTTTACCCTTGCTAGATTTATCCACCAGAGGCCTTCTTTTCTAATTCTTTGGATGTAGTTTTGTAGCATCATCAATTACTACATTTTTCATGTTTTCCATATCTTCTTCTGACACTGAGTAAAAATTGCTGACAACTTTCATCATATCATGCTCTATGAAATGAATGCCTCCCAACCTAATTGAAAAGCTTTCAACAAAATTCTGCCAAACAAAATATCATATGTCAATAAAAACAAAGCTAAAAAAATATAGAGATACACTTTCAAGAACACAAAAGACAAATACAAATAGCAATACTTACAATGTTTTGTGTCATCTCATTTACGATTTGTTTACACAACTTTTTAGATACCTCTCTCGTGTCATATAATGAATATGATAGTCGGTATTTAATCCTTTCATGTGACTAGGGAGCTTTTGTAAGTACGTAAACAACTTCATTGTTCAGTACCAAACACATATCTATTACTCTTCCCATCACCTCCAAATTTTCATTATTATGGGGTATATCAATATATAGATATATATTCACATTTGTGCATTCTCTTTCTTTCACATACCAGACTCTTGATGGAAATTTCACCTCTTTTGAATTTTTCCAGTCTGAAATTATCTTCTTATCACTTAAGGCACTTGAAAGATTTGTAGCCATGAGCTCAGGTGGAGTTCATTCACCAATGTCTTTTGAAGATGCACCTTTAAGAGTCTTTGGTCCAGAAAGATTCATAGAAATTTTCTATGATGCCATTTTCCTAAAAATAAAAACACATAAATTAGTAAATAAGAAAAACATATTAACTTAAATTAACAATGAAAATATACCATAAATTTGTTATTTGTATAATCAGAATCGCCCAACCACCTGTAACGGGCGGGCGGGAGGTCGGGTGAGGGACGACGGGGCTAGGTGGACAGTTGGGTAAGTGAGGGTGAGCACCCTAACCAGACACCCCCCACCCCCCTACCCATGCACCCACCACAACCCCCTACCCAACCGACTCCCCCCTCCTACCCATGCCCCCCCTTCTACCCCCCATAACCTCCCTACCCATGCCCCCCCCCTCTACCCAACCGACCCCCCAAGCCCCTTACCCATGCCCCCTCCCCTTAACACCCTTACCCATGCCCCCCCACCCATGCCACCAATCCTAACCCCCTACCCCTACTACTCATGACCCACCACTCTAACATCCCTTTCCCATGCCCCACCCCACTCTACACCCCACACCCATGCGCCCCCCTACCCATGCATCCCTCCCAACCCCCTTTCCCCCTCCCAAAACCCCTTACCCATAGCCACACCGCTACCCATGCCATCCCCCCCCCAATACCCCTACCCTTGCCCCCCCGACCCCGCCCCCAAACCCACGACCCCCACCCACACACCCCCCCACCCCCCTACCCATGCCCCCCCCCACCCCTTCACCTCCTAGCCCTCCACTCCAACCCTCCCCCTCACATTTAAGCCCCCCCGGCCACCACTACCCCACCCTGGCTCCCCTCTCCCTCCCCTCCCACTCTCACCTTCTCCCCTCCCCCTCTCCCTCGCTCCCCTCCCCCTCCCCTCCCCCTTTCCCCTACTCCCCTCCCCCTCTCCCCCAGCCTCCTCTGCCAACCCGATCAACGGCCTCCTCTGCCAACCCGCCCCGCCCGACCGACGGCCGGTTGATTCTGGAAAACGACCGACCGTTGGTCGGGCGGGGCAGAGGGTCGCGGGGGTGGCCAGTGGAAGCACCACCCCCGCAGCCCTCCACCCCGCCCGACCGGCAGCCAGTCAATTCCGGGAATCGATCAGCCGCTGGTCGGGCAGGGCGAAGGGCCGCAGGGCCGCGCCACCCCCACAGCCCTCCGCCCCGCCCGACCGGCGACTGGTTGATTCTGGGAATCGACTGACCACCGATCGGGCGGGGCAGAGGGCCGCAGGGGTGGCCAGTGGCCGCACCACCCCCGCAGCCCTCCACCTTGCCCGACCGACAGCCAGTCAATTCCGGGAATCGATCGGCCACTGGTCGGGCGGGGCGGAGGTCCGCGGGGGTTTTCAGTGGCCGCACCACTCCTACAGCGCTCCGCCCCACCCGACCAGTGGCCGATCGTTTCCGGGAATTGACTGGTCGCCAGTTGGGTGGGGCAGAGAGCTGCGGGGGTGGCGCAGCCAAGAACTAATGGTTTTGGACCATTGGTTCTCAATGGTCCAAAACCATTGAGAACCAATACTAGGGACCCAATACCTACGTTCAACACTTCAGATGCAATACCAAGGACCAAAACCATAGGTCTAAATACCACAGACCCAAAAATAAGCTTTCCCACATGTACGTGCTTTTATGTGCATGAAAGTGCGTGCATACGCATACGCGACTTTTGATAAGCAATCCCGCGTGTATATGTGTCTTTGTATATAGTAAACCTGCATGTATACCATACTTAGTATATAGCGAACCTGCGTATATACGCGACTTGGTACATAGTGAACCTGCGTATAACGTGCATATGTATGCGGCTTGGTATATAGTGAACCTACGTATATACTCTTCTTTCTCCATTCTTTGTAGTCTGATCATCAACTCTTTGCTACTGACCTGTTGCACTATGATCTATCATCTGTGTGAGTTGCCATCGAGGACAACACTTGTATCATAATGCCAACAATCTCCCCCTTTGGACTTGATGGCAAGGCTAACTTGCCGTACTAAGAACTTGTCATCTGATTCCTTTGAGGTGTCCTACATCCCATGTATTCTTTCACATCTGATATCTCTTCTATAGATTCATCTAGTTATATATAAGTGAGCTTTTCTTCTACGAGTGGGTTTCCATCAAGTACAACACATGCATCATAATGCCAACAATCTCCCCCTTTCGACTTGATGGCAACACCACCAAATCACTCTCCCCCTTTGACATCAATGGCAAAGGGAGGACCAAGATATTCTCTTTCCTTGATAAACATTCCACTGTCCATACTGCCCCTAAGTACCTGCTGAAATCTCTGAATGAGCTCCCCCTTTGTAAATGCCAAGTTGTACCAATCTAACGATGCTCCCTCTGAGTACATGCTGAAGTCTCTGCTCTACTGAAGTGTGTTGTTCATGCTCCCCCTGACTGTAAGCAAGGTCTGCAAAACGATGTTCTAAAAAAGAAACATGACTTTACACATTATAAAAGACCTTCCTATTACCAAAGACTCATACATATATCCATCTCCCAACCTAGTGGGGATATACCAGAAGATTACATATGATAGATAAGTTCATCCCAGGCATAGTGGGGAAACCAAAACAGGTTGTTACATGACCTTGATAAAAGAAATATAAGACATAGAGACAAAATATCTACAGCAAGACTCTGACAGTTATCAACAACAAACATCAGCAACATTTGTCAATCATTATTCATACTAGCACCCATGTTCTCCTTCTGCACCTGTCCTGCCTGAAATCAAACCAATTGTGAATTTGAACCAAGATAATGCCAACAATGCATTATTAGAAGAATATATGCTCCCCCTAAACATGCACCAGATGGTCTCTGTCAGATCCATATCATACTCTTTTCATCCTGAGCCTGGCCCCACTGCTTTTCTTCAAACCAACATATACGCGACTGTACCTTAATAAACCAGCATTTGTACGCGGATCCTCCTCATTCAACTCGCATACAACCACTTTTCTCTGAAACAGAAAAGATTCAACAGCAGGATGTTGCATCAACTACCCCCAGCTTCTGTTTGAGGTATTCAAATGTCTCTCTGGGTAGTAGTTTGGTGAGTATATCATCAACTTGTTCCTTAGAGGGAACATACTCCAATTTAACCTTTTGTTCAAGAACTTGTTCCCGGAGAAAATGATACTTGATAGGTATATGCTTAGTCTTTGAATGCATGATGGGATTCTTTGAAATGATGATTGCACTTGTATTATCACATAAAATGGAGATAGGTGGAGTACAAGTGAATTGCATGTCATGTAATGTTTGCATCATCCAAAGGAGTTGTGTGCAGCAAGATGCAACAGTTGCATATTTTGCTTCAGCTGTAGAAAATGCAATTGAACTCTGTTTTTTGCTGAACCAAGACACTAATCTAGGACCCATGAAGAATGCACCTCCACTAGTGCTTTTTCTGTCATCCATGCTACCAGCCCATTCTGCATCTGTATATGCATGAAGTGTGAGATCTGTACCTCTGGGATACCATAACCCATAGTTTTGAGTTCCTTGAAGACGCTTGAAAATTCTCTTGACTGCTTGAAGATGAGTTTCCTTTGGGTTTGCCTAAAATCTCCCAACTATTCCCACTACACGCACAATGTCTGGTTAGGTACCAGTTAGGTAGAGTAGACTACCAATCATGGATCTATAGGTTGGTTGCTGTACAGCTACCGATTCATCATTTGCACTGAGGCTGCATCCTGTTACTATAGGGGTACATACTGGTTTCGAATCCCCCATCCCATATTTCTTCAGGATCTGCTTGAGATACTTAGTTTGTGATAGAAAAATGTCGTCTTTGTTTTGTTGGACTTGTAAACAAAGAAAATGTGTGAGTTCACCAAGCATGGACATTTCAAACTCCTTTTGCATCACCAAGGAAAAATTTTGACTCATGTATTCTTCATTGCTACCAAAGATGATGTCATCAACATACACAACAAGAATTAGCAACTTTTCATTATCAACCTTTATATATAGATTGCTATCTGTGGAACCTTTTGTAAAACCTTGTTGATGGAGGTATTTATCCAAGTGATAATACCAAGCCCTTGGAGCCTGTTTAAGACCATAAAGAGCCTTCTTGAGTCTGCATACAAGCTTTGGATCATTTCCAAGGATGAACCCATTTGGTTGCTCAATATAAACTTCTTCATCCAGGTCTCCATTTAGAAAGGTAGACTTCACATCCATTTGAAATACTTTGAACTTCTGAAAGCTAGAAAGAGCAAGGAACATCCTTATGGCCTCTAGTCTAGCAACTGGTGCAAAAGTTTCTTCAAAGTCTATACCTTCCTATTGAGCATATCATTTACAAACAAGTTTGGCCTTGTTCCTAATCACATCTCCATTTTCATTTAGCTTATTCTTGAAAATCCATTTTGTTCCTATGACATTCTTATCTTTTGGTCAAACTAACATATAGGTGACTGTGCAGTAACCAACTCACATATATATGCGACTTCCCTTTATGAGACTTGCTTATTAGATTTAGGACATAGAATTTTTGCACTTTCAGGTCCCTCTGACTCTGTTATGTCTTTATATTGTGTTGTGCCACATCTTTCTCACTGTACTTCCTTCTTCTTCCATATCTTCAAGTGTGATGATGTTTTCTCCTTTTGGTATAGTGCCCGTACTTTGTTCTTGCATTCCTTTGCTGTATGTCCAAGCTTTTTACATGCATAACATCTTACATGTTTCATATTCCTTCTATAGCAATCAATAGCTCTGTGACCAAACATATTGCAAGCAAAGCAATATCACCTAAAGTACCTGGAACGTGATGATCTTTATGAGTGATAGTCTTGAACCATTATTCTTCTGCATCTGGCTGCAACATGTCCAAGATTATGACATACATCACATTCAACATTATTCATTTGAGAAATTGACCAACTATTATTTCGATAGTTACGAATAAAAGATTTTCTTTGAAGAATTTCTTTCCTTGGTTTTTGATGGGATTGACCTCTCATCTCCTTATTGAGCATTTCAGATTCTACATTAGAGTCCCTTGTCTTAATTTGTGAACTAGATTCTCCTTCAACATATTCATGAAAACCAAGACCTGTTTTGGTAGCAGGAGACTTTTGTCTACTAAGAATATCATCCAAGATCTTAGTACTATCTTGAAATCGTAAGAGATTATCCTTTTCTTCTAACCTATCTTTAAGAATATTTACCTCAACCTGATGTTGCTCCTCCTTTTCATGATACTGCTTCTTCATGTTTTCTTCAGCTTTTCTTCCTTCTTCCAACTGATTTCTTAGTTCAAGAACTTCATTTTATTGTTTTTCAAGAGCTTGGAGTAGTTCTTTATTCTACCTTTTTTATTCTTCAAGATCTTCTTTTAACGAGAGGATCGTAGCTTCAAGACTTTCATAGTAATTGGATCTATCTCTAAGTTTCTTGATTGTTGTGCTCCTTTCATTGACTTCATTTCTTAATGATGTCACTTCATCCTGAAACTTTTGACATTGATCTTCCTTGTCCTTGAATAACTTCCTTACCTTGTTTCCTTCCTCTAGTTGAGCTTTTAGTTTGGTAGCTTCTTCTTTGAAGGCACATTCCCTTTTGTTCAATAGTTCTTGTTGATCTTTGATTTTGTCTGTAAGCCTTCTAAATTCTGCCTCTATTTCATATCTTTCTTGCTCACCCATAAGAGAAAATTCAGTTGTTTCGCTATCACTTTCATCATCTTCAAATGGATGGGTAAATGTATCACCAGAGTATAGCAAATTCATACTTGCTAGTTCTTTTGCTTGCTCATCTTCATTCTGAAGTGATTCTAAATCTGAAATGCTTCTTCCACATATTCCCCAATCGATTCTCCCACTGTCACAGCTCTTCTGAGATGTCTTCTTCTTCTTAGGCACTTTCTTCTTAAGCTTCTTTCCCATTGATCTACAGATCTACTTCAAGTGATCAAGCTTCTACCAAAGGACTTGCTCTGATACCAATTGTTGGAAATAATACTGAGAGGGGGAGGGGTGAATCAATATTATCAAATCAATATAAATTTTCATTTCCATATTCAGATTCATATACGCTATTTCAGTTAAGGCAAACTGCGTGTATATGCAACTGTGTTTAATGCAACAAGCGTATATCCAGTAAACTTACGATTCAGTTAGTTGATCCTCAATGAGCGCATCAGAACATTATTAACCATATGAATAGTAAACAAAAGCAGTAAAATAGAACAGATCATCACACACAAGAAGCACACATGAACACTATGTTATAATGTGGAAACCCAATGTGGGTGAAAACCACCTGCTGCAAGTCATCTCTATCTTCTTTTAATAAGAAACTTCTTTTTACAATATTTTTGTACTGGTGTAGTCTTATACTAGTACACAGGCTTCTACCTGTAGAGGGCTACAACCTTCTCTTGTTATCCAGCTTCTCCTGGAAGGGAGCTACAACCCCCTTAGCTCTTGTACTAGCCAATCCATTTACTAGTATGTAAGTGCCGACCTACAGAAGGCTACAACCTTCTCTTTCTTCCTCCACGTACCACATTTCATAAATTTTCAGACTGGATACTCATGGAACACAACATCATACTCTGAAGGCCACATTTCATCCAATTTTCATACTGGACCCATCAATATCATCGAAGCACACAATCAATCAACACTAGCATCATCAATCTCTGAATCACCAAATACTGAATCACTGAAACGTTGTCAACAAAATCTAGTCACCAGGACACAGAGCAGAACACTGAACTCTACAACAATATTTAGAATCAACTGTATCATCAAAAATCATGCATCAGAGTGCATACGCTACTTGGAAGTGCCAAACCAGCGTGTATACATAACTTCACCAAAGCGAACCAGCACATATGTCATTAATTACTTACTTATAACAAAGATAATACATATGTTAGCAACCAGATCTAGTCCATCAGATCACATAAATATAACTCATCATGATCCTGATCTACTATAGATCTCATCCATCAACACTGAAGCTAAACACAATCAACCAAACTAACTATGTAGAATACTGACACCAGAAAATAGTCATCAACAGTTAGAACCACTTGTAACTTCAACATCATAGCTCATATGGTATACGCTTCTTAGATGTATCTAACCTTGTATATGTATGTGCTTCTATCATAGTCAACCAGCGTATACATATGAGTTGCAGCTATTTCAAACTTAAGTTATACCCAGATCAGAGCATTACATGTGTCAGTATACAGATCTAGAATAAACATGATCAAACCATATAGAGAAGATTCATTCCAAGCCATTAGATCCCGATCAATCCTTAGATCTTATTCTCCATCTACCACTAAGATTCCTCCTTAGCTCAGATCAAGCAAAGCATCATGAACCCATAACCTGCATACTAGATATCTTACTTCATCAGATATCCAAGACTTTCTCAATGCCTTTGCCTAATGATTTTCTTCTCCTTTTATAGTCTTAGGCCTTACTCAATACCATGGTCCAAAACCATTGAGAACCAATACTAGGGACCCAATACTTGGGTTCAACACTTCAGACACAATACCAAGGACCAAAACCATAGGTCTAAATACCACGGACACAAAAATAAGCTTTCCCACATGTACACACTTTTCCATGCATGAAAGTGCGTGCATACACATACGTGACTTTTGATAAGCAATCCCGCGTGTATACACGTCTTTGTATATAGTGAACCTGCGTATATACTCTTCTTTCTTCATTCTTTGTAGTCTGATCATCAACTCTTTGCTACTGACCTGTTGCACTATGATCTGTCATCTGTGTGAGTTTCCATCAAGGACAACACTTGTATCATAATGCCAACACTCTATGGGAAGGTTTTCGTGCTTTCGTGGCCATACAATCGACATGAAAATATGACCAAGTATTGACATGCTTTCTGTAGTATCTTTCTCTTGTAGATCTGGTTGGGTGTTAATCTAAATCGAGTCGACTCCTTTACCCAGTTCTTGAGAATATATTTGGAGTTAGAACTGTCGTTGGGTAAGTTGGAGGGATTCTTCATGATAGTTACGGGCTCTGACATATGATACATCATCATAATCTCTTGCCAAGAAGGTTGCAAGCTTCGTCCCACTGAGACTATTGAAGGTCATTGTCTCGAGATCAGTGTGAGAGATGATCCAGTCTATCATGTACGTGGATGGGAACGTCGAGTATCTACATGCAATCCAGTACAAGACGGACTTGTGAATGTTCACATACACCTGACGGTCTTTGAGGTCTTCCTCAAAAGTCCTTGGGAATGCTTCATTAACCTATTGCCACTTTAGTTTGATGTCCTTGTCTAGAAACAATTTGGTATCTTCTTAGACTGGTAGACTAGAGGACACTCGCTCAACCACTGATCCAGCTACATTTCCATCAGTGTCCTGTGATCCTACTCTCTTGGAGGCCATTGGTCATGTATTGCTAAGAGTTGGATCAACACCTAAAATATTTGAAGACAAAGAAACATTCATGGCAAGAAATCTGTGTGCGAAAACCAAAGCAAATTCATGGGATGACATAGCACATACCTCGAGAACTAATAGGAAAGACTACCCAATTTCTTCTGGGAAGTTTTGTGACTGGTTGCCAGAACTGCGCAAAAGGTAGTATGGGTTCTCTGGGAGGCAAGACTGGATGCTAGATTTGCATAATGCACAATCCAGACTGGCTACTGATTACTCAGATTATGTAATGTGCAATTCCAGCTGGGAGTGACTGCAAGCTCAGGGACTGCATTGCACAATTTTCTGGGCCATCATTCACTCTCCCTAAAAAATGTGCAAAACAGTTCTTGAGGAAAGTTCCTAGGAAGAAATGCGCATTTCTAGAGAGGAAGGAAAATCCTTCCTTCCCCAGGTTGCGCAATGTTGTCTCGGTGAAGGCAGAGTCCTGGCCAAGGTTGGATAGACTCGCCAACGGGCAATTGAAAGTAAATATCAAAGTGAATTCATGGCGACACTGGGTGAAAGAAGAAGTGATTGACAGTGCATGTGAACATGAATGAAAGATTTAGTAAATGAATCAACATGCATGTGGTTGAAGCAAGTCACTGAATCTGCAACCATTTGTGCAAACTAGTTTCATACATGCAACACTAGTGAGATAGTAACGAAAACTGAAACAGTGCTAGGACAAGCTAGTATACATGTAAATGATAGAAAGCGTTGAAATAAATCAAGCAAACAACACTCACATAAGCGAAAACATAAAAAGTGACAGAAATGCTGAAAAAAATAAGTTGAGGCCACTTACCTACGAATAGTTGAGTTGGATGTACCAAAGAGTCTTGGATGTGCTATGGAATGTGAGAGCTCCAAGATAAATGTGAAAGAATGAGCTTTGATGTGACGAATAAATAAGTTTTGAGCTCATGACGGGCATGCCACAAATCTAGGAAAAAGCAATACTTGAAGGAAAGTTTCTAAAACAACTTTTAATGTAACCTCCAGCTACTAAAAATAGCTCCCTGAATCATGGGATTCCTTTTGCATGTTTCCTTTTTCTATTCCAAGAAAAATAAAGCCATGCATGGAAGTCAAGTTTCCTTGGTCTCGAGTGGAACTGGTCAACCAAACTACTCATGCATGAAGCTGCCCAACTATTGGAAGGAAATGCACATTTCTGGATGGGAGTTGGGTAGGTTGCCTAGGATATTTGGACAATTTCTTGGCAGACCAGCTAACTTCTGCATGAATTTGCACAAATTATTGGCTAAGCAACCCTGCTGGGGAACATTGCACAATTTTTAGTACCATGCTTGACTGGAAGAATTATGCAATTCTGTAGCCTAGCAGGCTACCAGATAGGATTGTACAATTCCTGGAGGGAAGGCTGGTTGCCCTCCTGAATTGTGTAATTTCTTGCTGGAGCTGCTCAACCTGCATCTCGACCTATTCTGGATGAACAACGTGTGAGGGGAATGCATCAAGCTGTGATCGACAGGCTGCCTTTGTGCAGAAAAAGAACTAAAGCTTGTGTACTTGATGAAGCAAGACAAGGTGTTGTGGAAAGTTGGTAGGGAGGGTTCAAAATGAAGCTAAGGAAAATTTTTGGAGGGTTATTGTAGCTGCTACAACACTTAGCAACACACTGTTATAACTCTAGCTCTCTGAAGGGAACTTCTTCATGAAAAGCAAGTCTAACACCTCCGGAAGTATTTTTCAGTTCTCAGCTCATCTTTGTTTCACACTAGCTTGATTGTAAGATGTAGCATCTACCAAGATCTTGGTCGATTGACACACATTCCAAACCAAGGCAACAAAATTTTTTAGATTGGGGTTTAGGGGTATATTGGTACACAAGTAGTATAGTTGTCATAGTCTTAGTTTCATCTCTGGTGTTGCTCTACTACCAATAGGCCTAGACAGTACCCCGTCAAAGTCACATAGGAATACAAGGATGGCTCCACTGCCAGTGTGCCTGGTCAGTACCCCGCCGGAGTTACTTGCATCACCTCTCTACGCAGTAAGCATTTCTCTTCTTTTTCCTTATTCATTTTCATTTTTAATTTTTGTTACTGTGCATAAAACATATTCATTTCAGAGGTGGAAGAGGGATCCCAACTTATTGAGAGCAGAAGAGGTTGTTCCAATAGAGAAGTAATTTATTATACCTCTGACATGCATGTTAAGGTTTTCCGCCTCACCTTTCTCTACTTGACTGAGCTGACAAGGATTAACCGAAAAACAACTGACTAGAGTGGGTGATACTAGTTAGTATGCAAGCATTGTGTTTTCATCACTTTGAAGAGTACATATTTTCCATCGATGTATCATGGACTGAAAGTAACAAGATCTTCATACAAAGGGAAGATGACAGATAAATAAGTAGCAATAGTTGTACAAGCCCTCTTTCACTTTACCCAGGTTCGTTTCAAGAGTCATACATGGTTTCATGTGAAACTAACCTATGAATGAAACAAGCGGACTAACTAACAATAGAACAAAGCAAGAGAAGAAGAAAAAAGGAAAGAAAAGTGAGTAAGCAAGCAAGAAAGCAAACAAACGAACAAACATAGCAAGTAAGCAAACAAGCATGCAACCAAACTAAATGAAAGCAAACACTACTCCTACTCCTGAGCTAATGGTGCATGGGCTTGATCACGTGAAGTGATATTTCCAATGCAGCAACTAGCACATTGGTTGACCCATGTTGGTGAAGGCTTGGTCCGCAAGTAACCCAGTTGTGCAAACTACCAAGCAAGAAAGATATAACAATGAAGACAACCACACTTTGTGTTTCAAAGTTCCCACAGGACATAAGTGAGTACAAGTGCATGACGAGCAGTCCATGGAATTATCATGAAGTTGTGTGAAACTGCGTGCAACTTTGAAGCATAAACACACTCTTGGCTATGACATACAACCAAATGAAAGAAACAAAGATAACTTGTGTTGTGCATGTGTGCTTGCGATGTAAGACTCCTCCAAGGCATGAGCGATGGGATCGTGTAGTCCGAGTGGAGGAAGCATGATCTATGTGTGAGTTTGATCTTCAATGCATATAGATGAGTGATGAGGAGCCTTGGGTGATTGAACAATTTCTTGATTGGAAGTGAAACTAACCCCAAGAGAGCGAGGACCTGACATAACCATCAGCTCAGGCTAAAGTGCCTCGACAATCATTGGTGTTTCAAATTCATCATCAAATAGATCATCATAAACCGGTCACTTCGAAAGATCAACTGTGATAAAGTCATGATCGTGATCAAATATGGTAGTAAATGGAGCATGATCGCCATGGTCAGAAAAATCAATGATTTCATCAGCATCCTCATGATCAAATGAATCAAATAGAGGGGTAGATGAAAAGTGAACAAACTCATCCTCTATGTTTCCAAAAAAGGCAAATGAAACATCTCATGTGGATTTTCAATGAATAACTTATCCTCTTCGTTGTCGAATGATGGACCAACATCCGGTGTGTCTTGCGAGTGATCAACAATGGTTGCATCCATGGATGAAGATACACATGCAAAATCGTGGATGACAGGTTCACTTAAGATGTTGGGAAAGAATAGAGGAGGCTTCGATGGAAGGGAGTCATCCTTGGTCGAGTGTTGATTCTTGAGATCCCACTCATACTCTTCATGAATGACAATGCATGTTAGTTGTGCAACACCAACTCCATCAATGGCTTGTTCCTCTTTCAGAACAAGTGTGGAGTTCATCATGCAAGAACATAAGACAATATCATCCAGAGGAACAATTGAGTGCAAAGATGGAGGTTGTGGAACAAAACACATGGGACAAATCAATGAACTCACAACCAAATCTTCACAAAAAATAAGTGAAGTGATGTTGGGAGGATGTGAAAGCTAAACAAGTGTGTGAGCATGATCCTTAGCATCACTTGGCAGTAGTGGAGCTGTTCGATGGGAGGATGGAAGAAAGTCACCCGTGACAATGACTGCATTCGTCTGAGATTGCGCAGCTCCCTCATTGAAGAAGGTTGAGCGAGGCTTGATTTCAAAATTCTCCTTGGGACGAGCAAATTTCTTAATGTAATAATCGAATCGGTCCCAAAGATAGAGAAATTTAATATGGCTCCTCCGAGCTTGAAACTACAAGTCACGGAAGCAATACCAAAAATCCATAATTGATTCATGTCGAGCCTTCAGTTACTATAACAGCTTTTGGTCAAGATTGTCTCGATCAAAATTATAAAAAGTGTCTTCAATGCGATCGCAGAAGTGCTCAAGTGAGTGCATGCTATTAGCCGGTAGGCTGAACAACCATTGAAGTGGAGATTCGTGAAGTGTGTATGCAAGCAGCAAGCTGGGTTGTTCGTCAAAACACCCATCTTCCTCATGAAGCATGGAAAGACAACCATGTATGTAATCAGGCCAGGCCACTTCACCTTCACCATCATACATGTAAGTGGACAAGTGATCAAAAAACTCCCTTGTGATTGTGACATCTTCATGATTTGAAAAACATCATGGAGGCATAAGAGTTAAAGAATCCTTGAAAGATATCAAATGTTCAAAACTGGATGAGAGGACACATCTTGTCATTTGGCCCTCCTTCTAGTGCCAGAAATGTTGACAGTGTTGGACCCGTCAACATGTCAGGGGATATCCCTGGTAAGGAGTCCCAATTAGACCTCAGACAATTTGGTGTAGGAGTCCCAGTAGTGGGTCATATGGTAATTCCTTGACTACGATTTTGTATAGAGGAAAGTAAGATAAATCTATTGGTAGCAAGGGTGTGACAGCTACAGTGAATCAAGGAAGGTGCATGAGAAGTTCTAACACATGGGGGTTGACATGAGTGCACCCCTTGGAAACTTGTGATAGCACTCAGATTGGTAGCGAACATATGGGAAAAAATACATCACAACATGGAAGGCAGGTTATCAAGAAATCCAAAGTGATGCTTGAACCAATAACACATTTCAGAAAGATTCATACCTACCCATACAAAATAGTCTATACATGCATGCGTAAGAAAGCAAATACATATATCATTTAGAGTAAACGAGAATATAGTACAACATATGTATGAAACATGTTGGCTCTTATTACATAGAGAAGTGTGAGTTCCAATCATACAATACATCCATGTCCAACCACTATTCCTGATAGCAAAATGTTACAGCCAAACTGCCTGCTCCTCCAAAGAGAGGTACTAGCTCTATGCAGTGGACAAGCCAAGGCTCATTGCAATACTATACAAGCTCTATCCAAGATAGTCTTATCAGAAGCCTGGCTGACCAAAAGACTTTACAATGAGTTATGAGGGACTATTTATAGCAAAGGGTGGGGTGACACTTCACATTCCCCTTTGTGACAGTTCAACTACCCTTATGACTCTTCATCTACTCTATAATTGTTACATCCAACTATCGACACTTGACTTACACTTGAGAAGACATTACATTACAATGCACGTGTACCCATGTGAAACAAAATGGCTTGAGAAATCCATGCTAGACATCACTCTAACTTGGACAAAAATGGAAGTCCAACTCCTCAACATCCTCATGATGATTGCCAGTAACATACTGATGCCAAGATCAGTAGTCCTTGATGGTGTCCATGTGCTTTGCGGTGACATCTATCTGAAACCTGACTCTTGCCTCCATAGCATCCTTGTACACTTCTCGGTCTCCTCTGTCCAACTGATCTGAAATCATGTGCATCACTGTCTTCAATGCAGCCAGACCACCAACATACTTGTGCATGATGTCTTGATGGGAAACTCTAGGCCAGTGGTAATAAGCATCAACTCCTTGAAGTACGAGTTAAGCTATAGTTGGATCTGTGCCTTGGTCTTCACCTGGGTGAGAGTCCCAATAGATGGGATCACAAGTGTGCGCACCACAACATCCATACACTTGAATACTCATCCATGGGAAGCCTATATGCTAGTGATGAGCTACTGGAGCACTTCGTAGTTCCAGATCTGGCTCCGGATACTTGCTTTAAGCTCGACCACATTGGCCCTCATCATCTTAGGAAAGTGAAGCAGGGCTCCCTTGTATTTCATCATCCATGTTTGCATGTCATCAACGACAGCATGAAAGTTCATCAAGATATGTGCTCTTCTAGCACATCACTATTGGCATCCATTGAGATGGATGACTACCTTATGCACGATACCAAACTTGGAGTACAAAACTCGCATAACTGTGTCAATGGACAATACTTCATATAGTATTTCCTTCTTTGGTTCAGCTCGGGTAGACGATGTCACCAACTCTCTTCCTTGCTTGGCCATCTGTAGTTCCTTTTCCATTCACCCATTCTTAGCTATTAGAAAGTGAACACTTGAGCTAGTGGCTTCGGCATACACTCTGGTTCCATCGACCAAGGCTACCAGATGTTTGCACACATGAGTCAAAATCACTCGTTCCTCAACTTGTGCAGGAGATAAATAATGTAAACTTTGAAACGGGAACTGATACTGTTACCTGTTTTGTAGAGATAGCAAAAAATTGACCTAATTTTGAAAAGGGGTGATGCAGCACACACATGTTTTTGTTAGAGCATAGTTTTTGGAACTTTAATTTTTTTCATGTACATTACGTTTTAGAATGGTAGTGATTTTCATGCTGATTTAAAAAAGTGAGTATTCTGCATCACACCCTTTTATTAAAAGACCTATTTTTTGACTTTAAATTTTCTAGTGTACGAAATGTAAACAATTATTTTCTAAATTTGATAGTTTTTGAAGTGGTCGTTTTCTTCATATTTTCTTGTTTTCTATAATTTTAATTTTTTTTGTAGTGGGGTTTTTATTGTTTTGCATTTTTAAATTAGAAAGTCAATAGTTTGAATTTTAGATAATCTACATATTTATACATCCTTAATTAATTTTTCAATCCACATGAAATAATTGTTTCTAAAAAACAATATTTTTTAACAATGGACATAAAAATAACCATTTTTAACATAAATATAACAAAAAAACTACACGTTTTGATAATTTTTTGCTAGAATTGACATGTCAAAATCACAATTTTTATACAAAAATTTTAACTAAAAATGGTTAAATAATAGTTTTCTTTTATGAATTTTATGTCAAAAAAAAATAAAAATCACTTTTTAAAAAAAATTTAATAATTAACTTAAAATCAATGCGAAAATCACAAATTACAAATATTGAACACATAACAACTTTAATTGATTGATTATTCTTTTCATAAAATGTCAGAGTCAAAACATTGCAAAGCTTGATTTCCAAGTATAACTTAAATTTAATCAACAATGTCACGTAATCCAAACTCTTCGTCCTCTAGAGTTTCATCATTGTCTTCTTCCACAATATTTTCTGCTTCCTTTTGCTCATTTTCCTCTTCTAATGGGTTTTTGATGTCTGCGAATCTCCCAATGTATGTCTTTCCAAACATTTCATGTAATGGTGGTTGGGGTTCCTTTGCTTTTTTTTCCACACATGATTCACTAAAGTCCCCTTTCTTCAACCCAATTTCTTGCATTGCATCTGGAAGAAATTGAAGAGCATTAATTCTTTGCTGAATGAAATTTCATTGTAATGGATCTTTCTCAATTGCAATTTCTTCCTTTTGTAAGGCAGCATGCTAGTGTTGTACCTAATTATCAAGCACAAAAAAAATAATGAAGTAAATTAGTACAATGACATATTAATTAAAAAAAGAACATATTGAAATTCAATTCCATATAACAAAACCTACCCGAGCCAAAAAATAAATCCAGAACCTAATCCCCTTCATTTGAACATATGTCTATAAGGTAGTTAATCAATAATTGTGGTTTTTGATAAATGTTAACTATCTCTCCTTTTGTTTCTTTGTCTTCATATGTTAGTTTTCTCACAACAGCATCATAAGTCAGTATTTGGATATGACTCTTTCCGTCCACCCGATTAAAAATCGTAGACATATAGCTATCATCTTTTGCCCAACTATCAATATGAATGAACTCGCAGTCATTTATAAATTGTTGATCTTCATTGCTAAGAAGATTTGACTTTTTCCTGTAACATGAAATAGTAAAAGTTCAGTTAACTTCTACATAAATGAATTTTTCAACATTAATCAAATATACCTTTTAAACGTCTTACCATGTAAGCTGCATCCTTGAATTTGTTTTCCCCTTGAAGCTTGACAATATCCTTGTCAATTCTGTGTCTGAATGAAATGTCACAAATCTCCATAATGGTGATGACGTCACTTCTACAAATCCCGCAACCTCTTTATTAAAATCTTGATAAGTATAAGGGTCACTATCATAGTAAATGTTTGGAATATTGAAACCATGGGGAATATCTGCAATAACTAGGGCATAATCCCTTTTTGGTATGAGTTTAGCAACGTCTTCACAGTCACTGTGTATTACTTGATATTGAATAGTTTCTAGCCCATTCCAAATGAAATGATTAAGAGTTGGATCAAGTTCAACATTCTTAATACGTTGCTTCCTCAGTCTTTCGATCTTTATTTTTTCAATAAAAGTCTTGAAACTGTTTGGTACTCCATTATCTTCCTTCCTCATCTTTTATCAAATAAACAAATATATGTGTAAGTTTTAAATTAAAAATAGTACACAGATGAAGAAAACTAAATGTATAAATCAGGATACCTTTTTAAATGCAAGATAAAAAGCTTTTAATGTTGATGTAGAACTTGAATCTGGATAGTTGTGTACAACATCATCCCAACTATCTTCATTCAACAATCTAACCAGTTGTTCCTGAATTTTCATGTAAACTTTGTGACTGCATAGATAAAGTAAGAAAAAGTTAATATAATGATATGTATAACAAATACTACCAAGAACAACATGTTTTATTTAAAAGATGACTATAATATATAAATAAATAAAAATAATTCAGCAAACTTACTTTTGAAATTTTTCAGACATTTCTTCCAATGATAATTCCCCTGCCCTCACACGAGATAATATTGTTTTGACAATTTGTTCATCTTTCACTCCTTGCATCGCCCTCCAAGGCGTGATGGTCATATCGTCTGGAAGTTGCTTCAGTTTAGGAGCTGATTTACTATTGCTACATATCAATGGCTTCGACTTTTTGACCCTCTGGTTTTTAATGCCAATGTCTTCGCACATGCTAAAAATATCATCAATCAACTTCCAAACATCTCCAGTTCTAAATGCCAATTCGAAAATGTTATAAACACCTCTAAATAAATCAGTATTTTTGTTGTCTTTTCCACCTTTTGAATTGGTTTTCTCTTCAATTTGATAGCCTATTTCCATACAACATTCCTTTCAGAAATCTGCAGTAACATTTATCCTATCCCCACCACATTTTTCTTGAAATTCACTATGAATAAAATTAAACCCTTTGGATGAAAGTCATAGATATCCTATATTCATTATCTGAATTATGATCTCATGCCACTAACTTTGCTTCTGTTTCATTTAAACCAACATAAATGATATATTTCATTGTTTCAAAATGTGGGTTATTAGGATATTCCTCCATCAATTGTCTTTTAGCTTCTACAAAATGGTTCCCCACAAGCACATAATAATTGTATTCAAAACATTTTGACTTATCAAATGCTTTTTTGTTGGGAACTTGAAGTGGATCAACAAGAAGCACATAACTAACCACATGAGCATATGGATTGTACCTCATCAATGTCTTCAAGTTGTGAACATGCAGATGATGTGGCTTTCTGACTTGATATTGGCATTGTCCTTCACTTGCCTTATAGGTTTTTCTGACATTTAGCTGAAATGTACGACCACCATCAACTAAGTTTCTCTTTGTCAAATTCTGTTGAATGGAATTTTGTTTTGTTTTGATAATGCCATCATCTAAATCAGCTCCTGGTGTAATGATTTCTCTTCTTTCGTTTGAAGTTTCACTAGGTTCTTGACTGCTGGTAATGACTACTTCAAGATCTTCAACTTTACTTTTCTTCGTCATAACATTCTCAATAGATTTATTCTTGGGCATTGTTACTTTTGGTCTTTTACGACTTTTCTCAATTCCAATGTCATCTTCAGTAATGCCAACATATGCTTCACTGTCAGTTTCAACTTCATCGTCCTCAAAAGTAACTTGTTTACCCTTGCTAGATTTATCCACCAGAGGCCTTTTTTTCTGATTCTTTGGATGTAGTTTTGTAGCATCATCAATTACTACATTTTTCATGTTTTCCATATCTTCTTCTGACACTGAGTAAAAATCGCTGACAACTTTCATCATATCATGCTGTATGAAATGAATGCCTCCCAACCTAATTGAACAACTTTCAACAAAATTCTGCCAAACAAAATATCATATATCAATAAAAGCAAAGTTAAAAAAATATAGTGAGACACTTTCAAGAACACAAAAGACAAATACAAATAGCAATACTTACAATGTTTTGTGTCATCTCATTTACGATTTGTTTACACAACTTTTTAGATACCTCTCTCGTGTCATATAATGAATATGATAGTCGGTATTTAATCCTTTCGTGTGACTTGGGAGCTTTTGAAAGTAAGTAAACAACTTCAGTGTTCGGTACCGAACACATATCTATGACTCTTCCAATCACCTCCAAATTTTCATTATTATAGGGTATATCAATATATAGATATATATTCACATTTGTGCTTTCTCTTTCTTTCACATACCAGACTCTTGATGGAAATTTCACCTCTTTTGAATTTTTCCAGTCTGAAATTATCTTCTTATCACTTAAGGCACTTGAAAGATTTGTAGCCATGAGCTCAGGTGGAGTTCGTTCACCAATTTTTTTTGAAGATGCACCTTTAAGAGTCTTTCATCCAGAAAGATTCACAAAAATTTTCTTTGATGCCATTTTCCTAAAAAATAAAAACACATAAATTAGTAAATAAAAAAAACATATTAACTTAAATTAACAACAAAAATATACCATAAATTTGTTATTTGTATAATCAGAATCGCCCAGCCACCACTAACGGGCGGGCGTGTCGATGGGCAGGCGGGAGGTCGGGTGAGGGACGACGGGGCTAGGTGGACAGCTGGGAAAGTGAGGGTGAGTCCCCTACCCATGCACCCCCAACTTCCCCTACCCACGTGTCCCCCATAACACCCTACCCAACCGACTCCCCCCTCCTACCCATGCCCTCCACTCTACCCCGCATAACCTCCCTACCCATGCCCCCCACCTCTACCCAACCAAACCCCCAAGCCCCTTACCCATGCCCCCTCCCCTTAACTCCATTACCCATGCCGCCACTCCTACCACCCCTACCCCCGCTACCCATGACCCACCACTCTAACAGCCCTTACCCATGCCCCACCCCATTCTACACCCCACACCCATGTGCCCCGTTACCCATGCATCCCTCCCAACCCCCTTCCCCCCTACCCACACCCACACCCCTACCCATACCCCCAACACTACCCCTACCCATGCCCCCCCCACCCCAGCCCCCAACCCCACGACCCCCACGCACACGCCCCCTCACCTCTCAGCCCCACCGCCCACCACTACCCCACCATCCCCCCCCGCTCCCATCTCCCTCACCTCCCCCTCTCCCCCGCTCCCATCCCCCTCTCCCTCCCTCCCCTCCCCCTCCCCTCCCCCTCTCCCCCGCTCCCCTCCCCCTCTCCCCCAGCCTTCTCCGCCCGCCTGGCCGACGGCCTCCTCTGCCTGCTCGGCCGCTGGCTGGGCAGGGCAGAGGGCCACAGGGGTGGAGTTGGCCTCTATCGTGCCACCCCCGCGGCCCTCCGCCCCGCCCGACCGACGACCGAGTGATTCCAGGGAATCACCCGACCGGCGGCCAGTCAATTCCGGGAATTGACCGACTGCTGGTCAAGCGGGGTGGCCGTTGGTTGGGCGGGGCGGAGGGCCACAGGGGTGGCGTTGGCCTCTATCGCGCCACCCCCGTGGCCCTCCACCCCACCCAACTGACGGCCGAGTGATTCCAGGGAATCACCCGACCGGCGGCCGGTCAATTCCGGGAATCGACCGACTGCTAGTCAGGCGGGGTGGATGGCCATGGGGGTGGCCAGCGATGGCGCCACCCCCACAGCCCTCCACCCCACCTGACCGACGGTCGATCGATTCTGGGAATTGACCGGCTACCGGTCAGGTGGGGCGGAGGGTCGCGGGGGTTGCCAGCGGCCACGCCACCCCCGCGGTGCTCCGCCCCGCCCGACCGATGGCCGGTCGATTCTGGGAATCAACCGGCCGCCGGTCGAGCAGGGCGGAGGGCCACGGGGGTGGCTAGTGGCTCGGCCGCTAATCGAGCGAGGTGGAGGGCCGCGGGGGTGGCGCAGCCGAGAACCAATGGTTTTGGACCATTGATTCTCAATGGTCCAAAACCATTGAGAACCAATACTAGGGACCCAATACCTACATTCAACACTTCGGACGAGGCCAGTGCCACCCCCGTGACCCTTTGCCCCACCCGACCGGTGGTCGGTTGATTCCCGGAATTGACCAGCCACCAGTCGGTCAGGGTGGAGGGCTACGGGAACCGGCGACAGGGCGGGTAGAGGAGGCCATCGGCCAGGTGGGCGAAGGAGGCCGGGGGAGGGGGAGGGGAGCCAGGGAGAGGGGGAGGGGAGGAGAGGGGGGGGAGAGGGGAGCGGCAGGGAGGGCGCGTGGGTGGGGGTGGGGTAGGGGGGTTAGGGGGGGGGGGGGTGGGTAGGGGTGGGGTGGCGAGTTGGAGGGGGGGCGCGTGGGTAGGGGGGGTAGCGGGCGGTGTAGAGGTGTGGGGCATGGGTGGGGGGGGGCGCGTGTGTGGGGGGTTGGGCGGGGGGCGTATGTAGGGGAGTTAGAGGGGGGTAGGGCTTATGGGTAGGGGTTAGGGCATGTGTAGGAGGGGGAAGGGGGCATGGGTGAGGGGGAGAAGTCGGTAATGGGTTGGGGGGATGCTGAGAGGTGAGGGGGGAGGGCGCAAGGTTTGGGTGAGGGTTGGAGCATTGTGGGGTGGGAAGGGACATGGGGGGCACGAGAGGTGAGGGGGGTGCGACATGTGGGGAGGGCCAAGAGGTGAGGGAGGTGGGTGAGAGGTGAAGGGCGGATGGAGCATGGGGAAAGGGGGGGGGTATGGTGCATGGGGGAAGTGAAGTGAGGGGGGTAGAGGGGGAACGAGTTTTTGAGGGGGGGTTGGGGTAGAACGAGAGGGGGGAGTTTGAGGGGTGGGCGGGTGGACGGGTGGTAGAGGGAGGAGTGTGAGGGGGTGCAGAGGGTCGCTGCATGGGGAGGGCACGTGAGGTGACGTGGTGGATAACGGGGAGGGTGTGCGGGTGAGGGGGCAGGTGTGGGTAGGGATGGGAGTGTTGACGAGTCATGTGGGGATGTGGAGAGGGGGTAAGGAGGCAGGGGCATAGGGTGTGGTTGAAGGAGGTCAGAGTGTCGAGAGTGGGGGGTTGGTGATAGGGGGCGAGTCAGGTTGCGGCATCCTCCCTCTACCCCCCGTCCACCTACCCCGCCTGACCTCCCTGCCCACCGCGTGACACCATGACGGCCCACCCATGGCTATTGGGCGATTGAGTTTGATTGGGCCCACCATGCTCACGATGGACGTAATTGTTATTTTGGCTCAGAAAAATTATTAATTTAAAAAAAAAATCTTCTTCATTAAATTAATTTAATATGAAAATTTTGAAGGAAAAAAATTGAACTTACCTTTCAATTGTGAGAATTCTTCATTGAATATGTTGTTGATAGCAATATAGCTGCTCCACAAATTCACGAGTCTTTCAACGAACTTCAGAAAACCTGGATGTGACGTGAGTAATAGTGATAATGAAATTTAATATATAAGTGAAATTACGGAGATGTTTTTCCGTACGATTAATGTGGGATAATTTGTTTTAAAATATTATAGAGCGAATATTGTAGAATTGTTTTACAATGGATTGAATGTGGGATTAATTTGTTTTAGAATATATTATAAAAATAAAAAAAAAAAAAAATCAATTGTTTAGTAAATATTATATACTTTAACTATTAGAATAATTAATGTACAAGTTGTAGTTTATAATTTTAATTTTAGTGATTTATTTCATAAAAAAAATTAGTTTATGTTTTTCAATAAATTGTAGAATAAAATAATGAAGGTAAATAAATGTAAAAAAAATTTGAAGGGAAATATTTTCGCGAAACTTTTTGGAGGGAATAATTTTGGAGGGAATATTTCATTCTTTAAGCTATATAATATCCTTAGGAGACTCCATTTGTATCATTCAATATCTTCTATTTGAAAGGGATGGATTGCTCTGATAGTGAAGTTTCGATTTATACACCATCAACATCTTCATCGCGTAACAATTCTATTCATATTGATGAATATAGCGGAATTCTTCCATTATGAATAGAAGGTCAATTCTTCCACTTAGTCCCCATTCTAAAGACTATGAGAGCAGCACTGATGAAAGAGGGGATGGAGAATTTCAAATTAATAAAGAGTCATAGATTCCACTTAGTCCTAATTCTAAGGACTATGAAAGCAGCAGTGATGAAGAGCATGATGGTGAAGTTCAAAAGAATGGAGTGTCACGATGTCCACTTAGTCCTAATTCTGAGGACTATGAGAGCAGCAATTTTGAAGAGCATGATGGTGAAGTTCAAAAGAATGGAGTGTCAAGGTGTCCACTTAGTCCTAATTCTGAGGACTATGAGAGCAGCAGTTTTGAAGTGCATGATGGCGAATTTCAAAAGAATGGAGTGTCACGGTGTCCACTTGGTCCTAATTCTAAGGAAGATGAGAGCAACAGTGATGAAGAGTGTGATAATGAACTTCAAAAGAATGGAGTGTCAAAGTGTCCACTTAGTCCTAATTCTAAGGACTATGAGAGCAGCAATGATGAAGAGTGTGATAATGAATTTCACAAGAATGGAGTGTCAAAGTGTCAACTTAGTCCTAATTCTAAGGACTATGAGAGGAGCAGTGATGAAGAGTGTGATAATGAATTTCAAAAGAATGGAGTGTCAAAGTGTCCACTTAGTCCTAATTCTAAGGACTATAAGAGCAGCAATGATGAAGAGTGTGATAATGAATTTCAAATGAATGGAGTGTCAAAGTGTCCACTTAGTCCTAATTCTAAGGACTATGAGAGCAGCAGTGATGAAGAGCATGATGATGAATTTCAAAAGTATGGAGTGTCACGGTGTCCAGTTAGTCCTAATTCTAAGGACTATGAGAGCAGTAGTGATGAAGCGCGGGATGATGAATTTCAAAATATTGGAGTGTCACGGTGTCCACTTAGTCCTAATTCTAAGGACTATGAGAGCAACAGTTATGAAGAGCGTGATGATGAATTTCAAAAGAATGGAGTGTCACAGTGTCCTCTTAGTCCTAATTCTAAGGACTATGAGAGCAGCAGTGATGAAGGACAGGATGATGCAGTTAGTCCTAATTCTAATGAGTATAAAGGTAGCAGTGACAAAGGATAGGATGTAGCATCTTCAATAAGTAAACAGTCACATTTTCAATGTAGTCCTAATTCTATGGACTATGAGAGTAGCACTGACAATGCACATGAGGAAGAATATCCATTAAACATCGAGTCAAATTTTCCATTCAGTCTGAATTCTAAGGACTATGACAGTAGCACTGAAGAAGGGGAAGATGAAGAGTATCCTCTAAGTCAATATTTGAAAAGCAGAGCTGATCATAGTGTGGATAACATTCCTCTTAATGATGATGAAAATCCTTATAAAAATGATGATCCAATGATGGAGATGTTGCCAAGAAATATTGTATCAAGGAGCAGGAGCAGACCTTTTCATCTCAATGCAAGCTGTTCTAGTTATACAAGGGGTAGAGCAGAATATCTGATGAGAAGAAGTTCTATCAACGCTCTCATTTCAAGTGAATGTTGCCAAAAAAATTGCTTGAAACATATGGATTTCACATTTGCATTAGAAAGTAGGAAGAGATATTCATCAATGAATAAAAGCATGCAAAATTCATATTTAGTTAGCTGCATGCAATCTACATTGTCAGGTTATGATTATCATATTAGGAATTTATTATTGTGTAGAAAAGATTTCAAAATGTTTCATTCGATTGGGAATTTTCATCTCTCGAGAATTCAAGAAAATTTGGAAAAGGATCCCACATTTTATTCAGAAGTATGTCATAAAAGACAGTTTGGGCCATTATCAAATACTGCAATGTCATGGATGAAAGATCTATTTCCAAAGCATGGAAAGTGTATGCCAAATAGAGAGATAATACATATTCCAGATAATTTTTCAAGATGAGAAATCTAAAACTTATACAAAGAATATGCAGAAGGTGCTGAGGGACATGGCCAATTTATTACATATCAATACTTTGTGAAGATATGGAAGAAAGAATTCAATAATGTCTGTATTCCTAAGAAGACAATGATGGGGATTTGCAGTACATGTGCTTCTCTTAAATAAAAAAGGGGCAAATGTGAAGGCTCAGAAAGAGGTAAGCGTTCATAACTTTAACTTTTAAAATTGTATAGTCATCAACTATGAAAACATATTTCTTAATGAATTTCTTTTATGTTGTGTAGATTTAATTGTTAAAGAACTTCAGGAGCATCGCGAACAACAAACAAATGAAAGGAAGAAGTTGTACAAGCATCAAAAGAAGTGTTATGATAATCCGAATAAATATTTGGGTTTGATAATTGATGGTATGGACCAGAAGGAAACACTTTTACCACATTTTGTTCGCACACCCAAAAATTTACAAGAGGAAAATTTTATTCAGTTTTACTTGGTCGGTTGTATCATCTTCAATGGGAAAATGTTGCGAAGGGTGTACTTCACAGCTCCAAATATTCATAATGATGCAAATCTGACCATAACCATAATTCATGATGTGATTTCTCATTGGTCTGGTAATCTTCCTGAAGTTTTGTATCTACAATTGGACAACACTTGCTGTGAAAACAAAAATCAGGTTGTTTTTGGATATCTAAACATGCTTGTTGAATTGAGAAATTTTCAAAAGGTAAAGGTTGGTTTCCTTCTTGTGGGCACACTGATGACCATATTGATCAGATGTTCAGTCGTTTTTCAGTCACATTGAGGAGGAAGGAAGTTGGGAGCTTTCCATCACTAATTGAATGTATTAAGAAATCATACATGCCAGAGCCTACTTTTGATGTGTTGAAAGAAACTGTTGACATGCGAAGGTTTATTCTAGGATCATATGGTGAGGGGGAATGCATTGAAAATCTTAATGACATTAGCTTCCAACATCAATTTCGTATCAAAAAAATTGATGGGAAAGCACTAATATGGGGCAAGAAGTTTTCAACTACTACAGAATGGGCACCGTCATCAGGTTTGCAATTTTCGAAGTTCATTCCAGATCATCCAATATTTGCATCAAAAATATTGTTATTACAATCAGTTGGTGAAGTTCAGAATGCACGCAGATAGAATAGAGATATAAATTATTCTGATTTCCTGGAAGAAATTTAAAAATGTATTAGATATACATATGAGTACTTTGACATTGCTGATTCAGTTTGGTGGGAGTCATTTTTCAATAATCAAAGTGATATCATTTCAACAACAACAAATGAAGATATACCTTTGAAAAATCCATTCATTTGGCCACAAAATGTGTCGAATGAACATGAGGAAGTAAACATTGTTGAACAACAACAAAGTCAAGGTATTATTAATTCTTCATAGGCAACGGAAAGAGAGATGTATATTGGTTCCAGAAGATCTTGTGCACAACGTGAAGCCATGGAAGACCTTTATAGGGGTTCAGTACAGGATATTAAGGAGGGTTGCATGATTGCAGTGTTAGAAGATGGAGATCCCAATGGCTATCCATTTTGGGTGCTAAAGTTATAAAGGTCTTTACAGAAAATGAGGATGTTATAGGTGTTGAAGTACATTGGTATGCCACAAATACACACCCATTCAATGGTGTGTATAAGCCTGAGATGGTAGTTGACAAAAAAAATGGGAGAAAAAGAAAAAGAAAGGGTACAAATATAAATCATTGCCGCACAGACATATTACAATTGGAGGGTGTTGACATACTTGTTTATGACTTCAATTTAACAAAGAGAGGAACTCTTCGCTTCAAGATGATATGTTGGGTCCCTATAATACTAGTGATTACCCCATTACTATTGTAGTTATACCCCTTATTTATATTGTTGTGCCCCTATTACCCCCATATTGTTATTTCTGTGCCCCATAGAATCCCTCTATTGTTATTTTTGTGGCTTTATATTATTATTGTTAGGTCGGCTGGATTATATTGTGACTCCTTAGACTCCTATATATAGAAAGGAGGTTTTGTCATTTGAATCATCGAATAATTGTTCATTTATGTAATGTAAAGGAGGTTGCCCCCTCGAAGAGGCTGAATTCTAAGGCGTTGATCTATCTTTTCTATCTTTTCTTGAGCTGGTTTCATAACATTTGGTATCAGAGCTTTGGATTCTAGGGTTTTGCTGCTCCAAACAGGTCAACGTGGCATTTTCGCTATAACTTTTTTCTGTGACGTTTTAGAAGTCGCAAAAAAAACCCATTTGAGAAGAAATCGCGCTGAACCTTGGTCCGAATTTCAGAGCTTTTCGCGCAATATTTGCAGAGATATGATCTGAGGAAGTTGGTCTTTTTGCAGACTCCTGAATTACATTCAAAACAGGTGACCTGGGGAAAATCGTCATAACTTTCTCTCTGGGAATCAGATTGAAATTTCGTAAGAAGGTACAGAAAGAGGACGGACTGTAGTTTCTTGTATATCTTTTTCAAAACCAAAGATTGAAAATTGTACACGTGGCACTTCATAGAAGTTCGCTCTTCGGGAAAGGTCTATAATCAGGTCATCTTGGGAGATTGTGCATAACACTTTCTTGGAGAATCAATTTGGATCAGACTAGTGGCATTGAAAAGAGGACACAGAGAGCTACTACAGGTCACAAATTTAGAACTAGATGATTGGAAAGTACAGAGATACATCAGAGGCAATATCGAGCTCTACAAAGTGAAAAAAGGTGTGTAGATTTTTTTAAATTTTTGCTTAAGCTTGGTTTGAAAATTTATTTTGAAGGAATTCAAAGGGCATAGTAGAGCATTATTATCGGTAACTGATGCCCCGAGGAAAGAAAATGAAAACACCTAGTAAGGAACCTGAAAGCTCTAGCATGACTCATGAAGAAGAGGAAGAAATGCTACATGATATATCAAAATTACAAGAACAAGTGCAACAAATGTCACGCTCACAAAAGTTAACAGAAGCTAAGATAAATGGCGTGGAAGCTAAGATGAATGGCATGGAAGCTAAGATGGACAATTTGAAGATACATTTGAACACAAATTTGAAGATAGGCATGGCAGATTTGAAGACAGATTTGACAAAGTTTCTACAAGAAATACTTACTAATGGTGAAAAGGTAGTAAAGGAAACTCATGATGAGAACAAAAGAAATGTTAATCATGATTCCATAGATGCTAATGTTGGATCGAAGAATCACCATATTCCAAAAATCGATATGAGGAAGTTTGATGGCAAGGATCCCGCCACATGGATATTACAGATGGAGCAATTCTTCGATCTCAATAATGTGCAAAATGCACAAAAGGTACGTATGGCAACTGTATATTTGGAACCAAATCAGTTTGTATGGTATCAATGGCTTTGTTCTCGTAAACAATTTATCACTTGGGCAATTTTTACGGAAGAATTGATAGCACATTATGAGGATACAAAAAGCAACACTTTTTTTAGCCAATTGATAAGTCTCAAACAAAAGGGTTCAATAATGGAGCACATTGAGGAGTTCCAAAAATTGAACATAAGGGTAAAAGATATTCCAGAGGAGCATAGGATTGATGTGTTCATAGGGTCTTTAAAGGATAATATCCAACATGATGTTCGCCTTTGGGAACCTGATTCATTAGAGAAGGCATTCAGGTTAGCAAGAAAAATGGAAAGCAAAATTATGGCAACTAGGAAGCATACCACTCACAACTATAAAGACGGAAGTGTTGTTGCCCTAGTCTTCCACAACCTACAAGGTTGACACCACAACAATTGGAAGAAAAAAGAGCAAAAGGGCTTTGTTACAGTTGTGATAGAAAATACACAAAAGGTCATAAGTGTGCTGAGAAGAAATTATTCTACATAGATTGTGAAGAGGAAGAAGAAAAGGAGCAAGAAAGGTCAAAAGAAGAGGATATACTCCAGGAACAAAGCCTAGATGAAGAACAAATAAATCCAACCATATCTTGTAATGCATTGGCGGGAATTACCACTCCTCAAACCATCAAGATAGAAGGACAAATCAAGAAGAAAAAGGTAATAGTGTTGATTGATTCAGGAAGCACCCACAATTTTATTCATTGTAGGGTAGCAAAAGAATTGAATTGCTTCCTATATCCAGCACCAGAGTGTCAAGTGATGATTGCAAATGGAGGAACAATAAATTGCTCTGGAAAGTGCCATAATATCAAGCTATCCATGGGAGAATATGTATTGACTAGCCCAATGCTTTCCATTCCAATGGGAGGTGCTGATGTTGTACTAGGAGTCCAATGGCTACAATCCTTGGGTACAATAGCTTTTAATTTTCAAGAACTTTTCATCAAATTTTCTACGGAAGGAAAGGAAGTTGAATTAAGGGGTATTGCAGGGAAACCAGGAAAGATAATCAGCTCTAATGGCATGACAAAGCTTCTAAAAAAGGAGCAAAGAGGTGTAATTGCACAATTATGTTCGCTAGATGTTTCCACATTGGAATCATCTATTTCTCCAGATCTCCAAAAAGTCCTGGACAATCATTCCAAGGTATTTGAGACTCCCAAAGGTCTCCCACCTATGCGTGATCATGATCATGCTATTCATCTGATTCCAGGAAGTGTTCCTCCAAACATCAGGCCGTACAGATATCCCTATGTCCAAAAAAGTGAAATTGAACGTATGGTTGCAGAAATGCTAGAGGCTGGTATAATTCAACCGAGTCAAAGTTCTTTCTCAGCTCCAGTAGTATTGGTGCACAAGAAGGATGGATCATGGCGCATGTGTCCGGATTATAGGGAGCTCAACAAGCTCACTATTAAAGATAAGTTCCCCATTCCTGTCATTGATGAATTACTGGATGAATTGCATGGATCAATTTACTTCACCAAGTTGGATCTTCGTTCGGGATATCATCAAATCAGAATGAAGATTGAAGACATTCCGAAAACGGCATTTAGAACTCATGAGGGTCATTATGAATTTTTGGTCATGCCTTTTGGCCTTACCAATGCACCTTCAACATTTCAAGGTTTGATGAATTCAATTTTCAAACCATTCCTTAGAAAATTTGTGTTAGTATTTTTTGATGATATACTAATCTACAGCAAGTCTTGGAAGGATCATGTTGAACATGTTGACAGGGTGCTACAACTATTGGAGGAGAAACAATTATATGCAAAAAGATCCAAATGTTTCTTTGGAGTCCAGGAGGTGGAATATTTGGGTCATATTGTATCTCATGAAGGAGTTAAGGTAGACCCTAGCAAAATTAAAGCCATTAAGGAATGGAAAATCCCCACATCCATAAAGCATCTGCGAGGATTTCTTGGGTTGACAGGGTATTATCGCAAGTTTGTTAAGAATTATGGGAGAATAGCAGCACCTCTAACAACATTATTGAAGAAAGATTCATTTTCATGGACTCCGGAAGCAACAAAGGCCTTTGAACATCTTAAAGAGGCAATGTGCCAAGCACCGGTCTTAGCTACACCGGACTTCACAAAAACCTTTATTGTGGAATGTGATGCTTCAGGAAATGGAATTGGTGCTGTTCTAATGCAAGATGAAAGACCCATTGCTTTTGAAAGTCGTCCAATCAAGGGAAAGTTTTTAAGCAAAGCTATTTATGAGAAGGAAATGTTGGCAATACTCCATGCACTTAAGAAATGGCGACCCTACCTAATGGGAAGACACTTCAAGGTAAAAACGGATCATGATAGCCTTAAATACTTTTTAGAACAAAGATTATCCTCTGAAGAGCAACAAAAGTGGGTCACAAAGATGTTGGGTTATGACTTTGAAATCATCTACAAAAAAGGGAAGCAAAATGTGGTGGCAGATGCACTCTCAAGAAAGGATGAGGATGTGGAAGCATTGTTGTGTGCCATTTCTATTATCCAACCAGATTGGATAAACGAAGCAAGGGAGGAATGGAAGAATGACGAAGAAGTGTGGGCACTTATTCGAAAGCTACAACAAGATTCCAGTACTTCTGATACATTTAGCTGGAAAAATGATTCGTTATGGTACAAAGATCGCTTATACCTCTGTAAGAATTCCCAACTAAAACAAAAGATTCTTATGGAATTGCACACTTCTCCCTTAGGAGGGCACTCAGGATTTTTAAAAACTTACCACAGGGTTAAGAAGGAATTTTTTTTGGATGGCCTTAAATCAGATATTCAAAAGTTTGTGGCGGAATGTTTGGTTTGCCAACAAAATAAAGTTGAAACAATTAAGACACCGGGTCTATTACAACCTTTATCCATTCCAAGCCAACGTTGGGAGGAGGTTTCAATGGATTTTATCACAGGTTTACCCAAGTCTGAGGGAAAGAGTGTCATCATGGTGGTAGTTGACAGACTTACCAAGTATGCACACTTTTGTGCATTATCACATCCATTTAAAGCCAGTACAGTTTCTACTGCATTTATGGAAACAGTTCAAAAGCTACATGGAAACCCAAAGATTATTGTAAGTGACAGAGATCCCATTTTCACTGGAAATTTTTGGACAGAATTATTTTCTTGTCTTGGTACTCAGTTAGCTCATAGCTCATCTTATCATCCTCAATCTGATGGGCAAACTGAGATAGTAAACAAATGTTTGGAAGGATATCTTCGTTGCTTTGTATCTGATAAACAGACAAAATGGGTCAAATGGTTGCCTCTGGCTGAATGGTGGTATAACACTTCCTTCCATACAGCAAAAAAATGACCCCATTTATGGCACTTTATGGGTATCAACCACCATCCATCACATCATATTTAAGAGAAAATTCTAAGGTTCAGGCAGTGGAACATCACATCGAACATCAACAACAAGTCCTCCAACTCTTAAAGGATAACCTCGTGTTGGCACAAAATAGAATGAAACAACAGGCAGATCAACATCGCAGTGAAAGAAGTTTTGATGTAGGTGATTGGGTATTCCTACGGCTACAACCATATAAGCAAATGTCCCTAAAGCAAGCTAAGAAGGATAATAAATTATCACCAAAGTATTATGGTCCGTACAAGGTGTTGCAAAAGATTGGTACTATGGCATACAAATTGGAGCTTCCTGCAGCTTCTCGATTGCACCCAGTTTTCCATGTTTCATGTTTAAAGAAGGTTATAGGCGACAAGCTCCCAATTCAAACAATATTGCCAGAACTTGACGAGGAAGGAAAAATTATATTGGAACCGGAAGCAGTCACAGAAACAAGAACTCGACAGCTACGAAATCGATCAATTTCAGAGTATCTTATCAAGTGGAAGAACTTATCCGCTGAAGATTCCACATGGGAGGATGAGAATTTTATGCAGAAGTATCCAGAACTACTCAAGCGTTGAGGACAACACTTTTTTGAAGGAGAGGGGCATGTTGGGTCCCTATAATACTAGTGATTACCCCATTACTATTGTAGTTATACCCCTTATTTATATTTTTGTGCCCCTATTACCCCCATATTGTTATTTCTGTGCCCCATAGAATCCCTCTATTGTTATTTTTGTGGCTTTATATTATTATTGTTAGGTCGGCTGGATTATATTGTGACTCCTTAGACTCCTATATATAGAAAGGAGGTTTTGTCATTTGAATCATCGAATAATTGTTCATTTATGTAATGTAAAGGAGGTTTCCCCTCAAAGAGGTTGAATTCTAAGGCATTGATCTATCTTTTCTATCTTTTCTTGAGCTGGTTTCATAACACGATAGAGATTCTGAAAAGGTTGTTACCAGAAGGAACAGTGTTGACATGGGAGTCTGCTGAAACCAGTCATAGATCTAGAAGAATTTTGAAACCTGGAATGTTGGGCATGCATGTGGACTCAGATGGGGCACTAGTTGATGAAAGAGAAGAATATGGAACATCTTCATCAGCATTCAGTCACTCATCTGAAGATGTGAATTCTAATGGTGTGCAAGAAAATATGAGTGATTTTGAATAATTGTTTAAGACAATTTATATAACTGATGTATGCATCGTATCTTCAAATAAAATTAATGTTTTCCATATGGTGTTAAATGTGAAGTTATGAGGCATTTTTCTGTTGTTGGATTATATGTCTTAATTATGATAAATTTTATTGTTTAAAATATCTACAATGCAATATTAAATTAGAGATATAATGTATGTTTTATTCAGTATACAAATAATGACTTTTGAATTCATTTAGTGTTGTAATTTGTTCATAATGTCATGGTTTTTTAACTTTATAGTTGAAAAATTTCAATTTCTTTTCTATCTAGCATGTTATGGTTGAAAACATGTTAAATTTATACTTAGGAAAGAAAAATGATATTCTACCAAAAACATTAATGTGTTTTCTCCTCATAAACAACTTTGTTTGAGACATAAAAATTTGGTTTTTTAGCATTTTTTAAAATTTTTGAAAATTGACCCTAAAAAAAAAAACATTCTTCTAGTATCATCACTTTCATTTTGAAGCTATATTTTACACGAAAATTTCATAGTAAATTTCATAGTCACTACCATTTTTAAAACATGTTCAAAATTGACGCCTAAAAAATAAGAGCATCGTTCCAGTATACACACTTTTCATTTTTAGCACTGTTTTTGATGTTTTTTTGGGGTTTTTTGGCCAGAGTTCTCGTTCTGATTTTATATTTCCCATTTCAAATTTTACATTGTTGATATATGATCCACTGTAGTTGACACTCCACGAGACTACACAACTCTATGTTGAGATTCGTCGAATGAGATGTTGTGCATCTCTCCTTTCGGCTGATCACCAAGAATCTTAGTGCCTCCTTGGACACTTGAGACTTTCTCATCATCTGGATGCGATGAAGCGGGTAAGTCAATCTCTTGGTGGTGAGGCATGAGGTCAGTGTTCTATTCCAACTCTTGCTACTCCATGTCTGCATCCAACTACTGGAGTTCTTATTCTATCTCATGAGCGAAGTCTTTCTCTTGTGATAGTTCACCATTTTTGCTTGATGCCATCTATTCTGATGAATCAACTACTTGTATGGGCATTGTTTCATTTTTTTGCACATGTTGTGCCCCCTGTTGTACCTGTTGCTACTGAGATTCCCTCTCCTATTTACGCAGCTCTTGTTCCGTCCGTAGTTGCTCCCTCAAGTCATGCAACTCCTTCTCTGTTTCTTCCATTCTTCTCTTATCCCTCTTCCTTTGTGTGATTCACATGTCACATTGGTGCCTATTTTCCTCTATAGCCATATATTTTTTCTCTACTAATGGATCTGCTTGGAACTTGTAGCTTTTCTCCTCCTCCTTGCGATCAACAATCTTCCTCTTACCTTTGTCACGCACTAGTATGCTGGCCTCTACTACTACTACTCCTTCTACTGCTAGTGCTATCCGTGATGTTTCTTCATGTTGCTTTGCTAACCACTCCATAGTGAAGGTGACCTATTCAATGGGTCTAGAGAAACTGCAACAATATCTCCCTAGGTCCTCCTCCACCCAATAAAATGCCCCATGGATCCATTTGAACCGAAATCTCATGCAGTGATCCTTTATAATAGAATGTGGGTCATACAAATTGTAACTTCAAAGTTCAAATGGATACTTCTTCATCTATTATGCTTTGACATCCTCTTTCTTGATACTCCAGATCTCATATAACCCAATCTGCAATGGAAGAGCGGGCCAGGGTGTGTTTTTCTTCCAGTGCAGTCTAGTTGTCAATCCTATCGAGATGTGATAAGCAACTTCCTGCATGACAAGTATGTCCAAAGCCAATTTTGGTAGAACATGCAGAGGCTTCTCTACACTCAACATTCAGATGAAGGTGCCGGACAATGAGGAATACCAATAAACAATGTCTATCAATGCCTCCATTGCTTCCTTTGACATGGAGGGTGGATCCTATTCGAATGTCATCTTGTAAGCTAGGGTGACAAAATAATCGAACAGTCGTGTGATTACTCCTCTGAAGCTGCATTCATACAACAACTTCAAATATGTCTTCACTATAGTATTCACCAGTGACCATGCCCAATCCAAGCCCAAAAACTCCTGTCGAGTACAGATTGCATCTAATATGTAAGCGTACATGTAAATATCTGCATGCATACCTCTAGGGGAATGTTGAGCCTTCGTTACTTATTCCTTCTGCTGATGAGCCAACATGCCAGACTAGTTACATGGTTTTCCTTCTCTGACTAGTTGGTCCAGCGCGATCACCCAACTTTGTGGGAAGGTTTCCATGCTTTCTTGGCCATACAATCAACATGAAAATATGACCAAGTATTGATATGCCTTCCGCAATATCTTTGTCTTGTAGATCTAGTTGGGTGTTAATCTGAATCGAGTCGGCTCCTTTACCCAGTTCTTCAGAATATCTTTGGAGGTAGCATTGTTGTTGGCCAAGATGAAGGGAGTCTTCATGATAGTTGTGGGCTCTGACATTTGATACATCTCATCATAATCTTCTTCCCATAAGGTTTCAAGATTCATCCCACTGAAACGGCTAAAGGTCATCATCTCGGGATCAGTTTGAGAAACGATCCAGTGTATGATTTCCGCACATAGGAAAGCGGGGTATCTTCATGCAATCCGGTACAATCTAGACTTGTGAATGTTCACATACACCTGATGGTCTTCGAGGTATTCCTCAAAAGTGCCTTCGAATGCTCCATTAACCTCTTGCCACTTTAGTTTGATGTCCTTTTCTAGAAACAATTTGGTATCTTCATAGATTGGTAGACTAGAGAACACTCACTCAACTACTGCTCCATCTGCATTTCCTTCAGTGTCTTGTGATCCTGCTCTCTTGGATGCCATTCATCCTTTATTGCTAGGAGGTGGATGAACACCTTAAAGGTTTAAAGACAAAGAAACATGCATAGAAAGAAATATGTCAGTGAGAACCAAAGAAAATTCGAGGAATGACATATCACATACCTGGGTAACTGATAGGCAAGATTGTACAATTTCTTTTGGGAGGCTGGGTGACTCGCTGCTAGAACTACACAAAAGGTAGTCTGGGCTATTTGGGAAGCAAGACTGGCTGCTAGATTTGAACAATACACAATCTAGACTAGCTATTGACTACTAGGATTGCGCAATGCGTAATTCCATCTCGGAGTGACTGCAGGTTCAGTGACTGCGTTAAGCAGTTTTCTAGGCCAGCCATCATTGTACCTCAGAGATGTGCAAAACAATCCTAGAGGAAAGTTCCTAGGTAGAAATGTACATTTCTAGAGAGGAAGGAAAAGCCTTCCTTCCTCAGATTGCGCAATGCTGTCTCGTTGAAGGCAGAGTCCAAGCTAAGGTTGGCCAGACTTGCCAACGGGCAACTAAAAGTGAATATGAAAGTTAATGCATGATGACACTAAGTGAAAGAAAAATTTATTGATAGTGCAGGCCAACATGAATGAAATATTCAATAAATGGATCACCATGCATGTGGGTGAAGCGAGTCACCGAATCGATAACTATTTGTGCAAAACAATTTCATGCATGTGACAGTAGTGAGGGCAAGGAAAACTGAAACAGTGCTAGGACAGTCTAGTATAAATGTGAGCAATAGAAAGTAATGAAAGAAATCGAGAAACAACACTCGCACAAGGAAAAATGTAAAAAGTGATAGAAAAGCTGAAAAAGATGAGTTGAGGCCACTTACCCATGAATAGCTGAGTTGGATGTGTCAAAGAGTCCTAGATGTGATGTGGGATGTCAAAGCTCCAAGATAAATATGAAAGAATGAGCTCTGATGTGTCGAATAAATATGTTTTGAGCTCATTACACACATGACACAAATCTAGGAAGAAGCGACACTTGGAGGAAAGTTTCTAAAACAAGATTGCATGTAACCTCCCATTTCTCAAAATAGTTCCCTGAATCATGGGATTCCTTTTGCATGTTGCTTTTTTCTATTCCATGAAAAGCAAGCCATGCATGCAACTCAAGTTTCCTTTGTCTTGGGTGGAACTAGTCAGCCAAACTGCTCATGCGTGAAGTTGCCCAACTGTTGGAAGGAAATGCACATTTCTGGCTAGGAGATGGGCTTGCTACCCAGGAGATTTGCACAATTTCTGGACAGAGCACCTGAATTTTGCCCAAATTTGCACAAATTCTACACTGAGAAACCCTGCTGGGCAAAACTGCACAATTTTCATTATGGGGGTTGACTAGTAGAATTGCACAATTTTGGAGCCCAAGAGGCTGCCATATAGGATTGCGCAATTTCTAGAGGGAAGGCTGGTTGTACTTCAGAATTGCACAATTTCTTTGGGGGTTTCTCAGCCTACAACTGGACCACGTCTGGATGAACAAACTATGAGGGGAATGCATAAAGCTATGATCGACACACTTCCTTTGTGCAAGAAAAACATTGAATCTTGTGTACTTGTCGAAGCAAGACAAGGTTTTTATGGAAAGTTGGTAGGGAGGATCCAAAACGAAGCTAAGGAAAAATTTTCTAGGGTGGTTTTAGCCACTACAACAAGTTCATGTAATAAATTTAATAAAGAAAAAATAATATGAAGGTCATGGGACACATATTCCAAGTTAAATGTTGTAAAAAACATCTTAGTAGGTGTTCATTTTGTTTATTATGGATAAGGGAGATTGGAAAAGGAAATAGAAAAGGATTTCAAAAGGAAATATGCATTAAGTGGCATTTTATTTATGAGAATAAAGGAAATTAGGATAAAAGGAAGGTGAAAGGTCACATATTTCATATGAGGAGGAAATTGAAGGAAAATAGAGGAAATGAATAAAATAGAGGCCTCAATGATAAAAAAAAGTCTTCTAAGGATCATTTCACAAGCTTTTGGTTAGTGTGTGATACTTTTCGATAGTTCTATGTTGGAGCTCTCTCTCTATTCACTGTATTCTCTCATACTCTTGTAGACGTAGAGAATTATTGGAGCAATCTAGCATTGGAGAAAGGAAAGAAAAGTAATGTAGAGAAAGGAAAGAGAAGAAAAGATGTAGCAAGGAAGATTTGGATCAAGTGGCTACAACGAGATTACTTGCAGGTATGGAGTTACATGTATGATTTCCTTGCTAGTTTTTGCATGCATGGTACATGCATTTGTGTATTTCTTTCCCTTTCTATCGTTGGCATGGTTATTTTTATGTGTGACTATGGCTTAAGCCTTTCCTTACCATTTAGGGATAGCCATGATGTGAAGGGGTTCTTTTATTCAGTTGAGATGCATTACCAGATTGTTTTGGAACTGGGTAAGGTGGTCTCAGGAAAATTGCCAGGGGCTTAACAATTCCTTCATCGGTAATGGAGGGATACATGGTAAAGCTTGAAGGTGGAGATAGGAAAATTCCTCAAGGTATTAGTGAAGAAATTAGGAGGCATCCATGCTTATTAGCCCTAGTGATCCCTTTACTGGTAATGGATAGATTGTGGTAAATACTACAGTAATGTATGTTTCTTTGTTTGGGCCTACAGATCCATTAACTAGTAATGAAGGGATATAGAGTAACTCCTAGTTGTATATATGAGGGTTTTGGGCCTAGGAATCCCTTGACTGGTAATGGCGAGATACACAATAAAGCTTGAGAATCCATGGTTCATTTCATTGTGAGTCCCACATTCATGCTTGGAATATGACTTGGGGGTGATTGACTGAAAGAAGGATTTGGCTTAGCCCAATCTATGGTTGGGTGGTATGTGGAATTCCCTGAATTGGTTGGATTTTGCATAGGTCAATAACAACTCTTTTCCTCTTGTATTTCATGAGTAAATTTACTTGCTATTATGTGGCTTTGATGGTTGTTCTATCATTGTTATATTTTTTGTTATATGTTTATTATAAGCATGGTTTTATGACAAACTTTAGTTATGGATCTCATCATTTTCTGATTAGTAAATGAATGTCTGACCTAATATATGATAATGCAACTACTTTAATAAGGCATCATACCTTCTTGATGATTCCTAAATAAGTATGACACCCTTATGTTTAGATGTGCAATTATGACCTATACTTTACATGTCCATGATGTGTTTGATGAAATGCCTGTCATGGTTAGGAAGGGACAAAAAAGGTCCTTGTTCAATTTTTTCATTATAGGAATTTTATTCTTGTTATTTATATTTTATGAGAGTTTCATTAAGTTTTGGGAAGATACCTAGTTCCTAGCCCTTAACAACTGGCTGAGATTACAGGGTCTCTAGCACAAAACTGAGTGAAAAATCCTACAGTCGCTAGGATGAAACCTCATTAGAGTGACTGAAGGGTGTTAAGTGTTGGCTTGCCTTGTCATGGGAGCAACTAAGAGCCTGGGTCAATGAAAATCTAAGTTAACTCACGGGTTGTGTACTTGGAGTAGATGGTAACCTCCTAGGGTCCTGTAGCTCCTGAGGGAGGTCAATAAAGTTTTGGTTTGTCGGTTCCACTTCCTTAACTATAATTAGGGAGTTGATTCATATCATAGTAACTCTTTGTCACATATTTACCCTAGTGGACCAATAATCTTGTGTAAGTGTGGGAGGAGGGTGTTACATTTCTCTATTTTCCTCGATTTTTCTCTGGTTTCCCTCTAATGCATATTTCTGTCTCTTCACCTTCCTTTTCTCGTATTTTCCTTTAATTCATCAATAAAATGTCAATTATTGCCTCTTTCCCTCTGCTAATGCATGTGCCAATTTCCTTAGCCACAAATAAACCGAATGTGATCCGCATTGTAATATATTCCTGTCATTCAACTTGAAATATGTGTCCCATGACCTTGGTCTTATATATATCTATATATCTATATATATATTGCAAGGAAAATGAAATAGGGGTTTTTACAAACCCCTCCCCATTGGGGGAACACTGTCCTTGGTGTTCTATGAAACCTATGACCAGAAAACCACTAAAAACAAAACATACTTCCTATGGAGTTTTATAACCCAACTCATTGCAATATTTACAATGATCACCATTGAAAACATGCCAATCATTCCATTTACTAGAGCTTTATAACACAACTCATTATGGTACGTACAGTAAAACCCACATATATACTCATGCACATTTCCTTCAACTAACAAGAAATCATACTTTCTATGGAGCTTTATAACCAAAGATTGATACAATATTTACAATGATATTCCCATATACATATGAGCATTTTCTCTAACCAGCAAATAAACTGATATAGTGCCCACATGAGACAACAAGGGAATCTAGAGGCTCACACCTCCACGCTCAAAACAATACGAGGATTCACCTACTCCCTAGGAAGTCCAAAATCCACTACCAAGGTCAAACCTGCATCTAATGTCTAGCACTATGATCCTTGTGCTATTTGTTCTCTCAGTGAAGAGTTACCCACTTTTTCTTCTAAGGCACACTCTGAATGTGCTACTGATTCCATCTAGAAATGCTAATGACCAAAATGAATTCATTCCCTAACATTTCCTTCTCTTTTATGCAGTCCCTTTGGAAATCGGGTTACCCTCTTCCTCGCAATCACACACCTTTCAAGTTCCATTGGCATCCCCTTCTTTGCTACACAGTCCCTCGGGTGATCCTTCCCTTGGTAAGGTTTCCTTGCTTCGTAAGGTCCAAAAACCAAGGCATATTCCTACCTCAAAACCATCATAATAGTCATAGCATTCCCATGGCAATCAACGGAAATTATTGGGCACCAACATCCCGTAATGGCCATGTTCCTAAATTATTTACCAACATACTATTGAATGTTCCAATTACTTTCACTATTGTTGCTAATGTTCTTGCAGCCAGTTCCATCCACCCGAGCCTAGGATTTTTCCATGCTTTCATGTACCAAGCACATAATTTCCATTATATTCAAAATGACTTGAAATAAATTTAAATCATACCTCCTTGGTAGCTCATCAATAAGGTACAACTTCAATTCTATTTACTTCTTATCACAAGAAGTCAAACTAGCTCTTTGATCAAATCATCATGTATAAACATATCACATGCAGTTAGCTCAATGTGACCATCATAAATAATAATCATAGATCACATGCATAATAAAAAATGAAATAAAATATTTATATCTATCTTTGAATTGATTCTTTGCTACTACATGTGTTCTTGTCCTTCTCGTACACACACTGAATCGCTTTCCAATCTTGGCAAGCAACAATGCCTTCTCTTATCTGCATTCATGTACACATACACATAGTGTACATCACATGCATACATCCACACACATTGTACCACATAATTCATACACCTACACCCTGTTGACAACACAACACATACACCTAAACCCAGTGTACAACACAAGAAATACGCATGTCATGATACAGTGACTACAAATACACATAACAAAACACCATATATACATAACACAACATGTATAACATGTACACAATACCACATGTACAACATGTACACAACACCATATGTATAACATGTATATATCATGACGTGTACAACATGTGCATAGCACCACATGTACAACTTGTACACAACACTGCATATACAACATGTACACAACACCACATGTGCAACATATACATAGTAACACATGTACAATATGTACACAACACCACCTGCACTACATGTACATAACACCACATGTACAACATGTGGACAAAACCACACGTACAATAACAACACGTGTACAACATGTGCACAACACCACATGTACACAACACCACATGCACAACATGTACACAACACCACATGCACAAAATGTACACATCACCACATGCACAACATGTGCACAAAACCACATATACACAAAACCACATGTACAACATGTGGACAACACTACATGTAGACAACACCACACATACAACATGTGCACAACAACACAAGTACGACATGTGCACAACACGCATGTAAACAACAGTGATACCACACATCCAAAGACCACACTGTCTCTACCAATCAACCTTGCTTCTAGCTTCTTTTGCATGCTTCACTATGTGCATCCACATTCCAAATTCCATTTATGTGGCTCTTTCCACTATCCATCCTTGTCCCAACATGCCACTAATCGTACTTCTTTCATTACGATAATTTATCCCTCAACATAGCCTATCCATAACATAAAAATAACCATAGTTGTAAGCACATAATAGCAAATCATATCCACATGATACTAACCTCATAGATATTTTAGGTCTACTCTTAACACTTGATTCCTCATAAGGAACTTGTTCATGCCATTCACCTGCATAAGCAATAATTCATCCACAAGCATGATCACTAACGACCCTATCATACAACGATATACAAAAGTAAATGTATACATATATAGACATTAGCATAATCATGATCTCAACATAATTACCAGATATCATAAGGTCAAGTTTAAGAGAACTCCCTTTATCCATGCACAACATGCCAAACATTGAGAACAACAGTTCCCAACATAGCCAAGGCATCTGACATCTCAAATCCATTTACTTTAGCTTTCCTATTACCTTTACCATGACTATCCTTCCACTATACATTTACTCCAATGGACCCAACCAACCCAACTGGTTTTCATATTCTTGCCTTCAACTGCCCTTATACATGCATGGGCTTCATCTGGACCTTACATTATTTGTTGTGTTTCATTCATCTTTCCCAAGCTACATTAACTTTCCTATTTCTCCAACCAATTCCCAAGACCCCCAAAACATAAAAGGCAAGAACAAGAAACAAACAATAAGAAAACCATGAAAAAAACAATAGAAATACAACACCACAGACAAAGTGGCATGGACATGCGCTAGACATAAACAAAAATGAAAATCAAGCACAAACAAATCATAAAAGACTGAAAGCATAGAACTAGCAACAAACACCATGACTCAATACCATGGGTTATCCATGCTTCCAAGGGAAATATTAACTCGATATGTCTTCAATATTTCATGCTAGTCTCTTTGCCATGCAATCTCATGCATCATACTCTTATAAACACACAATTGTCAATGGATAAATAAACATAACAATATACCGGTTACCTTACCTTACTATGCCAAGCACATTTGCTTGTAACTGAACACATGCATGTCATTTCTCAAGGGATTTAAATTCCCTTAATGAATCCAGCTATAACTGGAAACCAACTATTATACCAGTCAAATACATGTTCATGAATATAGAACATATCCATATAATGTTAGACAAAATCAATGCTAAGAAGACATCTTGTATGCAAAGCACTCATTCATTTGGAATTGTGGTTTACAAACATAGCCAAAGGGATTCTCACCCAATTCCTTTATTTTACCTTTTTCCTTGCTGACATTATGTCTTATTATGTGTTATCATATCAGTGGGCTGTTAGTTATATAAATAAATCAATTCTTAGCTTTTCATGCTAATACCAAGCATTTTTCCCTGCAACTATTCACACATGTCTATCACATGTTAGAAATATCAAAACATCGTGTCTATTATTTTGAAATCCTACTTTTCGAAGACTAAGATGCAGAGCATAATCAACTCACAATCATTAGTCATAATAGTACAACTAACACCCACCTGAACTCAAATACATATTAGCTACCTCAACACATATTGTTTTAGTACAACCATGTTAAAACAAGATCATTCCTCATGAAATCTTATAGAAACATACTCATATGATTCAATTAATCAAATATTTAGACAACTTATAACATAAACCCTTTACTATCCATGGTCCAACCTAGGGTAGAAGGAAGCAGCTACTATAATGGCCTAATCTCTAATTTCCAACAATGGAAATGGTATCTTCAAAGATCTACTAGATTTAATTACACTTTCCACAACTTTACTTCCATTTCTCATATGTTTTGTACTTGAAAACATACCACATAATCATGCCACTTTTCCATTTCATAGATTTCAAGTTAGGCCTGTAAGGGGAGTCCACTACCTTTCTCTTCTTCCCTAGTCTTTTATCTCCTCCAAATATACCATCTTAGATAAACCAAACAAATGACATAATCACACTCACACCTCAATGTATCTCAGGGGAGGATATCACATATACACAACTCAATCCAAATTAGTATGACACAATATCACAAATATATCAACTCATACTTGAATATCATAATCATAACCATATGCATAGGAAAATCTAGATTAACACCATACATATAACATCAGTGTCTTAAAGAAAATGATCATAATGATCGTATGTATGACTGTAATACATATAAAAACAAGTTAACTACCATACATGACAAACTAACGCATGTGCATATGACTGCATTGATTAAAGAACATCTGTCATGCATGTAACCACAACAACAATAAAATGACAGAAATGCATATAGCAACCATTAAACATCATTCCTGCATGCACAACATACAAACCTATGTGATGATCTTCTCTTACCCCAAGGTCCAATGTTGCAGCATCAGTCCAATAATCTACATCTCCTGCTTCATCTCAGCCAGCATATCAACATCATAACATACCAACAACATCAACTCAAACTTCACAATGACCACAATAATGCATGTTTTTCCTACTATACATGCATAACCATATACATTTCTTCCATTTAGTCCAAGTGTTTGAACTTGGAAGCTCTGATACCACCCTGTGGTATCAAAGTAGACCAAAATAGAATGGAAACCCACTCTAATACCACCCTATAACCACCCTTCCCATATTTTCCCAATTTCACTAGCCTGCTAGGGCAAACATGAGACAAAGAGTTACTATGACATGACCCTACCTTCGAAACATCCCTTAGGGCTACAGGACACTCTGCGGCAAAAGGATCACCACAGGTGACAAGAACCTGAGATGGGGCTCTTCTTCACTTCCCTAATCCAACAACCACATGCATTACAAGGTCAGAGTGTGGTTATAGGCCTCAAAATGCATGAAAAACATTGTCTCCATGTGGTTATAACCCAAAATCTCAAGTTCAGAGGGTGTGGTCCTGAGATTTGAGCCACCTTTCCAGGCCAGCTTCTAAACCACTACCCATAACTTCATGTAGCTTCTAAGAATGATAAATTACATAATGACAAAGCTTGTCATATAAAATTTTAATAATAAATTACCTAGAACATGCATAGTCCATCATAGATATTTCATCAAACACATGGAAAACATGTAAGCTACATGTCATGAATGCATATCTGATCATAATAGTTTGAGATTCATTTGAGAATCACCAGTAAGGGCCTATGCCCTATCCACATAGATGCAACAGCACTTATCAGCCCATACATTCAACAACTCTTTGATAAGTAAACAATTCATGAAAGGATCCATAAATAATACACATTATATAACCAACATATAACTAGAAAATAACCAACATAGAGATCATGGAAACTCAACCATAATATCACCAACATAATCACTACAAAGTCTCAAAGACGACAATAGGAAAATGTCTCATATTAACATATAAAAATTCCAACCAAGTCATGTAGTTCCATGTACCACCTGACATAGATTGGGTTGAATAAAATCTCTCTTTCATTCTCATCTAGCCAGAACTTACTACATGGATCAAAGTACACCATGTAGGGTGAATTTTACCTTAGTAAAATTTCTTTCACTATAAGAAATTACTTAATAAACCATATTTTTTAAGTTATTTCTGGTTAAAACCATGAAAAATAATTAAATAAATCATTATTTATTTAATTATCTTCTAGGAATAATTAATTAAACGATTGTTTTACTAATATTCCTTGTCATATTTGACCCAGTTATATGATAGAAATAGATAAATCATTAATTATCTTATTTTTGTCTACGAATAATTAATTCATCACTAATTAGTTATTATTCCTTGTCAAATTTGACTAAATCCCCTAGGAATACTTAAATAAATCATTATTTGTTTATTATTCCTTAACCATATTTCTTGAGATGATAAATAAACCATTTATTTATTTATTATTTCTAAATAAAAGTATTTAACCAATTTGAATACTTTTTCCCTCAAACCCAATATAATAAAATATTCCAAATGGTTAATTCTAGAATTTGGTTAATAATATTTTATTATTTCCCATTATTCGAGAATAACCTAATATTTTATTATAAATAGAAGGGTTTTACATTCACTCTTCACTGTTGATTGTTTTCATTGTTGCACTCACTATTCTAACTTTGATTATTATCACTCGCACACCATTTTTCTTTTCCATTTGAGTTCTCATTGAGCTCGAACATTTTGTTTGCTGGGTTTTACACATTATAAAGGAGGGAGACTCTACAAAAGCTAAAGACATTGATGATAGCCAAGAACCCATCCCATAGAGGGGGACTAGTAACATTATTTTTTCCCTTCACAGGTATTGTTTAATAAAATATATTCTTTATATATCTTGTTTCCATTGGATCATTGGAGTTACTTGCGCTTATTTTACTATTCCATTTTGTTGTTTAAATAGTTCTGTCGCATAGATCAGTGATTTGGGAGGTTTTGTTTCTATCATTTGTTGTAGATGCACACTATTGAATAGCCATTTTTATTGTTAGGGTTGCTTGTCATCCCCAACCTTAAGTGATTTCTTTTCGTATAGCTTAGAGAAGAATACTACATAACAAATTGGTGACTCGATTGTATTTTGAATTTCGATTCAGAAACCTAGGTGACCTTTAGTTTTCATATAAGGTTTTTTTTCTTTCAGTCTCTTAATGTTATTTAGTAGCATTCTCACCCTAGATCAGTTAAATTGCTAACTTCCACAAGTTTTCTGGTTATTTCCACAGGTCACAAAAACCAGCCATGATAGAGATGAAAATTTTTCCCGACACTTGCTGCTCGAGAAATGAGAAGCAGAAATCACACTTTTCTTCCCCAAACCTGCCATCTGGAGATCCAGAATGCACTTTCTAGCCCAAAAAGTGTGATATCCCCCTAAACAGGTTAGTACCTACGATTATAGGGTTTTTGGGATTTTTTCTGAATTTTTTCTAGGTTTTGTCGAGAGCGGCCTACTGGGCTGGTTGACCACTGTATTGACCCTCTTAGGCCTTGATCTACTCTATTTCGCTCATTGAAGTGAAATTTAGCCCCTTAGTGCTTCTAGTATGCTTCCACTTTTATAGTACGAGTTTAGTTGAGTAAGAAGTCTAATTTTTTGCTGAGCTTTTAACCATATTTTCTAGATCTGTACCTTCTTTCATTAGATATTCAAAGATAGGTTGTTTCCATCCAAAGGTCCCTCCTTAACCTTGTTTGTTAATTTTCCTGAAGGTGCCACTATTTGCGCTAGGTTTCACACCCATCACCCTATGTTTTGCAATGATTTTCCTCTGATTTTTGTTGTTGCTACACCATTTTCCAACAACATAGTGTCATTTGATCCCAGTCACACCGATGTTTAGATCTATTGGCCCTTTTTTTGTGTTTTCAGTCGATTTTGCCACCAACCAGCACAGTGTTTAGAAACCCAGCTTGGATGGGGTTTAGATTGTTGATTTGTTATCTATTTTCTATTCTTAATTTCAGTTTATTTCAGCAATATTTTTCTTTTTCCAAGCATGATCTCGGCTTAATTAATAAACATAGTTGCAGACACTTGTACACCTTAAGCGAAGGGATATTGGTTTACACTACCGAACCAAGACTTAAGTTAATTAATTTTTCTCCCCACACAGAGACGAAGACATTTTGTTTATCTCTCTTCACCATTTCCATGTCACTTGTGTCTTATAACCATTATGCCACCAAGGTGTTTGTCATGGAGACTCTTAGGCCTTCATCCCCAGTTTCCACTTGGGCATATTGATCCTCCCTATATGGTTCAAGTTCATCCTCCCCCGAGGCCCCATACTGAATCTTCTTCTTGTTCATCTGATTCCTCATCTAATTCTGAGCCTCCTTCATGACATTATCGTCATCATGTCAAGACCCACTACAGGTGTAGGAACTTAACCTGGTGTTGGCTCTGATTCTACCCCAGTAGTCACATATAGTGTAACCATTACAAGAACCATTCAAGCAGCTGCAATGCTACCTTTCATGGTTGGGTTAAGCCTCCCAGATTTTAGCTAGTTGATTAATGACCCTATACAACATGATGATGGTTGGCCAGCTATGCAAACTAAGCTTCCCTCTTACATTCCCAATTTTGAGGGTAATTATGGAGAGGACACCACTAATCATGTCTGCTCCTTCCATATATGGTGTTCATCTAATTCCATCATCGATGATTCCATTCATCTTTGATTTTTCCAAAGCACACTCACTGGAAATTCTACGAAGTGGTATTTTGATCAGCTCACCACCTCTCATTCCAATTTCTTGATGCTTTCTAAACTGTTCCTTTCATATTTTCAGTTACCTCTCTGATACGACACTGGTATGGATCTCTTGACCACATTTCATCTGTCCTCTGCCACCCGTTCTTCTGATCATGTTCAGGAATGGCATAAAAGGAGGTGCATGTGTCGTGCTCCATCCTTCGAAGACCATGTGTACATCGATTGGTTTCTTTGGACTCTTTTAGTGCTTATTGCAAAATATGTCACGCCTCACTTTCCTCAGATAAAGGAAGAGGCTTTCTAGACTGCTCTAAGATATGACTTTATTTATGCTCAATCTGGTTATATCTATAACTTTATACCAGACCTCCCTCGTCCTAGTGGTGTTAATGCACTAGGGGCATCTCACACCACCGATGGTATTATTGGAGCTATTTCACATCCTTCACCATATACTAAGCAAAGTTATGGTTATTCACAGGGGGGAACTAGTTCCTCCAACACTTATCCCCCTCCTACCAACAATGTGTATTCAGGACAAAGAAAATATTATGCACTTACCCAACCACATTAGCAAATGTCAGGGACAACTAGTACTAAACCTATCTACCACAATGTTGTCCCCTCAACATCTTACACCTATGAACTACCGAACACTCCAACCCTTTAGGCATTAGTGCCGCAGCCTCCCATGCATCCTCAGCCCAAGCAACCACTACCCCCTTAAGGTCAAGTGTATGCACAACAGAGTGCTACCAATACCAAAAATTCAAAGAAAAATAATAAGCGGAAGGGTAGGAAGGATAACCAGGGTAACCAAGGTAATGAACCCCAGGGGAACTAGCCTAACACTAACAACCAACAATAGGGTGACCAACCCAGTAAGAACAATGTTATTCGTACGAACAAGATTTGTGCATTTTGTGATGTATATAGTCGTTATACTCATGAGTGTCCACTCTTACCCCATGTGCACCAAATGTGGGAAGCCCAAGTAGCTTCTAGAGGTCAGCCACCCATGCAGCAATCACCTTAGAATCCTATGCCATCTCAACTAGCCATGATCACAAATCCTTTCCTTCTGCAAGGATTTGTTGCTGATCAGCCTTAGCAATGTCAAGCAGCCACGCTACCCATCCTTTTGGTCCTGGTGACTACCAGATCCTCATGATGAATTGTGATGAAGTCAATACATCTGATATCAACTTGAAAACTCGGTCAAGTCAATATGACAAGCCATCATCTTCATCCACAAGTGAGTCCAAAAACAAAGCATCTACTGAGCCTCTTATGACACAAAATTGTTCGTTACATATCCATCAACCTTAAGTTGATTCAGTTGCTAACATCCCTAAGGGAACATTATGCTGTATTGCGGCTCCTAACCAATCTTTCTATACATATAGTATCGTAGATGAATTGGCACAATCACTTGCTGCCATGTCGACAATGGAGGTGCTTCAGTCATTCCCATCTCAAAAGAATGCTATACTAACTACATTGGGCACAGTAGATCCTTTAGATGATTGTTTGATTGTCTTTCCTGTTGATATGTCAAAACATCCTCCATTACCTCCATTTGTTGCCTTCTAGATACCAGTCTGAGTCCATAATGCCATCATCTCCTGATGTATTATTGACGAAGGTGGATCCACATACGTGATGTCCACTGTTGTTTGGAGGAAACTCAACTCACCTAAACTATCCTTGTCCACCATCACTTTTCATGCTTGGGATGGTCATTCCTCCTAACCTCTCCGCATGAATTGCAATTGTTGAGTGACTCTTCCTGGAAAGATTATTCATGTAGAAATTGAGGTTATTGATACCCCTCTAGATTATAACATTCTATTGGGTAGTAGTTACACATATGCCATTCTAGTCGTCACTTTTTTGGTCTTCCGCAGCATGTGCTTCCCCTATGAAGGGAAGATCACCACTATCGATCAGTTGACATATTATGAGTCATCATCCTTAACTTCCCCTGGGTCCATTATCTCATCAATGCTCAGTAAGTAGTCTGACAACCCTCTCACCTGTGTTTCACCTAGATTCTACAAAGATTCCACCTTTTTAGGTCCATTCCTTGGTCCCCCCCCCCCCCCATCTCTGAGCCCAACTCATTGAGTGTCTGCATGTTCCAAGTGTCATGTGCTGCTCAAAAGCTATCTAGTACCTCTAGTCAACAACCACCTTCTCATCACCCTGTTGTTACCATCTCAGCCAAGCCATTTAGATCCACCCTCTAGGAGCTCCTCCTTTTGTGGGTTCCTCTCCTTCGTTCCCACCAAGAACTATTCCTCTAGGTCTTAATCATCCAGTAGTCATTCCATCGGGACATTACCTTGCAGGAAAAATACCTTTCTTGTTTCCTCCTACTGGAATCTTTTCTATCCCTGTCATGGCGTCCTTGAACCTACCTAATATGACTTTGGGGATCCCACTATGGTATATTTATCTCCAGTGAGCACTCTTCCTAGTTAACTCTGACCATATCATGCTTTGACCTTGTTTCAATCAGTCCCTACAACCCATGTCATTGCTCAAGTTCCACCGCAACCTCAACATGAACCTAATCTTGTTGCGAAAGCATTCGGACATAGTGGAAAATCCAATAATAAGGAACCTAAGGACAAGGCTACCCAAACACCTCCATGCAGTTTGTGTATTATTCTTGGGCATGCCACTAATAATTGTCCTAAACTTCCTCCTCTCAAACCTTTAGTTTATGAAATGTTCCCTGAGTCTAATATCCATGAGGTCCAAATCACCTTGCTAGTCCGAGATAAGAGACTTAAAAAATTGTGCAAAAATAACCTTTGTGCCTTCTACGATCATTATGATCGCTATTCCAATTGTTTCCCTCATCTTGACGAATTTTTTGATTTCCTTCAAGTTATTTGCGACTTTGAGGCCAGTCATAGTGGATCATCTACTCCTCTAACTGTGGATTTTGGTACCACTAGTACACCAAAATAGGGGGACTTTGGTTCCACCATCATGATCTCTTCCCCTGATGTAGAGATAAAAGACTCCATGGTCCATATCCCTTACCTATCATCATCCTTGAGTTCCTCATAAGAAAACCTTTCTGAGGTTTCTATACGTGCTTCTATCAAACCTCCTTCATCAGAAACCTAGGTCTCAACATCAGTAGATTCTCCATATACTAGCTCATCGTCTACCATTTCAGCTGATGCGTATGTGAACCTTCCTTCTCAAGATGATGCACCAGGTACTGCCACTGCATCATGTAGTCAATCTTCCTACCTTCTGCCCATCTTCCATTGTCATGAGGACATCATGGAAGTTGTGTCTACCCCTGATTGCCCTTGAGATGATATGCACCATCATGAATACTTCCTACCGCACCAATCTCATGACCAATATGATGTTGAATCAAAATACTTCATCCATAGTGAAGTTGATGGGTTTAGATATCCTATCCCTACCTCGGATGCTTTCAAATTGTTATGTCTAGTGTTGGGAGTGGGATCCCCCAAGGACAGTTTTGGGGCTAAAAGCCAATGTTTAAGTCAAACTTTTGTAATATTATTGTAAAGACTCCACATTTTTTTGTCATGGAGCACGAAGGTGTTATGTGTCACAAAGGGTAGTATGCCCTTAGTTTTGTAAAGTAAAGTCAGCCGTAAGAGATCTAACCATGGTCTGCGGACCATAGGATTGTATAAAAAGAGCTAAGCTCTAAGTAGTTGGAGAGACACAAAAAGAAAGAGAGTCATAGATTTAGAGCAAGAAGTCTAAGTCTTGGGTTGTAGCGTAGGTATAGGCTCTGCAGCTGAGTGCGCAGAGGCCTAGGGTAGAATTCCGTAGCTGAGTGCGCGGACCCCTGCAGCTGTGTGCGTAGGGTGAACAGAGTCTATAACACTTGGAAGATATTAATAAAAGGAGTTATTCTGTAATTTCTGTGTATTTGTTATGTTGATGGGTTTGGATATTTTGTGTATGAATTTCCTTTGTTATGCTTCTATGTTGCGCGAATGAATATAGTTACATTGAATAATTAAACGTAATTACGAATATCTGATTACGCGGTGATAAACTTAAGTATTTGGCAAAATAAGAAAATCACTTAGGGTAATTGAGGAATCTACATGGCACACTTCCATAACAGCAAAAAAGTACCTGATCCGTGGGTTAGGGTTGCGCGAAGGTTGATCATGTACTTTCGTGAAGGTATTGAAAGGTGGAATAGAGGGTTTATATTACAAGCCCTAGAGTGAGATCACCTACGCGATGGAAGGGACAGAAGAGATCAAACAACATCACAACCATCTTAGGGTGTGGAAACTTGGTTTCAGTATCCCCCCATACTGCTTCGGGTGAGACTTTGCTTCACACACTACGGGCTGATGCCGAAAGGGCCAGTAGTGTAGGGATTTGTTTGGCTAACTAATGTTGAACCTAGGTCAGGCCCTCTCAAGCCAACAAATGGTTCCATTGTTGGGACTAGAATCTGCATAAGAGATGTTTGATGTCCTATCACTGGAATCCAACTAAGAAGGAGATTGGAGATTGGTCGGATAGAAAGATCCACGAATTCACGGTGCAGGAAAATAGAAACCTACTACTAACAAAGGAACAGTAGTTGGACCGATACCTATATATAGAGATCCATGAGATCTTTATTTGCTCTTTCCCTACTGAGCTATACAACTAGACCGCGAAGCTAGCAGATAGCTAAGGAAGGTGAAAAATTGACAGTCCTATTGTGTGGACCCTAGAGCTAGTGCGAAGGCTAGAACCATCGAAGTATAAGATTGCCCATGCTGTCGATCATTGGATCGATCGAGTCATACGAGGATTTGTGATTGAATTTGTGGTCGACACCTCAGTCAGATATAGCGAGGTGGAGCGACACTTTTTCAAAGGACCGCGAGGTAAGTACATAAAATCTTTGAAAACCTGGATTGAAATGTTGTTGTGTGAAAAACGGGTTATGCAGCTACCTTGATGTTCAGGACTATGTGAAGCAGAAAAACTTATAGGAACAAAGGAAAAGAGGGTATAGATATAGCCCCTTGATTTCACCTTCACGAAGTGACGAAGAAGGGATAGTGAAGGTTTCTCCATGAAGTGCTACTCAGTTAATAAGACAAGGATTCCCACAAATTTGACCTCCACCCACACCACCTCCGACTTCACCACCATCTCTTCCAGCTTCACCTGTACCACCTCCACCTCCATCGTAGTTCAGTATGGCAAATACAGTGAAGCTTCCTTTGTTCAAAGGCTTGGGAAATGAGGACCCAGACCAATTCTGATTTGTTATGAGGGATGTATGGGAACCTCAAGGTGTTACAAATGATCATATAAAGATGGCAACACTGGTTAGTGCCCTACAAGATCACGTGCTAACCTGGTATATTAAATACTCTAATGATAACTCGAATGCTGGAGTAGCAGATATCCAGGAATCACTAAATAGGGAATTTATTAGGCCTAAATCTGAGGTGCTGTCGATTATCGCATTCAAAGAGATCGCGATGCAACCAGGTGAGATGCCTTGGGAACTATATCAGAGGCTAAAATGTACAATCCATGAAGCCAACATCAATTTTATAGATGGAAAACATCGCGAGTGGTTTCTGGCTTCGCTACTACCACACTTATGGAGTGTGCTATCGCAACAAAAGATAAAAGCACAAGCAGAGGCCTTGGGGATTTCTATGAGACTACATGAGACTCCGATGCAAAATCCTAATCTAGGAGTTCAATAGATCCATGCACAGTTGAAGAATCTACTCCTTGAGATGCAAAGCTTGAAGGAGGACAGGACGGTTCGACTAGAGATATGTGAGGAGGTATGGTGCTTGAAATGCAAGAGTCAGGGTCATGACAAAGACCATTGCCTGGTCATTGCAAATTACATTGCAGGAGGAGGATCAAGGCCTTTAAGCCTAGAAGCTCAAGCAGGACCTAGGGCGGGGCTTGCATTATGGTGTGCTATCAATTAGGTAGCTGGAAAACATGCCACAGATAACTATCACTTGCTATAGATGTATGTACAAGCATCGCAACAACTATTCTGCAGGTTTTGTAGGTTGGTAGGACATGATGAGCATACATGCAGGAGCTATGAATTAATGATGGATAGAACTCCCACCTATATTGTTCAAGCCGAAATGTGGCCCCTTGACTAGAATGCAAGGATGGCATGGACAGGATTTCAAGGGCGCAGACGAGACTAAGGTAGAGGAGGACCTAGTAGAGGTTGAGGACAGCTGATTTGCTACAATTGCGGAGGACCAAGACACTGTGCCCATGATTTCAATAATCCAATGCATCTGTCATGCAAGTATTGCATGTTTTTCAATCATTAAATGGAAGACAGTCCTATGCTGTTAGCTAGGATATGTGAAAACGTGGCGCTACTAGCTCCACCGACTTAGAAACTACAGATGATGAGGTCTAAGCTGCATGAGGAAGATCCAAATGTAAATATAGTGCTCAGGAGTGGAATCGCGATGGGAGATGACAAGGGGAAATAACCAGAAGATAATACATGGGTTTGCAAACCTCAAAAAGGGAGGCTGAGTTCGATTTGGAGCATGCTTATGAAGCCTTCATGGAAGCCAAAAAGAGATTCATTGAGGCCTCCACCTCAGGAATCAAGGATAAGCCTAAGTCAGAGATGGGCCCCTCTATGCTCACAACTTTCCTGGAACCTTATATGAAGTTACTGCATGATAGTATGGCTATAAAAGGGTTACAACAACTCATTAATAGATGCACTGGAACTTCACCAGGTGAGCCACACGTAGTACAAAAGATTGGCAAGCATAAAACAAGGACAGGACGGGAGATGAGACAGACCGCACAGGTAGGAGAGTATGAAATGGATCAGGTCATTTTGGACCTAGGGTGAGATGTGAATGTCTTACCAAAGCAGACTTGGGATTGAATGGGGAGACCTATGCTGCAATGGGCTCCAATTTAGCCAAGGATGGAGAATCAACAGAAAATCATCCCCATGGGGCGACTGTAGGGGGTGACCATGGATATTGAGGGAGCGAGTGCGCTGGCTGATTTTGAAGTAATAGAGATAGTGGATGACAAAAATCCCTTCCCTGCACTCTTGGGAATTGACTAGGCTACTAATATGAATGGGGTAATCAATCTGAAGAAGCGAAATATGATATTTGAGAAGAAATCGCTGCCTATAATAGTACCCCTGGATCCTACTGAAGGATCGCGCTATACTGATCGTGTCTGTGATTCTGAGAGTGATGACGACCTAGACTGCATGTATAAGATAATATCACAAGACCAATATTGAGTGAATCCCACTGTGGATGGATGGATTACATGGGATCATGAGAGTTCCTACACTTTGGACTCCGATGATGAAATAGAACGCTGGCAGAATTGGTTACATGAAGTAACTACGCTGAATTATAACATGATGACTTGGTCACTACGCTGTGTGTCATAAGAGGTAAGAAATATACCTATTTATGATTGTTTGAATGAGGCAGATATATTTTCGGATGCATTTGAAAGGGAGTTACCAGAAAAGCAGCGCTTCTAGGCATTGGACTAGGCACTGTACGGTAAGCCCGCAAGATGGTGGGGTATGCACAAGGGATGTTTTGCTGATTGGTGCATATGTAAGAGGATGATGAGAACATGATTTGGGAAGCCTAAGATGTGACTGATAGAAAAGTATGATGGGCATAATGATTTGTGTGCACATCTGGCCAAATGGACGCAGGCTTATGGAGAAAAGCCTCAACATGAGTGGGTGCACCTGTTCTGTCATACCCTGGATGTTATCCCAATGAATTGGTATATAGAAACAGAGCTTTGCCATGGGATACAAAAATGGGATATCCTGCCTGAAGGATTCATGATGACATTCAATTTTGAGGATGGGTTTGACAATATTGATGAAGCACTACAAGAGGTGAAAGTAGCTATCTTTAGGATACCGCAGGATCCTTTAAACCTAATTCAACCTGAATGGGCTACATAGCTGAGTTGCGTGCTCGCATGTTATAATGTAGCTACTAAAGTAGAGGATGAGGATCTGTAGAAGATTAACATTCTAGAAACAGAAGGCCACCACGAGGTTCAAGGACCACAAACTAAGAACCCTGATATAATCGTGCTGGTGAAAATTAAATAAGTGAACATTGGTATGGAAGCAAAACCCTAATTCCTGAAGATTGGATGCTATTGGGATGACGTGACGATGGATAAGGTCATTGAATTACTCCACAAATACCAGGACTTATTCCATACCAAGTTTACGGATCTGAAAGGAATAATTGGGGACCTAGGAATGATGAAGATCACATTAAAGCCCGATGCAAAGCCAGTTAAGAAAAGGCCTTACTGTCTCAATCCAAAATACAAGGAGATGGTCCGCTTAGATCTAGACAAGGTTCTTGTAGCATGCATCATTGAGCCTATGGAAGAATTTGATTGGGTAAGCCCAATGGTGGTGCAAGAGAAGAAGCAGAAGGATGAGATAAGGATATGTGTGGATCTTAGAAAATTGATTGATGCTTATGTGCATGATCCTTTCCCGACTCCGTTCATGGATGAAGTGTTTGACAATATAGGTGTCCAGGAATCATATTCCTTCACTGATGGGTTCTTTAGGTACCACCAAATCAAAATCGCATCAATGGATAGGAGAAAGACAACATTCGTGATTGAGCGGAGTTTTTTTCAATACATTGTAATGCCATTTGGATTGAAGAATGCACCTGCAACCTTTTCGTGCGTGGTTGTCGAAGCATTCAATGAATCTATTCATAAGTTCCTGGAGGTATATTTTGATGACTAGATTGTATTTGGGCTAGTTAAGCACCATGTAGAAGGCTTGTGCCTGATGTTGGATACCTGTCAAAGATACTAGATCGTGCTCAATCTCAAGAAGTGTCTATTTTACATTGCTTTTGGAAACTTGTTAGGGCATGTGGTTTGTAGACAAGGACTGATGGTAGACCCTGCAAAGATCGCAGTGATACTAAACTTGGAAATGTCGAGGAGTGTTAAAAAAGTGCGTGCTACTTTGGGACATATGGGATATTACAAAAAATTTATCAAAATCCATGCCCATATCACCGCACCTATGGAAAAAATTTTGAAGAAAAATGTCACGTTCTGCTAGAACAATGACTTTAAGAAAATATTGGATATATTGAAGGAAAATATGGTTACCATGCCGATTCTAATCTTCTCGGACTGGAAGAAAGAGTTTCATGTACATGTCAATGCATCATGTATAGTGTTGGGGGCAGTAGTAACACAAGTTGGCGAAGAAGGCTTGGACCATCCTATCACATTCACAAGCCGCAGATTATCCAAAGAAGAGAAGAACTATTCTACCACTGAGCACGAGGGGCTAGCTATGGTGTATGCACTCCAGAAGTACCCATACTACTTGCTAGGAGGCCATTTTAAGATGTATACGGATCACTCCACGCTGAAGTACCTGGTCAATAAGCCTGTGTTGGGTGGGAGAATCTGCAGATGGCTCTTATTGTTCCAAGAGTATGATTTTGAAGTTGTTGTGAAGCTTGGATGATTGAACGTGGGACTAGACCATCTGTCGCACATCAAAACAGGGGAGGAAGCTACCAACTTGGAAGAAGGATTGCCTGATGCGTAACTATTTACAATGTGTGTTGTGGATGGTCATTTTGAGGATATAATACACTTCCTAAGAATAGGAACTACAATGGAAGGATACTCTATCCAGCAAAAGAAGGAATTAGTGGTGCGTGCAGTAGATTTCTTTGTCATTGTTGGGCATCTATACAAGATGGGGAATGATGATATATTGTGACGGTATGTACCTGAGTTTAAATGAAGCAGCATCCTTGTAGACGCTCATGGGGGTGTTGTGGGAGGACATTATGCAGGAAGAGAAACCACGAAAAATATTCTACGCGCATGGTTGTGGTGGCCGACCCTTCATCAGGATTCAAAAGCATATTGCAAGGCATGTGATGTATGTGAAAGAACGAGTAGGCCATCACGTAGGGATGAAATGCCTTGAATCCAAAAATGATGTTGCAACCCTTCGAGAAGTGGGCAATAGATTTTGTAGGACCCATTCAGCCACAAGGGAAGACAGGAGCAAGGTACATTATCACTGCGATGGAGTATTTAACTCGTTGGGCCGAAGCACAGCTAGTGAAGGATTGCATAGGCATGATGGCCCTGAAATTCCTCTTTGAGCATGTACTAATGTGATTTGGATGTCTAAGGATCTTCATGAGTGATCGTGGTACACACTTCCTGAATGAGACGATCAGTGCACTAACGGAGGAATTTCAGGTATATCACCAGAAGAGCACACCTTATCACCCACAGGCTAATGAGACAGTGGAGGTGTTCAACAAAGTGCTTGAAAATGCACTGACCAAGGTTTGCAATGCTCAGCGAAGTGATTGGGACCTACGCATACCTGTAGTATTGTGGGCTTATCGAATGACATGCAAGAAGTTGACGGGACAAACCCCTTTTAGGCTTGTCTATGGTGTGGAAGCCATAATGCCTATGGAATACATCGTGCCTAGTCTACACATAGCAGTGCTCACAAGTATGATGGATCACGGAGCCCTAGAAGAGAGGCTCGCACAACTGGATGAGCTTGAAGAAGAATGATTTTTGCTGGATTTAACCAGCGGGTCCAAAAGTTGCATGAAGGCATGGCATGATCGACACATCAAGTTGTGAACATTTAAGGTAAATGATTTGGTTTTGTTGTATGATAGTAAGTTGGATAAATTTCCAGGAAAATTTAGGATGCACTGGTTAGGGCATTATCTTATTGAGGAGATTACCGATGGAGGAGCGGTACAACTGGTCAAGTTAAATGGAGAACCCTTCCCAGGAAAGGTGAATGGAAGTCACTTGAAGCCATACACCGACGGTCTGGCCAAGTGTCTAAATGAGAGTAGCATAGTCTTAGCGATCCAGGTAGCTGAAAGGATGCACGTGGCTATAAACTACACTGCTCGAGTTGCGGAGTTGCACGATTGGAAGATGGTGAGAAGGAAGGATGTGTCACTAGGTCTGCAACAGCACGAAGGGAGCTGTGCTACATAGGGAGAAATCGTGCAGATTGGCTAGAAAAAAACCGTTAAGGTCATTGTTCATGAAAAGAAGGCAAAAGTGAGGCCAAATGAAGTGGGCGACCAACATTTAAGATGAAATTTATGGCTTAGATCCTTGAAAATTTTCCACCAATCCGGCATTAATGGACCGATTTTGTGGGGAACGGTCGTATTTGAATTCAGAATGCCCTATAAACTACAAGTGGTTTCCCAGCAAAAAACACTAGGCATTTTGAGTATTCAGCAGTTGAGCTCTCAATCGCCTATGAATCATCAATAATACGAGCTTCTGATAGTTTATGGGGTATTTGCGACTTTTCCGGTGGACACACAGGAATTCTTGCGGAAGATCATGTCGATGCCCCAAGAACTTATCAATACACAACAAGTAGAAGAGGATCCAGCACAGGAAATGGAGAGCGAAGGCAAAGTCGCTGCCCCAGAAGTGGCTGAAGTATTGGTGGAGGTCCCTAAATCTCCGAGAACGCCGAGACCGAACCCATCCCCAACCAAGGAGACCATGAAAGACAAGAAGGGCAAGTAGCCTGCCATCCCGGTGAGTGCATCAACAAGACGAAACCCACCAAAGCCCACTACCTAGGAGAAAGGCAAGTTTATAAACCTAGAGGCAGAAGAGGAGGATATCGAAGACATCCCCATGAACGATGAGGATATGGGAATGGAAATAGAGGACACTGAAGCCTAGGGTGTGGACCCTATTATATGGTTACCGCAGTATGTCCCTCTACGCAAGCTTAAGTCCAAGGTCCCAAAGGACATTGATGAAAGTAAGACTCCTCTAAAAACCCCATTGCTACTAGATGAGATCACTTTTGATGGTACATATTTGGCACGGGTGCCGATTTTGAAGCTCGAAGACTAGGACTTGGTGGACCATGAGAAGTTCGCGTACCTCGCAACCGAATAGTTGATGTGTCGCATCATACACACAAATACGAGGATGACTGCACTGGAGCCACGGAAGTGGCTTAGAGGAGTAGAGAAGGTAGGATTACTCAACCTGCTCTGAGTATCGCACTATAACCACACCCGCATGACAGTTTTAGTAATCAAGCAACTGTTATTCTCGGCACATGATGGGTGTCTATGGCTAAAGGCATCAATACTCATCACCGATATGTTTATTCACCACATAACACGCCTGCCATATATAGGTGAAAATCTAGCTATGGTCTTTGGCAGCAAGGGTGGTGAGCTGGTGCTCACAGAATATATGAAAGATAAGTTCAAATTGGTGAAGAAGATATGCGGGTACGCTATCTCCAGCATTTGCTACCCCACTATGAAGGTGGCAATGTAGAAACTTGCAGGGAAGGTGATGCGAAAGTGCTAGATTGACGAGGTGCCAGTGCTTGTCATCGCGCTTGCACAGCAACGTGTGGAAGGAGTCTAGTTTAACTGGTTGAACTACCTTCACGAATTGTTCCTAGCAAACTGCCGCGAAGCGAAAGAGAAAAGCAAGAAATTCTACTACGCGTGGCTCTTGCTATAAATTGTGCTCATAGCGTGGGAGCTACCAGAAGAGATCCAATTTCCCTCGGTCACATCGGACCTTCCTGAATCGGCAAAGTACGCTTCACTTTGGGTGACCAAGGATGTGGAGCACATTCATGACAAAAATATATTCTAGATCTTGATGGAAATGAATATCAAGATGGCTATCAACTGCAGGTCGTGATTGTCACCCACGGTATATGCTAACCTACAGAGCTATGCTAAATTAAAAGATGATTTCCATCAGATATCAATCAGGGCACGAAAGGACCTTGCACAGAAGTGGTACAATTTGTTGTTCCAAGCCACAAATGATGCCATCAATGTGGTGTTGGATAAATGGCTGGCGAGGTGGCACACCACCATGGACTTGGCAGTGGGTGGAAGCAAGTCCGCCGCAGAAAAGAAGAAGAAAGACGCCAAGCTAAAGATGGCGCAGTTGGTTGAAAAGAAGAAGGAGGCCACTAATAAGGCCAAGGCAGAACAGATAGGAAAGGAGGCAGGAAAATAGACAGGTGGAGGAAAGCGGGGCTTTGACAAAGGCATACAGTCACCTTCACCTGAAACCGAAGAAGAGGACACAGAGCATCATGACACAGACCCTCAGGAGATGTCTAACCACATTAAGCACCTGAGAGAGCTGGAAAAAGGAGGGTCCAAAAAGAAATCCGAGACCAAGACCTCGCTGGACCCTATCATACTAACCGAGGGAGATTTATACAACATTGGTTACATAGTCAGTGATGTCACTACAATGGCCCTATAGAAATTTGAAAAGAAGCAGCAGATCATCCTAGGGGCCATCCAAACTAGACCGTAGGAGTTGCAGACCCACACATCGCAAGTTGGTATGGTGTCTACCAGCTGGGCTATTGGCACATCAAAGGCTTCTGATATGCTGTGCATGAATTCTTCCAGTGCCCTCGTGCAGCCGAATAGAGCACTAACAACAAAAAATGAGGCTAACAAGCCCACTATTAGCACCTTGAAGGGAGTGGGACTAAACCTGGCAATGCTCCCATGCAAAGTACTCCACCTCTTGTAGGATGGAGTAATTAGAGAGCTAAGGACCTCTGAGCACCACACCCTCCAAGTGATCAATGAACAGAAAATAAACGATGAGAAGATGACCTTACAAAGGAATGATGCCATCGCCATCGAGGTTGAGGTGACCAACGAGAGTAAGAAGATCATACAAGTCGTGGAGGAGGCCTGCAGAATGGTCCCGGAAATGGCCATTCTAGAGGAGGAGCTAGTCAAGGTCTGCCTTCATAAATTGGCCATAGGGTTGCACGACACTTAGACAGAGATGGTACAGGTTCAGTTGGAAGTGAACCTGCAGATTATAGAGCTCTAGCTGAGGGCTCGACCTTTAACACCACTAGAGGTAAAGGAACATCGGGCGACTACTATCGCAAAAGCAGTTGCGGCAGTGGAGAGTGTAGTAGCAGACTGCACATAGTTGTTCGAACAATCATTTCAGGTCCTGACTGGCTTGCAGGAGGACCCAAACATCTAGATTTTAGAGACGGAAGAACGCGAACTCCAACAGTGCTATGACAAACTTAAGGGCACAACGTGAACCATCGTACTGACACAGAGGTTAGTCAAACTATAGGAAGCCAAGTAATTGAAGGAACATGTGGACATAGTGCTGCATAAGGAAGAAGTGTTGAAGGTGCGACTAAAGCCCTAGCTAGAGGAAGCTTATGTAGTCACAGGAAACATGGAAGGAAAGCTTGTGACTCTGCAAGCAATGCAACAACAACATCTGGCTGATAGCGCAGGGGCAGTAACCAAGAAGACAGTTGAAGATAGGAAGCAGGCAGTATCTTAGTGCATAGCCGAAGTTGTGATCATTACGGTCGAGCTGGACAGGCTTCGTGCAAAGATCTTTGCACTCACCGAGTGACACAAGGGTGAGTCAGGATGTTTTTGTTTGGGTCTTGTTGGGAGCAAGATCACCCAAGGACAATTTTGGGGCTAAAAGCCCATGTTTAAGTGAAATTTTTGTAATATTATTGTAAAGACTCTGCATTTTGTGGTCACAGAGCGAGAAGGTGTTATGTGTCACAAAGGGTAGTCTGCCCTTAGTTTTGTAAAGTAAAGTAGGTCATAAGAGATCTACCCATGGTCCACGGACCATGCGATTATATAAAAAGAGCTAAACTCTAAGTAGTTTGAGAGACACAACAAGAAAGAGAGTCATAGCTTTAGAGCAAGAAATCTAAGTCTTGGGTTGTGGAAGAGGTAGAGGCTTTGCAGCTGAGTGAACAAAGGCCTAGGGTAGAAGTCCGTAGCTAAGTGCGCGGACCCCTGTAGTTGTGTGCACAGGGTGAACATAGTCTGTAATAGTTGGAAGATATTAATAAAAGGAGTTATTTCACAATTTCTATGTATTTGTTTTGTTGATGGGTTTGGATATTTTGTTTATGAATTTCCTTTGTTAGGCTTCTATGTTGCACAAATGAATATAGTTACATTGAATAATTAAATGGAATTATGAATATCTAATTACATGGTGATAAACTTAAGTATTCGGAAAAATAAGCGAATCAATTAAGGTAATTGAGGAATCTATAGGGCGTGCTACCATAACAGCGCGAAAATACCTAAGCCCTAGGTTAGGGTTCCGCAAAGGTTGATCGTGTACTTTCACGAAGGTATTGAAAGCTGAAATAGAGGGTTTGTCTTACAAGCCCTAGAGTGAGATCACCTGCAAGAAGGAAGGGATAGAAGAGATCAAATGACATCACAACCATCTCAGGCTGTGGAAGCTTGGTTCCAGCATCCCCCCATACTTCTTTGGGTGAGACTTCGATCTGCACTCAGTGGACTTATGCCAAAAGGGCCAGTAGTGTAGGGATTTGTTTGGTTAATTAACGCTGAACCTGGGTCAGGCCCCTTGAAGCCAAAATCTAGGACCTTACTGTTGGAAATAATACTGAGAGGGGGGGTGAATCAGTATTATCAAATTCTTTTCAATATACCTTCCAGATTTATACTTTAATTTGTTCTTCAGATATTAATCATTAATTTGTATGTCAGTACCATATAATAATGAACAAGAACAAGAAAAATAGATAGGCACACCAAAGAACACCAGATATAAGGTGGAAACCCAATGTGGGTGAAAACCACTTGCTGCAATATGTCTCTATCTTCTTTCAATTAGAAACTTCTTTTACAAGGATTTTGTACTGGTGTAGTCCTTTACTAGTACGTAGGCTGCAACCTGCAGAGAGCTACAACTCTCTCTCGTTCTCCAGTCTCTCCTGGAAGGGAGCTACAACCCCCTTTGCTCTTTTACTTCTTTAAGGACCACGTTTCATTAATTTTCAGACTGGATCCAAGAAAATCAAATAATCATCAAGTACATGCAAATCACCCAATCTCCTTATACAATTAACCAATGAATCACCCAACTTCTTAGAATGTTGTAAAAAGAAAAGTAAGACCAGAAAACTAAACCCAGAACTCTACAGCAATAGATAAAATGTAGTCAATAGTTATTTCAAAAGAAGATCGCAATTTCACCACTATCAGCCTGCGGATGTCCGCAACTCTTCTATGCCTTGACTGCGTAGAGCCGCACTCTGTCCTCTTATGATCTGCGTACCCCCACACCTATCCTTCTGCTTCCCTGCGTACTTCTACTTAGATCTGCAGCTATACTGTCTGCCTTACTGCGTACCCCCATATTGTTCTTTCCACTCCCCTGCGTACCTCCACAGGCTGCCTTCTTGTGCACTGCGTACCTCGCACTGCGCCTTCTTCTAAGCTGTGTATCCCTGCACTGTGCCTTCTTGTGTGGTGCGGACTCCCGCACTTGCACTGTAGATCGCTTGCGGACCTCTGATTAGGGCCAAATTAACAGTCCTCCAATGTGCCACAGTCAGTCAGATCCATAGATCTGATCAAGCACCCGAGAGATCACGTCCTATCAACAAATCCGCCTTACACAACAAATTTCACCTTGATTTAGATCTAGCTCATTAAACCGATTACCAAAATTCAGATCTTAAGATATTCAATTTTTCACAAGTGTCTAGCCAAGTGATCTCCTCTCCTTTTTATAGGCAAGCCCTTTTTCACACCATGGGACAAAACCATCGAAAACCAATACAAGGGATCCAAACCGGGGTTCAATAATTTAGATCCTATACCACGGGCTAAATACCATAGGATCATAAACGACGGGCTAAATACCAAGGGCCAAACATAAGGAACCCCACGTGAGCGCGCTTCTTTGCATTGGAGTAAGTGAACTGGGGGACCGCACTTTATGAACGGATAACCTGTGGGTATGTCCGCACCTCCTGGACGGTGAACCTGCGGGTCCGCACCTTTTGAACCAAGCACCTGTGAACCTCTTATTTTTCATCATTTTGAGAGCCTGAATAGAGTTTTGCTACTTGAGTGAGTTTCCATCAAGTACAACACCTGTACCATAGAGCCAAACTAGAATCATAATGCCAACAATCTCCCCCTTTGGACTTGATGGCAACCTCAAGATCCTCAATGTCATTCTCCCCCTTTGACATCAAGTGTAAAGGGTTGTGCTCCCCATGAGAACATGCTCCCCCTGACTATAAAGCAGATCTACAAAAGGAAAGAAATTTCTTCAAGAAGAACCGTAATCCACTAAACACCATAATTGACCATGAAAGAGATAGAGACATATTGCAGCACTATTCAGATCAACATCCATGATCTCCTTTTGTACTTCCTCTAAGATCTTCTACCATAATGCCAACAATTCATTATATGCTCCCCTTGAACCTGTGCCATTCGATCTTCGACCAATCCGCAACCCAGCAAATGTACACATATACCCCATATGAAACTTGCGTACAACCAACAATCTCTGAAACAGATGAGATTCAACAACAGTATGATGCATCAACAACCCCCAGCTTTTTCCTGAGGTATTCAAAGGTCTCCCTGGGCAATGGTTTGGTGAGTATATCAGCAACTTGTTCCTTATAAGGAACATACTCCAACTTGACCTTTTGTTCAAGCACTTGTTCCCTGAGAAAGTGATACTTGATCGGTATGTGCTTGGTGTTTGAATGCATGACCGGGTTCTTTGAAATGCTGATTGCACTTGTATTGTCACATAAGATGGAGATAGGTGGTGTACAAGTAATTTCAAAATCCTACAAGGTCTGCATCATCCAAAGGAGTTGAGTACAGCAAGATGCAGCAGCCACATATTCCGCTTCAGTTGTAGATAAAGCAATCGAACTCTGTTTCTTGTTGAACTAAGATACTAATCTGCAACCCATAAATAATGCGCCACCACTTGTACTTTTCCTGTCATCCACGCTTCCAGCCCAATCTGCATCTGTATAAGCATGAAGTCTGAGATCTGTATCTCTAGGATACCATAAGCCATAGTTTTGAGTTCCTTGAAGGTACTTGAAAATTCTCTTTACTGCCTGAAGATGAGTTTCCTTTGGATTTGCCTGAAATCTTCCAACTATTCCCACTGCACGCATGATGTCTGGTCGGGTACCTGTCAAATAAAGAAGACTTCCAATCATAGATCTGTAGGTTGGTTGATGCACTGCTGCTAATTCATCATTTGCACTGAGGCTACATCCTATGACCATGGGGGTACATACTGGTTTTGCATCTTCCATGCCATATTTCTTCAAAATCTGCTTGAGATACTTGGTTTGAGACAAGAAAATACCATCTTCATTTTGTTGGATTTGCAAACCAAGAAAATATGTCAGTTCTCCAAGCAAAGACATTTCGAATTCTTTCTGCATCACCAAGGCAAAGCTTTGACTCATAGCTTCTTCATTGCTGCCAAAGATAATATCATCTACATACACAACAAGTATTAGCAATTTGTCATTTTCAACTTTTATATAGAGATTGCTATCTGCTAAACCTTTTGAGAAACCTTTTTGATGAAGATATTTGTCCAAGCGGTAGTACCAAGCCCTTGGAGCCTGTTTAAGACCATAGAGAGCCTTTTTCAATCTACATACAAGATTTGGATCATTCCCAAGAATGAAACCATCTCACTGCTCAATGTATACTTCTTCTTCTAAGTCTCCATTCAGAAAGGCTGATTTCACATCCATTTGAAATACTTTGAACTTCTGATAGCTTGAGAGAGCAAGGAACATTCGAATGGCCTCAAGTCTTGCAACAGGAGCAAAGGTTTCTTCAAAGTCTATTCCTACTTGTTGAGCATACCCTTTGCAAACAAGTCTGGCCTTGTTTCTAATTACTTCCCCGTTTTCATTCAACTTATTTTTGAAGACCCATTTTGTCCCTATGACATTCTTATCTTTTGTTCTAGGAACCAACTCCCAAGTGTTGTTCTTTTTTATTTTCTCAAGTTCTTCATCCATTGCCTTGACCCAACATTCATCTTTGCATGCCTCTTTTACATTTTGTGGTTCAGTGGAGGAGAGTAATGCCAAATAGCTTGAAGCTTCTGCAATTGTTCTTCTTGTTTGTACACCTGCTTCTTTCTGTCCCAAAATCTGAGATTCTGGATGATTCTTATGAACATACCTGGATGGAGTCTTCTCTTCTATCCTTATTTGTTCCTCTGGTGCCTCTTGAGGTTCTTCTTCATCATCAATCTAATTTGGAGAGTAGTCTTCACCTTCTTCGATATTTTCATAATTTACTTGCCTAGGAATGTATCCTTTTTCATCAACCACTACATCAATGTTGTCAACAATTCTTCCAAGTCTTTTATTGTAACACTTATATGCTTTGATGTGAGGAGAATAACCAAGGAGAATGCCTTCATCTACTCTAGGTTCAAGTTTGCCAAGCTGTTCATCATTGTTCTTAATATAACATCTGCTTCCGAAAATTTTGAAATGCTTTACCGAAGGAGTCTCACCATACCAGAGCTCATGAGGAGTTTGAGTGATGTTCACTCGGACATTTGTTTTGTTGAGAATAATGACCACAGAAAAAGCAGCTTCACCCCAGAAGGTTGCGGGAGTGCCAGACTCATCAAGCATAGCACGAGCCATTTGTTGGACTCTTCTGTTCATCCTTTCCACCACTCCATTCTGCTGATGAGTCCTAGCTGTAGAGAATTCCCTTCTTATTCCATGTTCTTCACAGAAATCGAAAAATTCATTTGAGGTAAACTCCCCACCTCTGTCGGACCTGAGGCACTTAATTTTGTGATCTGATTCATTTTCAACCAAAGCCTTGAAAGATTTGAATTTTTTGAATGCTTCGTCTTTGTGCTTCATAAGTCCCAACCAAATCATCCTGGAGAAGTCGTCAATGAATAGTATAAAGTATTCTTCTCCTCAAGGTGACCTTGTCCTAAATGGACCACATACATCTGTATGGACTAGTTCAAGAGGCCTGCTGGCTGATCCTTCCTTCTCAGGGAAGTTAGTTCTAGTTTGCTTACCAAACTGACACAATTTGCATATGGTGTTGTCTTGAATTTTGATATCTGGAAGACCACGAACTACCTGGTATTTGCATGCTTTCCTTATTTGTGAAAAGCTTAGATGCCCCAACCTCTGGTGCCATAATAAGTGTTCATCATACTTTCTCAAATAGCATTGTTGTTGTCCTTCATCAAATATGTATAGATTATTTGGAGTTCTTCTTCCTTTGATCACTATTTCTCCTGTATCAAGATCACAAACACTACATCCATTTGATCGAAATATTACCTCGGTTCCTTGATCGCACATCTGACTGACACTCAGTAGGTTATGCTTCAAGCCATCAACATACAAAACATTTCTAGCTTTGACCTTTTCTTTTAACTGAGCAATGCCTTTTCCTTTTATGGCTGCAGGGGTATCATTTCCAAAAGAAACTTTCTTTCCCTTTTCTAAAGCAGTATATGATTCAAGTTTTTCTTTATCACCTGTCATATGCTTCGAACATCCGCTGTCGATGTACCATTGATTTTCATGTCCTTCTGCATAAAAAGCTATCCCACATCTTTCTGGTTGTCGTTCCTTTATTCTCCATGTTCTGGTACTTGAGGCTTGTTCCTTTGTCTGCCAAAACCTGCTCCTGCATTCAGAATCTTCATGACCAAAGTTATTACAAATAGAACATTCAATTTCATTTTCAAGGGCCGAAAAGTTGTTATAAGTCCTTTTCGTGATCCCAGTCATATTTCTTTGTGTTTGAGCTTCTCTAGTCATGATTGCTTTATAGGCAACACATTGAGCTACTTTGTGGCCAAAGTTATGGCAAGAGAAACATTGGCCATTGAAGAAACTTCTGCGATTATCAAATCTATCAGCCAAATGATTGTAGTTTCTATTGTCATCCATTCTTGAGGCAAATTGAGAAGATTTTACCTATGGCTGGTTGTAGCTTTTGTTCATCCTTAAAATGGATTGCCCCTGATTTACCTGGTAGTCTTTGTTTATTCTTGATGTAATTCATCCCTGTTTTACCTGGTGATCTCCATTGGGCTTTTGCTCATTCCTCCTTGCTGCATCGAGATAACTCTTTGAGGTGGATGCTTGAGATGTTTCTCAATTATACCCCAGACTTGTCTTGATTAGTGGAGAACGTTGTACATTGATAATCTCATCCAGATTTTCAGATCCTTTAACAAACTTGAGATTAAGAGCCTTTGTTTTCTCGATTTCTTTTCTAAGGCCAACAATTTCGCATTCTAATTTTTCAAGAAATTTTCCTTTTTCATCAAGTTGCAATTGCAGAGTATCAATGATCACATTCTTTTCTTCTAAACATGTCTTGAGTCTAGAAATCTCTTCATAAAAGCTATCCACATCTATAGCATCCATGTAATCATCATCTTCAAAAGCCATTAAAAGTTTATAGTGATTACCTCATTCATCTTCATCACTGTTTGATAGACCATCACTGTCTTCATGAGTGTAATAGCTTTTCTTATTTGCATTATGTTTCTTGTTCCATCTAATAGGTTCCTTCCCCTTGTCAATCTTATCCTTGTGATGACATTTGGCAGCATAGTGACCGACTCTTCCACAAGCAAAGCATTTGAAAGGTAACTTACCTCTGAATCTTCTAGTACCCAGTTGAAGATTTTTGACAAAATTTGATTCTTCTTCTTCTTCTGACACGTGTCTTGATTCATAGTACTCTCCTTTGCCTGAAGCCTTGAAGGCAGCTTCTCTCCTGTCTGATCGACCTCCTTTCCTCATTTCATAAGTAGTTAGAATTCCGTGCAGTTGTGACATTTTAAGATTTTGTAGATTCTCCTTTTCTTCTATTACAGAAACTTTAGATTCAAACCTAGGCGATAAAGATCTTAGAACTTTTTCAACCACAATAGCCTCTTTTATTTCTTCACCCAAATTTTTCATACAATTAACAATCTCATCTACATGAAGAAAATAGTTAGCCACACTTTCATCATTATACATCTTGAGATTTTCATATTGAATCCTGAGGGTTTGAAGTTTTGCTCATTTTACCTGTTCATCTCCTTCATAGCTCAGAACAATCTTGTCCCATATTTCTTTTACGGATTTATACTGCATAACTTTCACGAATTCTGATTGAGATAGACATCCTAGAAGAGTATTGACCGCCTTTGCATTTGTTTCATATTTCTTCTTCTCAGCTGGATCTGTAGGAGTAGCTGAAGGAAAAGTATACCCTGTTTCTATGATGTCCCAGACTTCTGTACCCAGAGATTGAAGATAGGCAGTAACTCTTACCTTCCAATATATTAAGTTTGTCCCATCAAAAATCGGTGGCCTGATTGATGCTTCCCTCTCATAGTTGCTCATGATGATAGATCTTCCTTCAAGCGATCAAGCTTCTTCAGAAGGACCTGCTCTGATACCAATTGTAAGAAGAACTTTGGCGTAAATCACATGAGGAAAGACCTCTGTCGACGCGTTTCGAACCAACTAGTGTGGTTCATCGTCAGGACAAGTTGAAGAAACAGATCCAGCTATGCAAGTTAAATAGTCCGAGCAGAGCACCCCAACGGCTATCTTGACCAACGGCTAATTTTAACTTTGGGACCAGAGTTGAAAAGACATATTTATAATATAGTTATATTCGATGACCATTTTTTTTTTTATATAAAAATTTTATATAAATAAAATAATTTAATAGGTGTTAAAGTTAATAATTAGTTAAAAGGTTTAATAATTAAAGTTATCAGTTATAAGAAATATTATAATAACAATATACATAGGGTATTAGTTAGAGTGAGAAACGAGAAATATAAATAAAAGAAGGAAAAAAATAATAAAATAAATGAACAAAGTTAGTAAAGGTAAAAGTTAATAATAAATCAAAATAAAAGAGGAAAAACAAATAATAAAATAAAATAAAAATATATAAAACTAAAATATAGCTAATAAAATTAAAAATAAAAGTAAAAATAAAAGTTAGTTTAAAGAATTAAAAATAAAAGTAAAAAATAAAAAATAAAAAATAAATTAAAAAATAAATAAAAATATAAATAAATAAATAAATAAATAAAAATAAATAAATAAATAAATAAAAATAAAAATAAAATAATAATAATAATAATAATAATAATAATAATAATAATAATAATAATAATAATAATAACAACAACAACAATAATAATAAAAGAATAAAAATAAAAAATAAAAATAAAAATACAAATAAAAATAATAAAAATCAAAATATAAAATAGAGAACAAAGCTAATTAAGGTAAAAGATAGTTGAAAAATAAAATAAAATAAAATAATAAATAGATAATTATACAGAATATATATATATATATATATATATTTAATAAATAAATAAATAAATCAATAAAAATAAAATAGAGAGAAGGACACAAAAAATAAAAAGGGGGGAGGGACAGGAAAAAGACCAATAAAAACCACAGAGCAAACCTGGAGCCTTCCTTCCTCCTAGGGTTGATCCGTTTTGCTCTGTGGCTTTTATTGGTCTTCTTCCTGTCCCTTCCCCCTTTTTATTTTTTGTGTCGTTCTCTCTATTTCATTTTTATTGATTTATTTATTTATATACCTTATATATACATATATTTATTTATTATTATTATTATTTATTTATTTATTAATTTATTAATTTATTTTTATTTTTATTTTCCGTATAATTATCTATTTATTATTTTATTTTATTTAATTTTTCAACTATCTTTTACCCTAATTAGCTTTGTTCTCTATTTTATATTTTGATTTTTATTATTTTTATTTGTATTTTTATTTTTATTTTTTATTTTTATTCTTTTTTATTATTATTATTATTATTATTATTATTATTTTATTTTTATTTTTATTTTTATTTTTTATTTTTTAAACTAACCTTTATTAGCCACATTCTTAATTTTATTTCCTGGTTTTAGTTTTATTTATTTTTATTTTTATTTTATTTTTATTTTTATTTTTAATTTTTTTAATTTTTTTTTAACTTTTACTTTTAATTCTTTAAACTAACTTTTATTTTTACTTTTATTTTTAATTTTATTAGCTATATTTTTTTTTTTATATATTTTTATTTTATTTTTTTATTTGTTTTTCCTCTTTTATTTTGATTTATTATTAACTTTTACCTTTACGAACTTTGTTCATTTATTTTATTATTTTTTTCCTTCTTTTATTTATATTTCTCGTTTCTCACTCTAACTAATACCCTATGTATATTGTTATTATAATATTTCTTATAACTTATAACTTTAATTATTAAACCTTTTAACTAACTATTAACTTTAACACCTATTAAATTATTTTATTTATATAAAAAAAAATGTTCATCGAATATAACTATATTATAAATATTACTTTTCAACTCTGGTCCCAATGTCAAAATTAGTCGTTGGTCAAGATAGTCGTTGGGGTGCTCTGCTCAGACTATTTAACTTGCATAGTTGGATCTGTTTCTTCAACTTGTCCTTACGATGAACCACACTAGTTGGTTCGAAACGCGTCGACAAAGGTCTTTCCTCATGTGATTTACGCCGAAGTTCTTCGTACAACCATTATGGATCACAGAAGCTTCAATTCAATATCTGATACCAATTGTTGGAAATAATACTGAGAGGGGGGGTGAATCAGTATTATCAAATTCTTTTCAATATACCTTCCAAATTTATACTTTAATTTATTCTTCAGATATTGATCATTAATTTGTATGTCAGTACCATATAATAATGAACAAGAACAAGAAAAATAGATAGGCACACCAAAGAACACCAGATATAAGGTGGAAACCCAATGTGGGTGAAAACCACCTACGGCAATATGTCTCTATCTTCTTTCAATTAGAAACTTCTTTTACAAGGATTTTGTACTGGTGCAGTCCTTTACCAGTACGTAGGCTGCAACCTGTAGAGAGCTACAACTCTCTCTCGTTCTCCAGTCTCTCCTGGAAGGGAGCTACAACCCCCTTTGCTCTTTTACTTCTTTAAGGACCACGTTTCATTAATTTTCAGACTGGATCCAAGAAGATCAAATAATCATCAAGTGCATGCAAATCGCTCAATCTCCTTATACAATCAACCAATGAATCACCCAACTTCTCAGAATGCTGTAAACAGAAAAGTAAGACCAGAAAACTAAACCCATAACTCTGCAACAATAGATAAAATGTAGTCAATAGTTATTTCAAAAGAAGACCGCAACTTCACCACTATCAGCCTGCGGATGTCCGCAACTCTTCTGTGCCTTGACTGCGTAGATCCGCACTCTGTCCTCTTGTGATCTGCGTACCCCCGCACCTATCCTTCTGCTTCCCTGCATACTTCCACTTAGATCCACAGCTATACTGTCTGCCTTACTGCGTACCCCCGCACTGTTCTTTCCACTCCCCTGCGTAGCTCCGCAGGCTGCCTTCTTGTGCGCTACGTACCTCGCACTGCACCTTCTTCTGAGCTGCGTATCCCCGCACTGTGCCTTCTTGTGTGCTGCGGACTCCCGCACTTTCACTGTAGAATGCTTGCGGACCTCTGATTAGGGACAAATTAACAGTCCTCCAATGTGCCACAGTCAGTCAGATCCATAGATCTGATCATGCGCCCGAGAGATCACGTCCTATCAACAAATCTGCCTTACACAACAAATTTCACCTTGATTTAGATCTAGCTCATTAAACCGATTACCAAAATTCAGATCTTAAGATATTCAATTTTTCACAAGTGTCTAGCCAAGTGAGCTCCTCTCCTTTTTATAGGCAAGCCCTTTTTCACACCATGGGACAAAACCATCGAAAACCAGTAAAAGGGATCCAAACTGGGGTTCAATAATTTAGATCCTATAGCACGGGCTAAATACCATAGGATCATGAACGACGGGCTAAATACCAAGGGCCAAACATAAGGAACCCCACGTGAGTGCGCTTCTTTGCATTGGAGTAAGTGAACTGGGGGACTGCACTTTATGAATGGATAACCTGCGGGTATGTCCGCACCTGCTAGACGGCGAACCTGCGGGTCCGCACCTTTTGAACCTCTTATTTTTCATCATTTTGAGAGCCTGAACAGAGTTTTGCTACTTGAGTGAGTTTCCATCAAGTACAACACCTGTACCATAGAGCTGAACCAAAATCATAATGCCAACACTTACATCATTTGTAAGGCCTTAGGTAAGGGGGTATATATTCTGGAGGATTTTTAAGGCCAATGCCTTCCTAATCCTCGCAATGCATTCTACCTTAAGAAACTTCATCCCTAGCATATCCCATTGATTTTCACGTATTTATTTATGTCATGCATTGATGTAGTTTGCATCATCTCATCTATTATCCTTTTCACCTTTCATATAGATCCATCATCCACAATGTATATCAGTTATGTTGACGATGTGAGTCTTCACGTCCCTGCTAGGCTTATTCTCTATGGCAACATCATCAAGTCACCCTTGTTCAGAGCATCCGCAATGAGTCACTTTCGCATCAATGGAGTTTGTTTCACATCCCATTGTATCATGTCCTAGTATTCCATCCATCTTTGCATACCATTCATCCTACATTGCCCATTTTGGTCTTCAATCATACTATCCACCATCCCCTTTGGAGTCAAGTCAGTTGCTACCAAGTCAACCATGCACTTTATTCTCTAACAAGGGAAGTCATATATTCGTCCTTTAGTCCCAATTCCCCATTTTCCCTGGTGTTAGTCCATCAGTCACATTACTATTTTCCCCCATGACTTAGTTGAGGATGTTCATTGGCTCACCTATGGCAGGCCCTATTTTATCAACATTAACACACCTATTCCAGAAAAATGACCTAGAGGGCGGTGTATCTTGGTTCCAACTTCCAGTCCTTTTCAATGGATCAGATCAAGCAAAGGGAATCATCATTTCCATTTGACTTGGTTGCTTCACATTTGTTATTCATACACTTGATGGTCCAGTCATGGAGCAGATTGTACCCACGATTCCTAGGTGTTTGCAAGATGTTTTAGACCTCATGAGGGGGTGTCCCTTCAAGTAGCCCCCCACATGCTCAGATGAGTTCATATTGAGATACATCCTCAAATGCAGTTCGCTAGATTTTATGGGTTAGGTTCCTGTCGCTTGCAGCGTTCATAACATGCATGCCTCCTTGAGATGATCCATTTAGTTTTTCAAAGCCCTTCACTATTTAGCGGGGCTTCTTTGGTTGTTCTACCCTCCCTCCCACCCACTTGTTGAGGGAAGTGCCATTATATCTCATGTACTTAGATGTTATTGTATTTGGTCCTAGCTCATGTTTTTTCTAGATGCATTATGTCTATGGGACACATTGTATTATTTTCTAGCTCATTTATGCCAGCATGTCATGTACCATTCATCATGTACTTTATTTCTCAATTTCATCTTTCTGGGCGAATTATTATTTTTTTACTAAGTTATCTCGACAGGTATAGGTATGCCTCCCCCACCTCACTGAGATCAAGCACAATAGCATAAAAGGAGTCTTACATCAATTAGTTTGTCTCTCCCACTCTACCACTATCCACTTTTGATTCAACTCCATTTGTCTCTATCTCTCTCGCTCTCTCACTCCCCTTCAGTGTCTAGTGATTGTGTCCTTACAACATACTTCGGTCATACATTTTTCTCCTAACACTCGTATGTTAGGGGGCAATCTGTTATCACCAAAAATTGATCATCTAGCCATAACTTACTAGATGGATCAAAGTACAACATGTAGGGCCAATTTTACCATAGTAAAATTTCTTTCACTATAAGAAATTACTTAATAAATCACATTTGTTAAGTTATTTTCAGTTAAACCCATGAAGAATAATTAAATAAATCATAATTTATTTAATTATCATCTAGGAATAATTAATTAAACCGTCATTTAACTAATAATCCTTGTCATATTTGACCCAGTTATGAGAAATAAATACATAAATCATTAATTATCTTGTTTTTCTTTCAAATTTGACTAAATCCCTAGGAATAGGTAAATAAATCATTATTTGTTTATTATTCCTTAACCATACTTCTTGAGATGATAAATAAATCATTTATTTATTTATTAATTTTAAATAAAAGTATTTAACCAATTTAAATACTTTTTCCCTCCAACCAAATATAATAACATATTCCAAATGGTTAATTCTAGAATTTTGTCAATAATATTTTATTATTTCCCATTATTCAAGAATAACCTGATATTTTGTTATAAATAGAGGGGTTTTAAATTCATTCTTCACTTTTGATTATTTTCATTGTTGCATTCATTGTTGTTGCTCTGATTATTATCACTGTCGCACATCATTTTTATTTTCCGTTTGAGTTCTCATTGAGCTCAAACATTTTTTTTGCTTGGTTTTACAAATTATAGAGGAGAGAGACTCTACAAAAGCTGAAGGCATTGACAATAGTCAAGAATCCATCCAATAGAGAGGGACTGCTAACATTATTTGTTCCCTTCACATGTGTTTTTTAATAAAATCTATTATTTATATATTTGGTTTCCATTGGATAATTGGAGTTACCTGCACTTATTTTACTATTCCATTTTGTTGTTTAACTAGTTTTGTTGCATAGATCAGGGCTTTGGCAGGTTTTGTTTCTATCATTTGTTGTAGATCCACACTATTGAAAAACCATTTTTATTGTTAGGGTTGTTTTTCATCCACAACCTTAAGTGATTTCTTTTCGTACATCTGCAAGAAGAACCATTATTAAAAATCACCCCCATGCCATATTTCAAGCATGAATGTAGGATATCATGGAATAAAACAAGAAAAATCCAAATCGGGGCTTCCAAAGGCCAAACCATCTCAACCCTAAACTGCAAGATTGCACCTCCACGGTTAGACATCACTAACACCAACCAGATCGGTGTCTACCCATGTTGTTCAAGGCTCCAAGAACTAGTAACTCAACCCACAACCTTCTAGTGCTCCACAACATTCTCCCAACCTAGCTCCAAGGAATAGTAACTCAACCCACCAAGAGATCCAGAGTGTTTTTCGCATCCTAGGCTCCAGGACTAGTAACACAACCCAAGTTGTTTCAAGGATTCCAGAGTGTTTGTTCCAATCCAAAACCATACAGAGATTGCCGACCAATTAGAAAACAACAAGTGGAAAAACACACAACACCATGGATATCCAATAAATGAGAAGGCAAGGCTAAAAGCAGTATCAATCTAGGAAAATATCCATGCCAATGACAACACATAACTAGAAAATCACATGCATATACCATGCATCTACAAATTAGAAAGGAAATCAAACATGTAACATGTGACCTACAAAGTAATCCAACTATAGTTGCTGATCCAACTAAGTCCCTTCTTCTTTCTTGCTTTCCTTTGCCTTATTTCTCCAAATTCAAGTAATTACTAGAGTGCTCCAAGAATGATCCAAGAATTCTCTAAATTTGCGAGAGTATAAGAGAATGAGAGAATGAAAGAGAGCTCCAAAGTTAAGTTGAAAAAAAGTTAACCAACAAAAGATATGAACTGATCCTCAGAAGCGTTTTTAACATTGATGCCTCTATTTTCTTCATTTTCTTTCAGTTTCCTCTAAGTTCCCTCTCATGCATATTTGTCTATATTCACCTTCCTTTTCTCCTATTTTCGTTTATTTTGATCAATAAAATTCAAACTTATGTCTTTTTTGCTTTGCCAATTTCCTTAGCCATAAATAAACCAAAAGTGATCCCCCAATGTAATATCTGCCGACCATTCAACTTGGTATACATGTCACATGACCTTGGTCTCCTCTCTCTCTCTCTCAATGAGGGGTTGTTACAATTTCACAATCATTGCACTCCATGAGACCATATTTATTCAAATAATGATCAAGCCACCCATTATGTGCATATCAAATGAGTGTAATTGTCCAAGAAACAACATTTCATTTGGGCATTTTGTCAAACACTTTTCATTCCCTCCCTACATTTTTTATCTATTTTTTTTTCTACTCCTTGGTCAATTATTAGATCAATAGATCCATTTGGTGCTATCCTGTCATGTGTTTTATCTATATCCATCCATTTTCTACTATCCCATCGTGTATTTTAGTTATATCTGATGAAGTTTCTGCAAAGCCTTTAGGGAATGGGGGTAGTGGAGGAGCTGGTTGAAACTTATGCTGTAAGTCCATGAGAATATGATTTACTCACTTTACTTCTTTGAGGTTGATATTCTCTACTATAGATTTTGTTTAACACACACTTTGATAACCATTATTCTCTACTTTTGAGGCAAAAGCTATGAAATATGTTTATATATAATATAGATCTCGAATCATCTAATATGTAGAAAGACGAGAGAGCTAAGGTGCCTAGTATATGAAACCATATAGGATGTAATATGTAAGCATGGGGGTGAATTTCTTAGGTCTGTCACACTTTTTCTTCTAGATGAAAAAAATGTGTGTCTCCATATGCAATTCAACTCTGGGGTCATGGAGATCTCTAGGTTGTCTACAAAGGTAGACCAATAGTAAGTTTGGTCAAATTACACAATGATGATGATGCGCATTGTGCCTCCCGTTAAGGTGCGAAAGGCTTGAATCATGAACACTGTAGGAAAAAGATTCCCATGGGTTTTATTGTTTGCATATTCTAACATTTTCATGGTAAACAATGGATTTTCTCCACCAATGTCAAAGCCCAAATAGAACATGAAAAAAGTGGAGCATTGTCATTACTTACTTGGTAGTATGGTTGAAAAAGAGCTTGTTAGCTATGGTATTGTTCACAATGGTTATGAGCCTTATCCTATATAATTTATTTCACCTAAGCTTGTCACCTAAAGAAAAATTGTTCTACCAGTATTTCGTAGAGAGCCACACAATTCCCTAGAACTAAAGCATTAGGTGTCATTGACCCATGTTTTCCCATTAACAGATATTAGTAATAAGTTCTACCCAGCAGATTTGTGATGGTCCTAACACATAATAGATCACGGGCATCTATGTTGAGACCCATGCCAGAAATGATGATTGTTGTCAAATGATACCATTGTGTCTTGGTATTCCCTAATGTACTTAGTGCCTTTAGTTGCTCTGCTAGTTTAATAATAATGATCTTCAAAGTGGAATCCATATTAGGATATGAATATATGATGCTTTACACTATAGGGTGAGAAATTTTCGGGAATTCATGTGATTTCATACATTAAATGGATTTGTCACAGACCCAATTGTGTCTTCCAAACCTTAGTTTTCCTGTAATTAATATTAGGTAATGGATGATGAAAAAGTAGTTTCATTATGATCTTGTATGCTGTAAAGGGTGATTCCATATGTAGATTTGTATGTTACCAAAAATGTAGGGGGAATTTCCCCATTCTAAAAGGAAAAAAAAAAGCTTTATATGAAGATGGAAGCTCCTACATCTAGGAATTATGTTAATGTTATTGATGTAGTATATAAAACTCCCTCCCACCCACTTGGACTAATCCTAGGTGAATGGAAGTGTTACTTTTAACTAACTTGACCTTCACAGTCTCATTATGGAAATGGTTTTTTAAAATTCCTCCTTTCCTATAGTGATCAGAATTAAGCTTGGACAACAACATCATGTGGACTTCATCAAGAGATTTTTCCTGACATAAATTTTATCTTAATCACATACCCAAATCAAAATTTATGCCCATTTGTAGTATGAGAATTGAATCCCTACCACATCATCATGCACCGCCACCTGGATCTCTACCAAGTGGCACACATGGCTCTCACCATGTCATTGCACCATAGGGACACTGCACCATTGTGTCATATCCCTAATGATGTGTTGCTCCAAATGCCTATGTTGTGACATGAACATTCTTACCAACTTAGTAGGAAAAATTCCCATCTAGCGCTCTAGTCAAACCACTACTTACCTTTCTGCATACTTAGTCTCGATCTCTGGAACGAAATTTCAATATTCATGTTGACGTTGTAATTAGTCTTTGTTGTGTGGCTTACATCATTTATGTAGGTTCCATCAACTCCCTACCTAGTTACAAAAAGGCCCCACTGATTTTTCTCTAGAATATTGTGGTCCATGGTGACATAGCCTGCCATCTACGTGATACATCATGTCATTTCCACATGGAAACCCCTTTCCACCTCTCACTGCAATCGACAATAATGCACCTTGTTAATAATGCATTGGTTAACCTATACACCACCCAATTCCACAACACCCTATTTCCATGATGATGACGTTAGGGTGACATGACCCATACATGCGACATCTTCTAGTGGTGCCACGTGTCATTATAAAAATTGGCCACTTTGCTATCCAAAATGGGCCATATCTACCTGCCATGTGTCATGTTCATAGTATCCCATGTTAGAAATCTTACCATGTCATAGGTACACATTGTCATATCTTACGTGGCACTTACAACCTCATCTTAAGCCCTGGCTCACAATGGGTCCTAGACCACCATGAAAATGTCACTTTCCCAGTTAAAATGAAATAAAATTATATCCTAGCCTTTGTCAATAGTGCTAATTCACTCAAACAAAGGGGTGAACCCTCATGTTCTCACCCTGGTGGAACAAATGTTTTTATGATAGGTGACTAACATTTTCCTACAGTCCACCCCTTATCGACCATGCTTACTTCTCCTTGACTCCACTTATCAACCTTAGCATGGTGTGAAATTATTATCTATCATAAGTGAATAGAACTTTTGCTTTCTATGATCTGCTACTTTGTTCCCTTTATCAGCTTAGAGATTTTGTTAATGATGCCAATTTTTGCTCTAAGAGAGGCTCATATTTTTTCACCAAGACGTGAATATCTTCATTTCCTAGAAGAAATCTCTCAAAGTGCACATTCTTTGAATATGTTACAATACTGTCAAGACTTATTCATCGTGATCAGAAGCACATCGTTCAATAACAACTAAACTTACAGTCTTAAGGACTCCAATGGCTTATGAAACCTTTCTAGATGACCATTGACACTTCCACATCACACACCAACATGCTAGGAAATAAACATAGCTATACCAAGAAATATACCTTCAACATGGCTAACCATATGCTCTCTTAGACACACTGATATGGTGTTCCTTACATACATCAACCATATGTATCCACCTATCGAAGCATAATAGGTATACATACATTCACATATATCAACAATAAAAAATCACACACAATGATAGTGAGCTGGAATTAACAGGTAACCATAAATATTTGATAATTAACAATGCATTCAGGAGTTTATTAGAAGTCACAAAGGATCTGAAAATCCTTTCCAAACCATGAAATAAATCATGAATAACACAATTCCTCCGTAAGTAATGCTAATACATTCATTGTTATAACCCATAAAAATAACATTCAACAATGATAATGTAACACAAATGTAATTAGACACATTTTATAGTGAAACTTAATGACTAGAAACTAAGGGAGGGACTTGAGTTTTGTTGGGAGGGAAAATCTCATCTTCCAGATAAGATAATATCTCCCTAGAATAAATGATTGAATCTAGTAACAAGCAAACAAACTAATAAATCTTTCTCTAGTGTTAATTTTCAAATTGCTCTATGTTGTATCAATTACTTTAGCCCAAATCCAAACTTCAATTAGCAGTATTTCAAATTACAATTAGTCTTTCCATTCATCAATAGTAATTGAAGATATAACAATATATGCAATGATAAAGAAGACAATCATCACATCAACAAGAGACACTAGATCTAGTCAAAGACTAGGGAAAAAACCCACTAGGGGGAAAACCTTTTGAAATTATTATTTTATTAGATTGTCATAAAATGTTTAGCACTGAGTACAATGAGCCCAATACAATATGATCAACAATACAACCCAAAAACTTCAGAAACAAGTTTAAGGTAGTAGAATATACCAAAGATAATTTGATTCAAACTTCAAATAGCTTCAGAATACTTCTGATGATGGTCAACTATAGTCAAACCTCTAAGCGCTCCCTTCAAGTTAGTGTGTGTGCATCTGTAGCTTTCTAGACATGGTATTGACCATAGAATACATACATCTAGGGAAAAAAATTATCAATTATGTTCTAGTGTCCAAAACATAAACCCTAATTTTTTGTGAGCTTTGGGTTTGAGACTTCAGAACTTTGCATGACCTTTTCTTTTTCCATTGTGTCCAACCAAATCATATAGAACAGAAGGAGATTCTTGATGTGATGATGTCCAAATGAGCTCCTAGGTCACTTGTATTTATAGGCTTCTAGGAATGTTGAACAATGTTCAATTGGTGTTGAGTCCAACCTAAATGAGAGTGAAGACGACCTGATCCAATATCCATGAGTGGGTGTATAGAATAAAAAACCAACTTATACTTATTTGAATGAGGTGATATTTAGGTTGATTTTGGTCCTCTTAGAAAGAGGAATTTAATGCCATTATCATATCCATCAAATGAGTAGTCTAACTAGAATTTCACTGCAGTTGCATAATTCTAACACCTAGGTTAATCTTTATTGAATCATAAATAAGAGTAATGGAGTATAATTCATACCTTTCAATTGAAATTCCTTTTGAAGATCCTTGCTATGGTTTGATACAACCTTTCAATGCTCAAAATATAGATCTACAAACATACCAACAAATAAAGGATGAAAGGAATATGATATACAAATGATCCATTACAACCTATACTAGTGGTCAAGGAGACTAGTACCTAATATCATAACCAATGGAAAATGAAAGCAAGCATTCAATATATCAGATCCAATGTATAATATTATGAGAAAGAAATACTCTTTTGCATTATAATTGAGTGAAAAGGAGAGATACAACCTAGCCTTGATATTGAAAAATATCCTTCCAATAGTCTACAATCCTTCCTTAACTGACAAGTGTCCAACCTCAAATTGATCGCATAAGTTTACATAAAAAAATAAATCCCTTCCACTTTGCTTTGTACTGAATTTATAAGACAATAAAAGAGGGTTAGAAATGTTGGGTGTGTCTTATATTCTTTCCATGACTACCCAAAGGGTGTGGGGGGGGAACAGGGGGCCAGTAGCCCCCCCTGTATGTTGCACTGGGCATAGCAGGGAGGTCACAGGGTGGGCAGTAGCCCCCCCTGTATGTTGCATTGGATATTGCTGGGGGGTCACAAGGGGGGTATGCAGGGGGGCGGTAGCCCCCTACATGGGATCTAGGGCAATGCCTTAGGAATTTTTTTTGGACCCTATACTAGGTGGGTGGACCTACCTATGGTTTTGTGCATGGATTTCGCACATGGTTTTGGGCATGATGGTTTTTTGTCCATGGTATTTTGTAGATTTGGTCAAGTGAAGTACGATTATGTTCTAATATCTGTGTATATTTGTTTTATGTTTTATGCGCTCATCATTGTTTATTTTTTAGAAATTTTATGACGTAATTTCTGTACGGGGTTAAAACCTACATTTGGTATCAGAGTTGTTTTCGCTTAAAGGGGATGCCTTTGCCACTGAGAGGTTTTTCTTAGGCTTGTGGTAAACCTTGTTCAGTGGGAGATCTACAGGATCGGTTCTTGTGGTGAAATAAGTTCAAGGGCAGTGGAAAGATAGAGATTGATAAAATTAATGGTCAGAGTTTTGAGTTGTGGAAACTCAAGATGAAGGATCTACTAGTGGATAAAGATTAGTGGATCACAGTAGATCTGGCTACTAAACCAACAACAATGTCAACTAAATACTGGGCGAAGTTGGATCAGAAGGAAAAGAGCACAATATGATTGTGTGTCTTAGATTCAGTATTGTTGAATGTATCAGGGGAAGCTTCGGTGAAGGCTTTGTGGGCCAAGCTAGGAACTTTGTACCAATCTAAGTCTCTGGTGAATAATTTGTTCCTATGGAAAAACATGTATAACCTGAGGATGAAAGATGGAGACTCAGTGATAGAGCATCTGAAATCCTTTAAAACTGTGGTAAGCTAGTTATTATCTGTTGATATGAAAATTTTAGATGAAGATAAGTGCATCAATTTGCTGTATTCTCTACCAGATTTGTGGGATAGTCTGGTTGTCGCCATAGGTAGCAATGAAACTTCCTTACAATTTGATGAAATAGTCTCATCCTTGTTTTCAAAGGAGATGAGATGAAAAAATATGGAGGGCCAAAATGGTGATGCCTTGTCTGTATTAGGACAGTCCTAGAATAGGAAAAAAATAAGTCCTCGAGTGGGAGATATAAATCTCAGGGAAACCCTGTAAAGGTGTACTGGAAATGCGTAAAGGAAGGGGAATTCAGAAGGGACTGTAAATCTAAAGTTCTTGAGAAAGGAAAGGGATCTAATGATCCTCCTTCCATAGAGGTGAAAACCACCTCAGATGAAGGTGGGGATGTGTACTTGTCTTCTTATTCAAGTACACATGTATATTGTGAGGCATGGTTAATTAAATCAAGTGATCCTTTCACTTCGCTCCCCATTAAGAGCGGTTCTATGAGTATGAGAAATATGATGGTGGTGATGTCTTTTTCGGGGATGACAGGAAGGCTAGAATTGCTGGTCATGGAAATTCCAAGTTGATTTTGCAAGGTGCAAGGATTAGAACAGTTTCAGATGTTCTGCATATTCCAACATTGGCAAAAAAATATAATTTTTGTAAACAAGTTGGATGATGTAGGTGTAAAAATAGTGTTCAAGAAATATACCTGCAAGATGGTTCGGGGAGCACTAGTATTGATGTGGGGAGTTCAAATTGAACTCTGTATAGGATTCAGGGTAGAATTGTTATTGATGGGTGCAACAGTTTTGTGGTTCCTGAAAGTGCAGCAGAAAATCTAGTGGTCTCTGGAGAAAATACCATGCTATGGCATCAAAGGCTTGGACATATTGGATAGAAGGGCCTTCGAATACTACATGGTAATGGTATGGTAGAAGGTATGTCTAATTTCTCTATGGATTTTGATTTCTATGAAAATTGTGTATATGGGAAGCAGAATCGGATGAGTTTCCCCTCTGGTGATAAGAGGGTGAAATGGATATTAGAGCTTATGCACAGTGATGTGTTGGGAACTGTGTTGGTTCGATGAATGGTTAAGTATTCGTACTATGTATCATTTATAGATGACTTCTCATGAAATACATGGATATATTTCCTTAGGAAGAAATCTTAAGTCTTTGATAGTTTTAAATAATTTAAGGCTCTGGTGGAAAACCAGACAGAGAAAAAGATAAAGGTGTTGAGGATAGATAACAGTGGAGAGTTTTACAATAAGGAATTTAAAGAGTTCTGTAAGAAGTGTGGTATAGCATGACAGAAGACTACTCCATACCCACCTCAGCAAAATGGAGTTGCATAAAAAATGAACAAGACATTGATGGAAAAGGCAAAATGCATTCTTAGTGGTGTCGGGTTAAGACAAGAATTTTGGGCGGAGGAGGTGGAGACTAGATCTTACTTGGTGAACAGATCACCATCATCATCGTTGGAGGATAAGACACCACAAGAGGTATGGCCTAGTAAGAAACCTTCTCTTTCAAATCTGAGGGTATTCGGATGTGATGCATAGGTACTTGTTCAAAAGGAGAAAAGAACAAAGTCGGATGGTAAATCTGAAAGGTGCATCTTTATTTGGTATAAGGATGTTTTAAAAGGTTATAAGCTTTGGAACCTAGAAACAAGGAAGGTTATGTACAACCAAGATGTGGTGTTTAGAGAGGTGAAAGATGTTATTAAATATGAAGTCCTGCCAAAGGAACTTGAGAAGATAGATTTTGAGCTAAAGGAGGAAGAATCAAAGTATATAGCAGAAGAGGAATTAGGAGATGAAGAGTCAGAAACTCCAGCTATGAGAACATTAGTTTGAGAAAGAAGGCAACCAAAACGGTATAGTCTATCTTCTTTCTGTTGAAATTTTTCTTTATCTATTACTAATGATGATCTCAGAACTATGAGGGAAGTAGTAGATTCAAAGGATGGAAAACTCTCGAAAGAGGCCATGGTTGATAAAATGGCATCTTTGCACAAAAATGAGGCTTGGGATCTAGTGGAGTTGTTGGTTGGAAGGAAACCCATAGGTAGAAAATGGGTGCTTAAGAAGAAAATGAATGTAGAAGGCAACGTGGACAAATACAAAGCTCTGTTGGTATGAGAGGGTTATTCCCAAGTATCGAGAATTGATTTTGGTGATATAGTTTCTCATGTTGTCAACGTATCTTCTATTAGATCACTTTTATATGTTGTTTTTGCTTTGATTTTGAGGTAGAATAGATGGATGTGAAGACAACATTTCTTCATGGGGTCTAGAAGAAGAGATCTACATGAAGAAACCGGAAGGCTTTGTGGTGAAGGGTAAGAAACAAATGGTATGCAATTTAAAAAATTCTCTGTATGGGTTAAAACATTCAAGAAGGATGTGGTATTAGAAATTTGACAAATTTATACAGGGACTTGGCTTCACCAGAAGAAAAGCAGATCATTGTGTGTATTTTAAATTAATTGGTGTCCATGTTATTTATCTAGTCTTGTATGTGGATGATATGTTACTGGTTGGAAATGACAAAGAAATTATCCAGGATTTGAAGAAAAATTTGTCCTCCAAACTCGACATGAAAGATCTTGTTGCCGCAAACTATATTTTGGGCATGGAAATTAAACAAGATTGGGCAAAGAGGAAGCTTTGGTTAAACCATAGGAAGTATGTCGAGACAATACTGTAGAGGTTTAATATGAAGGATAGTAAACTGGTGAAGGTTTCTATTCTTGTAGGTGTAAATTTATCAACTGAACAGTGTCCCAAGACAAAAGAAGAGGAAGAGGACATGTCCCATGTTCCATATGTAAGCACAATCGATAGCGTTATGTATGCAATGGTCTGTACTAGACCAGACACTCCACATGCAGTGGGAGTATTGAGTAGTTTTATGTAAAAATGAGGGAATAGGAATTGGAAAATGCTGAAGCGGGTTTTCAAGTATTTTCATGGCACTAGTGATTATGGTTTTTCCTACCAAGGAAGACTAGGATTGGATAGAGTTTTGGACATCCATGGCTTTGTTGATGCAAACTGGGCTGAAGATCTAGATCAGAGAAGATCTACAAGTGGGTGTGTGTTTAACCTATTTGGAGGTGCAATCAGTTGGATGAGTAAGCGAAACTCTGTGGTGGACCTTTCAACTACTAAGGCATAATAAATGGGAGCCAATCATGCAAGCAACGAAGAAGTTTGGTTGCAAAGATTGTGTTCAAATATGTGGTTAGTACAACAAGTTATAAGGATAGACTGTGACAGCCAAAATGAAATTTTCTTGGAAAGAACCCTGCTTATCATTCAAGGACAAAGCACATTGATGTTCAATATCAATTTGTGAGGAATATGGTTGAGGCCAAAAAGGTTTTGTTTGTAAAGGTGGACACTTGAATAATACTGCAAATGCATTCACAAATTTTTTGAGCACTGAGACGTTCTCTTGGTGTAGACAAACAATGGGCATTACAAGGTTGGATCAATGACTAATTTATGTTGTGGCCCCCTCTCGAAAGAAAACAAAAATGGGAGAATGTTAGGTTTGTGTTATATTCTTTCAACAACTACTCCACATGTAGGGGGGTCATAGGTGGGTTGATCCTACCTATGGTTTTGTGCATGGATTCCACACATGGTTTTGGGCATGATGGTTTTTTTTCCATGGTATTTTATAGATCTGGTCAAGGGAACTATGCTTATGTTCTAATCCAGGGTTAATGGATTTGGGTCTAAGGATGCTTCGGCATGTATATATATGTACTGTAAAATTGAAAGGACTATAATGAAAAGTCAATCCACTAACCCTTATTTTGGGATCCAGGGGAAATCTCTGTGTATATCTGTTTTATGTTTTATTCTCTCGCATTGTTTATTTTTTGTTTTTGAGAATTCGTATGCAGGTAATTTCTATACAGGGTTAAAACCTACAAGAAATCATCTTTCTAAGGATCAAATCCACAAAGATGGGGATTAGGTTTTCATAATGAAATGAAATACATTCATGAACCATGGGATGAGGCCCAAATACATAGGGACTTGATTCTTTGTTATTGATATAATATTCCCGGACAAGTATTCTAGAAATTAGTTTTAATTTTTACCTATGTTAAAAGTTTGTGACACTTTTTAATGGAAGACAGAGTGCAATATTGCACAGGCTACAATGGTTATGACTTCATTTGCACAAATAATTTCTAGGAAAAGTACAACAATGCTTGAAATTAGTTTTTTAAGAAATTTAATCCAAGATTCTTATTGATTTTAGAATGTTTTTTCTTCCAACCTCATAGGGTATTTCTTGCAATATTTCATCGGATAGTGAGAGATCCATATTTTCGGTCATTTTCCTAAAGGTGGAAAAATGACATGTAATAGATTGCCCCCTAAAGTGTTAGGTCAGAAAAGGTGTTTGAGGACTGAAGCAGTTTATGATGCAAATGTTTAGATTAGATACCAACTAGTTGGAGACCTAAAACAAACAATCAAGGATTACAATACCATATCTTCATATAATCATCACTGAGGTAGGAATTCCCATACTCAGAGTAAAAGTATATCAAAGAACAAGTATGGAAATGTACACATATATATATGTTAATAATAGACTTAGTACGCACGTAGCCATTAAATATGGATTGATATTTACAATCCTGGGTATTTAAAAACTCCACGCAACCTGTATAGATGAAACTAGATCTAGGGTTTTGATCTTCATCCATATCAATTCATAGTATGAATCTAGCCACATGAGTCGATTTCTCAAAGTCAAACATGGTAGAAACCACATGATTAGAAGCCAATGATGTGAACTGTCAATGGGTGTGAGAGAAACCATCGATAATGAAAAAGTTTGTCAAGAGGTGTGAATAAATTTCCTAAAGTCGAACACCCATAGAGTCATTCTATCAAAGGTCAATAACGAAAACTTTTCGTCGAAAGTGAGAAACTTGTCATTGAGGCATGCAAGCTCCAAGGTACTTAAAGGAGGTTTCTAAATCAACTTCCTATATATTGAGTTGAATTTGATAGGAAACAATCAACCGCATAAGGGCCTATGACACAAAACTCATGTCAAGTTTTGAAGAATAAATTTTGCGTGATTTGAGACTAACTCGGGGATGGCCGATGCGATTGAAGGCTATGATTTGCAAGGTAATTTTCATTGATGTTGGACTTGTCTTAAGCATATTGGAAACACAACATTTTGACTTGGTAGCATTTGACTCAAAAAATAAGATCAAGAATAATTATGAATACTTTCAATGAGGTATGATTAGGTAGGAGGAAAATGGATTTCCAAACCGAGATATAAAAGTGATGGAGTGTCATGTTCAAGAGCGAAATACAGTCTTTTCACAATAATATAAATAAATGTTTATTTCCCTTTTCCCCCCACCTTTACTGGAAAGTACCTATTTATTTTCATCCAAGATTGAGGAGGATAACATATGCTTGTCCTGTAAGCTCATCCTTTGGATGATTCGTTCATAGTATTTTTAATGAACCCTAGGAAGGAGTAGTTTGGTCTCATCATTATTGAAGAGACCTATATTGTTTAATTTTATGAGTCTGATATTGGGGTAACTTGACTCCTTTTCACATTTTAAGTGTTTAAAAAGAGATAAAAAAAAACTCATGCAGTTCTTTCAATGAAAACCTAGAGAAAGTGAAGCTGAATGTTTTTCATGTTTAGGGAGTTTGGAGAAAATCTTAAGTAAATTTAGTCTCTCAAGCACAGAAAAGGTAAAATAATATGGGACAAAACTCTTTTAGCCATGTTTGACTAAAGTATTCATTTTTCATAAATAGTGTATCAAGTATGGAAAAGGATTAAACTTATACAAGGAAGACGTATTTTCATTTATTTTAATGAGTTCAGAAAGATGAGTGCTTGACACTATTTTCATGTTTTGTTTGTCTGAAAATAGCTTAAAGAAGACTCCTCCTAGAGAAAAGAGTGGTAGAAAGGGTAGCGGTTGGTTCCAGTAAAGATGGAACTGCTCAAAAGATGTAGAAGTTAAGAGGTAGGCTAATAAGACTAGTCATCACAGCAGTTCCTTAGGAATTACTAAAACACCATGTCAAACAAAAAAATCAACCAATTAAATGGTGATGATGGAATGAGAAAACCAAGGCTAATCCTAAAAAAATAAGTTGATAAAAAGTGGCAATCACGAGGGATAACTTATAATCGTTTCATTTTTAGAAAGGTTTAAAACATGAGAAAAATATTCTTAAAATTGGTTTCATTTTTACACAAGCTTGAAAAAAAGAAAAACTATTATTTAAAGTGTGTTGGGTAGCGGAGGCCCCGTGTAACGGTTTTGGGGCTCAAAGGCCACAATTTTTGGTAAAAGTATGGTAAAGGCTCCGCGAGGTGCTCGGATATGAGTCAAGTCAAAGGGTTGTCCACCTGAAAATAATGTAAGAAAATAGAAAATGAGTCGGCCTACCCATGGTCTGCGAACCATGGTAATGTATAAATAGAGGAAGGCTCTATGGTTAGAAAGAAGTTTTTCTAGTGTTGGATCTAAATGTAATGGGTTTATGATGGAAATATTCTCTCTGCATCTATAAGTCTGAGTCAATGGTGTTGGTAGGTAGATAGAGGCTCTGCAGCTGTGTGCGCAAAGGCCAGGTAGAGTTCGTAGTTGTGTGCATGGACCCCTGCAACTGAGTGCCCAGGGAAGATTTGGTTGTATTAATGGAAGATATTAATAAAGATAAATTTCTTTTGATATATTGCAGATCTATTGTATTATGGTTTATGCATCTGTTATATGAGTTTATATTATGATTACACACACTGGGTTTTCTTGTTAAATGTTTGCTTAAAGTCTGTAAGAAGAAGATCAGATCTGTAATAAATTCTTTAATAAGAAAGCACATTTGTGAAGATCTATGTGAAAGCCTGACAGTAGCACAGAGTTTCATGAAGCTGCAGAACGGTTTTCAACCCCTCCATACGACATTAAGACATCCCAAGGGTGTGGAAACTTGGTTCCAACACCCTCCCACACTACCTTGGGTGAGACTTCAGTCCCCGCTCCATGGATTTTTTCCGAAAGGGACTATAGTGCAGGATTTGTTCGACTAAACTACTTCTAAACCTGGGTTAGGCCCCAACAAGCCAGCAAATGGTTTCATTGCTAGGACCAAGATCTACCTAAGGGATGTCTAATGTCAGAACAGGGGAACCCTACAATGAAAGAACTTGAAGATTGGTTGGATCAGAAGCTTCACGAGTTTCGTGGTACAGGAAAATAGAAATCCACAGATATTTGAGGAAAGGTGGCTGGATCTCTACATATACATAGAGATTCACGAGATGTTCTTTGCTTCCTTCTCAACAGAACTATATCAGTGGATCCTGAGGATAGCTGATAGTCAGGGAAGGTGCAGACTGGATCAGCTGATCATGTGGACTCCAAAGTTGGTGTGTAGGCTGGAAGCATCTAAAATAAAATCGCTTGGGCAGTAGATCACTGGTTGGATCGAATAGTAGGAGGGTTTATCACCAAATTCACGATAGACACAACTGTGAGCTACATCGAAGTAGAAAGGTGCTTTCTCCATGGACCACGGGGTAAGTACATCAAATCACTGAATACTTGGATTAAAATGTTGTTATGTGAGAAATGGGTTATGCACATCCATTGATGTCTAGGGTAATGTGGAGTAGAAGAGGCTACCGAGGGACCGAAGGATTAGAAAATAGTCCTCTGATTTCTATTTCACAAGAAAGTAAAGAGGAGCTCGGAGGGTTCTCTCTGAGAAGCACAATCTGATTGATCAAGCTGCGCATTCCACTGGTACCACCATCATCCACACCATCCCCCACTTCACCTACATCGAACCCATCTTTGCCTACCCCACCTCCGCCACCACCAAGCGCTGGAATGGTGAGTGCGACCAAGTTGTCGATTTAGAGGCATAGGAAATGAGGAACCAGATCAGTTCTAGTTTGTGGTAAATGTTGTATGGGAAGCCCAAGGTGTAACGGATGATAACATCAAAAAGGCTACTATGGTAAGTGCACTACAGGATCATGTGTTGACATGGTATATAAAGTACTCTAGAGATCACCCAAATGCGGGAATAGTGGCGATCTAGGATGCATTAAACAAAGAGTTTACTCGGCCAAAATCAGAAACACAATTGATCATTGGGTTCAAGGAGATTGCAATGCTACCTGGTGAAACCTCATGGGATCTAGATCAGAGATTGAAGAGTACAATTCGCAAGGCTAACATGACGCTGGCGGATGTGCAGCACTGCACATGGTTTGTGGAATCTTTGACACCACATTTGAGGATGGCACTATCACAGCAAAAGATCTCAACCCAAGCTGAAGCATTAGAGACAAAAATGACGTTGCATGAAACTCCAATATAGGATCTGGGGTTGGGAGTTTAACAAATCCACATGCAACTACAAAACCTATTCTTAGAGATGCAAAGTCTGAAATAGGATAAGGCACCCCAGTCAGAGGCACACGAAGAGGTGTGGTGCATAAAATGTAAAGTCCAGGGCCATGATAATGATCATTGTCTGATATTCGCGAACTATCTGGTAGGAGGGGACCAATGCCATTGTGACCAGAGGCACAAGTGGGGCCAAGCACGGTGCCCGCACTCTGGTGCACAATCTGCCAGGTGGGAGGAAAGCACACCACGGACAACTGTCACTTATTGCAAAAACTTATACAACCCCCTCAGCAGATATTTTGCAATTTTTGTAGATCGATGGGTCATGAGGTCAGGATGCAGACTGAGGCATGAGGTCAAGATCCAGCTGCAACAATAGCGCGAGGTGGATTCCAGGGACGTGGATAGGGACAAGGAGGAATGGGACTCAGACGAGGGTGGGGACAATTAATCTAATACAATTGTGGAGGACCTGGGCACTACTCGCGTGATTACACGAACCTAACCAGAACATGTTGCCCGTATTGTTACCAATTTGATCATGAAGCAGTAGATTTCCCCACACTAATTGCCCAGATGCAGGAAAAAGGGGTGCTTTAGGATACTCCCAATCAGAATGTCCAAATGATTAAGGATGAACCACGTGAGGAGGATCCTAACGTGAACATGATGCTCAGAAGTGGTGCAACTACGGGAGAAGATAAGGGGAAGCAACCTGAAGAGGATGCATGTGTTCGCAAGGCCCCTACAAAGCAACTTGAATTTGATTTGGAACACATGAAGGCAACATTTATGGAAGCTAAGAAGAGCTTTGCAGAGGCTTCTACTTCATATAGCAAGGATCAAACTGAGCCGAAGATGGATACTTCTATGTTAACTACCTTCTAAGAGACATGCATGAAGCTACTACGAGACACTAAAGTGGTGAAGTGATTACAAGAGTTGATAACTGGGTGCGCAGGGTTGGGTGAACCCCGCATTGTCTAGAAACTAGGAAAGCATGCATTGCACATCGACCAAGAAATGCAGTTGACTGCCCAGATTGGTGACTATGAGATGGATCAGGTCATTCTGGACTTGGCATCAGATGCAAATGTCCTACCTAAATAGACCTAGGAGCGCATGGGCAGGCCCGTACTACAATGGTCTCCTATCCAATTACGGATGGCGAACCAACAGAAGATCTTGCCTATGGTAAGATTGCAAGGAGTTATTGTAGACATCAAAGGTGCAAGCATGCAAATCAATTTTGAGGTAATAGAAATTATGGATGATAGTTACCCGTATCTTGCATTGTTAGGTATAGACTGGGCCAGAGATGAATGGAGTCATCAACCTAAAGAGACAACAAATGATATTTGAGAAAAAGTCTCTCCGTGTAGTGGTTCCGCTAGACCCGGCCAAAGGAGCGCACTACAGAGAGCCTGTGTGAAATGGGGACAATGATGATGAACTGAACTGCATCTACCAGATCATAGCACAAGATTAGGATTGGGTGAATCCGGTGATGGGGATGGGAGAATCTCATGGGAACGTGATAGTTCCTACATGTCAGACTCAGATGAGGAAATTAAGTGATGGTAGAACCCATTGCATGAGGTAACAATGCTAAATTGTAATATGATGGTTAGATCACTATGCCGTGTAATGATAGAAGCAAGGGAGTAGCCAACCGATGAGGGTGCAAGGAAAGAGGAGGAACCTGTAGACCGCTATGAACCAGCAATTCTGAAACAAAAGTAGCAGGTTGTGCAAACAGGGGTTTCGTGCACAACAATTGCACAAGGGTAGAGTACACGACAAAAGTCTAGGGGAAAGTGGTGCGAATGGAGAAGGTAGGTGCGCATATGGTTTGGAGGATAAAATGGGGTGAGCATCCATCGGTAGCGTAGGATGCAGTTGTATGTTGTGCAAATGTCTAACCTACTAGGAATCAAAAATCCGAATTCACCATAGTGATGCACTCCGCCAGTGGTTCGCGATAGAGCCAGCAAGAAAACAGGGTGGAGCATGAACCATGTGCACTGGATAAAATGACCCAATGGGAATCTATAGATACCAGGGGTTCGAAGGGCCTATAAGACCATCAGAAAAAGAGGGGGGCGAAGATGATCTTATCAAGGGTAAGACAAGATGGAACCAAAAGGGCAGAAGAAACTCCCCAACCCACAACTTCCGCAGTTCGGACTATATGCGAGGTCTTGGGCCAAGGAATTCGGTGGTTGTAGGCAACCATTCAGTGTGATAGCAGAAGGCTTCACAAAATCAATGAAGAATGGGAACAACTAAGAAGGAAAAGCGTGTTGTTGGATGAAGCAATTAGCAAAATAAAAACTGCCATCGCAGAAGCAGACCGCGCGAATCTACAAATAAGGGAACTAGGACTGGCCAGGTCTACCTCAATACTAGAACGAGATGTGACCCCGCTATTATGGCTTTGACTGCACCAATGAAGGAGTGTACCCCGTACAACGGTGCACAAGAAGATAATGAAGATGAAGGCACTTGAAAGGTTCCTGCAGCCCGGGCTAGTAGGGCAGCTGAAATCTCGCACCTGCGGTGCGACCACCTAACTAGCTATGGAAAGCATAGTCTCAGCACCATAAGTAGTTGAAAGAAGGCACGAGACTATAAAAAAGTATGCAAGAGGCTTTCACGGAAAGAAGGGTCCATACAGGGCCAATGGGTTGGCAAGCCCGCAGCCGTACCGAAGGCGTTGTGCTACCACGAGGGAAGGTTGGGAGGTGATCGTTAACGCCACTATTCATGACAAGAAGTTTGGGTTATGACAAAGAGGAGCAGGCGACAACCCATTAAGGTAGAGTTCCGAGATGGATACAAAAAGATCTACCATGAAGAAGACATTAATGAATTGGAAATGTAGGGAAGGGTTACATTCAAACTCACGCATTCCTACAAAAACCCTTGGACAACACTGGGATATTTTAGAGTTGAGCTAGCAAAAACTAGTAAACACCCATCTATCAGGCCTCCCATGAGTACCATGGTGAGAACATAAGCACGGTTCACGGAAGAGCTATATCTGACCCTAGAGGAGCCGGAAGAAGCAGCTGCTACCCCCGATGTTCCAAAGTCCCCGCGCACACCACGACCTCGGAAAGACAAGAAGATATGGGGCCAATCCAGGTATCACAGAGATTCAGTAAAGTGTCAATGGCAGAAGTCGAGGAATATTTGCAGGACCTGATCGCTCAAATTTAAGCATAGGAGGAGGAAAAGGAAGATGTTTTCCAAATACCAACGCTACCACCATATATCTCTCCATGGAACGGGACGACCAAGATACCGAAGGACCTGGACGCCATGAAGAGTACGCTCCAGACCCCGCTTCTCTAGGATGAGATAAGGTTTGATGGTCTGCTGCTGGGCCAAGTACCGAGTATCAAGTTCGAAGATTGGGATCTTACGGATAGTGAGAAGTTCCCTCAATTGGAAAAAGAAAAATTACTGTAGCAGAAGTGGTTACGGGGTGTGGAAAAGGTGGGATTACTCAATCTGAGGTGGATACCCCACTATCACCATGCGGCCATCACCATTTTTGTTATCCGACAGTTACTATGTCTAGTACATGATGGATATCTCTGGTTGGAGGAACCGATTCCCATCATCGCCAATTTACTACACCAACTTACCCATCTACCTATTAAAGGGAATGACCCCATAGACATAGCCAGCACAAGTAGTGATGTGGTTCTCATCGAAGCAATGAAGGCTAAATATAAGCTAGAAAAGTAGAAGAACATGTATGCCATAACGAGCATCAAAGATAGAGGGGTGCAAGTCACCACCCAGCTACTGACCAATAAAATCATGAGGAAATTCCACGCAAATGAGGTGTCCGCCCCTGTCATTGCACTTGTGGAGCAGTGTGCGAAAGGGGTTCAGTTCAACTAGGCACAATTTCTACGCGACGACTTTTTGAAAAATTGTAAGGAAGCACAAGAGAAAGGTAAGACTTTCCATTATGCATGGTTGCTATTATCCATCCTTCTGGTTGCAGGAGAATTTCCGAAGGGGAGCTAGTTCCTAGCACTGACAAGACCCTACCTGAAGCAGTGTAGTATAACTCGCTTTGGGCTATAAAGGACACCACGAGGGTTCGTGAGATCAAGGTATTTTGGATATTCATGGAGGCAAGTATCCTGACATGGATCACTTGTAGACCGCAGTTGTCCCTGATAGTATACAACAATTTTCAAAGCACAACCAAGTTCAAAGTGGACATGCATAACCTATATATCTGGGCGTGGAAGGATCTAAAACAAACATGGGTAAGGCTTTCGTTCATTGCCATGGATGATTCAATTTACAAGGTACTGGAAGCATGGCCTTTGGAGTGGTGTGCCCTGTATGTGGCCACCTTAGAAAGGATGAGAGCACAACACTGAAAGAAGGAAATCTAGCTGTGACTCACAAAAATGGCGTAAAGGACGCGTCAGGGATAGAAGATAGCATTGCAGCAAGAGGTGACCTAGGAAGTAATGACCGTAGAGATCAGGGAATATTAGGAAATGTCCTTGGAGCAGGATATACAAAGGGAAACAGAGACACAAGAACGCACAGACCTCTCCACCAAAACGACCCAAGGCAAGAGGTCGTGCATCAAGGAGTCGCTACATACACACAAAAAGACAAAGATAGAAAAGCCTCTGGAGAAAGAGTTTCTTGGAAGCAACGAACCAGCACACAATGTCAATCTAGGTGCATTGGAGGAGCTGATGATAGAGCAGACAATTTTGTTGGGAGAGCTCAGAGCACAGCTGCGGGCATTACAAGTGCGACCCCTAGGAGGGATGATACCAAACCTAGCAAATGGTACGCACCCACACAATGAACACTTTACTGTTGCCAGTAGGTGCTGTCCTAGTAGAGGCTGAAGGTGACATGTGAAGTTGGGGGTTGAATCTAGCCATCATTCCTAGAGAAACCCTATACCAACTGCATGATGGGGTAGCTTTTGAGCTTCGTGCCAGGGAAGTCCAAGCCCTCGAGATCTTAATGGAGCATAAGGAAAATCTGGAGCAAGTCAGTCTTCAACATGATGAATTGGTCACACACAACCAAGAAGTGGAACAGGCTGTGGCAAAGGCCTGCCGCAAGGTACCAGAGTTGGTTGTCCCAGCGGAACTTCCAAAAACGAACAAGATTCATCACATAGCCACAGGATTCCTTACGGCCCAAGAGGAGGCCGTGAAAGATCAGTGAGAATTAAAATTACAAATTGTGGAGCTAAGACTAAAGGCACAACCACCCACACCCTCGGAAGTTCAAGAGCAGCGCTGCAGTGAAATTCAAGCAAGATTGGAAGTGATAAAATGCGTTGTCTAAGATTTCTCGTGGTTGTTGGATCAGTCCCTCCTTATGCTCACATCCCTCTAGGAAGATCCAACTCTACAGTAGATAGAGACAGAAGCACGGGATTTACAGTAAGCTTATGACAAAGTTCGGGGGACCGTGCAAATAGTCACCATCACGCAGCGATTGGCCAAAATGAGGGAGGCCCAAGTTCTCAAGGCACAAGTTGACGCCGCGCAGGAGAAGGAAGCACTACTTAAAGAACGCATCCATCCTTGGCTGGATGAGGCATTCGCGATCTCCACCAACATCGAGGGAAAGTTAGCACACATGTAGGCAGTATATGAACCCAGACAAGCAATTGAAGCAGATATTGATGCATCGGTGGCTCGCATAGAATGGGTACAATAGATGGTGGAAAATTTTGTTGCAAGTGTAAGTGAAGCTTAGAAGTTGCTGAATGACCTCCGTGCGAAGAATGTCGTGCCAGCTGAGTGACTTGGGACGAGTCACGATGATTGTGTTGGGGGCCTTCTGGGTAGCGGAGGCCCCGCCTAACGGTTTTGGGGCTCAAAGCCCGCAATTTTGGGTAAAAGTATGGTAAAGGCTCCGCGAGGTGCGCAGAGCGCGAACTGTAATGAGTCAAGTCAAAGGGTTGTCTGCCCAAAAATAATGTAAGAAACTAGAAAATGAGTCAGCCTACCCATGGTCCGTGAACCATGCGATTGTATAAATAGAGTAAGGCTCTATGGTTAGAAAGTAGTTTTTCTGGTGTTGGATCTAAATGTAATGGGTTTATGAAGGAAATATTCTCTCTACGTCTATAAGTCTGAGTCAAGTGTGTTGGTAGGTAGATAGAGGTTCTACAACTGTGTATGTAGAGGCCTTGTAGAGTCTGGAGCTGTGTGTGCGGACCCCTATAGTTGAGTGCGCAGGGCGGATCTGGTTGTATTGACAAAAGATATTAATAAAGATAAATTATTTCTAATATATCGTAGATCTATTGTATTTTGGTTTATGAATTTGTTATATGAGTTTATATTATGATTGTGCACACTGGGTTTTCTTGTTAAATGCTTGCTTAAAGTCTATAAGAAGAACATCGGATCTGTAATAAATTCATTAATAAGAAAGCACATCTGTGTGGATCTACGTGGAAGCCCGAAAGCAACACAGAGCGGTGCGAAGCCACCAAATGATTCACAACCCCTCCAGACCAAATCAAGACATCCCAAGGGTGTGGAACCCTGGTTCCAATACCTTCCCATACTACCTCGGTGAGACTTCAGTCTGCACTCCGCGGATTGTCCTCGAAAGGGTCGGTAGTGCGGGATTTGTTTGGCTAAACCACTTTTAAACCTAGGTCAGGCCCCAATAAGCCAACAAAGTGGTTTTGTTTTCACACGACCTTGAAATAGACAAAAAATATGCGTGAGATAAGTTTGTTTCATTTATAGACAAGCTTGAAACAAAGAGTAAATTGTGCCTAAGAGAGGTTTTATGTCTGCCAGCATAAGTTGTAGGGGAACATGCCCACCAATATTTGTTTGATCTACCTAAGTAGACTACTCGTTACTAATAAGATGATACAATGAAGGTTCATTTATGAGATCAAATCAAAGACTTGGCTCAACATTTACAAGATCTAGTCAAAGACTCAAGTCAATTACAGGGGGATTTGTTTCATTTTTTAATGATTTTGACACATCAAAATAATTATGCTCATGATGAATTCATTCGTTTTTTAACAAGATTTAAATAGGAAGGGAACTATGCTCATGGCACCTTGTCATGGATTCCAAAATGAAAATGCTCTGAAAGGAATACATGCCAAGGGACATACCTCAATCATGGCTTTGAAAAGGTCTTCAATAGATGGAATAACAATTTTATGTAAGGAATACATGTCAAGGAAGTCAATAGGAATAGGAATATTAAGTTGCAATGTTATAATTGAAGGTTTCGTCATGTCAATTACCATATCTAAGTCAAAATAAGCTGAACATATAGCCAGAGGCTCATTTTGATCGATAAGTGAAGGCGTGGGACAAGTTGCCACATAATTAACCTGTGATGGGGTTGATACAACTTGTGTATATTTAACATTTACAGATGTTGGATGGTTGGTAGTCATATCAAAGGCACCAAATGAATGTTGGTTAATAGTCACAATGTTTCCATTATGAGGGAAATACATCACATGAAAAGTCTGGACATGACAACTTTCATGGCATAGACATATTCTCGCCCAAGGAGTAAATTTAAGTCCAAGTGGCCTTAGAAAATCATAACATCAACACAGATTGTTTTTCCTTCCAAGGTAATGGATAGATGAGGAAGGATCCCTAAAGGTTCACTAGCTCTTATTTTAAAATCCATCAGATTCTCAGTACCGGACACAAGCTGAGGTGAACACAAATATTTCCAAGTGGTTGAGGATAAAATACTAATAGAAGTACCTTCATCTACAATAGTGTGATGCATTTTCTTATCACAAAATTTCACAATGATTTAGAAAGGGATGTAAGAAGGGAGACAAGTTCCATTCATTCTATTCCAATCAATGTAAATTACCTCATTAGTTAGAGGGGATTCCATGGAAATAAGTGAAATTTCCCCTTGTGCAATGGAATATGAAGTAATAAGAAGAATAAGAGAATTATTAATTCTCTAAGGGGAGAGTGGAATCAATTGAATATGAATCAAGTTAATATTTTCATCAACCTAAGTGGTATGGGTTTCATTGTCAAAGGGAAGAGTGGGATTAACCAAACTTGAAATCTGATCACTCACTTCGTCAATAGACCATGGGTTGGGAGAAGCCTTACAGTAACAAATTGGAAGTTATTTATGAGAAACAATAAGGTTTTCCAAAAATTTAGAGGCTTCATATATATGAGGGCAAAGGTGAGTTTGATAACTCCCTTCACATAACCTACAAGGGAACCTAACTTTACCCTTTTTCCCTAGAACCTTAGAATCAATGGTCGATGATCCTCAGACTAGATGTTATTCCTTCACTTAGGGATTACATTCTCAAAGTTCAATGTTCCACCAATAGTGCAATAAACCCATCGAGGATATAGGTGGTGAGATAAATATATTTCCTTGGGTTTACAAGCAACTCCTTGTTATAGACATATTTGGGCACTGAAACCCCAATCACACCTGTCCATAAACCAAGGGCTTCCAAGTCCCTAAAAGTGTTGTCTCATACCCTAAAAGAGCAAGGTCAGCTAAATACATCATCTCCCAGAAGTTCTCCATGAAAAGCTACTCAGAACTGGTCAAAGTAGGACCATACAGACTGCCCAGTGCTAGAGGTGGATGCATCTCACCTGCCACATGCAAAAAGTGCGATGCATACTGGAAAGCCCTTCTCTAGGGTGCAATGAGCGAGAGAAGACAAATGGCACAAGAAATTTGCTAGGTGGAAACCCAGAGAATCTTCTAGAAACTGCTCATTTGACACTTTCCTCTCTGAGTTCGCCCAGGGATGAGTAAGAGATCTAAAATATCCAAGTGTAATGAATAACTATCAGAGAGATGACACTAATCAAAATCCCAGAATCTGACTCACCCCCCTGCAAATATCTATAAATGGATCCCTCATCCAAGAGATCCAAAGGTTGGAATTTGGTAATTTGTAAAGAGGTGTTGTTGGTTTCTCTTTGAAGACATTGTTGGGTGATCTTGCTTTGTGTGAGGTGAAGAGGGATTTCAAGCTAGGAGGATGGCACTAGGTCAGACCAAGTGGTTGTAATCCTCTCTTCTATGACTTTTACTAATAAAGCTATTTGAGTTTTCCTCCATATTCTTATGTATCTCTGAATACTATGTTTGGTATATGCATTTGTATAGTCAATATATATTTGATCCTATATTGTTTACAGTGAAAGATCTCTATGCTTTGATGGTATTATGCTGCTGTGAATCTACAAGTACTCTTTGAAGCTGGACAAGTAAGGAAGCAGTGGCTAGATTTTGTCAAAGGGGAAAGGAAACAAGCAAGGAGCCAAATGGAAGACTGAGGTTGGTACTCTTTGCTTCTTTCTCATCTCTCTCTTGTAAAGGAAAGAACAAGTGACTTTAATCTATTTGTTTCTAAGATAGCAACCCATCTTAGTGGGACTAGCAGCTCTGAATAGACACTAGATTTCCTGGTAACGAAATGGCGACTCCACTAGCGAGCGATTAGTCTGATTGCTTGTCTCTATTTGTTTGATTCATAAACCACAGACGGAGCTTGAAGTCAAGCCGGCTAGCCTTTGAACTGCATTCGCTATACAAGTGAAAAGTAGATCAATGCTGCTTCATTCAATCTCTAGGTTTGTTTATGAACTGAACAATTGGCTTGCAAACATCCTAAGTTCCCTAGAGGTAGCTTGAGTAACCTCATTATATCAGCCCTATATTTTGTAGTTACTGACTATCATTTGCTCGGCCTAAATCCCTGAACTAAACTGCAAACTGTGACCAAAAACCAAGTTAAAGTCTCATTCCTTGACCATCGCACCCTCTCCTTTAGGAAATCTAGATGCATCGCACCTCCCGTGTGTAGTAGGTGGGATGCATCCCTGTTTACCTGTGTTACAGGTGCGATGATAAGACAAGACTAGATCTGCCTCAAGATTTTGGTTTTTTCTTCACTGTCTTCAATTTTATTCAGGAGTTTTGCTGTCTGTGATCAGTAGACCACTGTTGAAACCCCCTTCTTTGCAGCATCCAACATCTATTGCACAAAGAATTGTGAATGTTTTTATGTATTGTGCGCCATTTACAGTTCTGTTTTACAAAATAGTAGCTTAATCGAACTGTCATCTTTTGATTCGAAAGTGTTGCAAGTGTCGTTTTTAGTCAAAGAAAAGAATACTTCTCTCTTTTATGGTTGATTACACTGTTACTCTTGTATTTGATCTGAATTTATAAGTATTTCAAGTGTCAAAAGCAGTTTTCAATTCAAAATCGCAAAGTGTCGTCTTGCCTTCTTGTCATCTTTTTGAAAGAAAATCGTTAGTACTGTCGCTTTCAAAGAAGGAATAATTCAGATTTGTACTTAGCATTCTTTTTCTCATTCACACATTAAGAAAGTGGAAAACAAATACATGCATGTGCATTTTCATTTAGACTGCTTGTTGATTTTGATTTAGGACAGTGCATCTAGTGTGTGATCTTTGCTCTAGTTTGAAAGGATTTCATTTCTCTTTCCTTAGTAGCTAGGATTTTCATTGCAAAAAGAATATTAAACGACTATTTATCATCTTAGATCGCATTTTAGGAATTCTTTATCTACATCACGTGGTGAACCTTAAAGGAAAACTTCTTAAGAAAGATCAACTATAAAATAAATTCAATGAACATAAAAACTCTTTGGAACCTAACACACAACATCTACAAGTCTAGGCTAGAGACGTATTCCAGTGTCGTAAAGCCTAGTAACTATCGCTTTCATCGTAGGCTCGGTGATTCCTCCTCTTTGAGACGATAAGTGCCAGTACGGACTTGTGCTCCCACGTGCCGTTGAGTATATATTGGGAGACCACAATAGGCTATATCCTTTATCCTTAGGAAGTCATGTCTGCCACCCTATCGATCACAATGCATTGAACACAACATTCAGGAAGATTGACTGCCGTACCGTAAAAAGTATTTTGCAGTTTTGTGATTGGTTTGGCAATCCATCTATCTAGATTTCTAGAGCAGTCTCTTTCGTTCCTTTTCAGACTCCTTAAAAGAAAAGTTCCATCTAAGCACTTGTCACTTTAGGCTCATTAAAAATCGAAGGCGACTAGAGTCATCTTTAGCTTTTTCTCGACTCTTAAAAATTGAAAAAGGAGGTTGTGCCAAAGCGTCTAAAATTTATTTTAAGTGGAATAATGTCATTGTTCCCTCATTGGTCTTAGGTTGAGAAAATGGAGTCTACCAACCAAGGATTTCCCCTTGGGTGAAGTCCTAGTCCTTTCTCATCTTGGGGAGATGTTGGTGTGCCTCATATGCCCACATTGTCCCTTCCAGGACTGATAATTGGCCTGCTGGTATGGCTTTTCTCAACCTCTATCGTTTAAAGCACCGTAATTCCTAAACAATCGAATCAGCAACTAGATGATACCAGAGTTTCCCCCCAACCTTCTAGTTCATTTGTCTCTCCCTCTCCTTCTTCCTCTTTGCTTGGTAAAACTAAAAACCAAGTAACTGAGAAGAAGAGGAAGGGGTGAAAATCCACACACTGCACTGTCCAAACCTAAATCTCCATGTGTCATCTGCAAAGGAGACCACTATCATCGAGACTGTGCTTGCATCCCATGGATTCTAAGGGACTGGTCTCCCCGCTTGCACAATCCGATGTCGTCAACCTCTGATGATCATGTTGAAAGTACACTGTCAACTAGTGAAAGTGAAGTCACCAGACAAAAAGGAAACTCTAAATTTCCCTGCAGACTGTGTGAAGGTGATCATGCCCTACACTATTGTCTCTTCTTGGATGAAGCTAAAAGAGTCTTGGATAGTTGTCCTACGTCACCACAACGACTCCCTCCTAGGCACAAGAAACTCTTGTCGAATCCATTGCTAGTTGAAAATTCGGCTGACTCACCTTTGGAGTTAGTCGAAGCACCTATCATTGAAGATAAACCCTCTGAGTCAACATCGAACCAAAGTCAATAGGTCGAGATGGCAGTCGATCCCATCTTGACTTCAGAAGATTTACCTTTAGAGGATACAACCACCAAAGAGAATGAGAATGACACCATTCAAATTCTTTTCATAAACATAGACTTCGACAAACATGCAGGCAATCTTCCCATTCCTTTACTGCGGGAGGGAAATTCGTCAGAGATGTATCTGGCCGTTTATTTGGTCCCACCTCCAAGCAACCTAGTCGTTTCCTTCGATTGGAATCTACTAGGCAGACCCCATTTACCATCTAATGTACCATTTTGAATCATAGTGCAAACTTACAAAATGGTCATGGTTGGTACCATCATAAATGAAGGGGCTTCTGTGAGTCCTTTCCTCAACTGCTTGGAAAGCACCTGGTTTTCCATCGCTTTTGCCTGAGATACGATATTTGATAGCCTTCGATAAAGGAACTAGTTAGCCATTAAGGATCCTTCCAAATTTGCCTATAACTTTGAGAAGGAAAACAATTTATCTGAACATGATGGTAGTCCAAGGATCTTTAGATTACAATCTGCTCCTTGGGCGCGACTACATTTATAGCATGGGAGCCATCGTCTCCTCACTCTTTTGAGTAATGTGTTTTCCACATGAAGACAGAGTGGTCTATCTCGTAGACTAGATTTCATTCCCCAGCTCACACATAGCTAACAGTCAAATTCCATCCCTAACAGGTCTCTTTGTAGAAGGAATGTCTCATCAATCTCTAGTATGTCCACCTGATGAGCACGAGTGATTCGGTGGTCAAGATTGAAACCCAGGGGGCATGCACCCTGGCCTGCTTCGGTGGGAAAACTTCAGGTATAGGGTACGTTTCTGCAGAGGATATACGACTGGTCCGACACACCCGTCCATTTAGGAAAATGGGATTGGACCGGAATAAGGTACCTCTATTAGGAGGTAGGCCTTTCTTGATAGAACAATTGTTTTGTCTGCAAATTGAGGGGTAACCTGGAGAAGGTAGGCCTTTCTCGATAGAACAAGTGTTTTTTATGCAAATTGAGGGGTAACGTGGGAAACTCTACTTCGCTATACCTGGGGGCATGAAAACCTTTTTGCGTGAAAGTGAAAGAAAACCATTTATTTTCTTACTTCGTAGGTTCTTAACCCTTTAAATCCATAGGATTGGTTGTTCCTAGCTTACATAGTGAAAGGAATTGAAGCATAATTTCGAATGGTGCAAGCTCCCTCAAAAATGAACCTATCGATGAGACATCCTTATTATATGAATGGCATGAGCAGTTTTACATGAAGTTCAAGATCGTTAAAAATTAAACCTAGCAATGAGCATATGTTCCACTAGAGTTTAAGCTCATTAAAAAATGAACCCATCTTCGATAAATAACCATTGTGAATGCATTATCATCAGCTTTTGAGCCTTGGTCATGTTCTTACCATCACCCCCACTCTGTTGTTGCCGATCATTCGCCTCCATTTGATTGTTTACCCCGTTTTGAGGAACAACTGCGACGAGTGATCCTATTAGCCACCTTTTTACACTGCCATTATTGGAAAGTTACAAACCTTAACTGGAACCAGCTGCTATCTGAAAACATAACTCGTTCCTCAAAAAACGAGTCTCCTTTAAGCTCTTTTCATCTGACTCGTAAAATATGAAAATATTGCCGAGCGATTGTCCTCTCCAGCTCATTAAAGTGATTGGAAGTGCTATCCCTCCTCTATATTTTAATCTTTTTGGACCTGAGGGATTATTACACAAAAATATCGAGCGTTTGTCTTGTTTGGCTCGTTAAAACTATCGAAAAGTCATCCCTTTCACATTGTTTTATACCTTTTCAGACTTAAGGGATTATATTACGAAAAAGGAATATTGGAGCCTTCTTTCTGTCTCTTTTCAGACTCTCTAAAATTGAAAAGAACCGAGTTATCCTTGTCGTTAAAATCATTAAAACAATAGCAACAAACTTGTCCATTCAGACAAGAGAGAGTTTCACTGTCGCTAGGCTCATTAAAACATAGCGACTGGTTTGCCCAAAGGGAAAATTATAGAACAAGCATATGTTATCCTCCTCAACCTTGACAAAAATAAGGAGGTACTAGTTAGAAATGACTGGGGAAAATTCGGAAGAAAACTCGAAGAAACTTTATTGGTAGCAGGTTGCTCTTGAACATGACACTTTCACTCCATCACCATGATTGAGTCGGGTTGGGTTATTTCGTTCACCAGTCATATCACCATTGGTCCACCATACCATCCACTTTTGGGGTTAACGCTACTAATCCATCTCAGTGTCACTGATATGTTCAAGAGAAGTTGCTCAGAGAATTCACCTACCCAGCTTGTGTCTCATCTGCTGTAATACATTCACGCTTCATTCTTTCATGACCGCCATCCTGAACCTTGTATCATCAGATCGTTTTCACCTCTACAAGATCATTTTCTCCATTCCGTGCCATAGATGTGGGATCCATTAAGCCGACCTAGGAACAACCCTTCCAGTACTTTGAAGCTTGCATGCCTCAATGGTGAGTTTCTCACTTCCGGCGACAGGTTTACATTAATGGCCTTCGACTGAAAGATTTTGTGTGGTGTTTGACATCAACTCATGTATTCACACCATGTGAATTGTATTGCAGTACCTTGAGGGTCATCATCATCATCGGTGATTCCTCTCGTGCATGTTAATAGTTTACATCATTGACTGGTAATTAGGTGATGTCTTTCCATGTTCGAAATCAGAACATCTTTTCACATGGATCGACTTGCACTTCGCGCAAAGATTAAATGTGTTTTGAAGACCTCGGATCTAGTTTCATCCATTCAGGCTGCGATATAATCAGGAAAATAAAGACAACAAATGTACATCATTGTTGGACAAATAATCATCCAAACTAAGGGATGATGGCTCTACCAGAATCATCAGTCTACACACAGATGGTTGTCTGTCCTATGTACATGAAAATAAATTTATCAGGTTGAGCATGGGAATGCCTGCCTCAGCTAGATCATGAAAATATTATGAAGATAATGTATTGTATTGTATCTTATTACAGGTCACCTTCCAGTGCGAAAAACCTCAAATCCTCATTATAAAGCATTTCACCTAACATCAAAAGATTTACGACATGCAACCCAAATCATATATGTCCCTAAACCAAGGGCTTCTAAGTCCCTAAAATTTTTGTTTCATACCCTAAAGGAGCAAGGTCAGTTGATTACATCATCTCCCATAAGTTCTCCATGAATAGCTACTCAGAACTAGTCAAAGCAGGATCATATAGACTGCCCAGTGCTAAAGGTGTGATGCATCTCACCTGCCACATGCAAAAAGTGTGATGCATACTGGAAAGCCCTTCTATAGGGTGCGATGAGCAAGAACAGACAAATGGCACAAGTAGTTTTCTAGGTGGAAACCTAGAGAATCTTCTAGAAACTGCTCATTTGACACTTGCCTCTCTCAGTTCACCCAGGGATGAGTAAGAAATCTAAAATCTCCAAGTGGAACCTATTATCACCCAAGAAACTCACTTAGGTTTCATATTGGTGATGCTCAGGAACATTACAAATTCAACAAAATAGTTGGATAAATGGTGGATGAATGAAACAAATGCTGCATATTCAAGCCAGATAACCACTTCTACTATGATTGACCCCAGACATGGGTGAACACCCCTAGACTACAAGGCTTTTAACCACCAACTACTCACAGTTTGAGGATAAGGTGATAATGGAGAAAACTGACCACACCAGCAGATGTACAGGACCCTGTGATGACCCGCTGCAACCAGTTAGGAGGTCTATAAATCTATTATCTAATACCCAGACAGGATGATAGCTCTTTGGTATTGAAACAACAGAAATCTGCATGCACATTCAATGATACAGCTAAATCCTAACACGGAGGTGGGATGACAGCACCTCTAACACTAAACATTAATAGAACATGAATCAATGCAAACAGGCACAGCCTGGACCAAGAAAGAGAAGTGGAAAGTGAGCAATTAATAGCAAAAGAAGCTTGTATTAGCTAGAAATGAAGACAAGATGCTGCAGGTTACAAGGTAGTTACAGTCTCCAAAAGTTGAACCTTACAACAAGGTAACTTTCATCTAACACCCATTAATCTCGTTCCATATTTTTTTCAGTATATATGGTGTTACATTACAAAATATCTCTGCTACCCATGCGTAGAGGAGCCAATAAATGGCCACCAACCACATTTACATTCAGAAATGGGCCTCTGATACAAATCTAGCTGTGTTGTAAATGGATTTGACCCCTTCTGGTGCTCTGCAGTCCTCCTCTGAGCAGGTGGCATGAAATACCAATGGAACCATAACCATTGAATGCTCTAATCAAATAAGTGGTGTCCTGCTTCCTCCTCGGCCATACTGCTGATTAATTGCAGCTGCTGAATCATTAAAAATGGCTCCATTATGACTGTGTTGCTTTAAAACAGTGAAACGCTGCCAAACTGTTCATTCCCGCCCATCACTGCTTCAATTTTGACTTTTAAAAGGTTCAGGCATGGTTCATTCATCTATCGGGTCTGCCTTTCGGGTCGCAATTCATATTTAAACAGGCCAATCCTTTGTTTTTTAATATTTGAAAAATACACATAAAACAGCTGCAAAATCATGAAAAATGGTTTTGGCGGATTTGAACCATATATATATTTTATTTCCAAACCCTTTCGGATTCGAAACCCATCGCAATCACACCTGCCCAGGAATTCCTTTGTATTTTCTTTATACAAAGAAAATACACAAAAAACATTGAAAATGCGACGGGCACGGACTTGAAATATTATAAGATAGAGCGTTGTACACCCCTCGGGTCCGGCCCATCGCATCGCAACATTGCTTAAGTTAAAAGCCCCGCCCCTTTGACATCGCTAATAGCGATACGCCGATAGCGATATCGGCGATCACAAATATATATGTGTGAAAGGCCTGCCTCCTTTGAAAACACCGATGCAACACTGTCGATAGCGATACATCGATAGCGATATCGGCGATCGCTCATCGCAAAACACAAAAGCCCCAATTTCTTTGTAAGTCCTCCATTGTGATATGATGATGCGATATCGGTGATCACTCATCGGCGATATTTCATATCGCTACCACTGCCTACCTCTTCCGATTGCGATATGCCGACGCGATCTGGACCGTTGATCGGCCAGATCCAACGGTTGATATGAATGCGGATCTTTAAGCCTATAATTTTGATTTTGCATGGTTTTTGGAGTGTTTTTGCCTCCCGATAGTGTATTTCCACCCTCCTAAGGGCTTTTCCTTTGCAACCATTTTGATCGGTGGAGGCCTTAAGAGGATTTTGAAGGCTTTTGGGGCACTTAGTATCCATTTTTGATCCTCAAATGTTGGATTATGTAGAAAAGCTAACATTGGCTCCTTCTAGGGATGAGATCCTCCTTGTGAGGTCTCAAGAACCTGCAGACCAATGCCTTCATACAAAAACAACTATCAAAACACTTGCCTAGTGTCCATTGGGCATGGAGTCAACTAAGCATACAACATAAAACTGTAAAAGAACTTAATTACAAACATAAAAGCCTGAAAACTTAAACTTCAAAATTTTCCCATTTGCAGGGAAACCAAACTGTTTCTCCTACTCTCAACCTGGTTCATCATAGATCAGCAGGATTGGATTGATTTGATCCTCTACCTCAAAGATTTTAGGACATTTGAGCTTGACAGGTAGGTAGGGATCAAATTTCACTCCCTTTCTGTGTATTTTCCTCCTTGGATGTTCTTCAAGGAAGCCTTTGTATACCAGCTGAATACTCGTTTCTGGTGTATACTTGTCTGTGTTATCTGTGGTCTGTACAACTAATATGAATGGTGAACCACAGTGTTCTTGTGCAGGGGACACAAAGACATCATCTGCTCCAGCATCTTTCATAGAACAATCCTCATCCAAGGAGGAATCCCAAAACTGTTCATCCTCTTCCTTTGTTATCAGGCAAGCTACCCTTTCAATTTGTGTGGGGACCCACTGAGCAGGTATTAAAACATCAAAACTGAGGTGATCAGTCTTAGCCTTGAGTATTGAATTATGTTCTGTCTCAGTGTTCAAGGGGCAGCAATGAGGGCTTTCCTTTTGAGCAAACAAGGAAACAAAAGATGATGGGGGACATTCTTCTCCCTTCTTGATTACTGGGCTGGGGACCAAAGCAGGCTGTAAAATTGGCAGATCTGCATAGTCATGGGAAGTTAAGTTGGCTTCGGGCTCAGATTCTTTGAGGATGAAGGGATTTGCTGCCATCTGCTGCTGCTGATCAATTTGTTGTTCTGTAGCTACAACAAGCTCATGAGCAGTTCCTCTAGCTATTGCTTCTTCATATGGAGCTCTGGTTAGGAAAGGAGCACCTCCCAAACCATGGACCTCCTCCTCTTTTTCAAACAGATCTTCTTTCATGACTATATTATGACAAAGGGTCTCCACCCTTTGATCCTCGTTTGCATCCCTGTTTCTCTGCAAAATCTGCAATTGCTCCTGTGCTCCTTTATATAGATTTGGAGCTGGAAGAGAAATGGAACAAGGAGCTCCTGCTTCCTTAGAATACTGCTCAGCCTTTAATTTGGAAACTTCAGAGGTCAAAAGCTCGATCATCCTAGTTAATTTATCAATCTCAGGCTCTGAGGATGATGAGGATTCACCTCCCTGAGTTCTGCACTCATCATCACCTTCAAGTCTTTCTGTAGCCATAATATTTGCTTCTACTTCAAAGGCTGTAGCTTGCATATCAGCCAAAGAAGTACATCTTCATTCTCTTAATAGTAGGCAGAACCTAGAATCGAAGGCATTAGAATAAGTAATCATGGCAGAAGTAGGGGTGGGTTTTATTTCTGCTGGCATTCTGCTGTACAAATGATTGAATCTGATATTGAAATCAGACAGCAGCTCACCATATTCTCTCTACAAGTTCCCAAATTCATCATGATAGAAGAGCAGATCTTTATTATTTCCACAGTGCTTTAAAAATAGATCATCTAAAGCATCAATGTCTACAATGGACCTAGGGGGTAAATCTCTAAACCATTTTCTAGCCTCCCCATCTAGGCTTTGAACAAAAACCCTCATCCAAACATCCTCTTCATTGATATCCAAGTTATCAGCATAAAAATAAAATGACTCAAGGTTCTCTTCAGCTGATACTCCTTTTGCACCAGTAAACTTTGGCATAAATTCTTGATAATCTCCTGCAGGCATGGAATTTAAAGGTGTAGGCAAGACTAAGGGTCCATACCTAGCAACAATTACTCATTCTATCTTTGAAAGGGCTTGCTGGCCTGCCATGACTAAGGTATTCTAAAGGGATACTGGTAAACTAAGTGATATGAATCAATGAAAAGGATAGCAGAGACCGAGGAGAATGATGGACAACATAGAATGCTTTTATGGATAGAGATCCGAAAGGGAAATGAATAAACGGGAGCTGTATGAATCTCCGAAGGTGAACTTCACTAACAGAGACACATAAAAATTATTTAAGGCTTACCTGATCCTGATGCTCCCTTCCGCAAAGTTTCTTCTGCTTATCGATCCTCTCAGGATCAGACACTGGCCAGCTAGTGATTTCTGAAGATTTCTCCCAGCATGCTTCACGAACTAGACCAGAACTTCAATGTGGAGTCGCCAAAGGATGGCCTTCCTCCAGTGGAGTCGCCAGACAGATGATTACAACCAAAGTCTGTGTTCAAACCTTGTCTGTCATCAAAGCTTGAAGCTGTGTCGTCTCCCAGGGAAGCTGAGCTTCGATTCTCTTCTCCCCGGCAATGGCGCCATTTAATGTTATCACCCCAAGAAACTCACCTAGGTTGCATATCGGTGATGCTCGGGAACATTACAAATTCAACAAAATAGTTGGATAAATGGTGGATGAATGAAACAAATGCTGCATATTCAAGCCAGATAACCACTTCTACTATGATTGACCCCAGACATGGGTGAACACCCCCAGACTACAAGGCTTTTAACCACCAACTACTCACAGTTTGAGGATAAGGTGATAATGGAGAAAACTGACCACACCAGCAGATGCACAGGACCCCGTGACGGCCGGCTGCAACCAGTTAGGAGGTTTGTAAATCTATTATCTAATACCCAGATAGGATGACAGCTCTCTGGTATTGAAACAACAGAAACCTACATGCACATTCAATGATACAGCTAAATCCTAACACAGAGGTGGGATGACAACCCCTCTAACGCTAAACATTAACAGAACATGAATCAATGCAAACAGGCACAGCCTGGAACAAGAAAGAGAAGTGGAAAGTGAGCAATTAACAACAAAAGAAGCTTGTATTAGCTGGAAATGAAGACCAGACGCTGCAGGTTACAAGGTAGTTACAGTCTCTAGAAGTTGAACCTTACAGTAAGGTAACTTTCATCTAACACCCATCAATCTCATTCCATCTATTTTTTCAGTATATATGGTGTTACATTACAAAATATCTCTGCTACCCATGCATGGAGGAGCCAATAAATGGCCACCAACCACATTTACATTCAGAAATGGGCCTCTGATACAAATCTAGCTGTGTTGTAAATGGATTTCACCCCTTCTGGTGCTCTGCAGTCCTCCTCTGAGCAGGTGGCGTGAAATACCAATGGAACCATAACCATTGAATGCTCTGATCAGATAAGCGGTGTCCTGCTTCCTCCTCGGCCATACTGCTGATTAATTGTAGCTGCTGAATCATTAAAAACGGCTCCATTATGACTTTGTTGCTTTAAAACAGTGAAACGCTGCCAAACTGTTCATTCCCGCCCATCACTGCTTCAATTTTGACTTTTAAAAGGTTCAGGCATGGTTCATTCATCTATCAGGTCCGCCTTTCAGGTCGCAATTCATATTTAAACAGGCCAATCCTTTGTTTTTTTAATATTTGAAAAATACACATAAAACAGCTGCAAAATCATGAAAAATGGTTTTGGCGGATTTGAACCATATATATATTTTATTTCCAAACCCTTTCGGATCCGAAACCCATCGCAATCGCACCTGCCCAGGAATTCCTTTGTATTTTCTTTATACAAAGAAAATACACAAAAAACATTGAAAATGTGACGGGCGCAGACTTGAAATATTATAAGATAGACCGTTGTACACCCATCAGGTCCGGCCCATCGCATCGCAACATGGCTTATGTTAAAAGCCCCGCCCCTTTGACATCGCCGATAGTGATATCAGCGATCGTAAATATATATGTGCGAAAGGCCTGCCTCCTTTGAAAACGCCGATGCAATACTGCCGATAGCGATACACTGATAGCGATATCGGCGATCGCTCATCGCAAAACACAAAAGCCCCAATTTCTTTGTAAGTCCTCCATTGCGATACGCCGATGCGATATCGGCGATCGCTCATCGGCGATATTTCATATCGCTACCACTGCCTGCCTCTTCCGATTGTGATATGCCGACGCGATCTGGACCGTTGATCGGCTAGATCCAACGGCTGATATGAATGTGGATCTTTAAGCCTATAATTTTGATTTTGCATGGTTTTTGGAGTGTTTTTGCCTCCCAATAGTGTATTTCCGCCCTCCTAAGGGCTTTTCCTTTGCAACCATTTTGATCGGTGGAGGCCTTAATAGGATTTTGAAGGCTTTTGGGGCACTTTGTATCCGTTTCTGATCCTCAAATGTTGGATTATGTAGCAAAGCTAACAAAACCAAGAACTATTAGAGAGATCACCCTAATCAAAATCCCAAAAGTTGACTCACCCCCCTGCAAATATCTATAAATGGATCCCTCATGCAAGAGATCCAAAGGTTGGAATTTGGTAATCTACAAAGAGGTGCTGCTAGTTTCTCTTTGAAGACATTGTTGGGTTATCTTGCTTTGGTGAGGTGAAGAGGGCTTTCAAGCTGGGAGGATGGCGCTGGGTCAAACCAAGTGGTTGTAATCCTCTCTTCTATGACTTTTATGAATAAAGATATTTGAGTTTTCCTCCATATTCTTGTGTATCTCTGAATACTGTGTTTGGTATATGCATTTGTATGGTCAATATATATCTGATCCTATATTGTTTACAGTGAAAGATCTCTATGCTTTGATGGTATTATGCTGTTGTGAATCTACAGGTGCTCTTTGAAGCTGGACAAGTAAGGAAGCATTCGTGAGATTCTGTCAAAGGGGAAAGGAAACAAGTAAGGAGCCAAGCGGAAGACTGAGCTTGGTACTCTCTGCTTTTTTCTCATCTCTCTCTTGTAAAGGAAAAAACAAGTGACTTTAATCTGTTTGTTTCTAAGATAGCTACTCGTCTTAGTGGGACTAGTAGCTCTGAATAGACACTAGATTTCCCGGTAACACTCCTCCTCCTTAGTCCTCTAAAACTATGTCTACTTCCTCAACCAGGAAATCTATTACATTTTCACATTATTTACGTGAATTATAATAAATATTATTATTTATAAATAGGTATTATAAAAAATGGCCTTCATAAGCCGCACAACATTAGAGGAACACTATCCTTGGTGCTCTATACCTAAAAAAACAATTTAGAAGATATTTACATACACAACTCTTTTATATTTACATGTAAATTTACAATTTCTTATTCAACAAGCAAAAATGAGTATTTTATCCTCATTTGTTCAACCATCACCCAAGTGGCATTATCTAGTCCAAATTTTGATTACTACAAATTGATCTACTCGATTTCTTGATTCTAGAGTGTGATCAACCTTCAATATAGAGTTGACAATGCCTCTAGCTAGAATTCTCCTCTAGATTCCACCCGTATTACATTTCAATCAACAACATGATTAGCATCATACACATAATCCTTAAGCAAATATATGTGGAATACATCATGTTCCTTCACTACAGTTTGAAATGCCAATATGTAGGATACTGGCCCCACTCTTTTGATGATCTAAAATGGCCCACAAAGCCTAGGTGCTATCTTTCCACAATAACATTTTTTTATTGAACTCTTCCTTTGTCTAATGTGAAGATAAAAATTCCCCCCCCACTTGGAACTCCATGTGAATTCCTTACTAATTTTTATATCTCTTTTGTGTGTCCTTATTTATTTTCAATTGCTACTTGATAATAATCACTTCTTGTTCCATTCTCTTCAACATATGAAGCCTAACATGCACCAAATTCATTGGAACACTCTAGTTGATTGGTGTATTAACTGTTTTACCATAAAGAGCCTTAAATAGAATCATCTTTAATGATTCTTCATACCTATTGTTGTAGGAAAATCCTACCAAAGAAAGAAACTCTTCCTACCTTTTCAGGTTATTGATGACATATATTCTCAACATGTACTCTAGCACTCTATTAACTCTTTCAATCTCTTTATCCATTTGAGGATGGTACCTTATGTTGAAGGGTAACTATGTCCCAAATCCAACAAAACATAATTCCAAATATTAGAAGTGAACTTAGTATCCTTATCTGATATGATTGTCTTCGGTACACCATGAAATCACACTATTTCTTTCATAAAAATATGAGCAATATCACTTTCTTGGTGAGTATATTTAATAGCTACAATGTAAGCTATATTTCTCAACTTATCCACCATCATCATTATGGCACCATGTTATGTAGATGTTCTTAGCAGTCCTATGATTAATTCGATTGAAATGACTTCCCACTTCCACTCAAGAATTGGGATTGACTATAGAAATCTCGTTGGATGTTTACATTCCACGTTTACGTGATGGAACTCTAGGGACTTTGAAATATATTCAACCAAATCCTTTTACATTTCTAGATAATAATATAATGTTTTCATAGAATTTATCATTTTTTGATTACTTGGATAACCATAATATGGTATTTTGTGAAAATCATCTAAGATGAGCTTCTTCAAGTATACCATGCAAGGTATGTACCCCCTTCCTTTGAACTTTAGTAGTCCATCTAGCATGAGAGAGTAGTTCTTGCTCAATGCTCCTTCTCACACTTGCTACAATTGTTCTTTTGTTTGCGAGTAACATACATCTTGGTGCATTTTTTCCTTGTTATTTTCTTGGATGTCCACTTCATAAAAAGTTATAGCTCCCACATGATATACTTTCATCCTCCTACTAAGCGCATCTTCCATTTTTTTCTCCTTGCCTTGGATGTACTTTATTTCAAAATCAAACTCACTAATCAAGGCTAGCCATTTGGCATGTCTTGAATTCAACTTGGGTTAATCAAATACATACCTCAACCCTCCATGATCTGACATCGATACAAATTTTCTTTCGAGGATGTAATCCCTCCACATTTTTAGCACATGCACCATAAGTTCTAATTCCATATTATAGGTGATATAATTGAGATTTTTTTTATCATCTTTCTTGACTCATAGAATACAACATACTCTTCTTATATCAAAACTCCATTGATGCCTTCCTTGCAGGCATCTATGCACACTACATAATATTTCTTTGGGTTTCTTATTCTGAGATCACAAGACAAAAAGAAACTTGGATGCCTCAAAATTACTTCACCATACATAAATAAATTATCCTTTTCCCAACCACCTATCGAGGGCTTCCTGTAAAAGGCCATCTCCACCCCCAACCCTTGGGATTTTTTTGAGACCATCTCAACTGGATCCAAAATCTTCCAACAATCAAAACCTCAACCAAGAATGAATCCCACCACACTTTGTCACACCAGGACATGGTAAGGAAAGGTTGAAACCACTGAAAATCTAGGAAAATTCCATGCCAATGACAACAAATGAACTAAATATTCAATTGCATGTGCCATTCATTCACATCCCAACAAGGAAATTACACATGGAACCCGTTACCTACAAAATATTCATTTTGTAGTCATTGATTCAACTTTTTCCTTATGCTCCCTTGCTTTCCTTTGCCTTCCTTTTCTTGTTCTTTTCTTTCTTTTTCTCTCCTCTTAGTTCCCTCTCTCTCCTTATGAAATTGACCAAAAGCTAGAACTCACAAATGATTTGAATTATGTCTGGTCTCTTCCTTTCCTCTTTTTCCTTTTTCTTTAATTTTCCTTCATTTTCTCTCTAATTTCCCTTGCATGCATATTTATGTCTCTTCACCTTCCTTTTTTCATATTTTCCTTAATTAAATGCCAATTATTTCCTCTTTTCCTTTGCCAAGGCCTTTTCCAATTTCTTTATCCATTAATTAAACCACAATTGATGTCCACTATAATGTTTACCCTCTATGTTTGTCCATCTCTCAATGGATTATAAGATTTACTAAAATCTAACTCTATCTCCAAGCCTCCAAACATCTCCTTCCAAAACTTGGAAGTGAACTTGTCATCTCTATGTGATATGCTCTTCTTGGGAACACCATCCAACCTCACTATCTCCTTGATGAAGATCTAGGCTTCGTCTCTAGTAGAATTAGTAGATTTTATTATAATGAAGTGAGCTACATTTCTCAACCTGTCAACCAAAAGCATTATGAAATCATGTTTCCTTGATATCCTCGTCAAATCTATGATGAAGTCCATGGAAATGACCTCCCATTTCCATTCTAGAATCAGAATAGGCTACAATAAATGAGTTGAGTGCTTAGAATTAACTTTTAGCTTTTGAGAGTCTAAACACCTTGCAACAAACTCAGCCATCTCTTTCTGTTGGAATTGTAGTGTTAGCATTGATGTCAAAAATATGGAGGTGCTCCTAGTGATATGCATGCGTGATGACTATTTGGTGATATGTGTTTGGTTAATGGTCTTATTAGTTGGAATTTATGTTAATGTACATATGACTAGACCTAGTGGAGATGATGTTGTGGTTGTTGAGGAGATGGATTCTAGACATGTTGAGTTGATTGTAGATGTTCCTGCTGCAATAGGTTGGAGAGTTTCTCTTCAGGTTTCATATGTCTCTACCTGTCTTGGAGACATTGGATTACTTCTACATGTGATGCATTATGGTTTCTTATGTTGAAGGTGTTTCGAGTGGTGTTGGAGGCAGTTCTATGCCTTGATGTTGGTACTGTAGGAGTTGGTGATGCTGATATAAGTGTTGAAGATGCTGCCATAAGTGTTAGAGATATTTTGGTTATCTCTTGAGGAGCTGGAAGTGTTAATCTTGGTGTTGATATTGGAAGAATAGGCCTTGCATGTCCCTAACTTGTTCTTGGCCTATTTCATCAGTCCCAGACCTATTGTAAAGGCTTGGAGGAGTGTTTAAGTATCGGAGAAGATGATGGAACAGGTGGTAGAGGTTCAAAGCTGAGAGGTTGAAGATTTTACTAAGATTTAGCCCTAGTCGCATGGACAGAGGCTTACAAAGTGATTGGAAGGTTCTAGTTGCATGGAGGTCAACCTATGGGAGTAGTTATAGCCCCAATCGATTTCAAACAGTGTTAAGGGTGAGAATAGAGGATTTACCGAGAGTTACTCAAAATTTCTCATGTTGTTTAGCTAATTTTTGTGTTTTGACGACATCCTTGATAAAAAAAATTCGATTCATGGTCATAAAAGTTTGTGGGACCTCCAGAAGCTGATTAACATTGAAAATATCAAAAAGGCTAGTGAAGTTAGTGGTTGATTGAGTCAATGAGTTGAATTTGGATCTAATCTATCATATGAACAGAGTTATGAAGACCAGTAGTTCTAAGTAATTACTGGGTTGAGCACTTTCATTCATCTACATGTTGGAGAAATATCAGAGTCATTGTGATTATGGTTGATTGTCTAGTTGTTGTGTGGAGTGAGTGTGAGCTTGGAGAAGACCCTACAAAATATGAGCTCTATTATGCAGAATTTCAGAAGATGTTTGCAACTAAAGTAACCATGAGAAGAAGTATGTTTTAGCCATGATTTTATGGAGTGAGTGAGAAGATGAAGTGAGGATTTCAGTAGAATATGAGGAGTTTGTTTTCTAGCTGGTGTGGAGTTTTTTATGGTAGGTAGACCTGAAAATTTGACATTTGATGAAATTTGATGCTATGTCATTGCAGTGCTCATGTTGGGAAAGGTTTTGGAGTCTAGTTTAAAAATAGATGAAAGGAGGATCACATGGAGGAATTGAAGGTGTGGAGGCTTTGAGTATATAGTGATTGGTGGATTCACTAGATGGAAACATTTTTTGCATCTAATGGCAGTTGGATAGTTTGGTAAAAATTGAGTGAGGCGCATTGGTCATGATAGTACCAATAGATCGAAGTTTGTATAGTTGTTTTTAATTTAGGTGTAACCTGGCGAGGATTGTTGATTGTGATGGCCTTCAGTGGATGGTAGTCTGTAGATCTAAGAGAGAAACATGTTCCTGTTAGAAAGAACCAACATACTATGAAAGAAGTCGAATCTTTTGACTCATGGGAATGAGCTAATCCATGTATAATTTTCTTAACAAGATAATAAAATAATTGAGCAACGCAGCAACAACAAGGTAGTTTTTTGTGTGGGGAAGGGTTTTCCACGTGACATCTTGTGTCTATTTTGTCACTTCTTTTTATGGTTGCATTTTTATTTGCAGTGCTCTAATCTCTCATTATGTGTTTCATTTTATGCATGTTTGAAGATTAAATAATTGGAGAAAAGGTATAAAAGTTCCACACTACTAATTCACCCACCCTCTCTATCGTGATCTAGTTTCCAACAATTTGTATCATAGCAGGGCTCTCAATTGCAGCTTGATCACTGGAGAGTGGATCTAGTAGATTTTGGAAAAAAAAAATGCATTTTTTTTTAAATGGTTTACTAAGGTATTCAAGTACTTCATGAAGGTAAATTTTCAATTTGGACAGTGAATTTGGATTCGTATTTCTTGTCCGTTGATGAAAATATTTGTTGTCAATTAAGTATGGAATTAAAGATAAATCTAATGATTTGGCTAGAAAAAATATTTTGAATAGTATTTCAATATATGATAGAAAGTTTGCGAACCATTGTGAGACTGCTGGTGAGCTCCAGTATTGCAGCAATGATGCGGCAACTCGTGGCACTCCCCACTTTACTTTTATCAACTCGGTAGTTCGTAACAAACTTGGAAGCGACGGTGCTATATGCACAAGTACTAGCTCTTACTGCAAGCTGTCACTTGATCAGTTGGCACAAGTTCTTTAGGAGCTCAAGCCAAATTGTATAAGTTCTCAGAAGAAGATTTTAACTATGATGGAAGGAAGCCAACTCAAAGAGGCTAGTCTACTTGCAGAAAGAAGATGAAAGCTGAAAGGAAACACAAACCCTAGCAAACCCTAGTTTTACTGACTAACCCTACTTGTGCAAGAAAAGAGATGTAAACTACTGAACTGGATGCCATTGACTCTTGAAAAGGTAAAATGCATGTGGTTAAGCTACTTCTGAAGGAAAATATGGAGAAATCATCTTTTTGTATCTTTAAGCAATTTTATGCAGAATTATTATGCATTTGTTTTAACTATTTGTGATTGTGCAGCGGTTTATTGGTGAAAGGAAATAGATTCGGCATTTGTAGGAGGTTGGGAAGGTGTGGAGAGGACCTAAGGAGTTTCTAGCACCCTTCTGGAGATTTCCACCGTGCTCAGATTTCGAAAAATCACTCGCATGAACTTCTATAGGAGGCTGCAGGGGATCTACAGGAAATTCTACAGGAAGTTCTACAGGAATAGGTTGAAAGTGGTTTTTAGAGGGTTGATGGTGGAAAAATGGTGGGGAAGTGGAAATGAAGGATGGATAGGGATGTTAAGGGGTCTAGAACCTAGTAGATGAAGCTCAGGAGTGAAAGAAGATGATTGGATTTGTTCAAAGGTGAAAGAAGCAATGTTGCACAAAAGTGTAGAAATTAGGGCAAGTTGGGAAAGTATGAAGAATGAGTGAAGGAAACCTTGAGAGATGGAATAAATCAGGTTGTGGGATGGATGAAGGACAGGCTGGAGTGTCTTATAGGTGTTCTGCACATTACTTTCCAAAACTGGTCTAGGCAAAGACTAAGAAAACAAAGATTTATCTATTTTGACCTAATTCTGACCTAGAAACCAGAAAAGTGATGAACAAAACTTTATAAATAGGAGGTTATGCAAGAAAGCTATGAAAACTAAGAGACAATAGATCTAAGTATGAGAACACAACTGATATCAACTTTTCCAGTTCAAACTCTAACACTAGCAATTGCATTGGAAGGCAAAAACAGTGTTTTTGTGGCAGCAAGAGTGTCTTGGTCTCAATTCATGGTCCCAAGGAGGGAGAAAGGAGATCGAGGAATTCTTGGTAGCCATTTTGTGAATATTTTCTATTATCAAACCATCAAATCAACCTGAAGCAAGAACAACTATCTTAATCATCAAAAACAACCTAAGTAACAAAGCAATATTTAACCTAAATAACAGAAATTATGCTATGAATGCAATAAAAACACATAAACGTACACAAGGGAGGTACTGGGCACTTGGGTTGGGCCCAACCGCAATATTTACAGCCCCCTAAGGAAAGATTAGAGCTAGTTCAAGGCTCAATTCATCTTCATTGATAAAAAAATAATAGTTACATCACAAAGCTGTCTGCAAGAAGAAGCTTGAAAATGAGCTGATTACAAGGCTGCACTAAAGTGCGAAAATAGACTATCAAATGGCTAAACTAGTAAGGCTTGAAGCCTTCCTATTTATGTGAATGAGGACTCCAGACAGTCCTCCTTAACTTTAGGAGCTTGGTTGCCAAAAACTACAGATAACAACCACTTCACTAGACCTGCTTGGCTACCCCTTGAAATCATCTTTGCTGGGCTATTGAATTCCGAGCTGTTGGTGGAGAACTCGAGGAAGGGGTCATTTAGTGTAGGAGACAACCCTCCTATAAATCCTCAGCCTTGTTTCTTTGAATTTTGCTGCCAATCTGATCATAAATGCCTGATCTTGGTCCAAAAATGTCCAAAAATATACAATAAGCACATATTAGAATTTGTGGTAAAGTGTCTATTCCCATTCACTCAATTAACATAAATATATTCAAAAGAATGCATAAAACTATGGAGAATGGTGGATTAAATGAGAATAATAGGAAAAATAAGCCCTTATACTTACCCATTTTCGGGGCTCATCATCATCCCCCTGCTGAATGTGTTGCTTAGCCTCTGAACAACTAATCGAGGTCATCATCTTTGATTGCTTTGACTGCCTCTCTAACATTCCAAGCTTCTAAGGTGATGTACTCCTCTCTATCATGAAAACCTACCTTTATGTCCACTTCCTCCCATTGTCTTTGTTCTTCTTCTTCCTTGACCCCTTCTAATAGTCCTAGTAGTAGTGGAGGGCTGAACTTAAGGCCGATTCAGTTGGCTTTCAAGTTCTGCATTGATTGTTTGTATAGGGGTACTCTTCTCATAGCCTCCCTCATCCTGGTTGGGGAGTGATACTATCTTATTTTTAGACTATGGGACAATGTATTCCATTGTCTTGTGTAGGCATGAAGGCAGTTCTCACCAAATAGCCTTTCCATATCTTCAAAGTGAGAAATGGCCTATGCTTGCCTTTCAACATAGTCAAGTGCAATGTGAGGGTTGTCTACAAGGTGTTGATGGACATATATGAGAGTTGAGGGATCTTCTGGTTCTGCCCTTATCATGAGTGGCTCACCTAGCTCCCTGGTCATAATTTTCTGAATCTCTACTGCCCTCTTCTCCTCATGGCTTAACTAGGAAGCCATGGCCATGAGTTGTAGGTCAGCTAATGTAGTGTTTGGGTCCCATAGATTCATGTTAGGAAGTGCCAAGTTGTGTAAATAGAATTCTGCTAACTTGGCGTTATCTTCAGCTGAGCTACTGTCACACAAATGCATAAATTGATTGTAATTCTGGAATGGGACGGTGCCCCTTTGGGCCAATGTTTTAATTTGAAATTGCAGCCATTGGTATTTAAGATATAATGCATAGGATTTAGCAGGTTGCCTACATTGCAAGGATTCTATTGCCCAGCTGGCCATGCAGGCCATTTGGGCTTCTTTTTCTTGTAACTGTTGTTTTAAAACCTGCACTCCTTTTCTTGCAGCAGTTTCATTAGCATCTCAACATCAGCTTGTGGCCCTCTCTCTTTCTGTTGTTTCTCGGTTGTTTCCTTGTCTGTTGGAGGACCTTCTTGCTGTTGTTTCCCTCCCAAAATTAATAGCCTATCTCACTTATGAACTTCCTGTAGCTGCAACTGCTTTTTAAGCAGTTCATTCTCTTCTTGTAGCTGGGCTCTTTTACTGCTTTCTATGTGCCTCACCATGGCCAACTCCCCTCTTAATTCTTTTAGCTTGTCCTCCATGTGGCCTATGTCCTCAACTCCTTTAGATTTGGCGATTTGCATCCATGTGTGGGTTCTGACCCTCTCTTTTTCTAATTCGAAGAATAAAGGTACAACAAATTTCTATGGGATGATTTTCCCACCCTCTAGTAGATTGTAAAAGGAGCCCAAATTAGGCTAAGGTGTTGACTCAGGTATTTCTTTGGCCTTGCTCCACCCCTGTGACTATTTGGCTACCATCTCCTCCAATTTCTCAGTTTCTTTTAACTTGGCTAGAGTTTCCTATAGAGATGTTTCAGCTTCCTGTAGAACTGCCTTTGAGTCCATCAACTTAATTCTCTCTTTCCATGTGGAGGTTTTTGGGCTTCCTCTTTCATAGGTGATGGATATCTTGGAAGGAGACTCTTCCTTCTTTTTAGTGGGTGTGTTCACAATGAAAATTGGTTCCGTTGATGGTGGCTGGGGTTTTCCCACTTTGATCCTTGTGCTTCTTCTGCCTTTAAAATACATGAAGTTTGCCTTTTTCTTTTTCCTTTTTGTTTTGTAGGTGTGCTTAATGCAGCAAACACAGCTGTTGCTTCCCTTGCCAACATTTCAGGGGATGTTTCTTTCTGCTGTTCTCTTCCTTCACTTCCTGTAGCCTTGTCTATGTCCACTATTTCTGCTTGTGTCACTGATATCTCAGGGTGTGTCTTTTCTTTTTCTTACTGGGTCCTTGCCTTGGCTATGGTAGTCTTCTTTTGGGCTTTATTTTCCTTTTTCTTCTTGACCTTTGTCATTTTTCCCTTCTTTGTTTTTGATGTTGTCTCCTTTTCTGCCTTAGGCTCAACAATCTTGTCAAATTCTTCTGTTTCCTCCTATTCTTCCTCTGTTTTGCCCTCTGCTTGAATGTCTTGTGCTCCCTCATCGTTGTTCTTCTCAATTTCTTCAGTTTGCTCCTCCTCATCATTACTGTATGGGCTAATGTCCTCAGTCAAAGTTCTGATGTCATCATCCCTAGACATATTTCTGAAAATTTCCCAAGCTATGGGGATAGTATAGGTGTGTCAGGCATCTTCCACCAACAGTTTGATGAGCCCATGGTGGGCCAACTGATCTGAGACCCCTGCATTTAATTTTGTGCCACATTCAATCAGAGACTAAAGGAGAAAATATGGGATGCTCAGTTTTATAGCTGGAGCCAAGTCCATCCCATATCTCAATTCATGCAGCAACCTGAAATGATAACCCTAAATTATGATAAACCTCCCTTCACAAGTGATATACTTCATTATTTGGTAATTGAATTCACTCCAGAGAGGAGGCAAGCTTGCCCTTCTGACCTTGCTTTCATCTTCCACCGGATGCTCCTCAGGCAGAAAAAATGTCTTCTTAGCAACTTGTCCCAATGATTTCTCCTCTTTGCTCCAAGGGAGCCCCAGTAGGAGACCGATGATTCTACTGATGAAATCAGTTGTAAGCTCTAGGGTCAAACCCCTAAAACTAACTGTGGCATGTGTCTTCGAATGTGGTCTTAGCGACATCAAAAACTCTTTAGCCACCTCATCATAACCCTGAATTCTGTCAAAGAAGGATATCTAGTTTGCCCTAGTGAAGAGGGCCACCACCTCAGGGTGCTCATACAATTTGATAGAGTTTGAAGGTTCTTTTCTCATGAATCCTCCTGGCATGGTGTTGAGTGCTTCTTTTTGTGTTTTAACCAGAAAAGAAAATGCTCAGGTGCAAAAAATAGTCAACACTGAAATAGAGGATAACTGAATCTATTTTTTTTTTAAATCAAAGAAGGGCTTTCCCTTGTGGTTCTCCTTACAACATCAACTTGAAATAATTCCCCTATTTTAAACTACTATCACCCTGAATTTGACTTTCTGTTTTTGAAAAGATTTTTTTTTTTTTACAGAACAAAGGATAAGGACATAGGTTCCTTTTTAGCAAGTGGATATATATGAAAATTCATTTTTTATTTTCACACACATAGGCTAGCCTCTACTATTGCATATATTTTTCTTACAAGAGAATTTGAAAAAATAGGAGGTAGGTTTCAGAGAAGAAAACAGAAACTGTGCAGAACTCAGGGAAATATGCAGGCGGAATTTCATTTTTTTTCAATCCAATGTCATGTTCAATTCACCACCTTACTCAAACAAGTCAAATGCAGAGAGGATTTCCTGAGCATACCTCATTTTGAGCTTGAATTTCGATGAAAATCTCAGGTTTTCTTTGTACAGTGTTGTTCTCTACCTTTCCTGTAGAAACCTTCCTGTAGAAATCTCCTGGCTCCTGTAGAATGAAACTGTGCTCCTGTAGAGCCCGATAAGCAGGAAGTTTTAAAAAAATTAGCAGAAAACTAGCGGATGAAGATTGGTTAGCTACTCTGGAAGTGGTAGGTGTGTATTCCAGTCGAGAACGTCATGAACGCAAAATGAACAAAGGGTGGTGAAGGCCTCAACTGTGCTGTCTTTTAACTGCTGGCGTGATTCGTGGTGAGGAGATGAGGTTGTCGTATGGGTACGTTATCCCCATCTAGACCGTTGGTCCTACGTCATGGTCATAATGTTTCTACATGCCATCTAACTGCCATCACCTCCCTTACTCCCGTTATCCACTGCCACCACTACCAGTCCTAAATGTTTTCTCCTGAATGGACATACCACACATGCTGGCTACGTATCTGATCGACTGTTTTGAATTTGACGGGGCTCATTTGAATTCCATGAGGATGTGTAACTGAATGAGGTTAGCCAGTTAACTGGCCATCGATTCCATTCAATCGTAACCATTTCCATAGTAATGCAGCTTTGAGATATGATTCATGCAACCAAGGAATAGGTTTAGCCACTTACCTGCTCAGTCGCGGTCGTGTTATGCATATTTCGGATTTTGGAACCCATTTCTTCATTGTTGTGGCTATTTGTGCACTGCATGCTCAGCCTCAGGGTTTTGCTGATGTTCTCATGTTCAAACAGAGCTCCTTGTATGTTTCATATGCCCTACTTTGCTGACCCTCTCTCTGGAGTATGCTCTTCAGAAGGATTAGCTGCTACAAGAATCCTATAGGATTTCCTGTAGCTGCTTCTCCTTCTGAAATTCAAGCTAATATCTAAGTAGGGCTACAGCTGCTAAAGAAGGTCTCAGCTGACAAGGAATCATAGATGGAAGGTATCAGGTAGGGGTGAGTGAAAAGGCTTTTGCTTTTATTTGTCATTAATTTTTTTTTTTGTTTGCAGCATGAAGGAAACAAAATTTTTGTGTGAGACTGCGTAGGGACATAAAAATGAGTGCAATGAAGGTGTATGGATATGGAAAGGCAACATAGGGCAATGGATGGTGGCAGGGAGGTTCACAGGCGTCATAGACAGATTTCCAACCTTCAGGTCCTCTTCTGATATTGATTTTGGATTTTCCGTAGTTTCTACAGGATCCTCCTATAGAAAATACAAAGTTTCCCTTAGGATGTGAAATTTCAGACCAAATGAGACCTAATGTTGGTAAAGGGTAATGGTGATGGAGGAATGGACTTTGAGGGATGCATGCAGTTTGGTCATGTTCTTTGTCTTTTTCTTGTGCGATCCTCCTAAAACCTACAATGACCTTCCTGCAACCTGCAATTTATTCAAAAGAAATTAGGTTTATTTTTTCTTTTCTTTTTTTCTTTTTTCTTTTTTCTTTTTTTTTTTTGTTTAAGACATCTAGGGCACGTCCAGGAGGTTTTCACCCTCACTTTCTGCCCTGGGCACCTCCAAGAGGTTTTCACCCAGGTATCATTTATTCCATTTTATTTTTTCTGTGTTTTTTTTCTGTTTTTCTCTTCTTCTTCTTTTTTTTTTCTGCTCATGGTGTAGGTGGAGTGGAGACAGGGACCTACTCCACTACCAATACTGATTTACCCAGATTCTCAATGAAACCTCGCTTGGAAAGGGGCTTCCTATAGATCTTCAATCTATGCCCATTTACGATTATGGGGATGGCTTCTTCATCAATGATCTGAATAAGGACTGAACCATTGTCATTACATGTTTCCACTGTATATGGTCCCAGCCATCTTGTCCTCAGCTTTCCCTTGAAGTCCTTGTATCTTGAATCATACAGCAATGCCCAATCTCCTCACTGAAATTGTTTTTCTTTGAGGTGTCGGTCATGCCATATCTTTCTTTGAAGTTGGACTACCTTTGAGTGGAGAAGGGCCTGCATTCTCCGTTCATCTAATCCATTTAGCTGAACCAATCTATCCTGTTGTACATGGTTGAGATCTAGGTCCAGCTGAGCTACCAACCTCAATGTGTTATATTCAAATTCTATGGACAACAAAGCCTTCTTCCCGTAGACCAGCTTATAGGGTGTGAAACCTGTTGTAGTTTTCCAAGTAGTGTTATAGGCCTAGGTGGCCTCAACCAAGCGATTTGCACTATCTTTTCTGCTTCTACTCACTACCTTAGTCAAAATCCCTTCCAAAGCTCTATTAGTAACTTCCACCTATCCATTTTCTTGTGGATGATAATGGGTGGAAGTTCAGTGCTTAATCTTGTGATGAGTGAGTAGGTCTTCAATCAGGTTAGAGGTAAACTGACTTCCTTGATCCGTGACTAATTCTCTTGGGTAGCCAAACTTATAGAAGATATTTTCCCTCAAAAAATCAGCTACTTTTTCTTCTATTGCTACTTTGAGTGCATTTGTTTCAGCCCACTTTGTCAGGTAATCTGTGCACGCAATGATGTAGGACTTTTGTTTTGAAGGAGGGTTGATAGGACCCACAAAGTCCATGCCTCACTTCTCAAATGGCTCGAAAGTCACTTGAGGCTGCAAGGGCATCTCATCCTTTGGAGTAGGTTTCCCCATCCTTTGACATCTGTCACATTGGCTGATGTATCTCCTGACATCTTGATGAAGAGTGGGCCAATAGTACCATGCCTGCAGAATTTTGAAGGCAGTTCTCTTTACTGCAAACTGGCTGCCACAGGGCCCATCATGACAGCTAAAAAGGATGTCAAAAACTTCCTCCTCCCTAAAACATCACCTCAAAATCTGATCTAGGCCAAGTTTAAAAAGATTGCCCCACAATCCAAGTGAATGGGGCACTTTTCCTCACGATCTTGCTCTTCTCTTTTGAGGACAAGTATGGCGAAAACTGTGCTAAAACCAAATAATTTACTATATCAACAAACCATGGAGAGAGTATTGAAATAGCAAATAGGTGTTCATCTGGCATTTGATCATCCACCATCCCTTCTTCACCTACAAGCAGATCTAGTCTAGATAGAAAATCAGCAACAACATTTTCCTTACCTGGCTTATCAACAATGGTCAAATCAAATTGCTGCAATAAAAGTGACCATCTAATGATACAAGCATTTACATCAGGTTTATTCATCAAATACCTAATTGCAGCATGATCAGTATGCATGAATGTTTAATAGCCAGTGATTTAGTGTCTGAACTTGTTTAGGGAATGGACTACAGCAAGGAACTCTTTTTTGGTTACAGTGTAGTTTAACTCTGCCTTGGACAGGTTTTTACTAACAAAATATATGGCATACGGTACCTTCTCTTCAACTTTTCCTAACACTACTCCTATAGCTTTGTTCGAGGCATCTGTGCGAATGTGTAAAGGTAGAGCCCAGTTTGGACATCTCAAGATTGGGGCAGTTATCAGCTTACCTTTCAAAGCATCTAGAGCCTCTTGACAGTTGTCAGTCCATATGAACTCAGCATCCTTTCCCAAAAGACCAAACAATGGAGAGGCTAGCTTACTAAAATCTTTAATGAATCTTCTATAATATCCTTCTAAGCCTAGAAAACTTCGAACATCTCTTACCTTTTGAGGAGGTGGGACCCTTTGGATGATAGAAATCTTGTTGGGATCCACCTGTAAACCTTGCTGAGAGATTGTATGACCTAGCACGGTCCCTTCAGTCATTAAGAAATCACATTTATCAAAATTGAGAGACAGGTTCATTTCAATACACCTGCCTAAAACTTTCCTCAGGTTAGTCAGGGCTTCTTGGAAGTTAGAACCATAAGGGGTAGAGTCATCCATATAGATTTCCACTGAATCATGAGCTAGCTCAGCGAATATACTCAGTACTACTCTCTAGAAAGTGGAAGGAGCATTGCACAACCCAAAGGGAAGGACCCGATAGGCAAAGGTACCCCATGGACAAGTGAAAGTGGTCTTATCTTGGTCTTTTGGGTTGATTTGGATCTGATTATACCAGCTAAACCCATCTAGGCAGGAAAAGAACTTCTTTCCTGCTAGGCCATCTAACACTTGATCTATGAAAGGCAAAGGGAAATGGTCCTTCTTGGTGGCTTTGTTAAGTTCTCAATAATCTACATAGATTCTCCACTTCCCATTTTTCTTGGGCACAAGCACCAAAGGAGAAACCCATTTGCTGTCAAAGATGGGGTAGATGAATCCTGCATCCCAAAACTTTTGCAATTCTTCTTTGACAATGTCCTTAAGGGCTGGATTCATCCTCCTTTGAGGCTGCCTGACTGATTTACAATCCTCTTTAATGTAAATCTGATGAGTACAAATTGAAGGGTGGACTCCTTTCATCTCCTTATAGCTCCAAGAAAAAGCATCCAAATGGTTGTTCAATAAGCTACATATCTCTTTCTCCTGAGAGGTCGATAGGGTTGAGTTGATCTTCAAGGTTCTTTTAGGGCCAAATTCGACATTCTTAACTTGTAGATAGGTCGGATCAACCACAGAGAGATCAACTAAACCATTGGCTTGGGTTTCTTCCACCAACTCTTCTAATGGCAACACATTGGGGGGCAGATTTTGAATCAAATTCTCAATAAGATCATCCTCGGTTTGAGGACCTCCCCTGGTGGCTTCCACTATGCACAATGGTGTGGAGTAGACTTCATCCTCATCTTCCTCCTCCAACCAGAGAGGTAAGTCATGTTCTAGCAGAGGTTGGGCAGGAGGATATAGGACTAGCTATTTGGACATATGCCCATTCTTGATGGTCATGCTCCCAGCTTGACAACTAATGTAAGCATCCACAGTAGCTAATCAAGGCCTTCCCAAGATGAGGGGATACCAGTGAGCTTTTCCTTTGGCTAAAGAACCAAGAAGTCAGCAGGGTACTCCCAGGAATCAATGGAGACCATGACATCCTCCACAATCCCCTCAAGAGTCACAATGGAGCGGTCTACCAACTGCAGTACTGTTGAGGTCTTTCTTAGGGAACTCTAAAGGTTGACTTTGAGCATAGTGTCCCTAGTCATTACGTTAATGGCATCCCCTAGATCAATCAAGGTGTGGGGGATTATGGTGCCATTGATGTGGATATCGACCGCAGGACTCCCAGGGTCCAGATATTTTGGACAGATTACCTGTCCCAACATTAGGTCAGACAATTGTCCTATGACATTGATAGTTGGGGCATCTCTCTTGTGCCTACTTGGGTGCCTGAAACACTTCTCTTTGATCAACTTGTTGTAGATTAGTACATATTTTATCGCTTGGAGAAGTGGTATTTTCTCACATAAATATTTAAGTTCTCCCAAAAGTTCAGTTTCTTCTGGGGTTGGTTGTGTGGTTCCAGTTAGTCTCTCAAGAAAGGGTGGAATGGCTTTGGGTTCACTTTCCTGTTTTTCTTCCTCATCCTCCTTAGGAGGAGGTTGGCTATTTTGGAGAACCTTCCCAGATCCTAGGTTGATCTCCTAAATCTCCACAACATAGGTAGGGCATGTTGTCTCTCCAGTATATACCTACTAGGCCTGTCTGTTATTAGGGTTCAGGTTCGGTTGAGTAGGTATCTGAGGTTGTCTTTGAGGAGAAGGAGGTAATGGTTGTGGTTGAGCAGGTGGTGGAGGCAAAAGAGCATGAGGAGAGTTGTATTGGGGCCTCCACCCTTGATGAGGTGCATTCCACTGAGGTTGTGGCTGAGCGTGAGAATGAAACAAGTGAGCAGCTGGTTCAGTATGGTATTGAGGAGGATACGACCAAGGAGAGGGTGTGGACCAGGAAGGATGAGCAGGGGGACCCCAATAAGGCATGGGTGGCTTGATTGGGGTTGTAATAACTCTGGGATGACCCTTGTATTCCTTTTTGGTAAGGTCTGGATCCATGTGGCCTCCTTCGGTTCATGAAGTAGAGTGGTTTAGTGGCTCCTTCAGCCCCTTGGTACATAGCTTTAAATTCGGGCAAGGAAGGGCACTAATTTGTAGGATGGTCTTCTTCACAGACAAAACACACTTCTACAGAGTGCAATGGACATTCATTCCTAGGATGCTTTCTAGTGCACCTGGGACAAAAGATGGCCAAAGCCCTTTCGGCTTCCTCTTGCTTCTTTTGGATTCGCAAGGTATCCATTTGCATGGAAATAATCTATCTCATCTCACTTTTGAAATCTTCCATCTGGATTGCAAATTCATTTTTAAGGAATGAACTAGATAAGGGGGTACTGGCTAAGAGTCGACTTCCCCTACCTCGCTTTCTGGCTGCCCTAGAATGGTTTCTAAACACAATATTTATGTCATCATAAGGTAGCTGGTAGATGTCTCCCTCGACTAGCAAATGGAGGGTATCTAGAAGGTCTTCAGGGACTCTTCTGAGCAGAACCAACTTCAGAGATTCAGGGTCAAGTGTTCACCTGGCCGTATTATAACCGAGTTGAAACCTCTCTTCATAGTCTTCTAAAGATTCATCACTTCCCATGGTCATTCAAAATATTTCTTCTTTTGTATCCTTTGACCTAGAGTAATCCCGATATTTGTTGTTAAAGGCTTGCTGCATCTGAGCCCAAGTTGTGATACTATTTCCAAGTAGCCCCATGAAATAGTGTAGTGCTGCATCCTTGAGGGTAGAGGGAAAGAGTTTCAACTTTTTCTCGTCTTCTGCATAGTCATGAGTTCGACAAAGGACAACAAACTCAAACAAGAAGGTATCAGGGTCTTCAGTAGTCAATCCATGGAAGTGAGGTAAGGCTGAGGGACTTATGTTTTTCATTTTTGTGTCCCCATTGGTCTCTCAGATGGGAAAGGCACCTTCTACTCTCTCCCCATTTCCTCTACCATTTATTTTTTCAGCCACGGTCTCAGGAGGAATGGTTTCCTACTCTTCTTCTGTTATAGGATCTTTGTATATCTTTGGACGTTCACCTATAGGTTCTTTTGAATCACTACCACCAAAGAAGAGAGAAGGGTGAATCAGTGATGTGGTGGGGGTGTTGGGTAGGAATTTTCCTAAATTGTCTTTGTTCCTACGAGGCATGAAAGGAAATTTCTTTTTTTGGGTGATTTTTGTTTCTTTTCTTTGCTTGTACCTGCAAAAAATAAAATAAATTGAACTGCAACTAACTAAAATCTATCTTGCTGAAATGAAAATACAGAATTGAAATGAAATCAGGAAAGGACTAATCTATTTTGCTGAAATGAAATTGCAAAATTGAAATGAAAGCAGGAAATTGTAATCTATGCTTGCCGAAATGAAATTGTGGAATTGAAATGAAAGTAGGAAATGCTAATCTACACTTGGTGAAATGAAATTACGGAATTGAAATGAAAGCAAGAAATGTCTAATCTACTTTTTATAGAATTGAAATTGCAGAATTGAAAGGAAAGCAGGAAATATCTAATTAACGCTTGTTGAAGTGAAATTGCAAAATGGAAATAAAACAACTACTCTACTCTTGCTAAAATAAACTACTTAGTAGAAGGTTGGAGTAGAAAATAGAAGAAATCTAGTAATCACAAAATACTCTGACATTTCCCCGACAATAGCACCAAAAAGATGGTGAGCTCCAATATTGCAGCAATGATGCTGCAACTCCTAGGACTCCCTACTTTACTTTTATCAACCCGGTAGTTTGTAAAAAACTTGTTGGAAATAATACTGAGAGGGGGGGGGGGGGGGGTGGTGAATCAGTATTATCAAGTCAAATATTCCCTTTTTCAAGTCCAGATAATATACGCAACTTCAGTTAGAGAAAACCGCGTATACACGCAACTACGTAGAAGGAAACCCGTGTATACCATGCAAACTTATAATTTACTTTATCTTATAGATTTTGATTATTAATCTGTGTATCAGTATCAAATAAAAAGTAACCAAAAATAGTTTAACAGAGCAGAAGACAATCACACACAAGAACACAAGATATAAGGTGGAAACCCAATGTGGGTGAAAACCACCTGCTACAATTCATCTCTATCTTCCTTTTAATTAGAAACTTCTTTTTACAATGATTCTGTACTGGTGCAGTCCTTTACCAGTACGCAGGCTATAACCTGCAGAGAGCTACAACCCTCTCTCATTCTCCAGCTTCTCCTGGAAGGGAGCTACAACCCCCTTAGCTCTTGCACTAGCCAAGATACTAGTACGTAGGTGCTGACCTACAGAAGGCTACAACCTTCACTTTCTTCCAGGGACCACGTTTCATAAATTTTCAGAATGGATCCATGAACATCAATCAAACATCAAGAATTTCTGTATCAAACAATCTCCTTTTCATCAATTATAACTGCATCAAGAAAACACTTCTCTCACAGCTGTACCCAAAACACAGTAATAGTAACTACACAGCAAATTCTAAACCCAGAACGCTGCAACAATAAACAGAAGCAGCTAGAACACAACTCAAAAGATATACGCTACTTCAACAACCCGAAACCTGTGTCCATACGCTTCTGTGTTTGGACCAACCTGCGTATATGATGTTTTTACTCATCGAACAAGCGTGTATATGCACCTTCGCTTCACTGAACCTGCGTACAAATCTATAAAGGATAATTCACAAATATTCAGACCCAGATTACCAGATTTATAGATCAAGCATGTGCCATATCTAACGGATCAAAATCATACAAAGATATTATAATTCAAACCTTAAGGTTATGACCCATCAATAGAACTTATCCTTCTCTTTGCGCTAAGGTTCCTCCTTCATTTAGATCCAGATCTGCACCATAACTCATCAATATTTTAGATCTACCACTTTATCAGATATTCAATATTTCAGATGATCCTTCGCCAAATGATCTGCTTCCTCTTTTATGGACTTAGTCCCTTCACAATACCACGGTCCAAAACCATAACAAAAACAATACCATGGACCCAATACTTGGGATCAACACTCTTGACGAGATACCATGGCCCAAAACCATAGGTTCAATTACCAAGGACTAAATACCACAAACCAAAAGTAAGTTCTCCAACATGTACACAGTTTTCCTTGCATGAAAGTGTGTGTATACGCATACATGCCTTTGTAAGTCTAACCCGTGTGTATACATGCCTTAGTCTAAGTGAACCTGCGTATATGTATTTTCCTTCATTCTGAACACCTGAGATGAATTCTATCACCAGAGTGAGTTGCCATCAAGGACAACACCTGATCCATAGTTCCAAACTTGTGCCATAATGCCAACAATCTCCCCCTTTGGACTTGATGGCAACCCCAAGATCCTCAAAGTCATTCTCCCCCTTTGTCATCAAGGGCAAAGGGTTGTGCTCTCCTTGAGTAAATGCTGAAATCTCTGCTCTATTGTGCTGATCATGCTCCCCTTGATTGTAGGCAAGATCTGCAAAAATATGTTCTTCAAGAAGAACCATGACTTATACACCCTAAAAGACCTTCCTATCACCAAAAGACTCTATACATACATCATCACCCAACCAAGTGGGGATACATCAGAAATTTACATATGACTACCATGTACATTACATCATTCATCCCAGGCATAGTGCGGAAACCAAAATAGGTCGTTACATGACCTTGACATCATAAAGAGATACATGACATAGAGACAAAATATCTAGAGCATGACTTATGAAAGTCACAACAACTGATATCAGCAGCATCTGTCAATCACTATTCAGATCAGCAACCATGATTTCCTTCTGTTCTCCCTCTGCATTTTTTCCACCTGAAACCAACAATAGCTATGAACATGAACCAAAAGCTTCTAAGACAATGCCAACAATACATCATTAGAAGTTTATCTACTCCCCCTCAACCTGTGCCAGAAGGTCTCTGTCAGACCCATATCAGACTATCTTCAACCAGAGCCTGTCCCTACTGATATCCATCAAGCCTCTATATACACGATTGTATCTGTATAAACCGGCGTATGTGCGCGGATCCTCTTCAGCCAACTCGCGTACAACTACTTTTCTCTGAAACAGACAAGTTTTGACAGCAGGATGAAGCATCAACTACTCCTAGCTTCTATCTGAGGTATTCAAATGTCTCCTTGGGCAGTGGTTTGGTGAGTATATCAGCAACTTGTTCCTTAGAGGGAACATATTCCAATTTGACCTTTTGTTCCAACACTTGTTCTCGAGAAAATGATACTTAATTGGTATGTGCTTAGTCTTTGAATGCATAACAAGATTCTTTGAAATGGTGATTGCACTTGTATTATCACATAAGGTGGAGATAGGTGGTGTACAAGTGATTTGAAAATCCTGTAAGGTTTGCATCATCCAAAGGAGTTGATTGCAGCAAGATGCAGCAACCACATATTCCGCTTCAGCTGTAGATAAAGCAATCAAACTTTGTTTCTTGCTGAACTAAGATACTAATCTGGAGCCCATAAAGAATTCACCACCACTTGTGCTCTTTCTGTCATCCATGCTTCCAGCCCAATCTGCATTTGTATAAGCATGAAGAGTGAGATCTGTATCTCTCGGATACCATAAGCCATAGTTTTGAGTTCCTTTAAGATACTTGAAGATTCTCTTCACTGCCTGAAGATGAGTTTCCTTTGGATTTGCCTAAAATCTTCCAACCATTCCCACTGCATGCATGATGTCTGGTCGTGTACCTGTCAAATAAAGCAAACTTCCAATCATGGATCTATAGGTTAGTTGATGCACTGCTGCTGATTCATCATTTTCACTGAGGCTACATCCTATAACCATAGGGGTACATACTGGTTTCGAATCTTCCATGCCATATTTCTTCAAGATCTTCTTGAGATACTTGGTTTGAGACAAAAAGATACCGCCTTCATTTTGTTGGATTTGTAGACCAAGAAAATATGTCAGCTCTCCAAGTAATGACATTTCGAATTCTTTCTGCATCACCAAGGCAATGTTTTGACTCATAGCTTCTTCATTGCTGCCAAAGATAATATCATGTACATACACAACAAGTATTAGCAATTTGTCATCTTCAATTTTTATATAAAGATTGCTATTTGCTGATCCTTTTGAAAAGCCTTGTTGATGAAGGTATTTGTCCAAACGATAGTACCAAGCCCTCGGAGCCTGTTTAAGACCATAGAGAGCCTTTTTTAGTCTGCATACAAGATTTGGATCAGTCCCAAGTGTTAGTGTTAGTCTTTGCAGCCTTCCTCCCAGTGATCAAACATGCTCTTACAAAGTGATTTTAAGGTGTCCAGGTCAAATTTTGTCATTTCAGTGAGTCTTCAAGTAAAATTTGATCACTAGGAATTAGGTCTAGGGTTTGCTTTCACTCCTTCCAAAGTCGTCCAAATGTTGGTCTATGTCACTATTCAGCTGAGTCTACCATCATTCTGAGGGTTTCCATCATCATGTCAAGTTCCAATGGGTCATTTTACACCTTGTTCATGCTTCAGTTGCGCCTAGGTAAGGTCATTTCCCTCTCTCTAGGGTTTTGAAGGAAATTTCTCTTGGACGGTCAAATCATCGGCAAAAATTGTATCCTGATGTTCATACACCTTCCCCTATCCTTGAAATACCTTATCAAACACTTCCCATCATTGAGATTACCCAAATTCCTCATTTTCGCACAAACCCTAGTTTCTTGCTACAACTTGGCAGTTTTCTAGGTTGGGCCTGTGTTTTTTCTTTTTGGACCCCTTCCCCTCACTCAATATTGAAATTCAACTTTCCCCTACTTCTTAACATCCCTCCCTACTTCCAAAATTTTCCCAATAATTTAGAAGCCACTTATCCCCTTCATTTCGCTTCATTTCGACAAATCTCTTGTTCCACACATCGGGATAGGTTCTACTCCAATGATGTTTCTGAGCAGTAAAAGATGAATTTGGGAAAACTGAGAGAGGCTTTTGTCCATAGCATGCCAATGAAGAAAAACCCCATTCCCTTTTTACACAGGTGTCATTTTTTGGAGAAATGTGAAAAATACAATCGCCTCGGGAGAATTGATGCACATCTGAAGTGACCTTGGGAAAATAAAGCTTTCTCCTAGCTCGGTTGGCCAAATGACTTGCTTGATGAGCCAAATGATAACTAGACACAAATAGATTTCCAATGATCGATCATGAGCTAAATTTTGAGTTGAGGAAGGCATTCAAAAGTTGACTGTAGCAGCACTCTGCCTTGAGGCAGCCTCACTGGGCACATTTTGACCAATCTTGGGAGATTTGACTTTTGATAGGGCAAATGAACTCCAAATTGAAAAATTCTGGTTGTGGTGGAAATTAGCCTCAAATATCGTTCCAATGAGCTATCTTGAACCCAATTTGGACATAGGGAAGGCCTCCAAACGTCGCCTGGAAAAGAGCATGGCACACAGAGGGAGCGCGGCGCACAGGAGGAAATTTGCGCGGCGCACATAGAGAGCGCGACACAGAGGGAAAAAAGGCCTGAAGTTGTGCCATTTTGCCTCAAATTTCTTGTGAAGTCCATCAAATTGCAAGGTAGGCTCTATAACATCACTTGGTTATCAAATTTTATGAGTGATATGGTGGTTATATGCCTATGATTGAATGCAACAAATTTCATAAAGACAACCACAAGAAGACACCTATTCAGCAGGAGATACAGGCTGATTGAGAGATTTGGCTTGAAAGTATCCACATCCACTTAGAGAAGTTGTTGGTGAAAGCAAACAAGAACAGGGATCACCATCACATCATGAGGCTTCTTTGCATGATGAGGAGCTCATTGAGCATGATTTTGACCTAGTTGACTTGGAGGCACAAGATGAGCATAAATACAACAACAAGTCATCAAAGAGAAGTATTCTCAAATCATGTAGGCCAAGGACAATTTGATACGGGCCAAATTTATCATTTCATTCCTTGATCAAGAAAACAGTCAGCTTAAAGCACAACATCTACCTATGGAGAAGAACAATTGAAAGTCAAGAAACAAGAGATGAAGGGAAAGCAATTAGTGGACCATGATAACATTGAGCACCATGAAGAACATGTGGCAAGAAAGAGGCCAAGAACAAGTGGGTCACCATGAGCATCTCAGATGTATATTTTCCCTCACCTTGATGGAAGACAAAATCACCATTGCAGGGAATGATTTCATGTTTTCAGTAGATTCCATCTCTCAAGCTACAGGCATACCAAACCATGGTGAAAATTGGTTCAAAGACATGAACCTAGACCTAGAAGAGTACAAACCCTAACTGAAATCATAATATAAAGAAACTCACTCACATGTTTCCCCATTCAGATATTTTTGGAGATATATGCACCATTAATGAAGGTTATCATGAAATTCTTCACATGTGAGGGAAAATTTTCCAGGTTGCATCAATATCACATAATGCTACTCATGCACTTTATAGCAACCAAGTCGCTCAATTTGAGTAGTTACTTGTATAGGAGCTTAACCAAGATGTCTAAAAAGGTGAAATTGAAAGGAAAAGTGCATTATCCCAGTCTCTTTAATCATAGCTTGATAAAGGTTATGGTTCTCCATCAGTTGACAAAAAATAACATGACATGGGACACTTTCATTGAGGCAGATTTGAACATGCATATAACTACTTCACCAAGCCAGCACCAAACTATGTCAGCACAGTCAATGGAGGTTGGGTCATCAAGAAAGAATGATGAGGTTCCAAGGCACCTAGGAATGAGGTGAACAATACATATCAAAGAGGTAGAAGGATTGTGTTTTCTCCTAAAACAGAGGTAAGGAGCCAGCCCATGATGAGGGGCCTTCAGGAGAGCCATCAGGTGAACGAGAGACTGAGTTCATTCTCCTTCACGATGATGAGACCGATACAGAGCCAAAAAATGTAGAGCTTAGAGAGGTCATCCAGGAACAACAATCAGAGATTGAGGCCTTGTCCCTTGACTTGGAGAGGGCCAAGTGGAACATGAAGTACCTGGAGTAGAGAAACAAGCAGCTTGAGGACTAGCAGGCGATCATGGAGCTGCAAAACATTTGAGAGCATCGCCAAGCTGCTTAAAGAAGAAGGGTTGAGCTCACATCTTTGGAGCAAGAAATCAATGAGGATAGGGAGGCCAACCTTGATAGGGTCAACATGCATTTGGAGAGGCTGCTAGACAAGGCTGACAAAGACCTTGCTCTATTGAGACACATGGTATTTCATTACAGGGCACGAAACATGAGCGCTAAGGCCCGAATAAAGAGTTTAAAAGTAAAATTGAGGAAAGCAACAAGGAGGGAAAAAGAGGCAAAGGAGCAAGATAGGCTTAGAATCTTTGCTAAGGTTTCCTTGGCTCAGCATGGCACCCCATAGAGAACCTCCAACCCAAATTTCAAGAAATTTGGGGAATTTTTGGTCACATGCAAATTTTTTGGACAAAAAACAGGGATTTTCTCCTTGTGCGCCGCGCCACTGGCGCGACCCTAAAATTCTAGGGCTCCAATTGAGAAATGGCTTGTATATTCGGATTCAGCATGGAAAATTACGATTACTAGTGTCCAGGCAAGAGATTTGGGAATGATCTGGGTCACCTAAAGGTCAAAAAACACCCAAAAATGGCCTCTTTGCCACTTTTTTGACACACAGAAAGCAGTCTTGGGAGAATGGAGATTTGGAGGGGCAAATGAGCATCAAATTTGAAAATTCTATGGGGTTAGAAAGTATACAGGACACGCTTTCTAGCAAGCCCACTTGGACACATTTTTGACACCTGCGAGTGCCCCAAAACAGGCCCCAAAGTAGCGCGACGCATAGAGAAAATGGCGCGGCGCATAGAGGAGAAAATTGCCAATTTGCTTCTGTTTCGCAAAATTTTGGGTCGCGACTTCTCCAAGTGGGCCCGCTCATCTACAATTTGGTTTTTTGGCACCAAAGGCAACATTTAAAGTGTTTTTTCTCTAGATTAGCTTCTATCCAAGTGGCGAAGGAAGGCAAACGGTCACCCAAAGCCAAATGTCATGTTTGCAATGCTGCACCTATAGCTGATGGTTGGCTCTCCATCTCCATTTCGCAATGATTCGAGTAACTCCCCAACCCTTGGGCGTTCTATCTCTTCCTCACACATTCTATATATTGTATGCAAGTTATTTGCAAAGGGTTGGTTGGCTTGTAACTTCTGGGAGACTGTGGGAAAGAAACTCTGTTTCTTCACTGTGTATTTTCGACAGAGAATTAATGAAAGGCAGCAGCCCTGTTTCATGAGATTCTTGTGGTTGTGAGTGTAGCAAATGTATTTCTTATCTATTCATATGTATTTAGTTATGTTTAATAATTCATTTCATGCTCATTTCCAGTGAAATTTTCTGAGTTAGATTAGGTAGAATCCAATTTTTATTGCTCTGCCTGTGGGAAAATTTCATGTTTCAGTGTTATTCTTCTGTTGAAAAGGATTCATGTCACTATGCCCTTTTCACTTTTTCAACAATCTTTTCATGCCGTGGTAACTCAAACTAAATTGTTACATTTTCCGCCTACCTTGCCTCATGGAATAATCTGTGCCTTTCATATTCAATTCTCTGTTCTTTGCTGAGCGCTGGTCCCATAACATCCCAGAAGCTCGGTCATTTCATAAAATTGTTTCCAGAATCCCTATTCACTTACTAGCCTAAGGTAAACATTGTATTGTAAGTCATCTCAGACCGTTTTCGATCATTTATTCACTGAGCGTGACTCGGAGAGAGCCCTCTCCTGCTCTGGTAGGGCTAGCTACCAAACTAAGCATGGTTTGTGGTTACCCTAATTTTTTCCTTCCTTCAGCCTAAGGCAGATTTAGGTGCTAACATAGTGGCGAATCCACTAGCGACAAGTTTACTTGTAGATTGTTTTGCCCCAAGTTCATATCTCAAGTTCCTATCTGACTATTGATGGTGGACGACGATCAGACACTGCAAAGGCTAAAAGCATTCACCTGGCGACTCCATTCACTGAAGAATCCAGCAATCGGTGCTTCATGGTGGCTCCACTACAGAGAGATCAGTAGCTTTGACATTTTTAAGATGGATCAGATTACAAGAAGATACACTCCCATGAGCTGAGATCACATCCTAGGTTTTCCAAATAAAATGCCCAAGGTAGATTGGTCAAAGAATTTGCCTGTGTTCAGAAATGTAGAAGGTAATGACACTGCTCATCTGGTGAAATTTCAGATTCATGTGCATAGATTGAAGATCAATTTTCTTGAAGACTGTTTGATGAAAATGTTTATGGCTACCCTGGAAGATGAAGCCCGATCTTGGTATGAAAGTTTGCCGCTTGCTTGTATTTATTGTTTAAAGGATTTCCATGCCCTGTTCATTGAAAGATATCAAGAATCGTATCCATCATTAAATTTAGTTCACGACTGTTGCAAATATGCTTCTACTTTCATTGAAAGCCTTAAAAAATACTATGAGGATGATAACTTAATGGATGATGAGATCATGGAAGCCTTTAACGAGAATCCATTTCAGCAACATGAAGAGAAACTAGAAGAGTCCCATCAAGATGCTCAGGAAATGTTGCAGCAGAATCAAGATCTTTGTACAGTGGAAAATGAAGGAATTTAGCATCTTGACAGTCAACATGAATTACATGAAATAGAGCAGCAGGTTGAAGAGTTACATATGGCCGAAAATGAGGAAAGAAGAAGTTTTATTTCAGATCTGGTTGAAATAAATGAGGATAAGTAGGTAAATGATGTTCCAATCTCAGAAAATGATGATGATAAACCAGATCGAGAAACAGATTGTGATGAGGAAAAACATGTTGTTCCGAATCTCATAGAAGAGAATTGCATTGTTTAGGCTGCCTCAAATAAAGAAGACAGATTCACAAGCCTAACTGCCCTCATCTCATCAGAACACAGCTTTCCGACCAAGGTAATCCATTCAATTCATGAACAACAAGAGGATATCTTTGTTCAAGTAGGTGAAAAAGTTTCTCTGGATGAATTTATGATAGATGATAGAGATGTCATGCTTGAGTTTCAAGAATCATCTGAAGTTGCTTTTCTCATGATTAATGAATGTGATGAATGTAATGAGAATCTGGCTGTCATATCATGCCAAGATGATCAGAAATATATTCAGACTATAGCCGACCAGACCATTATGGATTCCATTTTAGATTCTTCTTCATATGTTTCATGTTTTGAAACGTTCTTTGAAGAGGAAATCTCCTCATCTACTTGTTCAGAATTTTTTGAAGACCAGGAACGTGCTCTTATTTATGAAGAAAAATCAGAAGCAAGAGAAAAAGACATCTCGTCTTCTCAGCAGGAGGTGGCAAAGGTAAATCTTCATGTTTTTCATGATCCAATGGAAAATCTGTTACAGTCAGCAGTGAAGGTCATTATTGCAGTATTCAGTGATGAAGGAGATCATGGTCAATTATGTTTTTGGAGGCCCAGTTACCAGTATCTGTTGTTGACTAGAAGATCTAACCTGGAGAATCAATCAAGGAGGCATCTACTTGATTGGTTACATTGGAAGACACATTACACATGATTGTACATATTGCATTAGTATGCAGGTGGCTGTCATCATGATTTGAAACCCTGGAATCTTGATGGACTGCTGCCATTGAATAAGTTTTGTCAGTTCTTGTTTGAGTTAAGTCCATCATGAGTCATTTCCTTTCGCATAAAGTCAAGTTTTTTAGTCATTTCAGTTTGCATTGAGTCAGTTTGAGTCAAGTTTCAGTCAATAAATTGAGTCATGTTGGTTTGTCGAAATAATGGACTCCATAGCCCAATGGACGAAGGCACTGTCTGCTCACCCAAAGATCTACAGTTCTTGGCACCTCCAAGGAGCTGCCATCCCTATTGGAGCCAATGTTAGTGTGAGTCTTTGCATCCTTCCTCCAGTGATCAAACATGCTCTTACAAAGTGATTTTAAGGTGTCAAGGTCAAATTTTGTCATTTCAGTGAGTCTTCAAGTAAAATTTGATCACTAGGCATTAGGTCTAGGGTTTGCTTTCACTCCTTCCAAAGTCATCCAAATGTTGGTATATGTCACTATTCAGCTAATTCTACCATCATTATGAGGGTTTCCATCATCATGTCAGGTTCCAATGGGTCATTTTACACCTTGTTCATGCTTCAGTTGTGCCTAGGTAAGGTCATTTCCCTCTCCTAGGGTTTTGAAGGAAATTTCTCTTGGACTGTCAAATCATCGGCAAAACTTGTATCCTGATGTTCATACACCTTCCACTATCCTTAAAATACCTTATCAAACACTTCCCATCACTGAGATTACCCAAATTCCTCATTTTCGCACAAACCCTAGTTTCTTGCTACAACTTGGCAGTTTTCTAGGTTGGGCCTGTGTTTTGCCTTTTTGGACCCCTTCCCCTCACTCAATATTTGAAATTTCACTTTCCCCTACTTCTTAACATCCCTCCCTACTTCCAAAAATTTTCCCAAGAAGTTAGAAGCTGCTTATCACCTTCATTTCACTTCATTTCGACAAATCTCTTGTTCCACACATCGGGATAGGTTCTACTCCAATGATGTTTCTGAGCAGTAAAAGATGAATTTGGGCAAACTGAGAGAGGTTTTTGTCCACAACATTCCAATAAGAAAAACCTCATTCACATTTTACATAGGTGTCATGGTTTGGAGAAATGTGGAAAATACAATCACCTTGGGAGAATTGATGGACCTCTGAAGTGACCTTGGGAAAATTAAGTTTTCGCTTAGCTCGGTTGGCCAAATGACTTGGATGATGATCAAAATGATAACTAGATAGAAGTCGCTTTCCAATGAGCTATCATGAGATAAATTTGGAGTTGAGGAAGGCATTCAAAAGTTGACTGTAACAGCACTCTTCCTTGAGGCAGCCTCACTGGGCACATTTTGACCAGTCTTGGGAGCTTTGACTTTTGACAGGGAAAATGAACTCCCAATTGAAACATTCTAGTTGGGTTGGAAAGTAGACTCAAGGACCTTTCCAACAAGCTATCCTACAGCCATTTTGGACACAGGGAAGGCCTACAAAGGCCGCCTATAAAAGAGCGCAGTGCACAGAGGGAACACGGCGCACTGGGAGGAAATTTGCGCGGCGCACAGGGAAAAAAGGCCTGAAATTGTGCCATTTTGCCTCAAATTTCTTGTGAAGCCCATAATATTGCAAGGTAGGCTGTATAACATCACTTTCTTATCAAATTTTATGAGTGATATGGTGGTTATATGCCTATGATTGAATGCAACAAATTTCATAAAGACAACCACAAGAAGACACCTATTCAGCAGGAGATAGACGCTGATTGCGAGATTTGGCTCGAGAGGATCCACATCCACTTAGAGAAGCTGTTGGTGAAAGTAAACAAGAACAGGGATCACCATCAAATCATCAAGCTTTTTTGCATGATGAGGAGCTCATTGAGCATGATTTTGACCTAGTTGACTTGGAGGCACAAGATGAGCATAAATCCATACAACAAGTCATCAAAGAGAAGTATTCTTAGATCATGTAGGTCAAGGACAATTTGATAAGGGCCAAATTTATCATTTCATTCCTTGATCAAGAAAACAGTTAGCTTAAAGCACAACATCTACCTATGGAGAAAGAACAATTCAAAGTCAAGAAACAAGAGATGAAGGGAAAGGAATTGGTGGACCATGATAACATTGAGCACCATGAAGAACATGTGGCAAGAAAGAGGCCAAGAACAAGTGGGTCACGATGAGCATCTTAGATGTATATTTTCCCTCACCTTGATGGAAGACAAAATCACCATTGCAGGGAATGATTTCATGTTTTCAGTAGATTCCATCTCTCAAGCTACAGGCATACCAAACCATGGTGAAAATTGGTTCAAAGACATGAACCTAGACCTAGAAGAGTACAAACCCTAACTGAAATCATAATATAAAGAAACTCACTCACATGTTTTCCCATTCAGATATTTTTTGGAGATATATGCACCATTAATGAAGGTTGTCATGAAATTTGAGTAGTTACTTGTATAGGAGCTTAACCAAGATGTCTAAAAAGGTGAAATTGAAAGGAAAAGTGCATTATCCTAGTCTCTCTAATCATAGCTTGATAAAGGTTATGGTTCTCCATCAGTTGACAAAAAATAACATGACATGGGACACTTTCATTGAGGCAGCTTTGAACATGCATATAACTACTTCACCAAGCCAGCACCAAACTATGTCAGCACAGTCAATGGAGGTTGGGTCATCAAGAAAGAATGATGAGTTTCCAAGGAACCTAGGACTGAGGTGACCAATACATATCAAAGAGGTAGAAGGATTATTTTTTCTCCTAAAATAGAGGTAAGGAGCCAACACATGAAGAGGGGCCTTCAGGAGAGCCATCAGTGAACGAGAGACTGAGTTTGTTCTCCTTCATGATGATGAGATGGATACAGAGCCAACAAATGCAAAGCTTAGAGAGGTCATCCAGGAATAGCAATCAGAGATTGAGGCCTTGTCCCTTGACTTGGAGAGGGCCAAGTGGAACATGAAGTACCTGGAGCAGAGAAACAAGCAGCTTGAGGACCAGCAGGCGATCATGGAGCTGCAAAACATTCGAGAGCATTGCCAAGCTGCTCAAAGAAGAAGGGTTGAGCTCCCATCTTTGGAGCAAGAAATCAATGAGGATAGGGAGGCCAACCTTGAGAGGGTCAACATGCATTTGGAGAGGCTGCTAGACAAGGCCAACAAAGACCTTGCTCTATTGAGACACATGGCATTTCATTACAGGGCATGAAACATGAGCGCCAAGGCCCAAATAAAGAGTTTAAAAGCAAAATTGAGGAAAGAAACAAGGAGGGAAAAAGAGGAAAAGAGAAAGATAGGCTTAGAATCTTGGCTGAGGCTTTCTTGGCTCAGCATGGCAGCCCATAGAGAACCTCCAGCCCAAATTTCAAGAAATTTGGGGAATTTTTGGTCACATGGAAATTTTTTGGGCAAAAAACAGGGATTTTCTCCTTGTGTTCCGCGCCACTGGTGCAACGCTAAAATTCTAGTGCTCCAATTGAGAAATGGCTTGCAGATTTGGATTCAGCATGGAAAATTATGACTACTGGTCTCCGGGCAAGAGATTTGGGCAATATCTGGGTCTCCTAAAGGTCAAAAAACACCCAAAAATGGCCTCTCTACCACTTTTTTGACACACAGAAAGCAGTCTTGGGAGAATGGAGATTTGGAGGGGCAAATGAGAACCAAATTTGAAAATTCTAGTGGGGTTAGAAATTAGATAGGATAGGCCTTCCAAAAAGCCCACTTGGGCACACTTTGGACACATGAAAGTTCCCAAAAGTAGGCCCCAAAGTAGCGCGATGCACAGAGAAAATGGCGCGGCGCACAGAGGAGAAAATTGCCAATTTGCTTCCGTTTCACGAAATTTTGGGTCGCGACTTCTCCAAGTGGGCCCGCTCATCTACACTTTGGTTTTTTGGCACAAATGCGGAATTTAAAGTGTTTTTTCTCCAGATTATCTTCTATCCAAGTGGCGAAGGAAGGCAAACAGTCACCCAAAGCCAAATGTCATGTTTGCAACGCTGCACCTGTAGCTGTTGGTTGGCTCTCCATCTCCATTTCGCAATGATTCGAGTAACTCCCCAACCCTTGGGCATTCTATCTCTTCCTCACACATTCTATATATTGTATGCAAGTTATTTGCAAAGGGTTGGTTGGCTTGTAATTTCTGGGAGACTGCGGGAAAGAAACTCTGTTTCTTCACTATGTATTTTCGACAGAGAATTAATGAAAGGCAGCGGCCCTGTTTCATGAGATTCTTGTGGTTGTGAGTGTAGCAAATGTATTTCTTATCTATTCATATGTATTTAGTTATGTTTCATAATTCATTTCATGCTCATTCCAGTGAAATTTTCTGAGTGAGATTAAGTAGAATCCAATTTTTATTGCTCTACCTGTGGGAAAATTTCATGTTTCAGTGTTATTCTTCTGTTGAAAAGGATTCATGTCACTATGCCCTTTTCACTTTCTTCAGCAATCTTTTCATGCCATGGTACTTCAAACTAAATTGTTACATTTTCCACCTACCTTGCCTCACGGAATAATCTGTGCCTTTCATATTCAATTCTCTGTTCTCTGCTGACTGCTGGTCCCATAACATCCCAAAAGCTCGGTCATTTCATAAAATTGTTTCCAACACTTACTAGCCTAAGGTAAACATTGTATTGTAAGTCATCTCAAACATTTTCGATCATTTATTCACTGAGCATGACTCGGAGAGAGCCCTCTCCTGCTCTGGTAGGGCTAGCTACCAGACTGAGCGTGGTTTGTGGTTACCCTAATTGTTTCCTTCCTTCAGCCTAAGGCAGATTTCGGTGCTAACACCAAGAATGAAACCATCTGGTTGCTCAATGTACACTTCTTATTCTAAGTCTCCATTTAGAAAGGTTGATTTCACGTCCATTTGAAATACTTTGAACTTCTGAAAGCTAGAGAGAGAAAGGAACATTCTGATGGCCTCAAGTCTAGCAACAGGAGCAAAAGTTTCTTCAAAGTCTATTCCTTCTTGTTGAGCATACCCTTTACAAACAAGTCTGGTGTTAGTTCTAATCACTTCCCCATTTTCATTCAACTTGTTTTTGAAGATCCATTTTGTCCCTATGACATTCTTATCTTTTGGTCTAGGAACCAACTTCCAAGTATCATTCTTTTCGATCTGCTCAAGTTCTTCATCCATTGCCTTGACCTAGCATTCATCTTTGCATGCCTCTTTTACATTTTGTGGTTCAGTGGAGGAGAGCAATGCCAAATAGCTTGAGGCTTCTGCAATTGTTCTTCTTGTTTGTATACCTGCCTCCTTTTGCCCCAAAATTTGAGATTTTGGATGATTCTTCTGAACGTACCTAGGAGGAGTCTTATCTTCTATTCTTATCTATTCTTCTGGTGCCTCTTGAGCTTCTTCTTCATCATAAGTCTGATTTGATGTTGAAGGATAGTCCTCATCATCTTCGAAATCTTCAGAATTCACTTGCCTAGGAATGTTTCCTTCTTCATCGTCAACAATTCTTCCAAGTCTTTTGTTGTAACACTTATATGCTTTGCTGTGAGGAGAATAACCAAGGAGAATGCCTTCATCTGCTCTAGGTTCAAACTTGCCAAGATTTTCATCATTATTTTTAATATAGCATTTGCTTCCAAAAATTTTGAAATATTTTACCGAAGGAGTCTCACCATACCAGAGCGCATGAGGAGTTTGAGTGCTATTCACCCGGACATTTGTCTTGTTGAGAATAACAACTGCAGCAAATGCGGCTTCACCCCAGAAGGTTGCAGGAGTTCTAGACTCATCAAGCATTGTACGAGCCATTTGTGGAACCGTTCTGTTCATCCTTTCCACTACTCCATTTTGCTGAGGAGTCCTAGGTGTAGAGAATTCCCTTCTTATTCCATGTTCTTCACAAAAATCAAAAAATTCATTCGACGTAAACTCTCCTCCTCGATCAGACCTGAGGCATTTAATTCTGTGATCTAATTTTTTCTCCACCAAGGCTTTGAGTGATTTGAACTTTTCAAAGGCTTCGTCTTTGTGCTTCATCAGTCCTATCCAACACATCCTGGAATAGTCATCAATGAATAATATAAATTATTCTTCTCCTCGAGGTGACCTTTTCCTAGTTGGACCACATACATCAGTATGGACTAGTTCAAGTGGCCTGTTGGCTGATCCTTCCTTCTTAGGGAAGTTAGTTATGGTTTTCTTACCAAACTGACATGATTTGCATATTGTATTGTCTGGGATTCTGATGTCTGGAAGACCACGAACTGCCTGGTATTTGCTTGCTTTCCTTATCTGTGAGAAACTAAGATGCCCCAATCTTCTGTGCCATAGCTAGTGTTCATCATTCTTGCTCAGATAGCATTGATGTTGTCCTTCTTTGAATATGTATAAATTATTTGGAGTCCTTACACCTTTGATCACTATTTTTCCTGTATCAATATCACGAACACTACATCCATTTGATCAAAATATTACCTCAGTTCTTTGATCACACATCTCGCTGACACTTAATAGATTATGCTTTAAGCCATCAACATACATGACATTTCCAGCTTTGACCCGTTCTTTCAACTGAACAGAACCTTTACCTTTTATGAGAGCAGGGGTGTCATTTCCAAAAGAAACCTTCTCCTTCTCTAAAGCACTATATGACTGAAGTTTTTCTTTATCACCTGTCATATGTTTCGAACATCCACTGTCGATGTACCATTGATTTTCCTGCCCTTCCGCATATAAGGCTATACCACATCTTTCTTGTTGGGGTTCTTTTATTCTCCATGATTTGGCACTTGAGGCTTGCTCCTTCTGAGTTGTCTGCCGAAACCTGCTCCTGCATTCAGAATTTTCATGACTTAAATTGTTACAAATAGAACATTCTATTTCATTTTCAAGAGCAGAGAAGTTCTTTTAGGTCCTTTTCATGATCCCAGTCATACTCCTCTGTTTATGATCTTCTCTAGTCATGATTGTCTTATAGGAAACACATTGAGCTGCTTTGTGACCAAAGTTATGACAAGAAAAACATTGGCCATTGAAGAAACTCTTGTGATTATCAAATCTACCAGCCAAATGATTGTAGTTCCTATTGACTTCCATTCTTGAGGCAAATTGATAAGGTTTTACCTGTGGCTGGTTGTAGCTTCTGTTTGTCCTTAAAGTAGATTGCCCCCGATTTACCTGGTGATTTCCATTGGGTCTTTGTTCACTTCTCCTTGCAGCATCAAGATAACTCTTGGAGGTAGATGGTTTCTACGCTTGAGTTGCTTCTTTATTATATCCCAGACCTGTCTTGATTAGTGGAAAGTGATGCACTTTGATAATCTCATCTAACGTGTCAGATCCTTTAACAAATCTAAGATTAAGAGCTTTTGTTTTCTCAATCTCTTTTCTCAGTCCCACGATTTCACATTCTAACTTTTCATGATGTTTTTCCTTTTCAGCAAGTTGGAAATGTAGAGTATCTATGATCACATTCTTCTCTTCTAAACAAATTTTGAGTCTAGAAATCTCTTCATAAAGACTTTCTTCACCTATAGCATCCACAAAATCATCATATTCAAAAGCCATTAAAAGTTTATATTTATTACCTTGTTCATCTTCGTCACTATTTGAAAGTCCATCACTATCTTCATAAGTGTAATAGCTTTTCTTATTTACATTCTGTTTCTTGTTCCATCTAATAGGTTCCTTACCCTTGTCAATCTTATCCTTATGAGGACATTTGGTAGCATAGTGACCAACTCTTCCACAAGCAAAGCATTTGAAAGGTAACTTACCTCTGAATCTTCCAGCACCCCGTTGAAGATTCTTGACAAAATTTGATTCTTCCTCTTCATCTGACATATGCCCTAACTCATAGTAATCTCCTTTTCCTAAAGCCTTGAAAGCAACTTCTCTCCTATCTGATGGTCCTCCTTTCCTCATTTCGTAAGCAGTCAGAATTCCATGCAGCTGTGACATGGTAAGGCTCTGTAGATTCTCCTTTTCTTCTATTGTAGAAACTTTTGATTCAAACTTAGGGGACAAAGATCTTAGAACTTTTTCAACCACAACAGCCTCTTTTATTTCTTCACCCAAGTTTTTCATATAATTAACAATCTCATCTACACGAAGGAAATAGTTAGCCACACTTTCATCATTGTGCATTCTGAGATTTTCATACTGAATTCTGAGGGTTTGAAGTTTTGCTCATTTTACCTGTTCATCTCCTTCATAGCTCAAAACAATCTTCTCCCATATTTCTTTTACGGATTTATACTACATAACTTTGACAAATTCTGATTGAGATAGACATCCTAATAGAGTATTGACAACCTTTGCATTCATTTCATATAGTTTCTTACCAGCCGAATCTGTAGGAGTTGAGGATGGAAAAGTGTACCCTATATCTATGATATCCTAGACTTCTGTACCAAGAGATTGCAGATAGGCTGTGACTCTTACCTTCCAATAGACGAAGTTGGTCCAATAAAAAATTGGTGGCCTGATAGATGTTTCTCTCTCGTAGTTGCTCATGATGATGGATCTTCCTTCAAGCGATCAAGCTTCTTCAGAAGGACCTTCTCTGATACCAATTGTTGGAAATAATACTCAGAGGGGGGGTGAATCAGTATTATCAAGTCAAATATTCCCTTTTTCAAGTCCAGATAATATACGCTACTTTAGTTAGAGAAAACCACGTATATACGCAACTACGTAGAAGGAAACCCGCGTATACCATGCAAACTTATAATTTACTTTATCTTACAGATGTTGATTATTAATCTGTGTATCAGAATCAAATAAACAGTAACCAGAAACAGTAAAACAGAGCAGAAGACAATCACACACAAGAACACAAGATATAAGGTGGAAACCCAATGTGGGTGAAAACCACCTGCTGCAATTCGTATCTATCTTCCTTTCAATTAGAAACTTCTTTTTACAATGATTTTGTACTGGTGCAGTCCTTTACCAGTACGCAAGTTGTAACCTGTAGAGAGCTACAACCCTCTCTCGTTCTCCAGCTTCTCCTGGAAGGGAGCTACAACCCCCTTAGCTCTTGCACTAGCCAAGATACTAGTACGTAGGTGCTGACCTACAGAAGGCTACAACCTTCACTTTCTTCCAGGGACCACGTTTCATAAATTTTCAGACTGGATCCATGAACATCAATCAAACATCAAGAATTTCTGTATCAAACAATCTCCTTTTCACCAATTAGAACTGAATCATGTAAACACTTCTCTGACAGCTGTACCCAGAACACAGTAACAATAACTACACACCAAATTCTGAACCCAGAACACTGCAACAATAAACCAGAAGCAGCTAGAACACAACTCAAAAGATATACACTACTTCAATAACCTGAAACCTGCGTGCATACGCTTCTGTGTTTGGACCAACCTGCGTATACGTTGTTTTTACTCACCGAACAAGCGTGTATATGCACCTTCGCTTCACTGAACCTGCGTACAGATCTATAAAGGATAATTCACAAATATTCAGACCCAGATTACCAGATTTATAGATCAAGCATGCACCATATCTAACGGATCAAAATCATACAAAGATATTATAATTCAAGCCTTAAGGTTATGACCCATCAATAGAACTTATCCTTCTCTTTGCGCTAAGGTTCCTCCTTCCTTTAGATCCAGATCTGCACCATAACCCAATCAATATTTCAGATCTAGCACTTTATCAGATATTCAATATTTCAAATGATCCTTTGCCAGATGATCTCCTTCCTCTTTTATAGACTTAGGCCTTTCACAATACCACGGTCCAAAACCATAACAAAAACAATACCATGGACCCAATACTTGGGATCAACACTCTTGACGAGATACCATGGCCCAAAACCATAGGTTCAATTACCAAGGACTAAATACCACATACCAAAATTAATTTCTCCAACATGTACGTGCTTTTCCTTGCATGAAAGTGCGTGTATACGCATACGCGCCTTTGTAAGTCTAACCTGTATGTATACACGCCTTAGTCTAAGTGAACCTGCGTATATGTCTTTTCCTTCATTCTGAATGCTTGAGCTGAGTTCTATCACTAGAGTGAGTTGCCATCAAGGACAACACCTGATCCATAGTTCCAAACTTGTGCCATAATGCCAACAAAACTTGGAAGCGACGGTGCTATATGCACAAGTACTAGCTCTGACTACAGGCTGTCACTTGATCAGCTGGCACAAGTTCGCTAGGAGCTCAAGCCAAATTCTATGAGTTCTCAGAAGAATCTTTTAACTGTGATGGAAGAAAGCTAACTCAAAAAGGCTAGCCTACTTGCAGAAAGGAGATGAAAGCTAAAAGGAAACGCAAACCCTAGCAAACTCTAGTTTTACCGACTAACCCTACTTGTGCAAGAGAAGAGATGTAAACTACTGAACTAGATGCCTTTGACTATGGAAAAGGTAAAATTCATGTGGTTAAGCTATTTCTGAAGGAAAATATGGAAAAATCATCTTTTTGTATTTTTGAGCAATTTTATATAGAATTATTATGCATGTGTTTTAACTATTTGTGACTGTGCAGCGGTTTATTGGCGAAAGGAAATGGAGTGGGCATCTGTAGGAGGTTGGAAAGGTGTGGAGATGACCTAACGAGTCCCAAAAGCCCTTCTAGAGATTTCCACTATGCTCAGATTTCGAAAAATCGCTCGCATGAACTTCTACAGGAGGCTGCAGGGGATCTACAGGAAATTCTATAGGAAGTTCTACTGGAACAGGCTAAAAATGGTTTTTAGAGGGTTGATGGTGGAAAAATGGTGGGAAAGTGGAAATGAAGGATGGATAGGGATGTTAAGGGGTCTAGGACCTGGTAAATGAAGCTCAGGAGTGAAAGAAGATGGTTGGATTTGTTCAAAGGTGAAGGAAGCAATGTTGCACAAAAATGTAGAAATTAGGGCAAGTTGGGAAAGTATGGCGAATGAGTGAAGGAAACCTTGAGAGAGGGACTAGAGTAGGTTGTGGGATGGAGGAAGGATAGGTTGGAGTGTCTTACAGGTGTTCTGCACACTACTTTCCAAAATTGATCCAAGCAAAGACTAAGAAAACAGAAATTTATCTATTTTGACCTAATTCTGACCTAGAAACCAGAAAAGTGATGAAAAGAACTTTATAAATAGGAAGTTATGCAAGAAAGCTATGGAAACTAAGAAAAAATAGATCTAAGCATGAAAACACAACTGATATCAACTTTTCCAAATCAAACTCTAACACTAGCAATTGCATTGGAAGGAAAAAACATTGTTTTTGTGGCAGCCTTGGTCTCAATTCATGGTCCCAAGGAGGAAGAAAGGAGATCGAGGACTGCTTGGTAGCCTTTTTATGGGTCTTTTCTATTATCAAACCATCAAATCAACCTAAAGCAAGAACAACTATCTTAATCATAAAAAACAACCTAAGTAACAAAGCAAGATTTAACCTAAATAATAGAAATTATTCTATGAACACAATAAAAACACATAAAAGTACACAAAGGAGGTACTGGGCACTTGGTTGGTCCCAACCCCAAGAGCTACAGCTCCCTAAGGAAATATTAGAGCTGGTTCAAAGCTGGATTCATCTTCATTGATAAAAAAATAATAGTTACATCACAAAACTGTCTGCAAGAAGAAGCTCAAAAATGAGCTGATTACAAGGCTGCACTAAAGTGCGAGAATAGAATATCAAATGGCTAAAATAATAAGGCTTGAAGCCTCCCTATTTATGCAAATGAGGACTCCGAATAGTCCTCCTTAACTTTAGAAGCTTGGCTGCCCAAAACTGTAGATAACAGCCACTTCACTAGACCTACTCGGCTGCCCCTTGAAATCATCTTTGCTGGGTTGTTGAACTCCGAGCTATTGGTGGAGAACTTGAGGAAGGGGTCATTTAGTGCAAGAGACACCCCTCTTATAAATCCTCAGCCTTGTTTCTTCAAATTTGCCTACCAATCTGCTCATAAATTCCTGATCTTGGTCCAAAAATGTCCAAAAATCTGCAATAAGCATGTATTAGACTTTGTGGTAAAGAGACTATTCCCATTCACTCAATTAACATAAATATATTCAAAATAATGCATAAAACTATGGAGAATGGTGGATTAAATGAGAATAATACACAAAATGAGCCCTTATAGTTACCCATTTCCGGGGCTCATCAATTGCCAAAGAAATGTTGTATAAACTGTAGAATTTGTATCTTGGAGGAACATTTCTTTTATCCAAAATGGAGAAAAATGCAAAGGATTCTAAATTGCAGTAAAAAATCAATCCTCCTCACAAGAAGAATATGATGGCACTATTGATTCTAATGATAGATCAAGCATCAGTTTCAAAAGTGATAAGAAATCCAAGGTGAAGGCACTACAAGTTGATGTTCAAAGACTCGTGGAAGAAAACAGAGATCAAAAAATGTTTCTACAAATATTTTATGGAAAGGAGTATCCATTCAAGGAACAAATTTCAGATATAAAATTTTAGCTACAAGAAGGAATGAAGGTTGAGGTTGGAATAAGGAAGTGGTTCAATGAGTTGGAGGATGAAAGCCAAAGTTTGAAGGAAGAATTGTAGAGGCTCAAAACTAGTGCTCAAGCTTTAATACAAAAATTTGAAAATGTTGGAGCATCTAGTAGAAGCAATAAAATTGAAAATATCCACCCATCCATGAAGAATAAAAATAAGAGAAGTCGGTCCAATAAGAAGAATAGAATTGGAAATTATTATAATTGTGTAGTTCGTGGTCACATAGTAGAAAGTGGGAGTATTAGAGAGATCAAACTCTCTAATCAAAAGGAGAAGCAAAAGGAGAAGCCACATCAAGGATTCATATAAAGGATATCTCTTTCTTTCAGGTATAATAGTCCATTTTATGGTTATTGTTTCTCATCAAATGATGTTGGCCATAGGGTTATTGACTATAAGGCACATGCTAGGAATAAAAATTGGTTCATCATAACATATCAGGCTATTCCCCATTTCCTTGGTCACATTATATGTTTTGCATGTGATAATATTGGCCATAAGGCCAAGGATTGCAAGTTTCCCATGTGTTTTAGGAGATCCAACTAGTGAGAGGAGGGTATGCAAAGCCAACCACATAAGAAGACGGTGGATCAACATATGAAAATTTGGAGGACAAAAGCACAGAAAGGGTCTCCCACCAAAAATCAAGGAATGCATGGTCTCAAAGGGAGCATATGGTTGCACTATGAGTTGCATGCAAATTCGTATTTGTGAAGCCATATGGGAAAGTGTATGTGTTCAGGGGGAGTCCTTAAGTTTTGAAGTGTTATTTCCAATTTGTTCTCTTTTTCTATTCCAGTTTCTTTTAGTTGGAGTAGCTATATGTTCTTGTTTGATTGAGGCTAATGATGATATTGGAACCATGCACTGTCAATGTGTAATGAGGGATCACACATTCAGAGGGGTTCATTTTCCTTCCAAATGGCTTTGGAATGTGTTGGCATTGTGTAGGAAACGAGTTTTGTTGTTGCTTCCATATAGTAGTAAATTTATATATTTTGCATGACATAATTAGTTTACTGATGAGGATCATATTTCTAGATTATATTATGTCATGTGTAATGTTGACGCTATGGATATTTGTTGTCTCATCCAGATTGTGCACTTTATGCCTCCTGTTTTATTTCTAGATGCATTATGTTGCCATTGATGACATTTTTAAGCATGCTATTGATATGTATTTGGATGGATGAAATAATGAGTTAATGTTGTTACTTCATAGATTAGTTTTTCCTACTTGGATGCATTGCATATTGGCCATATCTTGATGTTTGGAGATATTACTTTTATTGGTTCATATGTTGTTGGTTTCTTGTTCATTTTTTTCTCAGAGATTATGTTGATGTTGATGAACCTTATGTCGATGAGGATATATTTGTTGTTGCCTCTATGATATATTACCATGTTACTATTATTATATGATATTATTGTTGTACAAATGTGGAGCATGGTGATCTTGCTGCAAGATGTTCATTGGTAGGATGGTGATGGACAAGGTTTTAAGTGGCCATGCACTAGTATATGGTTTGGTTAGTTATCCTACTACTGCTGGTACATTTGGAGAGCTTATGTCATGCCTCATGGAGGCTTTATGTTCAATGGATATGCCATGTATTGAATTGTTGATGCCATATCGAGCATATGTTATTGCTCATTGTTTCCATGTACTCATGATATTTCATGTTTTGGGCATGTATTGATGAGATCACAATTGTGTGTAGATGTAAAATCCATGTAATATCATTGTTTCATATTTTGGGCACACTACTCATCGACTTATTCATGGTGTCTAGTGTGTATTGTCATTTACTATGTATGGGTCAATGGAGTCCAAGTAATGTATTATGATCTATATATTTGATGTAGCCCCTCTTCATTGGGTGCATGATGTAAACTTGGGTCCATAATAGTATGGATGGTGATAGGTGTAAAGGAGTTATATGTCAGTACAATGTACTTGTCACAACAATGTAGTTTCTCCACGAAGCATTATTGTATTGTAATGTATTGTATAACATGTCCTAAGTCATATGGAGTCATGTTCATGATGAGTAGCATATTTCACTTGGAAAGGAGGCTTATTTCAATACGTAGAGTGTATGATTACATCCCCATTACATGCCTAGGGGAGCATGTTCAGTCTTAATGGCTGGCATGGCATTGACAAATAGATTATTAGCAGATGAGGTTCCAATTTTGGTCTACATCAATCTTGTATTATCACGGTGTTGATTATGATAAGGGGAGTCCTTTTCTCATCTAAAAAACTATTGGCATGGTACTTTTGTGTTTGTATGGACCTTTTAGATTGATTTCAAAAGGGGAGCGATTTGGATGGTTAGATTTCAGCCTCACATGTTTTATTGAGGTTGAAATCAATGCCAAAGGAGCAGTTTGTTGGCATTGTAGTGTTGTCATTGATGTCAATAGTATGGAGGTCTTGTTGGTCATATGCATGAGTGATGAGTGTTTGGTTGATGGTATTGTTAGTTGGCATTGATGTAAACATACTTATGACTAGACCTAGTGGATATGATGTTGCAGTTGTTGAGGAGATGGATTCTAAACATGTTGATTTGGTTGGAGATGTTGTTGCGGTAGGAGTTTTGAGAGCTACTCTTTTAATATTTTAATTGTTTGTATTTTGAATTTCTATATGATAAATAGAATTAAAATAATAATTATGTATTTCATATCCATATTTATAGTATGGAGTTTCTTTAAGCCTTACTTATTTTTGTTCTAATCCTTTTTACTGATTTCCCTTTTGCAGTTTAGGAAGTGATTTGAGTCATAGGAGCATGAGAAGGAGTAAAATGGAAAGGAAACATAAAGCAACACCCTTAGAGGAGACCTAGTTCTAAGGAGCCTCATTTTGGTGACAACACAACCCATAGCCATTCATTCTACTTTTGTGACTCTTACCAAATCATTTCTATCCTATTTCCAGTTACCTCTCTATTATGACAATGGTACTAAACTATTGAATTCTTTCCATCAAACTTTTTCCACTTGCCTATCCAACCATTTTCAAGAATGGCATAGAAGGAGGAGCATATGTAAAACTCCTGAATTTAAAGACTATGTCTATATGGATTTCTTCCTTATATTGCTTTTGGCCCCCATTTCTATAGATGCCGCTTCTCACTTTCCCCAATATAAGGAAGATTCCCTCCAATCAGCCTTGAAATTTGACCTAATCTACACCGAATCTGGTTAGGTTTATACTATAATTCTCGATCTACCTCGACCTGGGGCTATTAATACACTAGCACCATCTAATGTCACTGATGGTATTGTTGGATCCATTTCACACCGTCAACTTAAACCATATTCTCCAACTCTGATGAGTGATGGTCAACTCCCCAGAACAACTAGTTCCTCTTACACCTATCCATCCCCCAATATTCCACATGGAAACTCTTATTCAGGTCCCAGCACAACATATACATATCCCTATCCACATCAAAAGATGTCAGGGCTAGTTGTGTCTCTAGGTGTTTATCGTAATTTTCCCCACCTCCTTATTATTTGTATGCACCGCCTAGCACCCCAGCCCTATTGACACCAATGCCCCAGCCCCCCATGCCTCCTCCACCTCTGCCACAACAACAATTTCCTCTACAAGCTCAAGTGTATGCTGGGTAGAGCGTAATCAGTCCCCCAACCCAAATAAAAGGACAAGTGGAAAGGTAACCAGAACTAGCAATCTCAAGGTAATCAAGGTAGCTAGGGTCCACCACCTAATGCACCTTAGGGAAACCAGCATAACCCCACAACCCATCAACAAGGTAGATAACGCAAGAAAAACAAGGCTATATGTACAAACAAACCTTACAGCTGTTGCGGCGTATATGGCCATTATACTCACGAATGTCCCATTTTACCTCATATGCGTCAAGTATGGGAAGCTAAAGTAGCTTCTTCTCGAGAATTGCAGCCCATAGCTCATCCTCCTCCTTCTTCATCTTAACTAATTGTGCTTACCAATCCTTTTCCTCACTAAGGATATCTTGCTACTCAACCTACATGAGGTTATACAACTCCCCCATCTCCACCATTTGGTCATAATGATTATCATATTCTTATGATGAATTTTGACGAAATCAACACCAAACAGGTTAACCATTAGAATCAATGATGTTGATATGACAAGCCATCCGCTAAGTCAGCGACTGAGTCCCAACCCCACATTTCCACCGAGCCTCTGTCCTCATAAAATGGTACCTTACAGATCCCTCTACCTATGGTACAGGTTATCCCCAAGATCCCCAAAGGTCCACTATGTCAAAACATTGCTTCTAATAAAGTTGCCCATACCTATAGCATAGTAGATGACTTAGTGCAATATCCTACTGTCATGTCAATGCTAGAAGACCTCTAGACATGCCCACCCCAACTGAAATCTCTACTCTTTGATTTGGGAGTTATGGATGCCTCTGACGGTCATATGGTTATATTTTACATTGCAAAGTTGAAACATCCCCCGCTTCCTTCATCTGTTTCATTTCAAATACCACTCTCTATAAGAAATTCCAATGTTCAACGATGTATTATAGACGAAGTTGTTTCCACCTGTGTGATGGATTCTAGTGTTGCGAAGAAACTTGGTTCACCTGACCTATCTCCTTCCAATATCACTCTTCATTCTTGTGACGATCGTCCCTCTTAGCCCCTTGGTCTATATTGCAACTATCTTATCACCTTCGCTGACAAGTTTGTCTCTATTTACATCAAGGTAGTTGATTCCCCATTAGATTATAACATCCTCTTGGGTCATAGTTACACCTATGCTATGTCATCTATCACATCTACAATTTCCCATAAGATGTTCTTCCCTCATAATGGAAATATCATCACTATCGATAAACTGAAGTACTATGATCTTAAGTCTCAAAGTTCAACATAGTCCACTTTGAGGATCCGAATTGGATCCTCAAACACTCTTAAAATTTTCCTGAACTCTGTAAAACTCATACCAAAGTTTCAATGTGTTATGGATGTTTACCTTATCAGAAATAACCTCTGAACAATGGAAATTTGTGGTCAGCGTGGAGCAACGAGGACCCTCGGTCAAAGCGTGCAGACTGTTGACCCATGGTAACCACATGCTGGCACAACTAGAAAAACGGGAAGTCAGATAAAAAAACAGAGGCAGTTTCTGATACGCGATTAGCGCTAAAGCACAATCATGTATCGCAGGGCGTCCCCCTCAACGAAGGAAAGCCCTGAGCACTTGGTCATGGGGAAAAGCATAAAAATGTACAGAGATTGCTGATTCTATCAGAAAGCGGGCCCCTCGCTAAAACTGGTAGGATATCGGAAGGCCCTCAAGCAGTAAGAGGGTTCGACTGAGTCTCGCCTGATTCCATACAATGAGCGACACGTGTCCAGTGGATGAGAGAGAAAACCACTCTCATCACATGGGTAAATGTCATGTTACTTACCCGCATGATATGGACGAGACCGTAGGATCTAGAGGCCCCAGATCAATGGCGGAGAAGCAATCTGATGGGTGAACGAATTCGATAGGGAAAGAGGCTAAGGCAAATAAGATTTGAGAACCGGCATACTGATGAGTTGGCGAAGGAATCAGTTTCACGGGAAATCTTGGAGCAATGGAAATAACAACTGTTCAAAGAGAACTGACACTCAGTTCGCGAGGAAACAGGTGGCCACCTCTCTATGAAGCGTTATAGTGATGATGACGCAGAGTAGGGAAATTCTAGTAGGCAAAGGTAAGAGATCCAGAGAGCTGGGAAGCAGAGACAAATAGTCAGGGAACAAATTGGCTTTAAGCCATGAACAGACAGAGAAAGTGGAGGAGAAGGAGAAGCAAGAAAAGAGAGCAAAGAGAGAGAGAAGTAAAAATTGCAGAGAATAGACAAGTTGAGTTGACCTGCAGAGTAAAGGAAGCATCGAGCAAATAGAGACAGAGAGAGTCTGAGAGTCTGTGAACTCTAGACAAGGCTTGAGAGGTTCAAGCAACTCCTCTATGTATACCTGTCAGGTATTGAGTACCAAATTGGAATCATACCACTGAGGCCAGTTGAGGTTGAGATTTAGTAAGGGGAGTCTGTGTACTCTAGAGACTTAGGGAATCCAAGTACAGTCCTACTGATCATTTTCTGTTAAGTGAGACTCAATTTGAGCTCACTGTTGCAAAAATCTGTTTTTTAAGACACAATAGAAAGGCCACCACTAAAGGCTGGACTAGGAGACATAGCCCAGGAGGATTGGGTGAACTCCTTATTAAATTTGTTGTGTTTATGTGTTTGCTTACTGTGTTCTCTTACTATTTCAATGTCTATGTATTTCGCAATCTTATTGATCTGTTGCATAAGATAACATAGGCACACCCCAACACTTGGGTCTGTAATACCTTCATTAATTAACTAAGATCATTCACGAGCGATTTCAGATCAAGTGGTATCAGAGCTCCTAGGTTGATAAGGTTAGACAAGCTTGTGCTGGATTTTGTTGTTGAATGCTAACTAGATCAAAGCTTAAATTAGGAGAAGGAGAGTTGGTCGAAACGAACCCAGAAATTGGAAGAGTTTGTCTTATGATGAAAATGTCAGAAGAAAGTCCCTTAAAACTAGACCCCTAATTCATAGATAGTTTCCTGGCCATGAGGTCCATAGTAGAGGAAATGTACAGGGAGTTTAAGAAAGGTAAAGATGAAGATTCATCACACTGTAAAGAAAAAGGAGAAGAAGAATCTCTCCTCCATGACCACTCAAAAGGAAAAGGGAAAGAAGAAAATTTTCGCACACCTCCTAATAGCCTTGAACATAAAAAGAAGACATCTTTGATTAAATTAGATGTTAAATTTGATTTACCAATATATGATGGAGAGTTGAATGCAAAGAAGCTGGATAAGCTGATCAGAAAAATTGATGTTTATTGCAGAGTGCAAAGTATCAACTCAGACAAGATTAAGATTCATCTTGCCAACCTACGCCTCAGAGGCACTCCCTTGGTATGGTGGGAAGGCAGGATACAAGTTGACATGAAGAAACATGGTAAGACTCTTTCTGTATGGAGTGAATTTGTTTCTGCAATCAAAAAGCAGTTCTATCCACTAGCTTACATGCAACAAGCCATGATGAGCTGGAAAACTCTTCACCAATTAAAAGGGAAAAGTGTACAAGGTTATACCCAAGAATTTAGGAAAAGAGCTTTGATTCTAGAAATTTCATTAGACTCACCTGAGACTCTTTTCAAGTACATAGCTGGTCTACACAGCTACATGAGGCACACTATCCTCATTTTTAATCCCACTTGTATAGATGAGGTATATGTTCAAGCTACACATCTAGAAGCTAGAGGAAAGAATGGGAACCCAGAAGTTGGAGGATCATCCAAGCCCATTGCAAGAAAGAATAAGGAGAAAAGAAAACAAAAATGGAAAGAGAGGAAGGCCAACACTGCACAGAAAATCAAGTCCTCATGCACCCATTGTAAGAAGGATGGGCATGATGATGAGCACTATTGGATTCTACATCCGGAGCTGAGACCTAAGAAATTCGAGGGAAAGAAGAAGAAGACTATTGCAACTATTCAAAAATATTTGGGGTCAGACTCAGGAGATGAAGCAACCATTGCAGCCACAGGTATAAAAGGTAAAAATTCTAAAGCATCTACTAGTAATTCTGCACAATCTATTAATGATGAAGAAAATGAGAGAAAAAGACATGAGCTTTTCCATATTCAAGTTATTTCCAAACATCAAAATATTGATACTTTGTTTGATAGTGGCTCACAAGTAAATTTAATTTCTGAAGCAATTGTAAAGAAGTTGGGATTACTAACTACACCTCACAAGAAACCATACCCATTAGGTTGGTTAAGTGATAAAGCACAACTACAAGTGACTAGACAATGTAAACTTAAGTTTTCCTTTTCGGTTAGCATTTGTAGATGAGGTTGAGTTAGATATAGTTCCTTTGGATATATGTGGAATTTTTTTACGAATTCCTTACTTGTATGATAGAAAAGCTATTTTCTATAGAGCTGAGAACAAGTATCTACTCGTTAAAGAGGGAATCAAATACTTTGTAAGGGCTCATAAGCTCAAGAATAATTACACTCTCATAAACTCAGGGCAGATGAAATGAATTGTAAATTCATGCAAACAATTTTTACTGATGGTTCTAAAGGAAAAGAAACCTGATAAAACCAATGTATTTGAGTGTTGTGATGCTAAACACCAAGCTGATTTAGAAAAAGTTGTTTCAAAATATGATATCTTGTTTCAAGAACCTAAAGGTCTGCCACCCAAAAAGGAAATAGTGCATGATAATAATTTGCAGCAAGATGCTCCATTGCCTAACATCAGAATGTACAAGTTGTCCGCTTTAGAGAATGCAGAAATCAAGAAGCAGGTGTAGGAGTTGCTCGATAAGGGGTTCATTAGACCTAGCACATCACCATGTGGGTCTCCAATCATTTTGGTGAAGAAGAAAGATGGCTTGTGGAGAATGTGCATTGATTACTGAGCACTGAATAAGATAACAATAAAAAATCATTATCCCCTTCCTCGGATATATGATCTATTAGATCAGTTAAAGGAAGCTGTTTATTTTTGCATGCTAGACTTGCATAGTGGATATCATTAGGTCAGAGTGGCAGAACAAGATGCATGGAAAATTTCTTTCAAAACAAAGTAGGGATTGTATGAGTGGCTGGTTATGCCTTTTGGCTTAACTAATGCACCTGCTACTTTCATGAGAATAATGAATGATGTACTCAGACCTTTTCTTGATGATTTTGTTATTGTATATCTGGATGACATTCTTATATTTAGCAAAATGTGGGAAGAACATTTAAAGCATGTTAAGCAGACACTGGATTTTTTGAAAAGAGAAAAACTTTATGTTAAACTCTCAAAATGTGAATTCGGCAAAACATCTTTGAATTATTTCGGACATATAGTAGGGGTTGGTGAATTGAAGATAAATCCCTCTAAGGTGGCAGCCATTGTAAACTGGCCTAAACCCAAATCTACTACAGAAGTTAGAAGCTTCTTAGGAGCAGCACAATATTGGAGAAAGTTCATTTCGAACTTTTCCTTAATTGAAGCTCCCTTACATGCTTTAAAAGGATTGAATAAGGCATTTCAGTGGGGAGGCAAACAACAAAAAGCCTTCGACACCTTGAAAGAAAAGAATAGTACAACAACAGTACTAGCACTACCTGATCTTCAAAGACCATTTGAGATCCAAATGGATGCCAGTGACTATGCCATGGGAGCAATGTTGATACAACACAGTAAACCCATATGTTATCATTCTGAGACATTTAATTATGTAGTAGTTAACTATCCCACATATGATAAAGAATTGTATGCATTAGTATAGAGTGTGAAAAAGTGGAAACATTACTTAATGGGCAAACAGACAGTTATACATACTGATCATCAACCACTTCAATATATACACTCCCAAACTAAGTTACAACAATCAAGACAGTATAGATGGATGAGTTTTCTACAATAGTTTCACTTAGTCATCAGATATAAAAAGGGCATACACAATAAAGTTGTAGATATGTTATCTAGACCAATTATAAATGCATTCACTATAATTAAGCATAATTCGGTACTGCATGAGAGCTATATTGAATAATATGCTCAAGATATAGATTTCAAAGACGTATATGCAACTTTAAGTCAAGGCAAACAAGTAGAAGAATTAGATTATCATGTTAAGGACCAACTCTTGTATCATTGTGGAAGCTATGCATTCCAAAAACTGAAAGAGTAAAGATAATTCGAGAAGCACACACTTCTCTAATATCAGGTCACTTTGGTGTAAGTAGAATGGTTGCACAGCTACAAAGATTTTGTTATTGGCCAAAAATGAATGAGACAATATCTAGATATGTAAGAGGGTGTACCATGTGTGCTAAAAGCAAGCCCAACAATAGAAAACTAGGCTTGTACACTCCATTGTCAGTTCCTTCTCATCCTTGGGAAAGTGTTTCCATGGACTTTGTTGGAGGACTGCCTAAATCTAGGAAAGGTCATGACTATTTATATGTTGTTGTGGATAGGTTCAGCAAAATGTGTATTTTGATACCTTGTAATAAATAGATTACAGCTGAACAAACTGCAAAGTTGTTGTTTCAGCATGTATGGGTTCATTTTGGATTACCCACTTCCATTGTATCTTATCGAGACAACCAACCTATTGGGAAGTTTTGGTTGACTCTGTGGGAACTAATGGACACCAAACTGAAGAAAAGAACAGCCTTTCATGCACAGACATATGATTAGACAGAAGTAGTCAATAGGACAGTGATCTAGTTGCTTAGAGGCTATTGCATCAAGCATCACAAACTTTGGGATGAACATTTGTGTTATGTGTAGAATGCTTACAACTGAGCAAAACATTCTTCTACATAGAGATCTCCTTTTGAGACCTGCTTTGGTTTCACACCAAGGTCTCCCTTGCATTTTGTCTTTGGTAAAGATATAGTAGTTGATGGACACAGTGATGTGGACAAGGCAACCAAGTTCATTAAACAAATCCAAGAGATTCACCAGGTAGTATAGGAACAACTAGAAAGGAGCTAAGCCAAATACAAGGCAAGGCATGATAAGCATCGGATGGAGCATAGTTTCCAAGTTGGTGATCAAGTCTAGCTATATATCAGCAAAGATAGAATGCAAGGTGAAAGTAAAAAGCTAAAGCCAATAAGGTATGGACCTTTCAAGATACTGGAGAAAATTGGTGAGAATGCTTTTCACCTTGATTTACTAGCTTACATGCACATCTACTTAGTCGTTAATGAATATAGCTTGAGACTATTTGAACCTTCATTAATTGAAGATCCTGAAGAGCAGATTCAATTTCCTTCTATTAATGATTTGTTACTTGAATATCTCAATGAATTATAGGAAGATACAGTTCTAGACAGGAAGGTGAGGATGATGTGGAGTGGAGATGTTGAGCACCTCAGGATTGGACTCAAGGGTTCAAAGACAAGTAGTACAAAAGGGATAGATATTGGACAAGTGATACAGTTATACCCTCACTTAGTTGATGCTTGAAAACGAACTTTTAGTGGTCCAAAAGATTTTTCAGTGGGAAGGCCGTGATCCGAATTGGATCCTCAAACACTCTTAAAAGTTTCCTAAACTCTGTAAAACCCATACCAAAGTTTCAAAGTGCTATGGATGTCAATCTTATCAGAAATAACCTCTGAACAATGGCAATTTTTGGTTAGCACGGAGCAACAAGGACCCTCGGTCAAAGCATGCAGACCGTTGGCCCATGGTAACCGCGTGCTGGCAGAAACTGGAAAAATAGGAAGTCAAATCCAAAAATAGAGGTAGTTTCAAATACGCAATTAGTGGTAAAGTTCTAATCATGTATCGTAGGGAATTCGCCTTAGTGAAGGAAATCCCCGAGCACTTGGTCACAGGGAAAAGCATAAAACTATATGGAAATCACTGATTTTGTCATAAGGTTGGCCCCGCACTAAAACCAACAAGATATCGGAAGGCCCTCAAGCAGTAAGTGGGTTCGACTGAGTCCCGCTCGATTCCATACAATGAGTGACATGCGTCTAGCGGATGAGAGAGAAAACCACTCTTATTTTGTAGGTAAAGGTCATGCTACTTACCCCTGCGATGTTGACGGAAACCGTAGGATCTGGAGGCCCCAAATCAACAGTAGAGAACCAATCCGATGGGTGACCAGATTCGACAGGGAAAGAGGCTGAGGTGGATAAGATTTGAGATCCGGCATACCGATGAGTTGGCAGAGGAATCAGTTTCGCGAGAAATCTTGGAGCAACGGAAATAATGATTGTTCAAAGAGAACTGACACTCAGTTCATGATGAAACAGGTGGCCACCTCTCTGTGAAGCATTATAGTGATGATGACACAGAGTAGGGAAATTCCAGCAGACAGAGGTAGGAGATCCAGAGAGCTGGGAAGTAGAAATGAACAGTCAGGCAGCAGATTGGCTTTAATCCATGAACAGATAGAGAAAGTGGAGGAGAAGGAGAAGCATGAATAGAGAGAAAAGAGATAGAGAAGCAAAAATTGTAGAGAATAGAGAAGCTGAGCTAACCTATAGAGCAAAGGCAGCATCAAGCAGAAAAAGACAGAGAGAGTCTGAGAGTCTGTGAACTCTAGAGAAGGCTTGAGAGGTTCGAGCAAATCCTCTATGTATACTTGTCAGGTATTGAGTACCAAATTGGACTCATACCACTGAGACCAGTTGAGGTAGAGATTCAATAAGGGGAATCTATGTACTCTAGAGACTTGGGGAATCCAAGTGTAGTCCTACTGATCATTATCTGTAAAGTGAGACTCAATTTGAGCTCACTGTTGTAAAACTCTACTTTTTAAGACACAATAGAAAGGCCAACACTGAAGGCTGGACTAGGAGATGTACCCCAGGAGGATTGGGTGAACTCCTTATTAAATTTGTTGTGCTTATCTGTTTTCTTACTGTTTTCTCTTACTATTTCAATGTCTGTCTATTTCGCAATCTTATCAATCCATTGCATAAGTTAACATAGGCACACCCCAGCACTTGAGTCTGTAATACCTTCATTAATTAACTGAGATCATTCACGAGTGATTTTAGATCACTCATCAATGACTGGAAATAAGACTATCTCATCCCTCACCAATGTCTCTCGTGGAGCTTACAAAGATTCTACCTTGCTTGATTCTTATTATGGTCCACTACCTACTCGTTCAAAGCCCAACTCATCCAGCATTTGCATGCCTCAAGAATCACAGGCTACCCACAAGTGGTCCAGTATGCCTTCACAAAAGCCAACATCTTTGTAACTTGTTATTCCCAACTCAACCCAGCCTTCTGGTACCACTGCTCAAGCTCCTACTGCTTTCGTTAGTATCTCTACTAGTCTTTTTTAGCCCAAAATTGTTCCCCTATGTATGAACCATCTTTGAGTCATTCCCCCAGATCATTACACTTATGGTTAGCTACCATTCTTATTTCCACTCCCAGGAATTTATTCTACACCTATTAGGGCTACATTGAGTTTACATAACATTACCTTGGGGATCCCCATATATTACATTGATCCTCCCACAAAAAATTTCCCTAATCAACTCAAACCTTACACTTCTTTGACCCTGGTTCAACCTATTATTCCGATGCCTTCCTTTGCTTCATATCCACAAAAACCTCAATAAGAACCTCGCATTATTACGAAGGCATTTGGTGATGGGGGCAAAGCCTATGAAAAGGGAACCAAAGAGAAGGCACTCCAACAAACTCCATCTCCTCCTAAGCCGCCAAAGCCTACTCCTCCATGTGCTTTGTTTGATTTTGTTTGTCATGCCACCAATAATTTTGATAAACTCCACCATATCAAGAATGTGGTCTATGATACCTTTCCTGATTCTCACATTCCTAAGGTCGATGTCACCTTGCTCGAGTCAGCTAAGAAGAACAGATCGTTACTCATGAATCACCCTTATGATTTTTGTGATAATTATGGCCATTATTGTCATCGTTGTCCCCATCTAAAATATTTTAGTGATACACTTCAAGTGCTTCATGAATTAGAGGTCACTCGTACTAATTCCCCCCCCCCTTTTCTACCTAAGATTTTTGGTCCCACTCCTATGCCAGAGAAGGAGGTCTCTTAATAACCCATCATGATCCCTCCCCCTAATTTTGAGATGACAGATATTACCGCTCCTATTCTCTACGTGTTGTCGTCCATGGTATTGATATATTGGGACTCCCTTGATGTCTCCTATTGTGATTATGTTGAACCTTCTATGACGAACACTTCATTCTCAACGTTGGTAGATCTCACATCTACTAGTCACATGTCTCCTAGCATTGACGGTGCATATGTGAACCTTGTCTGTCATGAGTATGCCTCAATTAGCTCCTCTTCATCATGTGATCTCTCTTCCTCAAATCCCCCCATCTTCTATTCTGATGAAAACATTATGAAAGACATGGCCACCCCGAATTATCCTTGGGATGATATGAACCAACATGCATACTTCCTTTCGAAACAAACCCATGATCGATATGTTGTGGAGTCAAAACAATTCATTCATGGCAAACTCGATTCGTTTAAAAACCCAATTTCCACAGTAGATGATTTTGAAGAAGGAAATTTAGCTAACATTTCCCCTACTATTAAAAGTAACATTTCAAATAAACCAGGGATCGAAGAACATATCATCTTTGGGGGACAATACACCCCAGAAGAAATTGATGCTTACACTAAGTTATTCAAATAATTCCATGATGTTTTCACATGGTCTTATTTCGAAATTTTTGAAATCGATCCCACCATTGTTGAACATCACATCGACACTTGGCTCGATTCCATCCTTGTCTACCAAAAGAAAAGGCCTATCCATCCTTCGAAATGTGAAGCTATGAGAGCTTAAATCTATAAGCTCAAGCACATTGGTTTCATCTATCCTATCGAACACACCGCATGGGTGTCTAATCTAGTTCCATTCTTAAGAAATAAGACACCATTCGTGTATGCACATACTTTCATGATCTAAAAAAATATTGTTCAAAAGACAACTTTCCCACATCGTTCATAGACTAAATCATTAATGAGTGTGTGGGTCATGTGGTTCTTTCCTTAATGGATGGATTCTATGGATATAACCAGATTCATGTCCATTATGTTAATCAACCTAAAACCACCTTCACTAGTTCGTGGGGAAATTTTGTTTATAGGGTCATTCCATTCAGTTTAAGGAATGTTGGGGACAATTTGGAGCATGCCATGTCTTACTATTTCCATCACCTAATTCATGTTATCCTTGCATATCTTGGTAATCTCACTGCTCATTTCAAACATCAATCGCAACACATTCATGATTTTCATACCATCTTTCGTCGATGTCACAACCATAACATTTTCCTCAACCCCCTTAAGTTTTTATTTTTCATTCCTTTTGGTTAACTTTTGGGCTTGATTGTGTCTGAATATGGTATCATGCTTGACCCTCTCAAAGCTCAAGCCATTCTCAAACTTCCTCCTCCTTGTAACCTTCACTAGTTGCAAAGCCAACTTTGTTCATTGGTTTTTCCCAAACTATGCCACCACTGTGCCTGGGTTTTTTAGACTCCTTCGATCGAACATTCCATATTTTTGTTATGATCAAGATCAAAATTATTTCAATGCTCACAAACGTTATCTCACTTTTGTTCCATTGATCAATCCACCTAGATTTGAGAGCAATTCCATCTTATATATCTTTTCGTTCAACTATTTGGTCATTGGGGTCCTTATCCAAGACAATTATGCCATAAATGAGAATGTGATATATTATGTCAGTAAGAACCTCTATGGTCCCCCTGTGTCCTATTCACACGAATAAAAGTGGGTGCTAACTGTCTTGTTCTCTATTCAAAATATTTGTCAGTATATCCTTACCCATACCACCAATTTTGTGATCAATTCCAACCCCATGCCCTTCCAGTTGATTCGATGGATCATTAACAGGAAGTATGCATGTTGGATTATTATCCTTTAATAATTTGATGTCAAGTTTGTCACACCCAAGACTAATAAATTTTATCCCTTTGCGAATTCATTTCTGAATTTCCAATTGGTGCACATAATTCATTGGTAAATGATGATCTTCAAGATGAAAAATTGTTCTCCATTACCTCGGATGATCCTTGGTATGGTGACATCCTTAGCTATTTTCAAACCCATAAATTCACCCCCAATATCACTCGTGATGATCAAGGACATATTCTTCTTTCGTCACTAGCTCCTCATTAGTGAATCTTTATCATCATAGTATCAACACTATCCTTTGTCATTGTCTCACCCATGCTAAGGCTGAGAAAGTAGTCAATGATATCCATGGTAGCTCTTGTGATGGTCACCTATCCATAACGGCCACTGCCCAGAATATCATGCACACCAGTTTTTTTTTTCCTTCTCTCTTTATTGATTGCATAGAGGTAGTCAAACACTATACCAATTTCCAGTTATACGCCCCTAAGGCTTGACATCCACTTGCTCCCCTCCATCCTTTCATCGCAATTGATCCTTTCTGTAAATGGGTTATTTAATTTAATGATTGTTAAGCCCCATCTACTAATAACCATAAGTATATTATTGTGGTCATTGATTATTTCACCAAATGGGCTGAAGCCATGCAAATGTTCAGTAACACCACGTACACTGTAGCCCACTTTTCCTTTAATCATGTTATCGCTCCATTTCAGGTTCTGAAACAATTTGTCTCTAACCATGTATGACACTTTGAATATGAGATATGGCTTGAGCTATCCTCTTTGTTGGGCTTCAAACACCAATATTCATCATCTTACTACCCCCAAGGCAATTTCCAAGTTGAAGTTGTAAACAAAATCATCAAAACTATGCTTCAGTGCACGATGACCAAACATGAGACCAACTGGCATCCTATGCTCTTTCCTACTTTGTGGGCCTATAGAACTTCTATCAAAACTACCACTAAGTTCACTCCTTTCCACTTCATTTTCAGAGAGGAGGCAGTCTTACCAATTAAGTGTGAAATCCCCTCCCTCCACCATTCTCTCAAACTCCTCCCAGAAACCCAACCTCTAGAAAAATGACTTATCATGCTTGAGCACACCAATGAATACCATTGTGTTTCATTGCAAACCATTGAAGTGGACAAAAAGTGCACCAAAGTTGAGTATGATAGAAAAGTTCACCCTCATACATTCCATGAAGGTGACCTTGTTCTTGTTTACAACCAAGCTCATCTTGTCCTTTGGAACATAAATTTTGAACCATTATGGCTATAACCTTACATCATCCGTAACTGTTTGGCAAGAGGGGCATACCTTTTAGAGGGAGACAATTCATATCCTTTTTCCAATCACATTTCATGTAACCTACCTAGACAAGAATGAAGTAACAATGAAATGAAGGCATTTACATTTGTTTTTATCCTTTATATATATAAACTTTCAATATAATTTGTTTAAGGAACATACTAATTTGTATTTAAAGAATTCCCATCATGAGAAGGTATCAATCAAGTAGGACATCAGATAAATCGACCTCAGTGAGGTGCTCTAACAATTTCTACAATTTGAATAATTTTCTTGCTGTGATATCTTGAATGGAAAAAAGAACATATCTGCAAAAGAAAAAGCCATATATTACTCATGTTCAAACTTTGTACATGGTGTATTCTTACGTATCTTATTAATACGTCCCTCTACCTTTACCAAAGTGGATTGTAGCTTGGTTAAACTTTATATCCTTTTGTTCAGCATCAATTTCTGCAAGATAAATGTCACACATTATTCTTTCCCATTTCTCAACATGCCACATATGATAAATTGAAAGTCACATAAAAGAAAGAGAAAACCCATTTCTAACCAAAACAAACAAACAAATTGTGCCTCTAATAAAACTTCAGACATAAAAAATTACTTTGTCATGTGCTTAGACTAAAAGGAATATTTTTTGAATCATATTTACGTCATATTTAACGAGATATTTGAATTTTTACCATGATGCCAATTTAGTGCTAAAAGAAATATATAAATCCAGGTTATTATCAATGAAATTCAAGTATAATTCAGAAAAATAATGTCATGGAAAATTATGGAGAGAGAAATATCTTCATAATTAGGATTCTCTATTTTAGTTTGATTTGATTTGAGTTTGTATTTGAATATAGAATTTTCTCTAAGGAAGTGAAATAAAAAATTGAGAATCGAAATAGCCATGTGATTTTTTAATCAATTCATATTATATATCTCTAAGACAGTTAGGTCATCCTTCTCTGCTATTTGATAGAGATTTATTGTGCATAAAATAGTAATGAATTAACTATCAAACAAAATGGTGCAATATATTATCCAGGGAAAGAAAAATGAGATGGTTGTGGTATTTGTGTGTGTTAAACACACACATGGCAACAACAGAATATGAATGATAAACAGGAGAGTACATTTATTATTAACAAATGATATACATTTATAGTACATGGTGTGACCCTTGGATTCATAGTCCAAGTGATCTCTTGGACTCCTTTTGGCTGTTCATCTTCCACACCAACCCTTAGAGGATTAGGTGTCCAACATTCCCCCTCTTAATCTGAAGGGTTATGTATGAGTCCAAGAAGAGAGCTATAATACAAAACGTGCAAAAAATGCATGGCTGCACTTGGTTGAATGTGCTCTCTGAAATGTTGGTGTAAAGGGCGGTGGTGTAAGGATGACCACCAACACTAGAACACTTAGTGCAGTTCCCAGAACTCTTCCAAGTCTGGCATGAAGCTTAGGTCTTCTATTAGAGGAAGTTCTCCTGATGTTTTGAAGAGGGAAACCTTCAACCATAAAAGGGAGGTCTCACCCTGAATAAAAGGGAGAACCTCAACCTGGAAAGGGAAGTATGAACCTGTGATGGTTTAAGGATTACCACCAACTCTGGAATGCTTAATGAAATTCCTGGAAATCTTTTGAAACTGGTAAGAAGATGAAGTATTCTGCTAGAGGTAGTTCCCCCAATTCTTTGAAGAGGTATCACCGACTGAAGGCATGCTCAGGGGCATCTTTGTCTCTACCTACAACTCTGAATCTGGTATGGTAGGTTGTGGCTCAGGCTCACTTGATGTGGCTTTGAAGCTTATAGATGACCATCATTCCCCCCCTTGTCAGATACAAGGTGAGATGATGGAGAAAACTCAACTACAAGACTGTTCAATCCTCTAGAACAAGTTCTGACATATGACTCGAATATCTTCTTGGTTGTTGATGTCCAATGCCAAGGAGTGATCCATCCAAGATGAATCTTTGTTCTTGCAGGAGGTTTGTTTCTAAAGCATTTGTTTGAAGAATGATTGGTTTTATGATAGTGTTTACATGGATGAAGATCAAAACAGTGATCTTTTAGATGGCCAACTCGGTCACAGTGTTAGCATTTCATAATCTATTGTTGTTGTTGTTGCTATGGAAGAGGGGCAGAATCTGGAATAGTTGGAGGTGAACTATCATGAGCAGCAAGTGAAGATGAACCATCCTAAAGAAATCCAACACTTTGAAATTGGATTGGTTTGGAGTAGTCTGGAATATGAAAGGACACGTCCTTGTCATATCCAAGACCAATTCTGTGCTTGTTGTGGACAAGCTCTTCCCAAGGTCTGATGACCGACTTGGGAAGTGCAAACTGAATTTCTGCATCTGCATGTACAACTATTACTTCATTGGGCACTAGATCTGAATCAATTGTAACATTATTGTCTTGCTATTTATGGGAGTCTATTTCAATCTTTTGAACAGAAACAAGTTCAGAATGATGAGTCCACTGCTGTAATTCTGCTCGCTGTAGCTGAGATTCAAGCTGCAAAAAGTCAATCTTTTCTTGTGCATTCTGTAGATAGTTTTTGATACTGGAAAGATTGTCCTTGTTGATTTCCACAATATCATGAACAATAGAGTGTATTAGAGTTTTCAAGAACTCTAATACTTCATCAAGTTTGGCCATTTATTTATTTTTTAAATAAAGACTCAACAAATTATGAGGGAAAATACCCACTTGTACTCTCAACACATCAGAAAGAAGAGAAATTGATATAAAAAACGTTGCTCATTTTGCTGATAATAGATGATCTTTTGGATACCGTGAATGTGATTGAAAGACCAAAATCTATAGAGGATTCAATGTGCATGAATGGTATAAAGGGATCAACACACCATATGAACCCACATTATAAAACCCACAAGATTATATTGGGAGAAGCCCGATATAGGAGGGAAATGAAATCTTTCATAATATCTCAGTTGTGAATATCATTCCAAGGGTAGCTTTAGTAAGGCTCCACCTAAGTCTGTAATAAATGAGCCAATTCAACAAATAGAATTTTGCATATAAATTTTGATGAATGAGTAATGATGATAACTAGAGAATAATTGATGCAAGTTCTCTTTCAACAACTATAGGCTACTATTTTATCCAAGATAACATGTCGATCAAAGCTCACTTTTCCCAATACCTCTTGATCAAAGCTCACTTTTCTCAATACCTCTCATTGCACCCTTTCCTTGTGCACCCTGTCATTCAGTTTTAGGCGATGTTGAGAATGGTGACTTTAGCGGCCCATAAGTGCTGCTACATTCTTATTTTTTGAGCAAGCATTTCCCTTTCCTGCTGAAGGCATGAAATCTCCTCTTTACTCACTTCTAGATTCTCAAGTGCAAATTCTAGCAATTTCTCAATAGATAATCCTCGCTGCTCACAAATCCATCTGAGAGATGCCATTTTCTAGACCCAAAACATAGAAAGGGGGTAGAAAGGACATTTGGTCAGCGTTCCAATCAATCCATTCGAAAGAAGAATTAGAAGAAGGCTACTTCTGCGCCCTCATCTTCTGTGACTAGAAACCGTTGTGCTACTCAATCAAGCTCGGCTACTGTAGGCACCACCCCTCATACTGCTGCCCCTCGGCAAGCGAAATTCACAGGAAGCTTTGAATAAACAATTTGACCACTGCAACAAGGACTCATGTCCATCACAGGATAAAAGGCCAAAGCACCATTCGACCAACTTTCTCCATCACCTGAAGCAAACATTCATGCACATCTATCAGTCAATACAGTGGAGCATACATACCAGTTCGATTGTTCAATTGTTGTGTATTTAATGGAAATTGTTCCATAATCACTACATCACATGTATCGCAACACCCGTCATAACTATCATACAGAAAATATAACACTTCATGTGCTTATGCTATGATCTCTTTAATCACACGGCTTCCACAATTCATAGGAGCACATGTGCCATCCATCATATCATTTCCAAAGCTAGGTTCTGAGACAATGTTTAATGTGGGGCAGCATTCACTGTCAGGCAAAATCCATCAACCAATTTCACAAGAAAAAACCAAATCATTCTACACAGGTTCAGTGCAGGAAAATTGATTAGAAGAGAAACAGTGACAGATAAATTAAACCCGGGAACATATCTTAGAACTGTGGTGACAGATAACCAATTCCCTCGGACAAAAATGGGATACGCAGAAGGAATAATTTGAGAAGAAAATTCAGACCAGCGTTCAAGGGGAGAGTGCGCAAGGATTCATTAATTGAAATAAAATGGCCAACACCCCAGGAGATATATCAACGCCAATACATATCAAAAGCTACTGGGCTATGCAGAAAATTAGTGCATAATATAGCTAATGCACAGACTACGACATTCAATGCACAGATGGATATAATGCATAGGGACAGCATATAATGGCAAGAAAATATATGGAGTTACAACGGCAGACTGCAATGCCAAAAATGGAGATGGAGAAATGACAGAGGTTTCAGCTAGAATTTAGCAGAACTGATGGCATAAATGACCTGAACAGAAAGGCCATAAAACAAGTGGCTCAAATATGAGTAGGGAATGATATCACCCGCTCTAATACGATGTTAAACACACACGTGGCAGCAACAGAATATGAATGATAAACAAGAGAGTAAATTTATTATTAACAAATGATATACATTTATAGTACATGGTGTGACCCTTGGATTCATATTCCAAGTGGTCTCTCGGACTCCTTTTGGTTGTTCAGCTTCCACACCAACCCTTAGATGATTAGGTGTCCAACAGTGTGCTCAAAGTAAATCTGACAGTGGATGTGCGCTTTCTTTATCATGAAATAGTATTGAAGACAAATGTCAGTTCAAAAATTGAACTCCATTACCAATAGAAGATGGTCGTATTGGATAAGGAAGGGATAAATTGAAGGGGTCAAGGTCTAGCTCCAATACATAGTAATCCTTGTTATTACAAAATACAAAGTTGTCATTATTTTCTTATTTAGGTAAAAATTAAATTGAGTTTGTATTTGTGCACTTGTGATAGGATATGAAAAGGAGAGCACTAGTTCAAATCAAAGTGTGTCATCACATCATCCAACCTACACAAAAAAGATATATATTCAATTGTTGACTATATTGGAAATTGGAAATCAAATGTAAAACCGACCCAACTCGATATTTGCATGACATAAGCATAATGAACTAGTACAATAGAAGCATGTTAGCTTAGAAACATGAGATGATAAAAAAGAATAATGGAAAATTGTTTCCTACCACATAATTGGCATGCATAAAATTTCCACAGAATTGATCAAAAAAATGAGAAGAACTTATGGTTAAAGAACATATCATTAGTGTTGTGTACCTTATTTAACACATATAGCCTATGGAAGTATATGAGGCCAAGCGTAGCAGGATTCCAATTGTGTGGGATATAAAAGCAAAAATGTGGGAAAGCACACTTGCAAATTCACGAAATCTCACTCTAAATAAAAAGATTCAAATTCTCCACATTTTCTAATTTTGTGAAAACAATCAAGAATATCTTGGGTCTACAGCTAAAAGACAACAATTTTTCATTTCCTGAAATTACTTGAAAACTTATATAGTCGAGAGCCTTTTCAAATCCAAATGTCAAAATTGTACTTGTATCTTTGATTTCTCTAGTTTGGTATACATTTATTTTTGTTCGCCTACATACAATCAATATTTAGGTGCCTTATGATTTCGGGAACTGACCCATCCTAAAGGTAGGCTAAAACTTGACTTTTTAAAGCAATCCTTCCTTCGAATATTTGTAACATGATTTGTTTCATGCTTGTGAAAAAAATATGTATATTTCACTGTAAGTAATAACTTATATAGACATATTTCCACAATAATCCTATTTGTCAATTCAGAATATGTTTAAGTTCCCCTACTCATGTGATTAAATATGAACATGGGCATGAGTATGAGAAAGCCTCAACTGTAACTTACATTACTAGAAGAACAAGGAGAGTGGATCAGGAACGTACCTTAACAGAGGGCCAAAGAGACAAATTTGAGGACATGATTCGTTCTTTAACCTTGGAGAGAAATCAGATAAAACAATATATGGCGTTTTCTCTAGACAATGCCAACGCAACTGGTGAGGTAGTTGAGGTACTTAGAAAGTCTTTGAGTCTAAAGGAGATGCTTATTCCAACTAAAGTTGCAAATCTCATGTTAGTTTTTGATATTCCTCACAATAATAATGCTCCTGTGAAAAATGAGTTTGCATATAGGACAAACTTTGAAGCAGCATTACGTGATATTATGGAAATATTTAATGACTTATATGAAAACATCACTAGTCAGATTACTGCAAAAGGTTTGAGGGAGAGAGTGATGAAATATCTCCAAGTTTTGTCAAACTAGTTTCTCCTTTCAGATTTTTATGTGAATGGACTAAGATCTACCTTTCTTTGGTTTTGAAATTTAGGTGTCCCTCCTTTTCATTCAATATTTTGAGATGCATGACCATTCAAGAACCTTGATAATTGTAAAGCCAATCTTACAGACATAACACATAGATATGATCCAAATAAAGATGCTACACTAGTGATTGGAGAGGGAGCAACAACTCGAGAATTGTTGAGTATTCTTCTTGTGGAGCTTCAAATATGGTGTGGGAAAAATGGTTTATCTATTCATGGTGGTAAGGAGGTAATGGTTTCCTGATTTCTTAGCTTAGAAGAAGAAGAGAACCAGAAGAACCAAGATTAAGATGAGGATGTCAAGTAAGGATATGACATTGCAATAGGAGGGAATCATATAAGAGAAACTAATTCTTATTTAAAGTTGGGAGGGGGAAGGTGGAGCACATGTGAAGAAAGAAAATCTGTAGTTTATAATGATAAGGATTATATGTCCAGATCTAGGAAAGAATTTCAGGAAGAATCATCTTTATCGTCACAGGTTGAGGAACGTGAATTAGTGGATGACTCTTGTAGTGGAACTTTACCAAAAAATGTTCATGTGGTGGGGACCCCAAAGATATCAATCCCACATCTAGGTCTAAAACCTTTAACATAAAATTCTATGAAAACACAACCTATATTACAGGCTTCAAAGTGGACTTGTGAGGATGGTAGAGCTAATACGGATGACAAGGCATAGCTTAAGGGACTTGGTTTGAATTACTCTTCTTCTGCTAATGATGACATATTTTGGGGTTCTAGGAAATAAGACAAACAAGAAGTCACAATGGACAACATTGCTTCTACTATTAATGACAATGGAACTGATGAAGGTAGCAAGTGATTCTCCTTACTTGTAGGATGCTAATTTATGTTGTTCCTTTATATATATACCATCTAGTTTGATACTCTAAACGTGTAATATCAAGAAAAATCTACATCAATTAGAGGTAGCACTCATGGAATATCCTAAGTATCTTGAAGAACGTGGCACTAAGAATGTCAAAGAAATTGAAAGAAGCGTCTCTTCCCCCATAAAGAGATTAGAAGTTGAATATGGGTTAATAGAACCTGTGACTAATAAAGACACTAGATCAGATTCTGGATACCATAGGCATTTATATTGCATGATAGGTAATGCATGAAATTGTATATCTGTTGGATTTCATTTGATTCAAGTGGGTTCCATATGAAGTCTTTGGTGCTTGGAAATTGCAACTCATTTTAAGTAAGATTTATAAAAATTGGTATCTACATTATTAATATACTTGTGGCTTACTTATTTTACTTTGTGATGGGAACCATAGAAAGAGTCCCTCACATAGACTATGTAAATGTAGGGAAAGAGAGGACGGGGAGAAGGGTTTTTATGGCAATGGGGAATGAGATCTTTATACTATTTCTATTTGTCATGAAAGAGATGGTAATAGATATAGGCTTCATAATTCTAATGCTGGAAGGGGTTAAGGGAGGAGGGTTACAGATCCATTTGGGCACACTGAATCCCAACATCCAAATCAGTGTTTTAGGGCTCATGAAACCCTAAATTAAGTTGCTTCATGCCCTAAGCAAGTCACCCCTTTGAAAGCCTCCTTCCCAAACAATTTCATGACCTGAAGGCATCCAGAAATAGCCTCTAGAGGGACCAGTGTAAGTAAGCCCTTATGAAGGTGCGTTGCAGAGCAATTGAGTCCATTGCCAGGTGTTACAGACATTTTTGGGAACTACAACCCCAAGCATGAAATGTCCATAAACCAAGGGCTCCTAAGTCCCTAAAAGTGTTGTTCTAACCCCTAAAGGAACAAGGTCAACTGATTACAGCTTCTCCCAGAAGTTCTCCATGAAAAACTGCTCAGAATTGGTCAAAACAGGATCATTTCAGCTGCTCCATAGACAAAGTGCATTGCATCTCACCTAAATACACTGTGTCGGTGTGTTTCATTTCAAAATTCCCTTCTATGGGGTGCGATGGGCGAGAAGTGACAAATGGCAATGTCATTCCATGAGGTGGAGAGGCATGGAATCTTCCAGAAACTTCTCCTGTGACACTTGCCTCTCTGAATTTGACCAAGGATGAGTAAGAGATCATCAATCTCCAAGTGGAAGCAAGAACTATCAGAGGGAAGACACTAATCAAATCACAAGCTGACTCATCTCCCTTACAGATATCTATATATGGATCCCTCATCCCAGAGATCCAGAGGTTGGAATTTTGCGTATTGTAAGGAATTGCTATTGGTTTCTTGAGACAACATCAGATTGTTGGGTGATCTAAGCTTTGTATGAGGTGAAGAGGGGCTTCGTTGCTAAGAGGATGATGCTGGGTCAGAACAACTGGTTGTAACTCCCCTTGGCTCTTTCTTGTTTATCAATAAAAGCTATTCAAGTTTTCCTCCATACTCTTGTGTCATTTATGTTTACTGCATCTGTATGGTCAATTTACATCTGATCCTAGATTGTTTATGATTATAGATCCATATTCCTGTATAGTGCTATGCTACTGTGATCTTACAGGTACTCTGTCAAGCTGGGCATGCAAGGGAACAAGTAGCGAAAGACTATCAAGAGAGAGAGGAATCGAACCAGGAGATTAGCGCAAGACAGAGGTTGGTCTTCTTTGTTCTTCTCTCATCTATACTTCATAAAGGAAAAATGAATGTAGCTTTACTTTGTTTGTTTCTAAGGTAGCTATCACACCTTAGTGGGATAAGCAGTTATGTGTAGACACTTTTCCCTGTAACAAAATGGCGACTCCATTGGGGACAAATTAGTTTGTTTGTTTATCTTCCTTGTTGTCTATTTTATAAACTTACAGAGCGAGCCTGAAGTCGAGCCAGGTAGCTTTCGAACTGCATTTGCTATGCAAATGCAAATTAGATAAATTCCGCTTCAGTCAATCTCCGGGATTTGTTTATAAATTAAACAACTGATTTACAAACTCTCTGATTGCCCTTGTGATAGCTCTTAGATCCTCCTTAGATCTACCCCTGATTGTTGCATTACTGATTACCATTTGCTCGGCCAAAAGCCATGAACTGAACTGCAAACTATGACCCAGAACCCAAGCAAAGTCTCGTCTCTGGTCCAGCGCAGGTACTGTTCTGTGAATCTGAAATTCAGCGCACTTCCCGAGTGTAGTACGTGTGCTGCACTTCAAATTCCCTATGTTACAGGTGCGCTGATCAGACTAGGCATTGTTTAGTTTTGGTTTCTGTGATTCATTCTTTCCAGTTCTATTCATGAATTTTGCTGCCTGTGGTCAGTGTATCTCTATTTGAAACCCCTTTTCCTTGCTGTTATTCCACCTCCTTTGTACAAAAGAACTGTAAATGTTTTTGTGTGTTTTTTGAGTCATTTTCAGTTCTCCTTTGCAAAAAGTAATGTAATCGTACTATCGTCCTTTGATTTGAAAGTGTCGCAAGTGTCGTTTTCAATCATAGGAAAGAGTTTGGTTGCTGTAGATAGTCTATTATCCTATTGCTATTGTTTTTGGTCTGAATTTGTAATTTTTCTAGTGTCGAAAGCAAGTATTCATTTCTAAATCGTAGAATGTTGTGATTTTCTCCATTTTTGATTTTGAAAAGAAACTTGTGAATAATTGTTGCTTGAAAAGAAATTTAGATTTGTGCATCAACTTTCTTTTTACCATTCACATACTAAGAAAGTCAAAAACAAATACATGCATGTGCATTTGCATTTAGACTGTCTGATTGGATTGATTTAGGAAAGTGCATTTAGAGTGTGCTCTTTGCTCTTTGTGAAAGAATTTTGTCTTTCTTTCCTTAGTAGCTAGGATTTTCATTGCACAAAGAAGATAAAAAGATTGTTTATCATCTTAGATTGCATTTTAGGAATTATACTACATCTCGCGGTGAACCTAAAAGGCAAACTTCATAAACAAGATATCCTATAAAATAAATTCAATGAATCTAACAACGCTTTGGAACCGAACGCACAACATTTAGAAGTCTAGGCTAGAGATGTATTCCGGCGTCGTAAAGCCTGGTACCTGTTGTTCTCACTGATGGTTGGGTGATTCCTCCACTTTGAGACGATAAGTGCCAGTACGGACTTGTGCTCCCACGTACTGTCGAGTATATTTTGGGAGACCACAATAGGCTTAATCCTTTATCCATAGGAAGCCGTGTCTGCCGCCCTATCGATCGTAATGCATTGAACACAACATTCAGGAAGATTGACTGCCGTACCATAAAAAGTATTCTACAGTTTTGTGATTGGTTTGGTAATCCCTCTACCTAGATTTCCAGAGTAGTCCCTTTCGTTCCTTTTCAGACTCCTTAACGGAAAAGGTCCATCTGAGCACTTGTCACTTCAGGCTCATTAAAAATCGAAGGTGACTAGAGTCATCTTTTGTTTTTTCTCAACTCTTAAAAATTGAAAAAGCAAGTTGTGTCAAAGCGTCTAAAATTTATTTTAAACGGAATAATCATCACCTTTCCTACGTTGGTCTTAGGTTGAGAAAATGGAATCCACCAACCAAGGAATTCCCCTTGGAGGAAATCCTAGTCCCTTCTCCTCTTGGGGAGATGTTGGTGCACCCCATATGGCCACATTGTCACTTCCAGGACTGATAATCGGCTTGCCCGTATGGCTCTTCTCAACCTCTGTCGTTCAGAACACCGCAATTCTTGAACAATCAAGTCAGCAACTAGACGAATCTAGAGTCACCCCCCAACCCTCTACTTCCTCCAATTCTTCCTCTCCTCCTTCCTCTTCGCTTGATGGGGCTGGTAAAGCCAAAAGTCAAGTACCTGAGAAGAAGAAGGAAAAGAAGAAGAAAGAGAAGAAGAAGAAGGAGCCAAAAGCGAAAGGGGGCAACCAAGCGTCGTCTAGCGAAAATCCACACACTGCACCGACCAGGCCTAAATCACCATGTGTCATTTGCAAAGGAGACCACTATCACAGAGATTGTCCCTGCATCCCTCAGATCTTAAGGGACTGGTCTCCTCGTTTGCACAACCCAGTGTCATCAACCTCTGATGATCATGTTGAAAACACACCGTCGACTAGTGAAAGTGAAGCCCCAGGACGAAAAGGAAAATATAGATTTCCTTGTAAACTGTGTGAAGGAGATCATGCCGTCCACCGTTGTCCCTTCTTAGATGAGGTTGAAAGAGTTTTGGATGATCGTCCGGTTTCACCGTTACGACTTCCTCCTGGATATAAAAAACTCTTGCCGAGTCCGTCACTAGTTGAGAATCCAGCTGACCCGCCCAGGTGGTCGGCTGAAGTTTCTATCATCGAAGAAAAACCATCTGAATCCACACCAGACGAAAGTCAAAAGGTCGAGGCGGCAGTTGACCTGGTCTTGCCTTCAGAGGTTCCATCTTCAGATGATACAGTCACAGAAGAGAATAAGGATGACACCGTCCAAATTCTTTTCGTAAGCACAAAGTCTGATGAACATGGGGGCAATTTACCCATTCCTTTACTGCAGGAAGGAAGTTCGTCAGAGTCATACCCGGCCGTCTATTCGGTCCCACCTCCAAGCAACCTAGTTGTCTCCTTTGACTGGAATCAACTAGGCAGACCCTGTTTACCGGCTAGTGTACCATTCCGAATCATTGTTCAAATATATAGAATGGTTATGGCCGGTACCATCATAGATGAAGGGGCTTCTGTGAGTATCCTTTCCTCGATTGCTTGGAAAGTGCTTGGTTCGCCATCGCTTTTGCCTGAGATGAGAAATCTAACAGGCTTTGACAAAGGAACCAGTCGACCGTTAAGGATCCTTCCCAATGTGCCCATAACGTTGAGAGGGAAAACCGTTCAAATGAATGTAATGGTAGTCCAAGGACCCCTGGATTATAATCTACTCCTTGGATGAGACTATATTTATTGCATGAGAGCGATTGTCTCCTCACTCTTTAGAGTAATGTGTTTTCCGTAGAAAGGAAGAGTGGTCAAGCTCGTAGACCAGATTTCATTTCTCGGATCACACAGAGAAAATAGTCATATACCATCCCTGAATGGTCCTTTCACGCACGGAATGTCTCATCAATCTCCAGTCCGTCCACCTGATGAGTGCGAGTGATTCGGGGGACATGACTGAAACCTTGGAGGCATGCACCCTGGTCTGCTTCGGCAGGAAAACTTCGGGTATAGGATAGGTTTCCGCGAGAATTATATGACCTCCGTACTCCCGTCCATGATTGGAAGAGGGAGTTGGACTAAAATAAGATTCTCTTGTCAAAGTTATGTGGGTTGGCATGCATTTCCACTCACCTTTGTTTATTTCGATAAACATCGCCGAAGAAGTGTTTTGTTTACGCTGTGAATAGAACAATCTTTGGTAACCTGTAAGAGGTAGACCTCTCTTGGTAAAACAAATGTTTTGACGGAAGGAAGAAGGGGTAACCTTGAAATTCTGTTTTATACCTGGGGGCATGCAAACCTTTTGGCGTGCAAGCGAAGAGCAACTATTTATTTTTTTAAATTTGTAGGTCCTCTAACCCTTTAAACTCATAGGATTGGTCGTTTCCTAACTTACATAAAGAAAGGATGTGAGGAAAAACTCTAAAAATTGCCGTTTTTAAATGGGACATTCTTATTATACGACTGGATTAATCGAGCAGTTTTAGGACATAGTTCAAGCTCGTTAAAAAATAAACATAAGTCATGAGCAAATGTTTCCCCAGTGTTTAAGCTCAATCAAAAAAAAAGAACCAATCTCTGGTAAATAACCATCGTGAATGTAGTACTTCAGCCTTTAAAGCCCTGGTCATGTTCTCATCATCACCTCCATTCTGTATTGGCCAATCATTCACCTCCATTTGATTGTTTACCCCTTTTGAGGAACAGCTGCGAAGAGTGATCTCACTAGCCATCCTTGTAACACTGCCATGATTGGAAAATTCCAAACCTTACCTGGAATCAGCTGCTACCCAATTTTATCACTCGTTCCTCAAAAGACGAGTCTCCTTTAAGCTCTTTTCAACTGACTCGTAAAATATGAAAAGATTGTCGAGCCATTGCCTCTCCACCTCGTTAAATGGACCGGAAGTGATATCCCTCCTTTAGATTTTAATCTTTTTGGACCTGAGGGATTATTACACAAAAAGATCGAACGCTTGTTTTGTTCGGCTCGTTAAAAGGATCGAAAATTCATCCCTTCTGTATTGTTTTATACTTTTTCGGACTTAAGGGATTAGATGGCGAAAAAGGAATTTTGGAGTTTCCTTTACGTTCCTTTTCAGACTCTCTAAAATTGAAAGGGACCAAGTTATCTTTGTCGTTAAACTCGTTAAAACTTAATAGCGACAAACTTGTCTATAGACGAGAATGAGTTTCACTATCGCTAGGCTCGTTACAACATAGCGATGGGTTTGCCCGAAGGGAAAATTATAGAACAAGCATATGTTATCCTCCTCAAGCTTGACAAAAATAAAGAGGTACTGGTCAGCAATGACTGGGGAAAAATTGGGAAGAACACTTGAAGAAACTTTGTTGGTAGCAAGTCACTCTTGAACATGACACTTTCACTCCACATCCAAGTCGGGTTGGGTTGTTTCATTCACCGGTCACATCGCCATGGTCCCATCACACCATCCATATTTGGGGTAATGCTACCAATCCATCATGTCAGTGTCACCGATATGTTCAAGAGAAGTCATTCAGAGAATTCACCTGTGTCTCACCCGCTACAATACATTTACGATCCATTCTTTCATGACCGCCACCCTGAACCTTATATCACCAGATTGTTTTCACCTCCATCAAAATCATTTGCTCCGTTCCATGTCATTGATGTGGGATTCATTAAGGCCCTCTTGTGACAGATCGCTTCTTGTCGACATCAGCTCATTATCCAAGAAGTCGATCTAGGAACACCCCATTCAGTACTTTGAAGCTTGCATGCCTCAATGGCAAGTTTCTCACTTCCGGCGATAGGTTTACATCAATGACCTTCGACAGAAAGATTTTGCGTGGTGTTCAACGCCAATTCCTTTATTCACACCACGTGAATTGTACTGCAGTACCTTGACGGTCATTATCATTATCGGTGATTCCTCTCGTGCCTGTTAACAGCTTACATCATTGGCTGGTAATCAGGCGATGTCTTTCCATGTTCAACTCCAGAACATCTCTCACATGGATCGACTTGTACTTTGAGTGAAGATCGAACGAGATTGAAGACCCCGGATCTAGTTTCATCCATCCGGGCTGCGATATATATTTAGGGAAATAAAGACATCAAATGTACATCATTGCTGCACAGATAATCATCCAATCAAAGGGATGATGGCTCTACCAGAATCATCAGTTTAAACTCAGACGATTGTCTGTCCTATGTACATGAAAATGAATTTATAAAGCTGAGCATGGGAATGCTCGCCTCAGCTAGATCATGAAAATATTATGAAGATAATGTATTGTATTGTATCTTATTACAGGTCTCCTCCCAGCTTGAAAAAACTTCGGATCCTCATAATAAAGCATTTCACCCGACATCAAAAAGATTAACGACCTCATGCTTTAGGGGGCAACTATTATAGACATTTTTGGGCACTACAACCCTAAGCATGAAATGTCCATAAACCAAGGGCTCCTAAGTCCCTAAAAGTGTTGTTCTAACCCCTAAAGGAACAAGGTCAACTGATTACAGCTTCTCTCAGAAGTTCTCCATGAAAAACTGCTCAGAATTGGTCAAAATAGGATCATTTCAGCTTCTCCATAGGCAAAGTGCGTTGCATCTCACCTAAATACACTGTGTGGGTGTGTTGCATTTCAAACTGCCCTTCTGTGGGGTGCGATGGGTGAGAAGTGACAAATGGCAGTGTCATTCCGCGAGGTGGAGAGGCATGGAATCTTCCAGAAACTTCTCCTGTGACACTTGCCTCTCTGAATTCGACCAAGGATGAGTAAGAGATCATCAATCTCCAAGTGGATGAAAGAACTATCAAAGCGAAGACACTAATCAAATCACAAGCTGACTCATCTCCCTTACAGATATCTATATATGGATCCCTCATCCCAGAGATCCAGAGGCTGGAATTTTGCATATTTTAAGGAATTGTTGTTGGTTTCTTGAGACAACATCAGATTGTTGGTTGATCTAAGCTTTGTATGAGGTGAAGAGGGGCTTCCTTGCTGAGAGGATGATGCTGGGTCAGAACAACTGGTTGTAACTCCCCTTGGCTCTTTCTTGTTTATCAATAAAAGCTATTCAAGTTTTCCTCCATACTCTTGTGTCATTTATGTTTACTGCATTTGTATGGTCAATTTACATCTGATCCTAGATTGTTTATGATTATAGATCCATATTCTTGTATAGTGCTATGCTACTGTGATCTTACAGGTACTCTGTGAAGCTGGGCGTGCAAGGGAACAAGTAGTGAAAGACTATCAAGAGAGAGAGCAATCGAACCAGGAGATTAACGCAAGATAGAGGTTGGTCTTCTTTGTTCTTCTCTCATCTATACTTCATAAAGGAAAAACGAAAGTAGCTTTACTTTGTTTGTTTCTAAGGTAGCTATCACACCTTAGTGGGATAAGCAGTTCTGTGTAGACACTTTTCCCTGTAACACCAGGGTGCTCTATGGAGAACTTAGGCTTCCTTTCACATGTGCTTGGCAAGAATGAGCGAAATTCACATAGGTTTTGGGGAATATTCCTATATTTTCGATTCATCTAGAAGGTTCCCTCACTTATCAACTCCTATGAGCTTGAAAATGGATGAGGAATGAGTTAAGGTGCATCATATCCTCCCATCCCTTCCTCCATGGAACTAATTCTAGGTATGGAAGGCCATTCAATTCCACCATTAATGACAAAACCTCCTTCATCTTCTTATAAATTGACCACTCATCTAAGTGATCAGGGGCTGGATTATGTTGAATTGCAAGGAGATAATGCTGCTATGAGATTTGGCTTTGAAGCAAGTATTGTAATGCTACAAGTTTGTCATGCTTTTGATGTGATGTGGATGGGATCCAAGCTGGAGGAATGGCTTTGAATCAGACACCAATGGTTGTAATTCCTTCTTCTATCTAATAAAATGTTTGAACCTTTTTCCCATATGTTTGTATTATTTCATAATGCTTACGTGTGTGAATTATATCTGATTCCTTTCACTTATATTCAATAGATCGTATGCTTTGATCGGTTTTTGTCTTATGTTGTGTTTACAAGGTACTTCCCAAGCAGATTAAGTATGAGAAGGAGTGACATAATCGATACAAGGGAGATGAGAGAAAAGTGAAACTAAAGGTAGGCCTTCTATCTTCTCATCTTATCTATTGCTTATAGGAAATGTCTAAAACACTTAAAACTATTTTTCTAGATACAACTACTTATCTAGGGAATTAGAATTTATCCATAGATGCTAAATTCTCCAAAACAATTTGGCGACTCCGCTGGGGAAAAATCCTGTTTCCTAGTAGCTTATTCACCTCCTAGTACATTCTTGTAGACCCTACTTGTGTTCATTGACTTTTTTTAGCTCTTTTGCATTGAAGTTTGGTCAAAAATTGAGGTTAGATGACTCTTGAGTGGCCTCTCAGAAATCAGCACGGGCTTGGTCAGGAGATAGCGCTCTGTAGAGCACCCTTGAGTGAGAGACAGTGCTATGTAGCATAGTTAGTCCCTTTTTGATGTGCACTGATCCACCTTAGGTCAGTTTCCCACCTTTGGAAAGTGTTTTTGCGAAACTTTTCTCTATTTGTTTGCTTGTTGATTGATCAATGAATGTCATGTCTCAGAAAATAAATTTTTATCTCCTTGTCTAGCCCTACTTTGATTTGATTGATTAATGTTTCTTAATTGTTTTCTTTGTCATTATCAATCTATAGTCAAAGGTAGAATATAGTTTATTAATCTTTGTTCGAAAGAAAGTGTCGTAAAGTCTTCATTTCCTTTGAAATAGAATTGTTGTCACAGTCTTTGTTCTTATTAAAGATTGATTGATTGTATGTGCATATTTTCTTTTTGTTCATCATAACATTAAGGGATTTGAAAAGAAAAACGTGCATCATTCATATTGTAGTTTGTGAATGCTTGAAAGGAATAGCTGGGGAAATTTCATTAGATTTGTTCTTTGCTCTTTGTCAAAAATCTAATTGCTCTATCCCTACTAGATCAGGATTTTCATCATTAAATTGAATGGAAAGAATGCTTATCATATTAGTTGCATTTTAGGAATTTCAAAGATACATCAAGTTCTAAACCTTGGAATGAAAATTCTAAAGAAGATCAACATAAAATTTATCCGAATTTACCTAATGGAGCATTGTCACCTAATGAAAAACATTTAGAGGTCTAGGCTAGAGACGTGTTCCGGTGTCATAAAACAAAGCAATTATCACTAACTTGTCTGCAATACATCCTGAGTGTGATACCTCATTCCACGTACATGAGTATATTGTAACTTATCCACCTACCTTCGGGTATATAGAGCAGTGTTACAGTATGTAAAGTATATGAGAATGCTCTCATTGTGCGGTTTTGCATTAGACAGTGCTTATACAGAATAGGCCTCCATGTACCTTCAAGTATATATGGGAGGACAACACTAGGTTTCTATCCATCCTTAGGTAACTGAGTCAGCTGCCTTGTACACTATGATACACCGAACATAGCATTCGGGGAGATTTTCTACCCATACTTCTTGGTTCGCTAGGAGGTATTCTGCTGTTCACAGTTGCTTAGTAAACCTTTTGCCTAGATTATCCCTCTTTTGTTTTGTTATGTTACTTTGATTAAAATAAATTTAATTGACCGTAGATAACATCCTCCATGCTCACTCCTCAGTTGATCTTAGGTTGAGACATATGGCGACAAATCTGGATTCCACCAATCAAGGAATTCCTTTTGATGGGAATCCTAGTCCTTTTCCTCCTTTTGAAAATATTGGTGCTCCTTATATGGCTACATTGTCCCTTCCAGGACTTACCATTGGCTTGCCAGTATGGTTTTGTTCAACCTCTTTGGTTCAAAATGTCGTGATTTCTCCGCAATCAACTACTCCTCCAACTGGACGAAATCAACCTTCAGTTGATCCTAAAGTTAACCCTTTGCCTTCTTCCTCAATTGTTTCTTCCTCCCCTTCTTCCTCTTCACTTGGTTAAATTATTGGTACTAGTACCCAGGTGGCTAAGAAGAAGAAGAAAGGGAAGAAGAACAAGAAGAAGCAAATTCAGCAGAGGGGCAAGCAAGCAACCATTGCTTTGAATGCAACATCAGATGAGAAACCACTCGTAAAGCCTCACAAAGTTCAATATCCATGCAAAATTTGTGCGGGAGACCATCTTCTTCGAAATTGTCCTGACATTCCTTAGATCATAGAAGAATGGTCTTCCCATTCACATTATCTTGTGTCATCAACTTCTCGAGATCATGCTAGTGACACATCATCAACTATTGGTAGTAAAGTTCATGGAAGCAAGGGTAAAGTTAAGTTTACTTGTAGGTTATGTGAAGGGAATCACCCCATTCACCTTTGTCCCTATCTGGATGAAGCCAAAAAATGTTGGATAACCATCTTGCTTCACTGTGGTGACTTCCATCTGCTTATAGGAAACTCTCCCTAAATCCTTTGCTAGTTGATGAATTAACTGACCAAAATCAACCATCAGTCAAACCCACCCTCTCTAAAAGTGAATCTAATGAGTCTATACTCGACCCAAATCAATAGGTCGAGGTAATAGTTGACCCGATTTCACCTTCATCTATTCGTACCTTTCCCGAAGAGAGTGAATATGATACCACTCAAGTTCTTTTTATTTCTTCAAATTCTAATGAGCTTGGGGGCAATCCTCCTGTTCCATCAAGACAGGAGGAAAATCATCCTGCTCTTGTAACTGAAGGGGTTAATTCTCTCATTCTTATGGTATGCCCTCCAAGTAGTCTAGTCACTTCCTCTGATTGGAATCAACTAGAAGGATTCTGTCTTCCTTCTTATGTGCCTTTCCAGATCTTAGTACAGGTTTGTAATATGATTGTATCTGGAATTATTATAGATGAAGGTGCATCTGTGATTATCCTTTCCTCAACTACTTGGCAAGCACTCAGTTCGCCACCACTTGTACCTGTTACCCAGAATCTGTTGGCCTTTAATAGAGGAACTAGTCAACCATTAGGGATCCTTCCATAGTTTCCTATTACTTTGGGAGGAAAATTTGTTTATCTGAATGTGATGGTAGTCCCAGGCCCTTTAGATTACAATTTGCTTCTTGGGCACAACTATGTTTATGACATGGGAGCTATTGTTTCAACACTCTTTTGAGTGATGTGTTTCCCGCATGAAGGCAAAATTGTCACCGTTGAACAACTTTCATTTCCCAGTCCAAATATGGCTTCTAGTCAACCATCTTCCTTGAATGGTCCTTTTGTACCAATGGTATCATCCCCGCCATGAGTTAATTATGTGGTAACCAGATCTCAGATTCCTTGCTACGGATCCCTTCCAAAGCATTGTTCTCCCATTAGATGAGAACCTTTTAGAAGACATGACCTCCTATCATGAGTTGTGATCAGGTTCATGAGGACAACTCTTTTACTATGTCAACCTCACTAAAAAATGAAATAAGTTCATGAGGAAAGTTCCTTGTCTTGTGTCAACCTCGTTAAAAAGTGAAACCACAGATATGAGGATAGTTCTTTTAATGTGTCAACCTCACTAAAAAATGAAACAGGTTCATGAGGATAGTTCCTTGTCTTGTGTCAACCTCATTAAAAAATGAAACCAAGTATATGAGGATGGTTCTTTTACTTTGTCAACCTCGATAAAAAATGAAACAGTTCCCATGAGGATGGTTCTTTTACTGTGTCAACCTCGGTAAAAAAATGAAACAGTTCCCATGAGGATAGTTCTTTTACTGTGTCAACCTCACCAAAAAATGAAATAGGCCCCATGAGGATGGTTCCTTGTCTTGTGTCAACCTCGTTAAAAAATGAAACCAAGGAATACGAGGACAGTTCCTTGTCTTGTGTCAACCTCATTAAACATGAAACAAAGGGTATGAGGATAGTTCCTAGTCTTGTGTTAACCTCGTTAAAAAATGAAACAAGGAATATGAGGATACTTCTTGGTCTTGTGTTAACCTCATTAAAAAATGAAACAAGGAGTATAAGCATAGTTCCTTGTCTTGTGTCAAGCTCGTTAAAAAATGAAACAAGGAATCTGAGCAGAGTTCCTTGTCTTGTGTCAAGCTTATTAAAAGATGAAACAAGGTCCTCTAGAGAAAATTTCCAAGTCGAGTCTTCAATTAGATCTCGTAAAATCCCAGTCAAGTCTTTCACTTGATCTCACAAAAGAACCTTCATTCCATCCACCTGATAGCCATGAGTAGTCTACCTAGGTGAATGTAATGAAGCTTGGGGAACATGCACCTAATGGTAAAGTTAAGTTTCCCTGTAGGTTATGTGAAGGGAACCACCCCATTCACCTTTTTCCCTATCTGAACGAAGCCAAAAAGGTGTTGGATAACCATCCTGCTTCACCACAGTGACTTCCATATGGTTGCAAAAGACTCTCCCTTTCATCATGCTGGGGGAATGTAAACCTATCTCAAACATAGTTCTTTGTTTCAAGCTTGTGTAAAAATGAAACTAAATTCAAGCATAGTTCTTTGTTTTAATCTTGTGTAAAAATTAAACTAAATCCAAGTATAGTTTTTCATTTCAAGCTTTTGTAAACATGAAACTGAATCCAAGCATAGTTCCCTATAGTTAAGCTTGTCTAAAAATGAAACAATTTCTATTTTAACCCTCATGATTGCCATTCTATCAGCCTCTTTCATCAGATGAGCCTTGGTTGTTTTCATCCCATCGCCACCATCCCTTTGGCCGATCATATGCTTTCACTTGGTTGTTTTACCATTTTTGAGGAACAGTTGCATTGAGTGGGCTCATTAGCTAGCCTCTTCACATAAATCAACATGTTTTGAGAAGTTCCAATATCACCAGAACTAGTTGCTATCCTAGACACCACTCGTTCCTCAAAGTGGAGTCTTCTTTAAGTTCTTTCCAAACTATCTAAACATGAAAATATTGTCGAGCGCTTGTCCTTTCTAGCTCGTTAACAAATTGGAAATGATATCTCTCCTATATTATTTTATGCCTTTTCGGGCTTGAGAGATTAATTTATGAAATGGAACTTGTGGAGTTTTCTTTTTGTCCCTTTTCAAACTCTCTAAACATGAAAAGGACTAAGTTATCTTTGTCGTTAAACTCGTTAAAACATCAAATAGCGACAAACTTGTCCATCTAGACAAGACATAGTTTCACCTTCGCTAGACTCATTAAAAAATCAAATAGCAATGTATTCACCCCAAGGGTGAAATTATACAACAAGCATATGTTATCCTCCTCAAGCTTGATAAAAATAAATAGGTACTGGTCGGTAATGACTAGGGAAAATGGGAAAAGGGGAAAACCACTTTATGGTAGTAGGTCGCTCTTGAACATGACACTTTCACTCCATCACCGTGACTATTTGGGTTGGGTTATTAGCTTGATGGTTATCACACCATTGGTCTATCATACCATCCATCACTTTTTTTTGGGTCAATGCTACCAATTCACTTTAGTGTCACCGACATGTTCAAGAGAAGTCATTCAGTCAAAATTCATCTTTTGCAATACCATAAATCTTCATTTTCATCACCGCCATGCCTGAACCTTGTGTCGTCAGTCAAATTCCATCTCTAAAATCACTACATTCATTTTGTTTGGTTGATGTGGGATACATCAAGGCCCTCCTCCGACAAGTCGCTTCTTATCGACATCAGCACAATATCTAGGAATTTGACTTAGAAACACCCATTCAGTACCTTGAGGCTTGCATGCATCAATGGCAGGTTTCTTGCTTCCAGTGATAGGAATACATAAATGGCCTTTGACTAAAATAATTTATATGGTGTTCGACATCAAATCATCCATTCACACCATGAAAAATGTACTAGAGTACCTTGAGGATCATTATCATTATCGGTGATTTCTCTCGCATCTGTTAACAACTTACATCATTAGTTGGTAATCAGATGATGTATTCCCATATTCGACTTCAAATCACATATTCACATGGTTAGACTTACACCTGAGTGAATGGTTAAATGAGATTAAAGAGCCCAAATCTAGTTTCATCCATCTGAGCTGCGATTTTAGGAGTACTAAATCATATGTACAATGGCTTTACATTTATGGTCATTCTAATGATGAGTCTATATCTATAGACGACTATTTATGTACATGTAATGAAAGTTTATAAGTTGAGCATGGGTATGCCTTCCCTCATCAATTCATGTAAAATCAAATATCATGATATATGTATTGTAATTGATGCAGGTCACCTTCCACTTTGATACCTCCTCATCACATCGTAAAGCATTTCATTCGACATTGGCATTTTTCTGACTTCATTCTTTAGGGTGCAGCTATTATAGATCCATTTGGGCACATCAAATCCCAACATCTAGATCAGTGTTTTAGGGCTCATCAAACACTAAATTTAGTTTCTTCATGCCCTAAACAAGTCACCCCTTTGAATTCCTCCTTCCTAGACAGTTTCATGACTTGAAGACATCCAGAAATAGCCTCTAGAGGGACCAGTCTAGGTAAGCCCTTATGAAGGTGTACTACAGAGCCATTGAGTCCACTGGCAGGGTGCTCTACAAAGGACTTAGGATTCCTTTCACCTGTGCTTGGCGAGAATGAGCGAAATTCACATAGGTTTGGGGAATATTCTTATCTTTTGGAGTCATCTAGAAGGTTCCCTCACTTATCAACTCCTATGAGCTCGAAAATGGATGAGGAATGAGTTAAGGTGCATCCTATCCTCTCATCCCTTCCTCCATGGAACTAATTCTAAGTATGGAAGGCCATTCAATGCCACCATTAATGAGAAAACCTCCTTCATCTTCCTATGAATTGACCACTCATATAAGTGATCTGGGGCTGGATTATGTTGAATTGCAATGAGATAATGCTACTATGAGATTTGGCTTTGAAGAAATTATTGTAATGCTACAAGTTTGTCATTCTTTTGATGTGATGTGGATGGGATCCAAGCTGGAGGAATGGATTTGAATCAGACACCAATGGTTGTAATTCCTTCTTCTATCTAATAAAGTGTTTGAACCTTTTTCCCATATGTTTGTATTGTTTCATAATGCTTATGTGTGTGAATTTTATCTTATTCCTTTCACTTATATTCAATAGATCATATTCTTTGATCAATTTTTGTATTCTATTGTGTTTATAGGGTACTTCTCAAGTGGATTAAGTATAGGAAGGAGCAACAGAATCCATACAAGGGAGACGAGAGGAAACCAGAACTATAGGTAGGCCTTCTATCTTCTCATCTTATCTATTGCTTATAGGAAAAGTCTAAAACACTTTAAACTATTGTTCTAGATACAACTACTTATCTACGGAATTAGTATTTATCTGTAGATGCTAAATTCTCCAAAACAAGGAGCGACAATAGAGAATATGAGAATAATGATAGGGATAGGGACAAAGACAGGGAAGGGGGTAGGTGAAGAGAGGGATAGGGATTGTGATAAACAAAGATGGAGGGAAAAGGAAATGGATATAGACAGGGAAAAACATAGTAGAAGAAGCTAGTCATTTATTTTAGTGTCTTCTGGTGCTAATATGTCCTCCCTACATTTTTATTCAAGTTTTGATATCTATACAAGTAGTTAGTTTTCTTTCATTCGTAGGTTTAAATAAATGTTTCTTTTCCTTGGACATTTTGGATTCAAGTTATATTTTACAACTTGCATGATTAATACAAAATTCCATTATTGAAATTCAGTTTGAAGCAGAGGTGTCCCATAAGCATACTAAGGTGGTTTCAAAGTATAGAAGGTGAATTATAACAATGATTCATTTCTTGTGTAATAGAAATTGATTATAGTGTGCATGTCGTAGAACCTTATATATGAAAGCATTGTTTGTTATATTTTCTCTTAGTTTTGAGGTGCTATTGACAAGTTGTCAAGATACAGAAAATATGCACACTTATGATGGTGATTAGCTCCCCATGTTTCAAAGTGTTTTGTTCTTCAGGAGGTTAGCCTTTTAAAGGAGTATTTAAAGCAGTAGTGACTTTATGTAGTGGAGCATAACTATTACCATATTATATGTATTTTCTCTGCTAAACTCAAGGGCCAAAGAAATGAATTATCTATAATACTTTGTCATTATCACGTGACAAAGTGACGGGTTTCATGGAATATACTGAGGGACCTTAATTTTAATTTTTTCATGATTACAGATGTCACTCCTAGTGAGTGTATTTGATTGCTAGCCTCTTTCTTCCATTTTTATTTTTTCCAATTTAAATGCTTTGAAGGTTGTAAAGCCTATAGGAATTTTAGTCTCTTTTTAAATGATACGTTTTTAGATTGATACTGATATAATCTACAAATATGAGATTAAACACAAATATATTGGTGAGCATTTGAAAGATGAAAATTCTTTTAACCATTTAAAAGGTGAGCCTACATATTTCATAATTAAGCCATGGAAATTTAATACTCTATGCAAGGATGATTTGATTATAATAGTCATTAGTAAACACACCCATTTTTTACAAATTCTTTCATGAATATCTCTATCATACATTTCTTTGTGTGTTGATCGATTTCTCCTTTTTTTGTAATTATAAATAAATATTGAAAAAATTCTTGAAAGATAATATGGGAATATTCACCTTATCCTCTTACATGGGTGAATTAGAAAAGAGATGAATTTGAGGACATGCTTGGTGGAACTATCCATTCTTCCCTACCTTGAACTTTTCCTCAAAGGATGATTCTACAACCCAAACCTAGAAATGTTGATGTCACTAGCAATAAACATAGAGTACTCACAGATCGCGTGTACACCCATGTCACAATGTCAATAAAAATTGTAGTAAAAAGGGGAAATCAAGGTTGTGGAGATTGGAAATTACTTATTGTTATTGTTATTTCATAGACCTTCTAATGACTTTTAGAACCTTAACTCGCCTCATACATGGACTGCATGATGTATCTAGCTGAAGGAGGGGCTCCAGAGCAGCACTTCCTTTTCTTAGAAGAATCATATTCTGTAAGCTTTGCCTACGAGAAACCAATGTAAGAACTCTTTTCCACCATAATTGTTTTGTGACGCTTCCTCTTATCGATTTGAAATGCATACTGCTGGTTTCTGTGACATCCATTTTGAAATCTCAGAATTCATGTCGATAGACAGTAGTAGTAAATCCTTTATGATAATATTCTTCCCTTACTTGAGACAACATAGTGAATGAATCAATGTATGCAATTAACTGTATACAATCTATTATACAAAGAAAAAGAGATATGGATTTTAGAGAACTTAGGTCTAATTAGGGTATTGCTACACCTTATGTGGTTTCAAAGGCACATGGAAACCTTCTTGATCATTGGTTGTCACATGTTTCTCTTCTATTTATGGAGAAAAGGGTTGAAGAAAGAAGAAAAAGTAAACTAATCAACCACTTACATTGTATGTTCTTTACTGCAGTCATCAATCGAAACGTTGTATATATGCGTCTATAAAGAATAAGGAGTCACGGTTTAGGAAGGAAAAAAATGTGAACATTGAGGAAGTTGGTTGAGCTATGGATGTTTCGTCGATGTAGATTTGTGAACAAAACAAAAGTAGAATCAAGAAATGGATGATACCCCTTGTTTGTGGGACAAGTGACCCACCTCTGCTCAACGATTTCCCTTGTTGTTGGGACAAGGGATGCACCTCTTCTCAACAATATGCTAAGTCTATGAAGGCATAAATACTCTACCCCTATGGTTTTGAACCTATGACCTTTTAGGAGGAAGCACATTCTCTTAACCGTTAGGCCCACTCAAACTGTGAACTCTATGCTTAACTTATGCATACTAGATAGCTATAGTGAAATAACCCACGTGTAAAGGTGCTATAGCTAATAATAGTAATAGTTCTTAACACTTAGCAGTTGAAGTTATCTATAAGAGTTTTTTTTCTCAGGTGGGTACAACTCAACTATTTTTACGTGGTTGCACTCTACTTTTCGAGACGTATCACTTCTATAGTGAATCCAAATACCTGCCATGAGATAACCTCAAGCTCACTGACTCCCCACTTTCTGCCAAATAAATGGAAGTCTCATCCCATATCCTATTTTAGTTTTCATATTTTTTGTACTATGTACCTTTATATCGCAATCTTACCCACTTAGTCCATGATTGCTGTCAAATAAATAGGACTTATAATATATGACTGACATGTGATTATATTTTCTCTACAATGTATGCTTTTATGGAAGGAAGTTACTTGAACTCCCTATTCCAATTTTAGTTTCATATATTAATGATATTTCCATATAATATCTTTGTTGTGTGAAAAAAGTACAAATATATGTGATTCAAAAGTAATGGTAGTTTCGAGGTCGTCTTTTCAGATGTCTAGATGTCCAATAATTACTAACCTAACTTTAATAAATGCACACTTGTGATGTCATTTTTGGGATCATTTAGGTGGGTTGAAAGTGAGTATAGCATATTACAAGCTCCATATTTTCCAAGATTCTAACTTGAGTCATAACTGGTAAACGTTCCCACAATAATAGCATCAGAATAATTGAATGCATTTGAATAGGGTTGAGTAGCGCTCCATAGATTTGAATAATACCTTATTATCTGGTTTTCATCATTCTCTATTTTTTCATTCAATGGTTCTCTTTCAACCAAAGAAGAAAAATGGAAAAAAAAAGAGCCAAAAGAGAAATAAGGAAAGCGAGGCCTCCCCCATGAGTGCTAGTGTAGTATGGTGTAACTCTATGATTAAATGATAACTTTTAAATGAATTTGCATGCAATTTGGAGATATAAGAGTTGCAGGACTAGGGAAGATCAACTCTCATCTGTATGGTTAGAGCTAGCATTCATCCACAGGTTTGGGTAAGAAATCTCATGGTACCCTATGTATTAATTCCTAGGAGCCTCCTGTTAGCTCTGCTACATACTTCGAGATTTGAGGGTCAAATACATGTCCGGCTGTGTTGGTTATGCTCACAAAGGACCCGTATTAGTCATCTTTCTCTTCCCCCTTCATTTCGCTCACATTCTCATAACCCCTGCCATCTCTATTGTTCCTCCAAAACTCGGCATAAGCCCCTGTTCCTTCAAGCTCCCAGGCGCTAAGTTTAAAGCTCCATAGCACCGTCACCACATGACCTTGCACCTCCGTAACCCATAGTCACCTTTTAATTGTAGCCATCGATCACCGCATCCCGATCCAATGGTTCCCCACCACATTCAATGGATAACCTGCCTGTTTGTTTTCCTGTCATTCAATCATCTCCACTGCGATTGGACAGCATACGCTCCTCCCATGCTCGCAAACCAACTGCGCATTAACTCACGATCAAAGCAGTTTTCGTCACATCCCATCTGCCACGTGTCACAGTTCTAATGGAATTGTGCACCCTTGTACAATTACTGCCCAAGCCCCAAGGGCGGTGCGATAAATACAACTTATCACCCATCCTCCATCCCCGCTCATTATCTCCCATGCATGTCTTCCGCTCGATGACCGATGGATCTGCCCACCTGAGATCTAACAACTCACGATTGTCCACCCCTACTTCTGCCCGATACCTCCCGCTGAGAGATCTCCACTGTCCATTCACTCGATCCAATGGCTAATATCTATTCCCATCCTACCCATGCATCCACCATGCAGTCCTCTTGTCCTTGAACTGTCCCATGCATCTGAAGGATGAAGGTGGCCACTATCTAGTACACGGCGCATTCGATCCTCAACCATTTCAACAGACCGTGTACCCGAGAAGAAGAAGGACAAGGCCCGAGAAGAAATTTACATTTAACAAGCATGGCATTTTGGCTTATACGACACTCCAGCCACTTTAGAGGACAGCAGAGCACCCGAGAAGATCAAATCATTCACTATAGCAAGCAATTGCACTCAGAAGTTCTGCTAGGCAGTTAAAGCAGTTGGTGGTCCACTCTGACCCCTCCATGCCTAGAATAGTAGAACATTTTTGTAATCAAACTCTATATATACCCAAAAAATAGATGTAATGAGGGTTGATGGTTGCTGTTTTGATGTAAGGTTCAACTTCTGGATACTATAACTGCTTTGATACTTGCATCATCTTGTCTTCATTTTCAGCTAATACAAGCTTCTTTTGTTGTTAATTGCTCACTTTCCATCTCTTTTCTGTTCTAGGCTATGCTTGATATGTATTTTTTCTTGAACTCTTGATGTATAGCATTAGAGGAGCTGTCATCCTACCTCTGTGTTTGAATCTTGCATGTATTAGTGAATCTGTCAATCAGGTTTCTTTTCAATTAGTGACAGAGAGCTATCATCCTATCTGTGCAATAGGGAATTAGATTTTCAGATGTTTTTATTGGTTGCAACTGGTCATCACAGGGTCCTGTGCATCTGGTGGTGTGGTCAGTATTCTCCCTATTCACCCGATCCTTAAACTGTGAGTAATTGGTGGTCTAAAGCCTTATAGTCTGGGGGTGTTCACGCATGTCTAGATTCAAGCAAAGTAGGAGTGGTTATCTGGCTTAAACATGCATCATTCCTTCCATTCATCCATTTCCAACATTAAGTTGAGTTTGTAATGTTCTCGAGCATCTCCGAGCTACAACCTAGGAGAGTTTCTTGGGGTGATAACATTGATTGGCACCATTGCCAGGGAGAGGAGATTGAAGCTCAGCTTCGTTGGGAGAACAACACAGATCCATGTTTTGATGATAGACAAAGTTTGGACACATTTTTGGTTGTAATTATCTATCTAGCGACTCTACTGGAAAACCTACCTGGTGGCGACTCCACTTTTCTCTTATGTCTCAGTTTGTGAGGCATACCTGGAGAAATCCTCGGAAATCACTAGTTGACCAAGTGCCTGACCCTGAGAAGATTGCTAAGTGAAGGAAAACACCATAGAAAGGAGCATCAGGATGAGGTAAGCCTAAGAAAACTTATGCATCTCTGAAAGATAAGGTTATAGCTAAGGATATACAGTTTGAAGATTTGGAGCCCAGCATTGTTAGTCAAGAAATTCCTTCAGAGATTAATAGAGCTCCATGTTCAGTCAGTTTTCCTTTGGATCTCAGTCCAAAGAAAGCCTCCCATACAGTCCATCATTTTCCTTCAATTCTATCATCTATTTCATTACTTCCTACTACTCAATCTACCAGTATCCTTTCATCTATCCCAGTCATGGCAGGCTAGCAAGCTCCCACAAAGATGGAAAGAATCAGAGCAGCTAGGTATGGACCCCTAGTCTTGCCTATTACTTTGAATGCCATGCCTGTAGGAGAATGTTAGAAATATATGCCCAAATTCATTGGTACAGAGGGGATAATAGCTGAAGAAGACCTTGAGTCTTTTTATAGTTATGTTGATAACTTAGATATCAATGAAGATGATCTGTGGATGAGAGTTTTTGTCCAGAGCCTTGATGGAGAGGCTAGAAAGTGGTTCAGAGAATTATCCCATAGGTCCATAATAGAAATTGAGGCATTGGATGATGCATTCCTGAAGCAATGGGGAGATAGAAAAGACCTGCTCTACTACCATACAGAGTTTGGAAACCTAAAGAGGGAGAATGGGGAATCTTTGCCTGATTTTAATAAAATATTTAACTGTATGTATAGTAAGATACCAGTTGAAGTAAAGCCTACCCCCACCTCTACCAAAATCACTTATGCCAATGCTTTTCACTCGGATTTCTACCTGTTGTTGAGAGAAAGAAGATGTGCCACTCTAGCTGATATGCAGGATGTAGCACTGGAGGTGGAATCAAATATCATGGCTACAGAAAAGCTTAAAACACATGCTGATAGAAGAAGGAAGAGAGGTGAGGCTTCTTCTTCCTCCACTTCATCTCTAGAACCTAAACTAGATAAAATGACTAAAATGATAGAGTCATTAACTGCTGAGATATCTAAGCTAAAAGTCGAGCAGAGTTATGGGAGAACAAGGTTTCAAAACACGTTTGCTCCAAGAAATACAAATCCATTCAAAAGAGCAAATGAGCAGTTGCAAATCATTCAAAGGGATAAAGAAGCAAATGAAGAACCAAAAGTTAAGGCTCCTTTCCAGAATGTAGTCATGGAGGAGGAGCAGTTTGAAGAGGAGGATGAAATCCATTGCATGGAAGATAAAGGTAGTGCTACCTTTTTGACATTTGTTGCGTATGAAGAATCATTACTGCAGGACCAAAATAGCCAAGAGTGGGACATAGAGGTTGTTTTATAGACTGGTGAATAGAAAAGATATAATCTGAGGTCAAAAGCAAACAATGTCAAGGAGATTCTTGCCCAAAAAGCTATTGTCTAGACAGAGTCATAGAATATCAGACAGAAAAGACCAGCAGCTGATCCAGTCATCCTCAAAGCACTAGCTCAAGAGGTAAGAGGTCCTGATAAGTCCCATCCCCCTTTCAGTTTTGAGTCAGAAGTCTAGAGGTTAAAAATATCTATGCCTCTATTAGAACTTGTAAGGAGTGATGTTTTTAGAAAGCCTATCCTAGAGGCTCTTGAGCTGAAAGCCACACAAACCTCCACTGACTATGTCAATTTGCAAGACGACAAGCCTATAGTTGTGCTTAGCCCCATGATTGAACCTGCTGATAATAATTCTGTATCATTTTATGTCTCCTTGACCATTCATGACAAAATCCTCCACAATTTGATGCCTAAAGTTGTCATGGAAGAGTTAGGCCTTGACATCACCAGACCATATCATGATTTATTCTAATTTGATTCAAGAAAGGTGAAATATCTAGGATTAATCAAAGACCTAGCTATTACCCTAACTCAGCTGCCCATGAAGAGTATGATGATGGATATTGTGGTAGCAGATGTCCCTCCCAAGTTTGGCATGCTACTGTCTAGAGGATGGATTAAGAGATTAGGTGGGACATTACAGAATGATCTATCTTATGCCACTGTCCCAATTTTTGGAGGAGAAAGCAGGAGATTGTATAGAGAGACACAACTGGCCTAAATCATCAGTGATGAGAAGAATCCTTCTAATCATCCCATTTATGCTGTGGACACCGACTTTGGAGCTTGTATCCTCCAAATTGAAGAATCTTAGAAGGCCTCAATGCAGATCAGGAAATCGAAAAATCAAGCCAAGGGGAAGCAAGGGGGTCTAGTTTGCGAGATGTTCTTTGATGGAGAATGTTCCAGGGAGATTGCAGGAGTAGGGCTAGTGCTGATATCTTTGAAACAAGAAATCACACATCTGTCTTTTAAGCTGGATTTCCAAGTCACCAAAAATATAGCAGAATATGAAGCTCTATTATTGGGCCTTAACGCAGCTAAAGACATAGGAATCGAGAATATAAAGGTGTTTGGAGATGCTGACCTTATCATTCACCAAGTAAATAGAACATTTCAAGCAAAGCATCCAAGGATGAAACCATACAGAGATGAGGTATGGAGACTTAAAGACTCTTTTGATAATTTTTGCATCTCATATGTCCCTAGAGCCAAAAATCAGCTTTTCGATTCTCTTACCGTGTCTGCTAACATGTTTATCCCTCCCATGCCTCCCAGACTAGTTTATGAAGTCCAAATGAAATATAGACCATCCGTGCCTGATAATGTCCAGTGTTGGAAAGTGTTTGAAGATGACGATGAAGTAAATAGGTTCCTGCAAGTCATTGATGAATTTTCTGAAATGCATATTGACCAAGAGAATGAAGCCTTGGAAGAAGGTCCCCAATCCCAGCTTAGAAACAAAATTCATAGAGATAGCGTTGTCCAACTACCCAACAATCATATACCTAAAGGTCTGGTTCCATTAGAAAAGCTGTTTGACCAAAACGATGTGCCTTATAAGGCTGCCCCAAGGGAAGACCAATCTGCAGTCTATAGGCATAATATAGGGAGTTCAGATCAGCCCAGATACATAAATCTGTCCACTCACCTGTCTGCTACCCATAGTGCTGAATACTGCAATTTAATGAAGCAATTCGTTGATGTCTTTGCCTAGGAGTATAGTGACTTGAAAACATATGACAAAAAGATCATCCAGCATAAAATCCATTTAGAGAAAGACACCATTCCTTTCAAGCAGAAGCTGAGACCAATAAATCCCCTGCTCCTCCCTTTGATTGAAAAAGAAATAAAAAAGTTATTGGCTGCCAAAATCATAGTTCCTCTTAGATATTCAAAATGGGTAGCAAATTTGGTTATGGTGAGGAAGAAAAGTGGAGAAATTAGACTCTATGTTGACTTTAGAAACTTGAACAAATGCTCTAAAAAAGACAACTATCCTCTGCCCAAGATGAAGCATATGTTGCAGAAGGTCTCAAGAGCCAAAGTGATGTCTTTCCTGGATGGGTTTTCGGGCTATAACCAGGTTGTCGTACATCCAGATGATCAAGAGAAGACTGCATTCACCACTCCTTGGGGCACTTGTATGTATTCCAAGATGCCTTTTGGATTGATGAATGCTGGAGCCACCTTTCAAAGAGCTATGGATATAGCATTTGTGGGGGAGAAGGAAAAGTTTGTCCTTATTTACCTTGATGATATTACAGTATACTCCAGCAGCCATCATGACCATTTGCAACATTTAAAGAAAGTGTTCCTGAAGTGCAGAAGGTTTGGGATTTCAGTCAATCCTAAAAAGTCACAGTTTGCTTTAGTAGAGGGAAAGTTGTTAGGACATGTTTCCACTGCAGGTGTCAAAATTGACCCAAAAAGAGTAAGAGCAATACAGACCTTGTCTGTCCTGAGATCAAAGAAGGACATCCAGTCCTTTCTGGGCAAAATAAATTTCGTGAGGAGGTTTATCCCAAATTTTGTAGAACTCGTGAAGCACATTACCTGCATGTTGAAAAAGGGGTTGGAGATCAAATGGACTGATATGGCAATAAGATCTTTTGAGTCAATTAAGAAAGCTATTATGCAGGCTCCCACTTTAATCAGCCCAGGCTATGGCAAGGAGTTCCATATATTTTCATTTTCCTCTGAAGACACCCTTGCAGTAGTTTTATTGCAAGCAGATGAAGAAGGCTCAGAGCATCCAGTGGCATTTTTCAGCAAAACATTAAGGGATGCTGAGCTGAAGTATGATATTATTGAAAAATAGGCATATGCTCTTGTCAAATCTTTGAAGGCTTTCAGAGTTTATATCCTACATTCCAAGATAATTGCATATGTACCCTCTGCTTCAATAAAAGATGTCTTAACATAGCCTAATGCTGATGGAAGGAGGGCTAAATGGATTGCAAAGTTAATTGAATTTAATATAGAATTGAAGCCCACCAAGCTGGTCAGAGGTCAGGGCCTTGCCAAGTTAATGGCTGAAGAAAATTGCAGAACATTGGACATAGATTTTATGGGCACAATTGCAAAAAATGGTCAAACAAAAGAAGAGAGAGCAGCTAAACCAGGCAAAGAACAGTCATTGGTAGAAAATCTAGTTTCTTGTGATTGGTACTCTGCAATAGCTAAATTCTTGCTAAAGCTAGAAATTCCTCCAGGCCTTAGTTCAAGCCAAGCCAGAACTGTTAAGCTTAGGGCAACAAAATATTGCATTCATAAAAATCTGCTCTACTGGAGGGATCCCTCTGGAATTCTGCTGAGCTGTCTGGGCAAAGAACAATCCATTGAAGACATGCAGCAATTTCATTCCAGCATATGTGGAGGGCATCATTATTGGAAAACAATAGCACACAAAATTCTCAGAGATGGGTACTATTGCCACACCTTGTTTTCTAATGTCTTTTCATTTGTTAAATCTTGTGACAAGTGCCAAATATTTGAAGGAAAACAACATTTGAAGTCCCTTCCCATAAAACCAATACATGCAAATCGACCTTTTCAGTAGTGGGGCTTGGATTTCATTGGAGAGATCAATCCACACTCTAGTGGCCAACCCAGATGGATCTTAGTAGCCACTAATTATTTTACCAAGTGGATTGAAGCAATCCCTACCAAGAAGGCTGATCATAATGTGGTCATGAAGTTTTTGGCAGAGCATATCTTAATCAAGTTTGGTTGTCCACATAAAATAATCACAGATAATGTAGCAGCCTTCAGAGCAAAAGAGTTGGTGGATATGTGTGACTCAATGGGAATTAAGCTGGTTCATTCCACCTCATACTACCCTTAAGACAATGGTCTAGCAGAATCTTCCAACAAAAGCCTGATAAGGATAATTGAAAAGCTGCTGGAAGACAACAAAAAGAGCTGGGATTCTAAGCTCAAATATTCATTGTGGGTTGACAGAGTAACCACCAAGAAATCCACAGGGAATTCTCCATTCAGGCTGGTATATGGCACTAAGGCTGTATTCCCAATTCAGTTAACACTCCCTGTGGCAAAGTTCCTACAGGAAGCATAGAATGAGGAAGAAGATATGGCAAAAAGAATCATTGATTTAGCAGAGGTACATCAAATCAGAGAACAATTGGTTGAAAAGTCTGCAACACATTAGGAGGTGGTCAAGGAAGTCTTTGATAGAAGGACAAAATTATATAATTTTCAGGTTGGAGATCTGGTTCTGAAGTGGGATGCATTGAAAGAAAATAAAGGCAACCATGGGAAGTTTGATGCTTTTTGGACAGGGCCTTTTATTATTTCTCAGATCCAAGGGAACAATACCTTCATGCTGAAAAGTATGGGAGGAGAAGTGGTTTTTGATGGCCCAGTTAATGGGTGTTTTCTAAAAATTTATGTGATTTAAGGTCTTTGGCCTTAAAGTTGTAAATATGCTGTTTTATCAGTTTCAGTGTAAGATCAGTTAGACTCCATGCCCAATGGAGCACTATGAAATTTTTCTATTTTATTTTCACAGGAAAGGCATTGATCTGCAAGTTCTTGAGACCTCACAGGGAGGATCTCATCCCCAAAAGGAGCCAGTGTTAGCTCTGCTACATACTTCAAGATTTGAGGGTCAAATACATGTTCAGCAGTGTTGGTTATGCTCACAAAGGACCCGTATCAGTCATCTTTCTCTTCCCCCTTCATTCCACTCACATTCTCATAACCCCAGCCATCATTGTTGTTCCTCCAAAAGTCAACATAAGCCCCTATTCCTTGAAGCCCCCAAGCGCTAAGTCTAAAGCTCCATAACACCGTCACCACATGACCCTGCGCCTCCGTAACCCATAATCACCTTTTAATCGTAGCCGTCGATTGCCTCGTCCCTATGCAATGGTTCCTCACCGCATTCAATGGATAACCTACCCATTTGTTTTCCTGTCATCCGATTATCTTCGCCACAATCAGACAGCATTTGCTCTTGCTGCGCCCGCAAACCAACCGCGCATTAACTTATGATCAAAGCGGTTTTCGTCACGTTCCATCTGCCACACATCACAGTTCTAATGGAATCGCGCACCCTTGTCCGATTACCACCCAAGCCCCAATGGTGGTGTGATAAATACCACTTACCGCCTATCCACTGTCCCCGCTGGTTATCTCCCATGCATGTCTTCTGCCTGATGACCATTGGATCTGCCCACCCGAGATCCAATAGCTCACGATTGTCTGCCCCCGCTTCTGCCTGATACCTCCCATCGAGAGATCTCTGCTATCCATTCATTTGATCCAATGGCTGATATCTATTCCCATCTTGCCCATGCGTCTGCCATGCAGTTCTCTCATCCTTGAACTATCCCATGCATCCGAAGGACGAAGGTGGCCAGTATCTAGTACACGGTGCATTAGATCCTCAACCACCGCTTTCAACAGACCGTGTACCCGAGAGGAAGAAGGACAATGCTCAAGCAGAAATTTATATTTAACAAGCATGGCATTTTGACTTATATGACACTCCAGCGACTTCAAAGGATAGCAGAGCACCCGAGAAGATCAAATCATTCACTACAACAAGCAATTGCACTCAGAAGTTCTGCCAAGCAGTTAAAGCGGTTGGTGGTCCATTATAACCCCTCCACGCATAGAATAGCAGAAAATTTTTGTAATCAAACTCTATATATACCCAAAAAACAGATGTAATCAGGGTTGATGGTTGTTTTTTTGATGTAAGGTTCAACTTCTGGAGACTGTAACTGCTTTGATACTTGTAGTGTCTCGTCTTCATTTTTAGCTAATACAAGCTTCTTTTAGTATTAATTGCTCACTTTCCATCTCTTTTCTATTCTAGGTTGTGCTTGATATGCATTTTTTCCCGAACTCTTGATGTATAGCATTAGAGGAGATGTCATCATACCTATGTGTTTGAATCTTGCATGTATCAGTGAATTTGTCAATTAGGTTTCTTTTCACTTAGTGACAGAGAGCTGTCATCCTGTCTGTGCACTAGGGAATTATATTTGTAGACCCTTTTACTGGTTGCAGCCGGCCATCACAGGGTCCTGTGAATCTGGTGGTTTGGTCAGTATTCTCCATATTCACCTGATCCTTAAACTATGAGTAATTGGTGGTCTAAAGCCTTGTAATCTGGGGGTGTTCACAAATTTCTGGAGTCAAGCAAAGTAGGAGTGGTTATCGGGCTTGAACATGCATCATTCCTTCCATTCATCCATTTCCAACATTAAGTTGAGTTTGTAATGTTCATGAGCATCTTCGAGCTACAATCTAGGAGAGTTTCTTGGGGTGATAACACCTCCCAGGCCCCATGGATGATACCGCTTGTCCCTACTTCTTCAAATCCCGTCATCCAAATGATGTCAACTTCCCACTTATGTTAATAGGAAAACATATTTTATGGTTGAGAAATGATAATTAGTTCCTCCAGTCAAATTCTATTCTACAGACAAAGTATAATGGATAGTCTGAATGCTTATTTGAAGCTCCTTCTCAATAATAAAAAAAAAGAACAACTTTCCACAAAATGAAAAATATATGTTTTAAGGGAACTGTTTATTTCAAGGGGGAAGCTTCACCCTAGTAGCCATTGTCGATATTGTGGCTGACGATGATCGCGTAGTCTCAAGAAGCCCTAGAAAGTGAACATCGATCGCTGACATTCTATTGCAAGTTGCATACAATGGCTCTCTCCTTTATTGACCTCAAGGTAAGCACATTACCCACAGTTAAATTGGCCTTCTTTCTATAGTAAACGAATTGTTCCCAAGGTGAGTTTGCAGATCTGCAAAACTACTACGAGGAACAACGGTTTTGAGGATTGGTGTTTCCTTATACTAGAGGATGATTCTAGTAAATTTGTACCTGTCTACACCATAATACAAAATACATGGATAATGAATTGTAGAGTGAAAAACATATGTGAAACGTGGTTTTAGAAATCAAGAAAGGAAGAGATAACAAACTGCCCATTAAATTATCTTTACCTATGCTGAAAACTCGGCCATATCCTTTAAATAATCCACGATCATGCAATCAATTGAACATAGACAAACATAGGTAAAAAATAAGAAAGAAACTAAAAATGAAAATGTTATGAAACCAGCTCACTAAAAGATAGAAAAGATAGATCAACGCCTTAGAATTCAACCTCTTCGAGGGGGAAACCTCGTTTACATTACATAAATGAACAATTCTTGGATGATACAAATGAAAATACCTCCTTTCTATATATAGGAGTCTAAGGGGTCATAACATAATTAGAGCTGACATAACAATAATAATGTAAGGGCACAATAATAACATTAGTGGGCTTCTATGGGGCACAATAGTAACAATATGGGCACTACATGGGTACATCAATATAATAAGTGGGTTGTACTAATAACAATAAGGGGTTACACTAGTAGTATAGGGGCCTAACAGAAAATGCTTAAAACTATCAAAAATCAAAACAACTATTGGTTACCCTTAGTTGGAGAAGAACAACTTTGACCCTCCAAGCTTTTGACAATATCTATTTCATTCAGAGCCTGAGGTGGTGATTCAAGTTGATACCACTGCATTTGCATGCCATTCTTTCTTTGTTTCCCCTTGATGCGTGCATGAGTATTCTGAGACCAATAAAACACATTTTTTGCTTCTACTTTTCCCTGTTGTTTCAGTAGATTGGTAATCTCATTTATGTGAGAGCGACTAGGGTTATATTGTAGCAGCTGCAACACCTTATAAAATTTTGGATTTCATCCAATTTTAGATCCTTCCTTGGGGTTTTTCTTGATGTTTGCAAGCACTTAGGCTCATCCCATGAGCTCATGTTGAGTGTTTGCACCCTCTTCACTTGACTATTCACCAAACATATTTTAGTATGTTGGTCACAATGTCATGCTTGCAGTAATGTTCTAGCTATGTGCATGTAGTCTGTCTTCATGTGTACAAGTTGTATTCACTATATAAGCATTAGTCACACTCATGAAAAAAGTTGTAAGCACGTCCTGCAAGTGTCGTCACAGTCGTTCAACGATCTATCACATGTGTCATGCTTGTCACCCACACCGGTTGGTCAACCACATAGAGCATGTTGTCTTGGTTGTTTGAGTTGTCTTATCATTGAGTTGTCTTGAGTGTGTGTTCGTAAGGTTGTGTATGCACAAGTTCACTCGCTCACACACTTAGTCATTTTGTTGAAACTCTGTCGACGAGACCACCCTCCAATAGTCAGACCTCTGTTGAGCTGCACTACATAATCTCACCTCTCAATGATCATGTATTGTTGCCATGAATTATGCAGAGGTTGAGGCTACCCCCTAGGTAGTCTACATTGCGCAATCTTGTTATTGACCCAACTGACTGCTACCAAGAAAAACGTAGAAGTTTCTTAGTGAGTCATCTTAATTTGCATTGCCCAGAAGAAAATCTATCAAGCTTCCCATTGGCCAATCAGAGAGTTTGACCAGGCAGTGACCATGGCTTCACTCATCCAAAATATTGCACAGAATTTGCCAACATGGCCGCCTCCATTAACTATAGAAATTACAGAGACTTGAATGAAAGGAACCTGTTTCCTATGACTGCACTGTCTTTGAAATTTGTGCAGTTCTGTCTACCAGTCACCCTATCAGCTAGCCTACTGATCCTCTTGAAAACAAGAATTTTTCATGGGTTGTCTCTCAGCTGCCCAGCACTGCGCTTAGCCCAAAAACTATTCAGAGATGTCCTGCAGGATGACCTGACAGTTCTGTGAACATTTGGCGAGCAAGCTGTTATCTCAAAATCAGGCCCTGGAAGGCTGCAGACTAGGAAGACTTCAAGTAACTATTTCAAACCTACTTTAGGCTGAGGCTTAACCTCCCCAACCTGAGAGGGCTCTCTCAAAAGGATTAAAGGTTTTTTTGATTATGATCAAGATGCCTAACTCTTGTGAAACAAATAAAAAATGAAAATGGTGGAAACACAACTAACAGATATCCATTGGGCTTATGGAGTCATATATGATTCAGTATTAACAGTAGGGTTGGCTTTGCATAGAAGTCAAGGCATTTAGATTTCAACATATGTAGAGCAAACCAAACACATAGAAGGCAGTTTACGAGTATATGAAGGAAATTAGAGCACTGTTAGCGATTTCTAAGTAATCACATACTCATAACACTATAGATAACATGAATAGACAACAAAAAAAAACTCATCATATTGAACTCTTTATGATTCTTAAGAAGCATAAGCCAGTACTATATTACCAAAAAACAGAGTCTTTACATAAGCCAAATATCATAGCTTTTTTCCATAAATTTCCAACCCCAAATACATTACTTCTTCTCCCATATATAGAGTTCATGTAGATTCCTTACTCCATCATGAGGGGAATTCGAATTCCTCCTAATTTGACACCTATTGACACTTAAAACTAACTATTTAATACAAAGGACAGCTAACTAGGAGTCCTAGAAACCTAATACAACTGGGAGTGTAACTCCTTATTATGATTACAACAACCTTATATAAACATTTAAAAAATTCTTTGAAACCTAAAACTCCATGAAGTCGAATTTTTTGGTGCTCATAACCTTCCATCTGGCCCTTGATGACTCATCCTTTTGATGTTCCTAGAAACTAGGAGACTATCCCTTGCTCTGTTCTGGCTGAAAAATAGGTCTTGGGACAGAGCTCATAACCTCTCATAAAAAATTTATTTAGAAAAACTGAAGGAGGCTTTTGTGAACCAATCGATTCTGAACACAAACCTCTCTTGGTTGCTTGAAACATCTTTCCTACCGCCCATAATGACTCTTTGAAAAATAGGTGTAAAAATATGCTTGTGAAAACTGCACCTATAGCAGTTTCGTAGCGGAAGTTTGATCATTCATTTATCTCAAATCATAATGGATTTGAAGAAAGTGGAAGAGGTTTTTGTACTTCAGAATCTTAGGAATGAAAACCTCTTTCACTTTTCATAGATGAGTTTTTAACTGCTTGGTAATCCCCTTAGAAGTCGACTGCTCTTTTCATAACATAAAACTTTGGAGTTCATAAATATCTTTCCTTTCCTTCTTTTGCCTTTGCTAGACACTTATACTTCGTGGATGCTCCCTGTAAGACCCTCCTTTTCACAGAATATTTCCCTTTTTCTTACAAAAATGGTCCATCAAATCACAATATGCAGCTACAGCAGTTTCGTAGCACGTCACGAAACCGTTGTGCATTAGGCATCACTTACAGCAATTTCGTAGCACGCTACGAAACTACTGTGTAATTCAAGAACATAGCTTACATGCCAAATTCGACTATCTTGAGCTTCTTTATCTTGAAATTTCCTTCTCATCTGCCTTGAAACTATTCAAAATTGAATGCAAAGGCACCATTTTTCAAGGAAAACTTCAACAAGGTAATTCATATCAAAATTTAGGATTACCTTACTTGCCTTGCTTGAGCCTTCAAAGAACTTTGATGTATGCTGACCCTGAGTTTGCCAAGTGCTTCTTATGCATGAAAGGAGCATGAGAATAACCAAGACCAAATCTTTCTTAACTTACCCTTTTCCTTTGAAATTTATTTAGTGATAACACAAGCTTCTGCAGCCCACTGTTAAACACACACATGGTAGCAACGGAATATGATTGATAAACAAGAGCGTGCACTTATTATTAACAAATGATATACATTTATAGTACATGGTGTGACAATTGGGTTCCACATCCCAAGGTCTCTTGGACTCTCATGGTTGTTCACATTCTACACCAACCCGTAGAGGATTAGGTGTCCAACATTCCCCCCCTTAATCCGAAGGGTTATGTATGAGTCCAATAAGAGAGTTATAATACAAAATGTGCAATAATGTATGACAACACTATGCTGAATGTGCTCTTTGAAATATTGGTATAAAGGGTGATGGTTTAAGGGTGACCACCAACATTGGAACACTTAGTGCAGTTCCCATAACTCTTCCAAGTCTAGCATGAATCTCAGGTCTTCTGCTAGAGGAAGTGCTCCTAATGTTTTGAAGAGGGAAACCTTCAACCATGAAAGGGAGGTCTCACCCCGCATAAAAGGGAGAACCTCAACCTAAAAAGGGAGGTCTCAACCTGTGATGGTTTAAGGATTACCACCAACTCTGGAATGCTTAATGAAATTCCTGGAACTCTTCAAAAACTGGCAAGAATCTAAAGTCTTCTGCTAGATGAAGTGTCCCCAATTCTTTGAAGAGGTATCACTGGCTAAAGGCATGCTCAGGGGCATCTTTGTCTCTAGCTACAACTCTGAATCTGGTATGGCAGGTTGTGGCTCAGGCTCGCTTGATGTGGCTTTGAAGCTTGTAGATGACCATCATTCCCCCCCCCTATCAGATACAAGGTAAGATGATGGACATATCTCAACTGTAAGACTGTTCAATACTCTAGAACAATTTCTGACATGCGACTGAAATATCTTCTTGGTTGTTGATGCCCATTGCCAAGAAGCAATCCATCCAAGATGAATCTTTGTTCTTGTAGGAGGTTTGTTTTTGAAGCATCTGTTTGAAGAATGGTTGGTTTTATGACAGTGCTTAGATGGATGAAAATCAAAACAATGATCTTTCAAATGGCCAACTCGGTCATAGTGTTGCCATTTCATAATCTATTGATGTGGAAGAGGGGCAATATCTGGAACAACTGAAGGTGAACTCTCATGATGAGCAAGTGAAGATGAACTGTCTTGAAGAAATCCAACACTTTGAAATTGGATTGGTTTGGAGTAATTTGGAATATGAAAGGACACTTCCTTGTCATATCCAAGACTAGTTCTATGCTTGTTGTTGACAAGCTCTTCCCAAAGTTTGATGATGGACTTAGGAAGTAAAAACCGAACTTCTGCATCTGCATGTAACTATGTTTCTTTATTGGGCACTGGATCTGAATGAACTTCAACAATATTAACTTGTTGTTGATGGGTGGTTGTCTCAATGTTCTAATCAAAACAAGTTCAGAATGATGTCTATTTTGATGTATCTCTTCTTGCTGTAGTTGTGATTCAAGCTGAAAAAAATCAATGTTTTCCTATGCATTTTGCAGACAGGTTTGGATGTCAAAGAGAGTGTCTATGTTGACCTTCACCATGAATTCAACATTAGACAACATTAATTTGCTCAATAACTCTATAAAATCACTGATTCTGGCCATTGTCTCAGCAAAAAATGAAGACCTCAAAGGATTTCAACTAGAAATGCACCATTGTTCTTTAAGCTTCTTTTATTATGGCTTCAATTGATAAAATAAATCCCAAGAGATAGAGGTGGAGCGGGGCCCAAAATAGTCAAAAAAGTATGATATATTTTCACAATTATCTCCAAAATAACGGTGTAATTTTATTTTATACGTTTCAATGATTTAAATAGCAGCCACACACCAACCATGCATCATATATGTGAGCCAACATACCCATACCAAATTACAGTCTTCATAAAAAGATACCAATGAACCATGCACAATCTCCCACATACATATATCACGGATTTTAGACACCACATATCAGTTGCAACAAGTATACATAACATTCAAGTTGACATCATGGTCCAAATAATGTATCACTTCCTCTTTGTAATAGCCTAAACGTAAAATAATGCACCATATATTGCTACTGGATGGAGGGAGATTAATAGGAAGATAACTCACTTTTGATCCTTAAAGCACCCATGGGAAATTACCATTACAAAGTTGGATGAGGCAACAGGTTCTTTGCATTACCAACTAAGTCAGGAAGGCAATGAACAACGTTTTCTGAAGTACAGGTTCAAACAGTTACCATCGTTGTCACCGCCAGTGGCATTTTCTTGTTACGGAGGAAGTCTTGGGGACAGAAAGCACTATTTTGTCTCTGCCAATCACAATCTATGAAATCGACTTCTTATGTTCTATTAAAAACTTGTTTATCGAGAAATGCCCCTTTAATTAAGGATTCCAGGGGAAACAGTCAACAACCACTGGAGTTTGCAAAACCAACGTTCATACCTCTCACTCGCATGACAAAGAGTTGAGATTTGGTATACCTGACCTCCTTTACAAAGTTCATATAAGAGTTTAGGTCTACCGTAAGGTTAGGCACAAACATGAAATTTCGATATGCCCCAATCAATAACATAAGTAAAACAATGACACAAGTATTAGGAGTCGAATCTTTAGGGTCTCTCCTCTCTTAACATATTCATAAAACTATGATTGATACTTATCTGGCTCATCTTCTCTCAATGTCTTCATGTATGAAGTGACGTGACCTCTAAAAATATACTTTCAATGGACCTCAACATCCAAGCTCTTGCTTTCGTTGTTATAACCAACAAAACACTTGTCACTGTGAGGAATATCTAATCCTCCATCCAAGGCACCATTCAAAGCTCTGAAAACTCTGTTGCCAGTGGTGGTCCTCACAAGACCTACATCCAACAAAGCTCTGAATGGCGTCCTTGAATAATTTGGCTCAACACTGTAGTCCTCTCCTTTGGCCTCCTCATTCCCAACATATTGATTGTTGGGTCTGCTCGAATTGCAGCATGCACTGACTTGTACTATTCTTCTATGTTCTCAAGCTCCATACCTCTCGTATACAAATTTTCTTTCAAATGATAACAATTATGGGAGATTTAACATACAATGGTATAGCTTGGAGAGCTACATCTGGTTGGATGTTGCAGCACTACGAGTGTTAAATTTTCTTGAAAGTAACACACATGCAGACAAGAATTTCATCTTGCTTGGATTGATGAATAGGACTTGTACTGCTGGTATGGGGAAGAATTTTTGGAATAGGTGGCTCAAACAACCTCTATTAGATGTAGGCGACATCAAATGTAGGTTGGATCTAGAATTATACCTCCCTTGACAACACAAACACCACAAGCACGCAAATAGGGACAGGAGCTTTATATGCAATGTTTTCCTGAATGCGGAATTAGACATCCACCACAATTCAACGTACACAGTAGTCAAATTGCAAGCATGCCTCTACATCCAAAATTACCTCCTCACGATTTCTTTATATTTGGTAATGGCAGTCAGTTTCCTAAAATGGGTGCACCTGCACGGGGTCTCAGCTTCCACACTACTAGCACCACATGTATATGGAGAATTCTGTATCTAGCATTGTTCTCGACAAAGTAGAGCGTATGGAAGTCAATGGAATGGATGATATGGGAGTTGATGTGTTACTATGCTCAGCGGAATGGTAGCGAGAATGGCATTAATATTCCCTAGGGAAGGAGCATTATATTCATGCACAGGGAATCACCAATGTTCAGGTATTTAAACATGTCAGGTACATCAACACAACATTCAATTTATGGAAAATAGCTCAACAAACAATTCATTCAATGACCCTTTTAAAAAAAATGTGCAACTACTTATCGCAGAGCTCAGAAGCACCATTTAAGCATATAAGACATGGATTAAAGAATAGAATAGAAAGACGGGTGACATATCTGAATATGAGGGAAAACACAATTTTTTTTTGTTATTTCTAAAGAATGAGCAGAGATGGCAGGTGTAAGGAGAGAACCAAACTCAAATATACCTGACAAGGGTTTCATAATAGAAAAGCTAAGTGGTAGAGGGCCAGGAATGACCATCCAACTCTGATACCATGTTAAACACACACATGGTAGGAACAAAAATATGAATGATAAACAGGAGAGTGCACTTATTATTAACAAATGATATACATTTAAAGTACATGGTGTGACTATTTGGTTCCACATCCCAAGGTCTCTTGGACTCTCATGGTTGTTCACATTCTACACCAACCCATAGAGGATTAGGTGTCCAACACCCACTACTAGCCTCCCCAGAGAATGTGTGTAGTTTTCACCATGAGTGTCCTCCTTACTGCCTGCACTCTCTCCCTGGAACATTTGCACAGATCTGCCCTTCAAGTGAGCCAGATCCCGTAGATAGTCAGTGCTCATCCACGCTACCCATCTGAGCCTTCTAGTGACCTCTCCATAATTTTCCTTCACAGTGCCCAAAGCTCACATCCTAGCCTAAAATGTGCCTTGTGCAGTTTCAGATCCATGTCCTCTCTCCCGGTCACTTACACTAGAAAAAAAAAGATAATGCATCATGGTAGAGTAGGATATTTCTGGATTTGATTTCATCGCATCATGAGTGATTACAGACATAGGTACATGGATGAGACATGGTGCGGTGATGAACGGGATAAGAAAGGAGTGCATGCTAAGAGACTTGCTCGTGAATGGATGAACACATGGAGCATACCAAGTACAAGTGAAGGAGAGACATGAACATGCAACATCAATTAAACACCAAGACCATCGAAGACTCCACAAACCTTTCAATGCGTAGGTGAAGCTACGATACACCAAGATCAGATTGATCACTTAGCAGCACTGCAGCTTAACATAGACATGACCAACAACATGAACATACCAACTCTATCATGTCAAGTCATGTCATGAGTCATCTCAGCCATATCACTACTATGTGCCATTCTGTTGTAATAAATGTAATGTAACATGGAAGTCCAAGAGACCCACATGTAAAGTTGATGAGTCATGTAAACTTGAAGAGTCATGTAAGTCAAATAGTCATGAGGGAAGTTGATCAGTCACAAGGGTCAGTTTCACCCTTGGCTAGATATACCCCTCATTTTTACATGCAAAGGACTTTTCACCATGGCTTCTCCCACATAGCCTTGAGAGTGTATAATCTTTTCCTTGAGAAGAAAGAAGTGGCTCCAACACCTCACTATTAGGGTTAGTGACATAATGGTGTACCGATGTGTCTTGGAACATTCTCTTAATTCATAAGCTTAATAATAGGCCAACACATTTTCACACATGTATTGTATTCATTTGTAAGACTATTCTTTAGATGCTTGTACTGCATGTTGCTTTAACCTGTATTAAGACAGTTGAACTATTTTGATTGTTCTAATACATATGCTTATGAAAATGTGTTGTATAATTTGTTAATGATGTCTTTCCAGTGTCGACTATTCTGCCGGACACTCGAAAAAACCATTCTCATAAAAATGTTATAACAACCATCAAACTCATGTGGAATATTCCACTGGGTGTTGTATGTGCTATCTATTCACTGTGCTTTTTTGAATGCCACATCCATGTTGACTACTTCGCCAAAAGCTATGAATGTCCTACTATGTTGTGTGCCTCTAATAGAGTTGGGACTATTCCCTTTCGACTTGAGACTCACTTCCACCTTCTCCCTCTACAGTGAAAGAACCTTGATAGAAGTAACACTAAGCACTCACAAGAAACGTGAACCTCATTTTTGAAAGACAAAGAAAACCACTCTCATGTGATGAAAAGAAAGAGCTAAGGAAAATCTTTAATATAGTGGAAACCGAGCCATCATACAAGATGGGAATCCTACAAAAAATGGTGTGAGGTTGACTTGGGACTTCATAATGGGTAGATCCCCTTAACGTTGGTAGGTCGAGCACCGTCAACATTTCCGGTGCTAGGAGGTCTGCCAGTTATTTATGACTGAATGTCCTCTCACACCCACTCATAAGTCATTTGGTCAAGGAAGTAACTCGCACTCCCTCTCACCTATGTGCAACTTTGAAGTTGGTTACTCTTTACCTCCCATATGTGAACACAAAGTTTCATATCAGTGCCTCTACTCTATCCATCCCATCACCCGTGAGTTTTCAAAAGTAGTCAAAATGATTCCAGGAATACAACATCTTCCATATGCATCAAGGAAGCCAAAGACCACTCCCACAGGAGTTGTTGTATCATTGGTGGAAGAAGTCATTCTTGCCACACTCAAAGGTCTAGTAGAATATGTTGAGAATGGAGAGAAACCTCTATCCTTCCAATAGGGATAACAAGACATCCTTATGACCTTGGGCTCACATTCCAGTACAGGAGGTGGAGGGGAAGGCAGCTGAGGAGGCGGAGGTAGAGGTGAACCAACAGAATCATAGCCGAAACCGTTAGATGTTGAAGAAGAGGAGGAGGATGAAGAAGAAGAAGAAGGCATGGCTACCCAAAACTTGGAATGGATGGCTCAGGGACCATTGGCTCTCCTAGGTACTTTGCACAAGATGCCAAGCATTTGGAGAGAATGCTCACAAAGTATGACCTTGATAGAACATTGAAGGCAGAAGATCACTTGGACAAATTCTACCTATAGTTGTAGACACTCAAGGTTTAGTACAACGATGTTGCATGTAGATATTTTTCCATGTACCTGGGATGGCCACATAGTAGTATGGTATCAAAACCTTCCTGTCAACTCCATCCATAACTAGGGTGTGCTCAAACATATGTTTTTGGAAAAAATTGTCGATGACAAGACCCTGTCCATGTTGCTTAAAGAGTTGGGCATTCTGAAGATAGAGTCAAAATAAAAGGCCAAATATTTCAATCAGAGGTTTTTGTGCATATTGAGAAATTTTTCAGCAGACACAGAACCTCATGACTCCATCACTGTCGACTACTATATGTCCACACTGCCAACCAATATTGAACAGTTCGTCAAGCGAGCTATGAAACCAATGTTATTAGAAATCTATGATGAGGCAATCACTATGGAGAAAGACCTATGCTCGATTGGAGTCATCAAGGTTGATGAAATAGCGAAGGACTCCAAAGATGCGAGGAGGAAGTCCCAAGCTACGACGAGCAAGGGAAAATACAAGGAAGAAAGTGACATTGAAACCAATACTCATCTTATCAAGAACTTGACATGAGAGGTGTCTGAGCTGAAACAACGAATGACCGACACATCTCTAAGCAGTCAACCTCCTAGACAATAGAAACAAAGCATGTTATTAGGTAGCAACTGCTTCCCAACTAAAACTACACAGAGCTCCAACTCAGTGTTCCAGAGAGAATGGTGCACAAATGATGATTTTCTCTCATTCTATGAAGACGGTCACCCTGAAGGGTCTTGTTTGGAATGGAAACAAGTTGCAGATTGAGTATGAAACTGCACACTAAATGTAGTAATCAGTACATAGTGCTAGACAAGAGACGTAGATGATGATTAAGATGTTGCATCTGATGAGGTACTTGACACTGGGTAGGTGGTAAGCATGTATCAGTGCTCATAAGGAGCATTGAAAACAAACACCAAGAAGCATCCCCAAAAGAAAAATGGTCGATACAATCTCAGAAGTGAAGGGGCTCCCCCTACATTTAGGGAAATGCAAGAAAACCTTGAACTCTTGAGGAAGGTTGATCCACCAATCATCCAAAAGCAAAAAACACAAAGCAAGATTGATAAGACTGCAGTGAACAAGAGTATGTCCATGAGCAATAAACTACAAAACACTATGTCAAACAGTACAAACATGATTCTAACGTCGGACACCTTGATGAGTCTGCTTTCTCTTGACTATAACATTGTGGAAGACATCAAGAAAGCTCACTCGAACATCTCTTTGTTCGAGTTAGTGAAGATTCAAAGTTAGTAGGATATTCTTTTGCTCGCACAGGGGAAAGAATCTATAAACAACATAACCTTTAATAGCAAGGGAGCAAGCACATCTCCCAGTTCACTCACAACTATGCTCAACACACTTCGGATGGAAGAAGCAAACTATGTTTTCCCTCCATTCTTTCTTTCATTTGAAATCTTTAATTGTAATGGTCACAAATGTTTGGTTGGTTCTAGTGCATCAACCAACCTCATGCTACTGTCCATTGCCAATAAGATCAATGTGTAATGGAGAAAGACATCTGTGAAGATCATCCAACTTGATCAGACATGCATATTATCCATTGGTGAACTTTGAGATGTGATCATATTATTATCTCATCACGACTAAGTTCACTAGTGCATGAACATTGTTGTTATGAGCATACGAGAAGCATATGGCTTACTGATCAATAGAGATAGGTCTAACAAGTTGAATGGATACTTTTCTACAAACTATTCACACTTCTAGCTTCCATACCAGGACAACAATGATCATATTCGAGTGTTATCTAAGAGATATATGAGACACAACATCACTCCCATCAATGGTGAGAACAAATCGTTGGATTTCGCGAAGCTCATGTTTGGAAACTTTCTCTTGGAAACAACACAGGGGTGTTATCTCACGTAGCCAGCTCCAACCCCACCAGACACGCAGTTGGGTGTCCTTGCTTTCCCAACTAATGGAAATGAAGCCTTTAGAGGACATTGTAACACTAGTAGCAGTAGCAGTAGTAGTAGCACCAATAGCAACAAAAAAAGCACGTCAAACGATCCATGTAAAGATGAGTTATGGACCATGTATTTTGACGGATCAAAGACACAAGATGGCTCTACAGCTAGGTGTGCCTTGATTTACCCAAAGCATAGGAAACATTTGACCTCGAGCTACTTGGAGTTCAAGTGCATGAACAAAATTATTGAATACGAAGCACTCTAGTTGGGCTTGCAAAAGTCCATTAGCCTCAACGTTGATGCACTCAAAGTGGTAGGTGATTCAAAAATCATGATACGATAGATATGTAACACCATACACTATTTATCAACTCATCTCAAAATTTGCCAGTAGGAGATAGGGTGACTAATCTCTAACTTCCAAGCATTCAATATCATTGATGTGCCAAGAACACGTAATGCAACTTCTAGGATGTCACCACTTAGAGATAGATTTAGTGTTGAAATCTTGTACAAGCCTTCTATCCTCGATAACATAAATAATCTATGTGTTTTTTATAATGATCAATAGATACTGCACTTCGTGTTCAATGTTGATGTCTTCAAAGATGTAGCGATTGACGAAGATGAGCATGAGTAGTCTCTGCAAGCTGGGGCTGATGAAAAGAAAGGAAATCTCATTCCAAAGGGTGTGGTATCTTTGGAAAATCTCTATGACTTGAGAAACCTCTTTCAGGGGCCAAGGAATAGCAAAAACCCATAGCTCCACCATGATGCATGAACAGATAAACCTGGGAACAGAACAAGATCTGAAGTTCGTCAATCTCAGTATGTGTTTCACATAGTAGGAGCGAAAACCCTTTGTCCACTTGTTCAAATAGTACCAGGATGTGTTCGTCTAGACATATGATGATCTGAAAATGTACGACACTTAAATAATCCAACATGTGATTCCAATCAAAGAAGGGGTCAATCCATTACAGCAGAAATTGAGGAAATTACATCCGTCACCTGAATCTGTCATACAAAAAGAGTTGACCAAGATGTTGGATGCATAGATCATATACATAGTTCATCATTCCACATGGGTTTCCAACATTGTTCTTCTATGTAAGAAGTCTAGGGAGATCTACTTGTGCGTTGATTTCTGAGACTTGAACCACACCTTAGACAAAAACAATTACCCCGTGTCGTCTATGGAGCATATTTTACAAATAGTATATGGGGTAGAGATGTTTTCCTCACTTCACAGGTTCTCACGATATAACCAGGTTATGGTATTAGAACCTGATCAACTCAAAAATAACTTTCGTACCAAGTGGGGTACGTTCACATATAAACAAATTCCATTTGGGCTCGTTATTGTAGGCGCAACCTTTCAGCGTGCCATGGACATCACCTTGCAAGGACTCATTGGACAAAGTGTAGTGGTGTACCTTGATGACGTGACTGTCTTTTCAAGAAAATGGTTAGACCACATACGCCATCTGAAGAAGAGATTCGAGTGATGTGAAAAATATGGGATTTCCTTGAATCCCAAAAAGAGCGTATTTGCATTGTATTAGGGGAACCTCCTTGGGCACATCATTGCCAGAAGCAGGATCAAGGTTGATCCATACTGTGTCTAGACCATTACACAGATCCCTCAACCAGCCAATAAGAAAGAAATGTAGTCCTTCATGGGAAAGATAAAGTTCCTCCAGAAGTTCATCTTGAACAATGCGCAAATAGTAAAACCAATGCCAGATATGTTCAAGAAGGATGCAATCTATAGTTGGGGAAAGAGGAATATAACACATTCACCTATATCAAGCAATCTATAGTAGAAGTACGTGCACTTTACATCCCATATTTTAACAAATATTTCTTATTATACAACTTCACCTCTGACAACTCGCTTGCTGCAGTACTCACTCAGAAGGATGAGATGAATGACCAAGATCCCATCTCCTTCATGAGCGAAAGCATGTAGGGATCCGAACTCAAATACCTTCCCATTGAAAAACAAGCACACGCAGTATACAAGGTAGTGAAATACTTCAGGCCCTACCTACTGAAGAATCATTACATAGTCTATGTGCCTCACCTAGTAATCCGCTCATTGTTTTTACAACAAGAGATAGGTGAATGACATGCAAATTGGATGATAGGCTTGCAAGAGTATGATCTTGACGTCAAGCTAGTTCACACTGTCAAGGGTCATGGTCTCTACAAACTGGTAGCTAAAGCAGTCCATGCACAGGAGGAAGAATAAGAGCTCACCGGTTGGGAGCAAGAAATCGAGATGTATGATGTAAAGTGACCACCACCCACTACATGCATAAAATATTTCTATGAAGATGTGTGCCAATACCTTGAGAAAGGCACCATACCCTCCCACTTCTCCATGAGACAGAAGAGGGAATTTCACCTCAAATATTTATCCTATCATTTGGTGCACGGAGTGCTTTACGGAAAGCACAGCAACATAATATTTCTCAGGTGCCTTAAGGCACATGATTCAAAGAAGTTCTTGCATGATCTGCATGATGGACCAACCCGGGACCACTTCGTGGGAAATACCGTTGCGGAAAAATTTATGCAAGCCAGTTTCTACTTATTCAAGGATCCACACACCTACACCTGTAAGTGCCCAGTCTGTCAGCGATGCATTGGCAAAACACGAAGGTCACCAACCCCACTGCACCCTGTTGCAGTGACTATACCATTCCAACAATGGGGCTTATACATCATTAGGGAAATTTTCCCACATTCATAAAAAAATCACCTCTACATCTTGACAGCTACTCATTATTTCACGTGGTGGACAAAATCAGTTCTGCTCAAGCAAGTGAATGACTAGGAAGTGATTAGCTTCCTCCAACAGAAAATCATCTCACACTTTGGTTTTTCGGTATCACTTGCGTTTGAAAATGCAAATTAATTTTCATCTTTGAAGCTTTATGATTTTTCGTTGCAGTATGGTATTTTGTTGAAACACTCATCTAACTATTACCTGCAAGGAAATAGTCTCATAGAATCCACAAATAAAAATCTTATTCACATTATCAAAAATACCATTTACTCTAAACAATGTAACTAGCACTCCTCTTTCACAAATGCCTTGTGGGCTGACGCGTAACACACAAGCCCTCTATGAAAACTTCATTGTTCTTCCTAGTTTATGGGAAAGAATCCATCCTACTGCCAAACATCTACTTTCCTATGCTCCAATTGTCCTAAGAATCCCAAGGAAAGCCTATTTATTAGTTTAGTGTAGGATGGATACACTTCACATGCTACAGGAAGAAAGGATGAGAGCAAAAGAAAAATTCACACTCCACCAGAATTGTATCAAGAGATTGTCTGACAAGAAGTCTACAGGGAACGATAACTTCAATGTTGGTGACTTGGTCTTGAAATGGGACAGATCCAATGAAGACAAAGGCAAACATAGAAGTTCCCGTCCCTATGGATTGGTTTGTACACTATCCATGAGAATCTTAGCCCAAACACGTGCCATCTGCAATCACTTGACAGGAGGATTGAAAACCTTCTTGTTAACGACCAAGATCTAAAACACTATTTTCAATAAGTTAGGGCCACGCCCGGTGCCATGTATATAGTCTTTTTACTGCATGTTGTTTTTTCCACTTTGCTTACTATTTCTTTTCCTTTTTTTTTTTTTTCATTTTGTATCATGCTATTTTTTCTTTTGTAAAAAAGTGGTTCCCTCTACCGAGTTATGTCTTTTGAATGAGTATGTCGCTGAGACCCAAAGAGTCTTGTGACACTGCAGCACTTGGCCAGTCATGTGTCTATCTTCTTTGTGCTTGGTTATAACCTTTAGCTGATGAAGTATTGATGAAAAATATAAGCCATATCTAAGGGAATCTTGGGTCCAACCATGAACCTATGTCCACATTAGGAAACCCCATGCATGTACTCAACCCTCTGTTTTATGTGTTGAAGCTCATCTAACTAGTAGAAATGGAGAAGGGGAAAATATAAATGAGCAAACCTATGTTAGAGGTATTACATGCTTCTATGAAGGAACAACCTCTTCTGATCTCAATAAGTTGGGATACATCTTCCATCCCAAAATAAATAAGTTCCTATGTACAGTTCTCTTAAAAAAACACAAAGGTGAAAGGCGAGAAAGGCTTCCTGCGAAGAGAGGTGAAGCATGCAACTCCAATGGGGTACTTACCAGGCTTGCTGGTAGTAGAGAAATGTGTGTATTCATGTGTGACTCTATTGGGGTACCATCTAGGCCTACTAATAGTGGAGCAACACCAGATATGAAAACTTATACTCCGATTTTTTTTAACTCACGAACCAAACTACGCTTCCTAATCTCGAAACATTGTGATCAAGTTGAAACTTATTGTTGTGTTTGACTGAGTTGGCCAGAGGTGAACCATGTTTGTCCATGGGGTAAGTGGGGAAGCTGAAGTAACCCATAGAATGATTTAATACTCCCTGAAATACCAAGGCCTTATGATGTCAATGGACCAAAACAGAGAAGTTGGTATTCAACCAATGTGTCACCAAGTGTTGTAGCGACTGCAACACCCTCCAAAATTTTCACCTGCACCCACTTTTGAAGCCTTCCTTGGATTTTTACTTGATATTTGAATGAACTTGGACACATCCCATGAGCTTGTGTTGAGTCTTTGCACCCTCCTCGCTTGAGCATTCACCGGACATCTTTTAGTATGGTTGCCACAATGTCATGCTTGCAGTCATGTTGTGGCTATGTGCACAAAGTCCATCTTCATATGTACAAGTTGTATTCACTATGTAAGCATCTTTCACACTCACACGTGAAGTTGTATGCATGTCTCGTAAGTTTCTTCATAGTCGTTCAACGATCTATCACAAGTGTCACACTTGTCGCTCACATCCATTGGTCAATCACACTTAGCATGTTGTCTTGTTCATTTGAGGTTTCTTATGATTGAGTTGTGTCAAGTTTGTGTTGAAAAGGTCATGTATGAAAAAGTTCACTCTATCACACACTTAGTCATTTTCCTAAAACTTTGTCGACTGGACCACCCTCCAATAGTCAAACCTCTGCTGAGCTGCACTGCACAGTCTCAACTCTCAATGATCATGTACTGCTACCTAGAATTGTAGGGATATTGAGGCTACCTCTCAGGTAGTCTGCACTGCGAAATCCTAGAATCAATCTAACTGAATGATACCAATACAACGTAAATTTTCTCTGCAAGTCATCTTAATCTGTGTTTCCCACAAGAAAATCTATCAAGCTTCCCGCTGGCCAACAGGAGAGTTTGACCAGTCAGTGACCACGGGCTTTAGTCCTCCAAACAATTGTGAAATGTCTATCATCATGGACGCCTCTGGTGACTAAAGAAATTGCATATACATGAAGGAAATGCACATGTTCCTTGTCACTACATTGTCCTCGAGATTTATGCAGTTCTATCAGCTAGTCACCCTGTCATGCAGTGTGCTGCTCCTTTTGAAAACTACGCAGTTTTCATGGGTTGTCTCCCAGATGTCTCCCAGCTGTCCAACACCCCTCTCAGCCCAAAACTATGCAGAGATGTCTTGTAAGCTAGCCTCCCATATCTACACATTTTTTTCAAACAAAATCTCGCAGCCCACTGGCAGCTTCCCCGGAGAATTTGTGCAGTTTTCACTGCTAGTGTCCTCTCTGATGCCTACACTATCTCCCTGGAAAAATTGTGTAGATATGCACTTCAGCCAAGCCATATCCTGTAGTCAGTCACTACTGATCTGGACTTCCCATCTTAGCCTCCCAGTGACCTCTGTGAAATTTTCTTTGACAGTGTCTAGAGCCGACATCCTGGGCTGAAATGTGGTCTACGTAGTTTCAAATCCTTATCCTCTCTCCGGGTCACCTACACCCAAAAACAAAAGATAATGCATCATGGTAGACTAGGAGATTTCTGGATTTGATGTTGTCTCGTCATGAGTGATTGCATATAAATGTAAATGGATGATATATCATGCGATGACGAATGCGATGAATAAAGAGTGCATGCTAGGAGACTTGTTCACTAATGGATGAACACATGAATCATGCCAAGTACAAGAAAAGGAGAGACATGCGTGTACGTCGTCAAGTGAACACCAAGACCATCAAAGGCTTTGTACACCTTTCCATCCAGAGGTGATGCTGTGATACAGCAAGAGCACATTCATCACTCAACAACAATGTAGCTCGACATGGACACCACCACCAGCATGAACATACTAGCTATGTCGTGTCGAGTCATGTCATGAGTCATCTCATCCACATCAATATTGTGGGCCATATTGTTGTTATCAATGTAATGTAACGTGGAAGTCCAACAGACCACATGTAAAGTTTAAGAGTCATGTAAAGTTGAAGAGTCATGTAAGTCAGACAGTCGTGCAGGAAGTTGAACAGTCACAAGGGTCAATTTCACCCTTGGCTATATATACCCCTCATCTTTACATGAAAAGGACCTTTCACCTTGGCCCCTCCCACATAACCTTAAGAGTTTAAATTCTTTTCTTTGAGGAATGAGTAATGACTCCAACACCCCACTATTGGGGTTAGTGATGTAATGGTGTATTGATGTGTCTTGGAACCTTCTCTTAATTCAGAAGCCTGATAACAACCCAACACGTTTTCACACAGGTATTGTATTCATTTGTAAGACTATTCTTTGGACACATGTAATGCATGTTGCTTTAATGTGTTTTAAGATAGTTGAACTTTTTCAATTGTTCTAATACCTATGCTTATGAAAATGTGTTGAATATGTTGTTAACGTTGCCTTTCTTGTGTGGAATATTTTGCTGAACAATCAACAAAACCATTCTCATAAACTTTTTATAACATCCATCGCACTCATTTGGACAATTCCGTTGGGTTTTTTCTGCGCTATCCATTCACTGTGTGGTTGTGATTTCCACATTCATGTGGACTACTCCACCAGAAGTGGTGCATGTCCTACTTTGTTGTGTATCTCTAACAGAGTTGGGACTATTCCCTTTCAACTTGCGACTCACTTCCACCCTCTCCCTTTATGGTGAAAGAACCTTGACACAAGTAACATTAAGCCCTCAACAGGCATGCGAACCTCTTTGTTTGAAGACAAATCAAACCACTCTAATGTGCTAACAAGAAAGAGCTAACACAAACCTTTAAAATAATGGCAAATGGGGCATCATACGGGATGGTACTCCTACACCAAACGATGTGAGGTCTAGTTGGGCCTTCATACTCAGGATATCCCCTGAATCTTGGCGGGTCCAACACCATCACGAAGCTACAATCAACCTGTTTGAAAAGTTCTTCAAAATTCTCTTTCTGGAGTTTTTATGGGCCTCCAACGGGACCTTGTAATCTAACCCTTTATTTCCATGGGACCTACTGATCATGGAGTGTTGGTGTTGCAGGTAACACAGATTTGTCTTGCCGTGATGATGCAACTTGCGATTAATGTTTTCTCTGTCTATGGAGAATGCCACATTCAAGTATCAAATAATTCTTGTAAGTTAAACTAAGCAACTCAAAAACCCTTCTTCACAGAAAATGAAAACCCTAAGGTTGTCTCACACGGTGCTCTGCCTTCGATCATCTATGGTCAGTGTAAAAAACAAATTGTCCCCTGTACATACCTCCAGTTGCTACAAAGAGCTATTTCTGATGCTTGTAATGGAATGGGTGCCTGAAGGTCACCTTGTAGAGGGGAGCATAATGCCAAGGGTCATGCATTATGTCTGTGACAATTCCCCTGATGTAGCCATTGTGCTTTCCATAGTCCTAGCTTCTGAAATGTGCATGCTGCTTCCTGTTATGGTTGTGGGATTTAAACACGGAGTCTTCTCCTTTTCTCTATGCAAGAATAATGTGACCCATGTCTGCAGAGCAGAGCAGATCACTACATAGAGAGTTTGGATCTATTGTGTCTCCAAAATTGGAAGTAACAGATATGGATATACATACAACTTGCAGTTACACTGGTTTCACTGTAAATATTTGAAAGTAATAGTAAAATCCAGACTTACATGGTCATAGTTTGAAGCAATGTGATTGAAGAGGTTTTTTCTATATCCAATGGTTGTTTGACGGAAATTCTGTAATTCTTCTACTCAAGTTGTTGAGATGCCAGGATTTCTAGGGCACCAAACATGTAGATCTATTGAAAATCTAGCCCCACCATAGAGATTTGGATCGGTGCTACCATTGTAGAAACAATGCCAGAAAGCTAGTTCACTCAAAAACCTAAATGAGGAGAGGAGTTTTAACTAATTGACTGAAAGGAGAGGAATCAGCCGACAAGATTCTCTTTTAGTGAAGCCCTTTTCCTTTTAAACCTAATTTAGATCAAGGAACATGGTCCTAATCGAATTATGATTCAATTTTTTGAATTCAGATTCAATTTTGGAAGGGCATAATCGTAAATTAAAGCTAGCTCCTAGAAAGCAATAAGTGACTAATAAAATTTTGGTTCTAATGCCTTCGTAGTCTCAGCAAATCTCCTCGATAGGAACATGCTAACATCGAGAAGTTAATACGTGGTATTTATAAGCTAATAGTGAAACTTAAAATAAATAATAAGGACAAACAACCATCCATACCAAATTAACAAAAAATTTGTAAAACAATACCAATTATAAAGGAATAGTCTACAATATATAACCTGGTTTACCACCAATGCACCCAAAATCCCAAATTTATGGCCTTTATAGTTTAATCATTTTTTCCTTGGTGATCAATCCAATTCCAGTGAAGACCAAAAAACCTTCTCAATGATAGCTTAAATTTTGATGAGAAGATAAAAGTAGAGGAAGAACTCAAAAATAAAGAAAGAAAATAAAAAGGAAAAAGACAAGGAGAATGAAAAACAACTTAGAATCACAACAATTTGAAGTGTAGAAACAAACAATTCTGGCAGGCATGGGAAGATGGCTAGAGGACAACTGGCAAAATTATATAAATGGGAGAGGCTTATTGATCCCTCATGCATGTTGCAATCAAGCTAGCCTAGAGCATTCCTTTTTTCATATGAGCCGCCTGTTCATTGCTTTGGAAATGCAGATTTTTACCCATAGCATCCAACCTACAATTTAGTGAAATATTTATTTATAATCCTCTCACTTGTAGAAGATTTTATTTGAGCTGAATTGCACACATCTTGAGCCTAAATAGTTTTCCATTTCCAGGTCTGATAGATTATAATAAATGATTTTCAGAACATTTCACACACTAAACTTTATTTTACCAAGTTTCCTTAAATTAGATATTAAAATTCATTTTCAAATAAAATAAAATGGCAATATTTTTTAGTATTAAAATTTAGTTTTAATTTTCCCCATGGTGTAGATCACTTGATGATAGAATGGGTTGTTAAGGCATTTCTTATGATGTTATTGATTTAAACTTCGATTAGCTCAGTGTGCCACTTGTGAGGCAATGTGGGTATACTTGGAGGTGATTCTGATAGTGCATCGAATCGATCCCCTATCACGTAAGTACAAAAAATAACAATAATAATAATAGTCTTATTTTTTAATTTTTATAAAAACAAATCTTTATAAAAATTAGATGTTATTAAAATCACATGATTTTATTGGAAGTATTTTAGGTGATGGCAATAACGGAAACTAATTTTCTTGTAAGAATTTTCTAAATTGTGTCTCCACTCAAACATTACCATAGAAAAAAATTTCTTGACCCCACCCAAAATTCCTAAAAGGAAACTCTCAAGCAAGACACACAATGTCACCTTGGTGGCCTTCTCTCACTCTTTAGACTACAAGAAGGATATCCTTGTCTAGGGGGCATTCCTTAAAGATTGAGCTAAGGTAGGGAATTGAGTAATGAAGGGATGTTCCCTAACAAAGACTAGTGATTTGACATTACTCAATCTCAAAGTAAAAGGCCAGGGATAAATGTGCAAATAGTCAAACAAACCATGAATTATTAAGAAATTTTGAATTATTTTAATTATACAACTATTCTTATAAATGTAATGAAATTATACTTGAAAAATCAAAAATAAAAATTGCTCAACTAACCATATAACATGAGAGGCTAGTGAAGCATATATACAATGGCACAATAAAAGTAGAAAATGAATCATAAATCATGTCCATACAAGTGAGCCATTGGATAATTCATTCATCATATTCATAAACATTGGAGATTGAGAGTTTGCTATCATCATCAATATACCATTCCATAATTAACAGATCATACACAAATAATACTAACTATCTTTGGGATGACAAAGAGTTATGTGTTTGCGATAATAAATAAAGGAAATATTCAAACCTGCCATTGTTACTAAGGACAGTGAAGAAAAAATAGTTGAATGTGGACTACATACACATTTGTAACATTCAAATGTCATCCATTTATCATCAATTTGTCTCTCTTTATAGTGGGGTAGTTTGTAACCATAGAATTGTGACCCAAATCATGTATTTGTAACATTCCAAAGTGTGTAGTTACAATTAATGAACCATGAGAAATATCATTATCATGTGAGAAAAATAACCACTTGTATTTAGAACAAATTTCCATTAAGGATATAGATCAATGTAAGTTTTAAAGAACCCCTAAACAATAAGAAATTCCATATGTCAACATCAAATATTTAATAATTGTGTGAATTGTCTAAATTTTCTGCAGAGTGCACCAATAGTGGCACTATTGGGCTTCGATCACTATCTTGTTATGTATCTAAGGATGTGGAATTTAAAATTAGAGAGTGATCATACATCTACAAAAAGGCATGCAAGTAAATCATCAAGACAATCTTAAAAATAGTGAACTTTTTAGCCTTATGAACCAAGTCATTTCACATTTTGATGCATTTCTTTGCATAAAGGTGTCATTAAAATGTCAAATGTGTTCAGAAAATGTAAGCAATAAATGTATCAATAACAAAATATGACCAATATGCAAATTTCTAAACTCTTTTCACAATTATTAAATAGCTTAAATATCAAGGTGTTTCATGCATTCATGTACTCATATGAAGCTTAAGAGTATTTATTATGCCATAGTTATGTTACCTAGATATGTCATATCCAACATGAGCAAGTAAAAATATGATATTGTGTCTTTACAAGTACAGTGCTAATCATTTTTAATTTACATTAATCATTTTTAATTTTCTCGCTTATTATCTAGTCATATATTTTATTCCTAGACTAAATTAGTCATTTAAGTTAGTCGCTTTTAGTTGAGTTACTTATTATCTAGCCATGTATTTTATCCCTAGGCTAAAATATTCATTTAAGTTAGTTTTTCTTAGTTCATTCACTTAAAATTTCTCAAATTTAGTAGTAATTCACATGAAATAATTGGGGTGACTAACATTTTTAGTTGCATAGCCACTAATCTCTCATTTTTTACTAGTGTAGGTTTGTTGGTTGATTCCCCTTATCATTGCATCCTTCACCTTCATGTTTGTCTCGATTCCTTGATACTTGTCATGCAATTGAATGGCATTCATCATGTGTGTAATCTTGTCCTATTTAGAAAATATCTATGAGTTAAGCTTTTGGCACGTGAATTTGAATCCTTTACATGCAATCATGTTCCTAGAGCCCAAAATCACTATGTAGATACCACTGCAAATAATATTCTTGATTTTCATTTATCACATGCATATATAAGAAGACATCCATAGCATAAACAAATAACATACCATGATTGTCACAAAAATATTCATAACCATATTATGTATATCCAATGTATAGTGTTTGGAGTCCACTAATCTAAATATATCTAACATGCTCATTCATATGATATAAAAAAACAAAGTGGGGTCCCACATGTCCATATGCCTAATGATTATGATGTGTAGGCTCCCAAGCCAATGGCTCCATCCCACCAGCCCATAGGTCTCATATTGCGTGACTGAACATAGTAATGTTCCGCATGATTCGTCACCATTATGAGGGAAGACCAGTGCACTCATCTTTATATAGATATTATAATTCATTCCACCCATGCTTTGTCACCCCGGTCAATGGAATGTTGAATCAATGTCACAGATCCTCTAATAGTGCATCATTATCGGAACTATGTTGTGATTTGGAACTAGCCTAATCTGTAGCCCCACACATTGTGGCTTGTCCCTAGTACCCTGTTGGCCCTCATCGATGCTATATCGGCATACCACAAAGTTTATAAATCAGCACTACATGCACATATTTCTTATACTATAAATGTAAAAATATATAGAAACTTTCACTTACCATCTATACCCCACGCTTATCCTGACGGAAGTGGTAAGTGAGGATTTCCTTGATAGTTCATTCCACTATAAGGATAATCATCTTTGTACGGTGGCATATGGAACCAATGTGTAAAAAACTTAGGTCGAAACACCTATTCAACTCTCCTTCCTCCACCTCATCATAATAGCTTTCCCTAGTGGCACCTCCTTGGCTTTTGTGTGCTGCAATCATAGATTTGAATGTGAGGATAGATAGTCAGGATCTTCTCAAATAAGAATGAGCATAATACTGTCCTAAGATAAAATTTATCATTGGTCCCTCACCTGCATATTTTCAACTTTCATTCCAATGATGAAAAAATCATCTAGTCTAACCCATAGTAGGTCCCTACCAACATAATCTCCACCAGCATCATCTTCCCCCCAATGATGTGATGGAACTCATGACTACGAAAGATCTGCAACATTGTTGTGGCTATAGCTCATGTCTCAAGCCTCTCTAAGTCACTAATATGAATGGTCGTGCAATTTGCATTCACATTCGATACACAATGATCATAAAAAAACTCTCCTTTATGCTTCCCATGACACATCACTAGATGTATCTCCCCCACCACCCCCAAGGGGGGAATCCTGTTATAAAATATATGTCCTAGATCGTCATCTCGATCCCATGCCCATGTACTACAAAGGACTCCTGATCTGTGTCCCAGTAGCTCATAATCATTAACAGTAAGAGCTCACCAACCCTCATCAATGGGTTCTCCAAAAACTTTGCCACCCCATATTGTGCTAAAACCGATATGACTACTTGATTCCCATGAATCTCAGTATGAAGAGTATCCAAATTTCTCTCTCTCCATGAAACCTTTATCCTTTCCACACCTGCAACATACAATTGTGTTCTGTCAGTTCAGAGTCAAAGGCACACATCATGGGTATAAATCTTCAGATCAACAGAGAACCCCATCATGATCTTCCTCTCTATCCAAAACATAGTTTTTTCCTTCAAAATTATGTTTTACACACTTCTTGGCCTAGTTTATTCATTTTATAAGAGAGACTAGGGCCAAAAAAGTGTGCTATGACCATGAAGCCCTAAACTAAAAATCTAATCCACTAAAACTGATGAGTAATGTTAGGCCACCTACCTCCAACTTGCATATCCTGATTCTAATCATCAGTTTGTCTGCTATGATATCCACAATATTTAGGGCCTTCTCCTCCTCTCTAAATTCTCCAACTGCTCACTATGTAAAGGAATTGGATTTGGGAGCAAAAATCCCTTTTACAGGAAAAACCCTACTTGTTTCTTTGCCCATTGCGACCAAATCGTAGCTCTATTTGACGAACTGTCAGTTCCGTTGGACATATCTCATGGAGTACTATGATGGGTCTCCCTTTGCTTTTGGTAATGTGACACTTCACTAAGAAGCCATTTTTTCCATGAGGTCTCACTTTTCCACCTATTAAAAATGAATTTCTTCACTGGATCGATCTATACTCGAGTACCACTGTACCCATGCACTGGTTGAAATATGTGTCGATTTTTGTCATGAGTAACCATAATTTAATAATTTTTTTATGGTCCCCTCTCGACCTCGCCTGTGTGGAAGCATTGTCAAGTGACCCTTGTTCAGAGCATCTGAGATGAGTTACCCTTACATCTATGGAGTCTGTTTTGATTCCCCTTGAGTCTAGTTATAGTGTCCAATACATATTTACGTCACATCCATCCTATCGTCTCAATATTTGGCCCCTAGCTATACTACTCCATTGTTGAAAATCCCTCATATGAGTAATTGACCATCCCCTCTAGAATCAAGTCAGTCACTCCCAAGTCAACCATGCATATTATTCTCTGACAAGGGAAGTCATCCATCTATCACTCATCTTTCTTTCTTCCATCATCATCCCTGGTATCAATCTGTCAATCACACTACTATGATACCTCGCACCTTTGTTAATGGTTCCTCATTTCCTTAACTCTGGCGGGCCCTCTTCTGTTGAGTTCAGCATATTTATTCCACAAGTGTGGTTTAGAGGGCAGTGTACCTTCATTCCATCTTTCCTATCTATTTGGTGTCTCAGATCAAGCAAAGGGAATCACCATTTCCCTTTGAATTGGTTGTTTCACATGTGCTCGATGCCAGCTCATTATCACATGATTGAAAATCATACAATTGATGATTTGGTGATCCTGATTATTGTCCCAGTGATTCCTAGGTGTGTGTGAGATGTTTTAGACCTTGTTGGCTTGTATGCTCCTGACCCCGGTTTAGAGGTGATTTAGCCAAGCAAATCCCGGTACTACTAGCCCTTTTGGCAATAGTCCATGGGGCATGGACTGAGGTCTCACCCGAAGTAGTATGGGAGGGTGCTAGAACCAGGTTTCTACAGCATGGGGATGTCTGATATGTTGGGATTGGTACGTGGTCCAACCTTTGTGCTCACTATGCTACACATACCAGTGGGCACCTCGCGGCCTGTGATGCCATCTTCGCGTAGTCGTATTCATAGCGCGATCCTTATTATTTACCCAAGTCTTTCCTAATTATGCACTGTTAGCTAATTACTTAGAATATTTTCATATATAAGGATTTTGAACCATACAAGTATTTACTCAACTACGCGCAGTAAATAAATAGAGTAAAAGTAATACATAAGAACAAAATAACGATTCAAGACTAGATGCACAGAATTAGGATAAAATTCTCTTTATTAGCTTTCTGTCCCGATTACAGGCTCAAATCCACCCTACGCACTTAGTTGCAAGGGTCCGCGCACCCAGCTACGGACTCTACTAGGCCTTTGCACACTTAGCTGTAGAGCCTTTTCCTACTACTACAACCCAAGACACTTAGAATTCTACTCTAAGCGTGAACCATCCTTTCACTACTCTCTATCATCCACTACTTTTACGACATAGAGCCTCACTCTATTTATATAATCCCATGGTCCGCAGACCATGGGCAGGCTAACATGACTTTACATTATGTTACATTATTTTAGGGCAGACAACCCTATGACTTAACCTCTACTTCATGCTCCGCGCCTGCAATTTGCAGAGTCTTACAAAACCTTTGACCAAAACTTCGGTTTTGAGCCCAAAAATCCTGTTGTGGGGGGATTCCATGCCCAATAAGCCCCCAACACAGTCATCGTGACTCGTGCTGAGTCCCTCTACTAGTGTGGCAATCTTGGCATGGAGCCCTTCCAACCGATCCTGTGTTGCGCGGAGGTCCGCAGCACATTGTTCTATAGTTTGTTGGATCTGCTCCACTCTTTCGGCCAAAGTCTCACTGTCAGGGGAAAATCCCTATCTTAAGGCATGCATCACCTTCATCTGTGCGAGCTTTCCTTCGATATCTATAGTGATGAGGAAGGCCTTATCAATCCAAGGCTGGATGCACACTTTAAGGACTACCTCTTTCTGCCATGCGGCATCCACCTATTCCTTCAACGCCTCTGCCTGCTATAGCTTCGCAAGATATTAGGTCAGGACAACTATCTACACCATTCCATGGAAACTATCATACTGCACTTGAAGCTCCCGCACCACCATTTCCAGGTGCTGTATGTTGGGGTCCTCCTGTAATGAAGTGAGGACTGCAAAGGATTCTTCCAACATACCGGTGTAGTTATGTAATGCCTATCCTATTTCCTCCAACCCTTTTTGAATAGTGCTAGCACGCTATTTGCTAACTTTTGAGGGCATAGAGGACTACACCATTAATCACAACTCGACAATCTAAAGGTTGAGGTCAAGTTGTACCCTCGTTGCTTCCTCCTTTGCCTAGCGGAATCCACTGGCTAATTTGTGGATTCGCACTCCAACTGGTATGTCTGTCGTGATTTATAGCTCTGGAATGCAATGACATGTTTCCTCTACCATTTGCTCCAACTTCTAATTCTACGTAAGCACTTCATCACGTTGTAGACTAAGATGCTCAATGTTGATTCTCTGTTCGATGAGCATCTGTACTGAACATCCTTTCCTAGCTTGGAGTTCTGCTATCATTCTGTCCTATAGCTGATATAATGTGTCCCACAGAAGGGCAGCCAAGTTTAGGCCAAGTCCCTTGATCCTGCCCACCATATCTCTGTCCTCCTTGCTTTTCGCTATTAGAACTCCTTTCAGAAGCACTACGGTGTTGGCCATTTTTGCGTCCAGCAGCTGCTCCACTGCTGATGTACCTATGGCACCATAGGCAACTACTATTCCTTCTTGTGGGGCCCACACCTGAAATTCCTGTAGCTACATCCTCAGGGCCCCCAACACATTCTGTTGCTCTATCATAGGTTCCTGGAGTGCTTCCCTGGTGACCTCGCAAACTGTGTTGCTGATGTCGTAGAGATCACCCTCTATCAATGTAATTAGTTCACTGTCTAGTTTGGAAGCCTTGGTCTTCTTTTGTGGGCCTGCTCTTTCTATACCACGTGGCCATTTCAGTTGTGTGGATGTTGTGTTTGGGTCTGTGCCTTCTGATGTGTCCTCTGCTCCTTGTTCTTCACTTAAGTTCAACCCTCCTTCCTCCTGTATCATGGTGGCCCTTGTTGCCTGTACTGCTGCTGCTTTTTCAGTGGCCTTGGCTTGTTCTGTGGCTGCCTTCGCTGCCTCACGGGCAACTCTTACCTCCACGGCCAACTGTTTGTTATGGTTCTGTTGGTCCAACTAGTTGATTTGTAGCTTGGTGGCATCCTTGTGCTTTTGTGCCACTATTCTATCATGCTCTGCCAGATCTAGGGTGCGCCACTCAGGAGGCCACGAGTCGAGCATGAAGAAGATGGCATCATCAATTACGATGAAAGGAAGCTTGGTCCAGTTCTGCACCAGATCCTTATGCACCTTGATATACACATTGTACATATCTGCCTTGAAGTTTGTAAAGCTCCACAGACTGTCGTAAACTGTGGGGGATAGGTGCGGCCTTCTGTTAATCCACATCCAGATGCTCACCTCCATGAGCACCCAAAAGATCTTAGTCTCGAAGATCCACGTGGGATCCTTCGTAGCCCAGAGCGATGCATATTTGGCAGCCTGTGGCAAGTCTTGTTCAATATAAGGGAACTGGTTGTCCTCAGGCAGTTCCCCTGTTACCAATAAAATGGACAAGTGCAACCATGTGTATTGGAAGGTCTTGCCCTACTCTTGAGCTTCCTTGCAGTTAATTAGGAATCCTTCACAGAGGAACTCAGCCCAGTTGAATTGGAACCCCTCCGCGCATTGTTCTGCTAGTGCAACGATGGGCGCTGGTACCTCATCTCCACAACATTTTATCCTCACCTTCCCGGCCAGTAGTTGGGTGGATATGTGCACCCCTTTGTCTTTAATGCTACTAATTATGTAGCCTTTCTTCTTCTCTTCCAATTTGTACTTCTTCTTCTTGGCCTCTGTGAACACTGAATCTCTGCTTTTGCTATTTATCTCCGCGATGTCATTTCCCTTACAGGGAAGCTAAGAAATCTTGTGGATAAGCTCTGCCGTGATGGGAATAGGCTCCTGTAGCCATAGGTATCCATCATGCATGAGGCAAAGCAGTTGCTTGATGACAAAGATTGTGATAGGTGCACAGTGAAAATGCAGAATCCATAGTAGGTGAACTAGCCCGGCCTTCTCCACACCACGTAGCCATTTCTGTGGCTCTAGGTTGTAACTGACCCCTCCTTGCTCTGTTTCATGAGGTTCTCAATTGTAAATGTGGGAAATTTTCACTGTCCACGAGGTCCCAGTCTTCAAATTTCATTGTGGGCACGCAGCCCAGGACCAAGCCCTCAAACAGAATTCCATCTGGGAGGAGTAGCTTTCCCTTTCCACGGAGGAACGTACTCAGGACATTTTGTCGTAGTGCACACAGGCTGGATGTCTTTTTCCATTTCTTTTTCTGCCTCTATCTCATCTACGAGAGCCTGGAGGTCCTCCTCATCATCATCTGTCTCAAGTTTGACATCCTTTCCCTTTTCTTCCATGGAAAGCTTACCAAACCATAGATTGCGTGGGGACATGCAGACTAGTCTCCCTACTTGTTTATCCTTCTTGGGCCTCGGCGTCCGAGCTAATTTCAGAATTTCCGGTGCATCCCCCACTTGCATCGTAGGGCTCTGTATAGCTTCCTTAGTGGTACTCTCTACAAAACCCATACCTCTCCTGGTAGTTGTCATCTTGTTCGAACTATATGTGGTTGTCTGCGAACTTGGGGGCTCAAATATAGCTTGGCGCTCAATACTCTGTGCTCTTCGTAATAGCTCAAACCTCAAACAAACAAGTGCTGTCTCATGGCTACCCTTGGGAGTTTTATAGTGTCTTTTGAATTTGAATTTGATCGTTCCCCCCACTTCTGAGTCATTAATGCATTCTTGGCGGCAGATCATCCCAAATCTAGCTCTTAATTCATGTCTTAATTGCCCACCACCTGCTCCCTTTTCTCTTAAATTGAACATCTCTTCATGAATAGTGACATCAATAGTTACTTCCTAGTTGACCTATGCAGCAGCGCAAACCCCGTGCACGGGCGCGAACCTTGTACCATGTTTATTCTGCACGTGCCTCCTTCACTGCGCAGTTCCCAAAAAGACTCTTTTAGAGTCCTGTGCTCTCTTTCAGCTGTCTAAAATGCTGAGACTATGCTCCCTACAGCTAGTCAGGTGGTTTCACTATCTGTGAGAGACTTTAATTCGCCTTCCAATATAGTCCATGGACATTTCTCAACTGTGCTCATGACATGCATTTATGTGTGTTTTATCTTATGTGGTACGCTTCCCTTTTTACTGCATTTGGCAAGGTTCGTTCTAAACCATGGTAACAGAATCATAAATTCTCGGCAACAATCTTGAAATGCAGTGGTATGACCATTCGTATCTTGCCTTGCCATCATTGGTTTATCGATGAGAGATGCTTGCGTGACCTCGTTTTCTAGTCTTTTGATCTCAGAATCCTTCAACATGCTTTTCTTCCTCAATCGTACTCGATCTTCTTCGAGTTTTCGAAGTCTAAGATTCCCTCGTTGAATGGCTTCCTGAATCCTTATAGGGTTGTCCTAGCATAGCTGTGTGATTCCTTCACCCCAGTCTTCATGCGTTGCCATAATTGCGAGAGCTATTAAGTGTGGATTCCTTTTGGTATTTCCTTCCGAAATCTTGGGTTCTACTCTATTTCACACCTTTGGAATCATTTCCACACTCAAGCTTTTGCACATGGTCCTATATGCCCATCGAGCCACTGGTATGTGCAGGTCCCAATTAGTTTGTCTCTTCTGGTGAACCTTGTTCAGTACTCCGAACACCCTATCAAAGGCTTCATCATGGAGAACTGGTAGCACGTGTTGCCTTTCCTACTACTGCACTTTGCTCTGATTTGTTAGTCTAGGGCTGGTGTGTGCTTGTGTGGGTTTTACAGCATATATCTGTACCCATTGGGAAAGGTGGGCGCGCAAGTTGTTCCACCCTAGCTGATTGGTTTTCCTTCAAAGCTGGGGTTTTCCAAAACGTAGGCACATCATCCTTTTTCATCTGCGCCAGTCTTCAAAAGTTCCTTGATTCGTACCCTACCAGCATGCAGGTGTTGTGAGCAGTGCCCACTTCAACACATCAAACCGCTGCTGCTCTGGTACTGCACTTTCGAATTTGCTCACAAATTCATCCACCGCTGACAATCCATCACATGTTAGAAGCTCCCTTGCCTCCGTTGTTATGCAACACAATGATTTGATCATCATGTTGTAGTTCAATGTTGTTACTTCATGCACCCAATTCTGCCATTTCTCTATCTCTTCATCTGAATCCAAAGTGCACGAGCTTTCACTCCCACGAAATCCTTCCATCTGCAGTCAGGTTCACCCAATCCTCACCTTGTGCAGTTACCTTATAGATATAGTCAATATCATCATCACCATCTTTGTCGCACACCAGTTTAGTGTATCACGCTCCCTCGGTTGGGTCCAGTGGTACTACTATGCATAGTGACTTTTTCTCAAAGGTCATTTTGTGCTTCTTCAGATTTATGACTCTGTTCATGCCTATAGCCTAGTCTATTCCTAGTAGTGTGGGATAGGGATTGTTGTCATCGACAATCTCTATCACTTCAAAATCCACCTGCGCGCTCGTGCCTTCAATATCGACTATTGCCCCTTGCAATCTTCCCATGGGAAAAATCTTCTATTGGTTTGGCATTCATAACTAAACAGGGGACCATTGCAACGCAGATTTGCCCATGTGTTCCCATGTTTGTTTTGGTAGTACATTCATGTTCGAGCCCAGATACAGGATTACTTGATCCATTTCATACTCACTGGTGGGCTCCAGTATTGCAGCAATAATGCTACAACTCCTGGGACTCCCTTCTTTACTTTTATCAACCCAGTAGTTTGTAACAAACCTGGAAGCGATGGTGCTATATGCACAAGTACTAGCTCTTGCCGAAGGCTGTCACTGGATCAGCTGGCACAAGTCCACTAGGAGCTTAAGCCAAATTCTACGAGCTCTTAGAAGAAGCTTTTAACTGTGATGGATGAAAGTAACTCAAAGGAAGCTAATCTATGTGCAGAAAGAGGCTGAAAGCTGAAAGGAAATGCAAACCCTAGAAAACCCTAGTTTTACTGACTACCCCTACTGGTGGAAAAAAAAGAGGATGAAACTATAGAAAGGGATGCCATTGACTCTTGGGGAGGTAATGTGCATGCTTCTAAGCTACTTCTGAAGTGAAATCTGAAAAGGAACATCTTTTTGTATTTTTGAGTGATTTTGTAAAAATCATATGTGCATGTGCTTTAACTATTTTTAACTGTGCAGAGGTTGATTGGCGAAAGGAAATGGGGTGGTCACTTGCAGGAGGTTGGGAAAGTAAGAAGAGGGCCTAAGGGGTCCCTAACACCCTTCTAGAGAGTTTCACAGTGTTCAAACCTCGAAAAACTGCTCACGTGATCTTCTACAAGAAGTTTGCAGGGGTTCTACAGGATGTTCCGAAAGGGGATTTTGAAGGGTTGATGGTGGAAGAAAGGTGAAAAGGTGGAGATGGAGGTTGGATGAGGATGTGGAGGGGTCTAGGACCTGGCAAATGAATCTGAGAAGTGATGAGGATGGTTGGATTTGTTCAAGGATGGATAGAGCAATGTTGCACAAAAATATGGAAATTAGGTCACAGTGATAAAATGTGGCAAATGAATGGCAAGAATATGAGTTAGGGGATGGAGCAGGTTGCAATGATGGAGGAAGGGTAGGCGGGGAGGTACCACAGGTGTTCTGCACACTATTTCTTGAAAATGACCAAACAAAGACCATGCAAACCAAATATCTAGCTATTCTAACCTACTTTGACCTAGGAACCAACAACCATGATGAACAGAAATTCATTGGTAGAAAATCATGTGAAATAACTATGAAAACCAAGCAAGAATGGATCTAAGCATTTAATTGCATCTGCTACCAACTTTTGTAACTGAGAAACTAACACTAGCAATTGCATGAAGAAGCAAGAACAGTGTTTTTGTGGCAGCAAGGACACCTTGGTCTCAACTCATGGTCCCGAGGAGGGAGAGGTGAGATCCAGGGTTGCTTGATGGCCTTTTTTGAAGATCTTTTCTGTTACCAACCTATCAAATCACTCTGAAACATGAAAATCTTTTTCAATCATCAAAAATGACCTAGGTAACCAAGTAAGATTTTAATCTACTAGCAGAAATTATTTTATGAAGACAACAAAAACATACAACAGTACACAGAGGAAAACCTAGCACTAGGGTTGGGACCAACCCCAAGAGCTACAGGCTCCTAAGAAGAAGCTCAGAGCTGATGTGAACTGAAACTGATTTCCATTACCCAGAAAATAACCATGTCACAAAAAAATGTTTTACAGCAGAAGCCCCGAAATGAGTTGAAACGCAGAGCAGCACTAGAGTGTAAAATAAAAAATGTTTAAAAAGTAAACTACAAAGGCTGGAAGCCTTCCTACTTATGCACTACAAAGACCTCCAACAGTCCTCCTTAATTCAAGGGGCTTGGCTGCTCAAAACTGCAAGTACCGAGCCACTTCACGAAAGCTGCTCGGCTGCCCTTAGAAATCAACTTCGGTGGGCTACTGAACTCCGAGCTGATGGTGGAGAACTCGAGGAAGGGCCATTTAGTCTAGGAGACACCCTTCCTATGAATCCACAGCCTTGTTCCCTCATCTTTGGCTATCAAATGGCTCATAAATGCTTGACCTTGGTCCAAAAGTTGTCCAAAAATCTGCAATAAACACGTATTAGCCTTCATGGTCAAGTGACTATTCTCATTCAACCAATTAACACAAATATACTCAAAAGCATGCATAAAATATGAATAATGGTGGATTTATGGAGAATAATAGGCAAAATGAGCCCAATAAGTTACCCATTTTTGGGGCTCATCATCACCCCCTCTACTAAATGGGTTGCTCATCCTCTGAGAAAATCATCCATCTCATCATCTTTGATTGCTTTGACTGCCTCTCTCATATCCCAAGCCTCCGAGGTGATGTCTTCTTCTCAGTCATGAAATCCTGCTTTTCTTTCTACTTCCTGCCACTGCCTGTGTTCCTCTTCTTCTTTGATTGTGGCTGGGGTCTGCCAACTTTGATCCATGTGCTCCTCCTTGCTTTAAAGTACATGGAGGTTTTCCTCTTTCTCTTGCCTTTTTGTTTTGGAGGTGTGCTTAAGGTGGCAAGCATAGCTGCTGCCTCCCTTTCCAATATTTTAGGTGATTTCTACTTTTGCTGTTCTTTTTCCATGCTTCCTGTAGAAGTCCCTCTGTCAACTATTTCTGTCTATATTGCGGCCATTTCATGATGTGTCTTTCCCTTTTGTTTCTGTGTGTCTGTTTTGGCTGTGATAGCCTTCATTTGGGGTTTTTCTACCTTTGCTACTCTCCTCTACATTCTCTTTTCCCTTGGTGTTTGTGCTGTTGTTTCTTCCTCTATTTTAGGCTGAGCAATCTGGCCCTTTCCCCGTTTTTATTTTTGTCCTTGTTTTTCTTGAATGTCTTGTGTTCCTTCACCATTGGTTTTCTTACCTTCTTCAGTGTGTTCTCCCTCCTCACTACTAGATGAGATGATGTCTTTGGCCAGAATTATAATATCGTCATCCTGGGACATGTTTCGCAAGATTTCCCAAGATATGGGGATAGTGTAGGTGTGCAGGGCATCTTCCGCTAATAGCTTGATGAGCCCATGATGGGCCAACTGATCTGGGATCCCTTCATTCAATTTTGTACCACATTCAATTAGTGACTGAAGAAGAAAATAGCGGCTGCTCAGTTTCTTGTCTAGAGGTAAATCAATTCCATGTCGTAGTTCACACAGCAACCTGAAATGATAACCGTAGACAATGCTAAACCTCCCTTCACATGTAATTCACTTCATGATTTCGAAACTGACCTCACTCTAGAGAGGAGGCACACTGGTTCTTCTAACCCCATTTTTGTCTTCTACAGGATGTTCCTCGGGTAGGAAGAATGTTCTCTTGGCAACTTGGCCCAATGACCTCTCTTCTTTCCTCCAAGGGAGCCCTGATGGTAGACCAGTAACACGACTGATGAGCTCAGGGGTAAGTTCTAGGGTCAAACCCCTAAAACTAACTGTGGCCTGTGTCTTTGATTGAGGTCTCAGCGAAATTAAAAATTCCTTCGTTATCTTTTCATCATGACCGCGAATTTTTTCGAAGAATGACATCCAATTGGCTCAGGTGAAAAGGTCCACCACTTCAGGATCCTCATGCAGTTTGCTGGGGTCCAAGGTTTCTTTCGTTACGAATCCCCCTGGCATGGTAAGAATGCTCTTTTTTATGCTTTGATTAGAAAAAGGAATGTTGTTTATGGTTTTCCCCCTGAACTCAAGAAGGGATTTCTTGGGTATCCAATATTAGTTAGCAACTATTCCTTGGTTTTCAAGACTGCTGTTGCCCAGAACTCAGCTATCTATTTATGAAAGGAAGAATTTTGTTTCTACAGATAGAGTACAGAGCTCAATTTTTCTTCTCAACACACATACAGATATACAAATTCAAATTTTTTCATACATAGGCTGGCCCTCACAGTTGCATATCTTCCCTACAGGAGAATTTTAAAAATAGGAACGCGGAGGAGAATCTTGATGTAGAAACAACTGAGAAACCCAGTGCAACACACGGGCAAACGTTTTACTTCCAATTCCCAGGAATATTTTTCTCTAATTACCCAATCTGATACCATTCAATTCACCACCTTTTCAAATCATACCATACATAGAAGAGTTTTTCGAGCCTACCTCATTTGGAGCTCCAATTAGACGAAGAAAAATCCCAGGCTTCTCTGCTCCAGAAGGCTGTGCAGGGTTTCTTGTAGAACCCTTCCTGTAGAAGACCCCCCGGTTCCTGTAGAATGTCTCTGTGCCTCTGAGCAAGCTTGATACGTAGGAGATTCTCCAAAACAGGTAGAAAAACCGGTCGAGGATGACTGGTTAACAGTTTTTGGAAGTGGAGGACATATACTTCAATCGAGGACATTGCAAGTGCAAAATGAACAGAAGGTGGTGTGAGTTTCAGCTGAGCATCTATTAACTGTGGCGTGATTAGTAGTGAGGGGATGAGGTGGCCGGACCGAACCATTGATCTGACGTCACGGCCATAATTTCTCTACGTGTTTCTGATCGCCATCACCTCCCCTTTATTGTTAACTGCCACCACCACTACAAATCCCGACGATTTCTTCCTCAATGGACACTCCACACGTGTTGGCTGCAGACCTCATCGGAAATTTTGAATGTAGTTGGCTCATTCAGATCCCACGAGGCTATGTAACTAGCCGAGGGTGGCCAGTCAACTGGCCACTCATTCCATTTAATCCGAATGATTTCCATAGCCATGCAGCTCTTAAAATATAGTTTATGCAATTGACGAATGAGTTTAGACACTTACCTGCGTGGTCACGACTGCGTTATGTAGATTTTGGGTCTTGGAACCACTCCTTTGTTTGCTGCTGCTTCGTGCACAGGTGTTAGAACCCATTCCTTCCTTCTTTGATGCTGCATGCATGGGTTTTGGAACCCATTCCTTCATTTGCTACCGCTGCATGCATAGGTTTTACTTGGCTTCAGCTGCTGACGATATGTTCTCGTTTGAGATGATCCCTTTGCATGTTTACTTTGTCGTTTTCGGTTGTCCCTGTTTCCAGAGTATGTCTCCCAGAGGGATCGGCTACTACAGGATTCCTGTAGGATGTCCTGTAGCTGCCTCTCCTCCTACGATGCAAGCTAACATGAGCAGGGCTATACTGCTATCGAGGGGTTCGGCTGATGAGGAGTCTAGATGGAGATTGGCAAGTATGGTAAGTGAAAAAAAAAACTACTCTTGATTTGTAAATAAAAGGCTTTGCTGGCAGTATGAGGAAAACAAGGTTTTTCTTGTGTGACTGTGTAGGAACAAATAATAGGATGGCTGCAACGGAGGTGTAAAGAGATGAAACAGGGTGACATGTGGTGATGGACAGAAACAAGGGTGTTTGCAGGCGTAGCAGGTAGATTCCAACCTTTGGATTCCCTTCCAAGATCAATTTTGGCCTGTCTGAAGGTTCTACAGGATCTTCTTGTAGAAGACATGGAACTTCCTGTAGAAGGCCCATAACTTCCTGTAGAAGGTGAAATCTTAACCCAAAAGTGATCAAATCCTAGGAAAGGGGATTAGTCATGGAGGAAGTGTCTATGAGGGATGCTTGCAGCATGTTGCTGACCTCTGTCCTTGTTTTGCGCGACCCTCCTAACCTACAATGTCTTCCTTGCAACCTGCAATTATTCAACAGAAATAAGGCCTATCTCTTTTTTTTCCTTTTTTTTTTGGTGAGACAGCTGGGGTGCCTCCAGGAGGTTTTCACCCTCACTGTCTGCCCCAGGTGCCTCTAAGAGGTTTTCACCCAAGGATATTTTTATTCTTTTCTGTTTTTTCTTTTCTCTCTCTCTCTCTCTCTTTTTTTTTTTTGATGATCAAGGTGTGGGAGGAGTAGAGATAGGGCCCTGCTCCACTACCAGCACTGATTTGTCCAGAGTTTCAATGAAGTCCTGCTTGGAAAGGGGCTTCCTGTAGATTTTCAATCGATGCCCATTGATGAGCATGGGGATGGCTTCTTCATCAATGGTCCTGATAAGGACTGAACCATTGTCATTGCATTTCTCCACTGCATATGGTCCCAGCCACCTTATCCTCAACTTCATTTTGAAATCCTTGTATCTTGAGTCATATAACAATGCCCAATCTCCTGGCTAAAATTTCTTTTCGTTAAGGTGCCGGTCATGCCATATCTTTCTCTGGAGTTGAACTACTTCTGAGTGGAGGAGGGCCTACATTCTCTGTTCATCTAATCCATTCAGTTGTAGTAACCTTTCCTGTTGCGCATGGCTAAGATCCAAGTCTAGCTGAGCTGCCAACCTTAATGTGTTGTACTCGAACTCTATGGACAACAGAGCCTTCTTCCCGTAGACCAGCTCATAAGGTGTGAAAGCTGTTGTGGTTTTCCAAGTGATGTTGTAGGCCCAAGTGGCCTCAACCAAGTGATTTGCCCAATCTTTTCTACTGCTGCTCACCACTTTAGTCAAAATCTCTTCTAAAGCCCTATTAGTGACTTCCACCTACCCATTTGCTTGCGGATGATAAGGGGTGGAAGTTCTATGCTTGATCTTGTGATGAGCGAGTAGGTTTTCAATAAAGTTAGAGGTGAATTGACTTCCCTGATCTGTGACTAATTCTCTTGGGTAGCCAAACTTGTAGAAGATATTTTCCCTTAAAAACTTAGCCACTTTTCTTTTGTCATTGCCTTGATTTCCTTTGTTTCTACCCACTTTGTTAGGTAGTCTGTGCACACAATGATGTAAGACTTTTTCTTTGAAGGAGGGTTGATAGGACCTACAAAATCCATGCCCCACTTCTCAAGTGGCTCGAAATTCACTTGAGGTTGGAGGGGCATTTCATCCCTTGGAGTCGGTTTCCCCATCCTTTTACATTGGTCACATTGGCTGATGTATCGTCTGACATCTTGATGAAGAGTGCGCCAATAGTAACCTACCTGTAGAGTTTTGAAGGCAGTCCTTTTTGTTGCAAAATGGCCTCCATCGGGTCCATGATGACAGATTAGGAGAATGTCAAAAACTTCCTCCCCCCTAACACAATGCCTCAAGACCTGACCTGGGATGAGTTTGAACAAGTTTCCCCCAATCGAAGTAAAGGGGGCACTTTTCCTCACAATTCTACTCTTCTCTTTTGAGGATAGGTGTGGAGGGAACTGTGCTAAGACCAAGTAGTTTGCTATATCAGCAAACCATGGAGAGAGTACTAAAATAGCAAACAGGTGTTCATTTGGCATCTGGTCATCCACCGTCCCTTCTTCACCTGCAGGCAAATCTAATCTAGACAGAAAATCAGTAACAACATTTTCCTTTCCTGGCTTGTCAACAATGGTTAAGTCAAATTATTGCAATAAAAGTAACCATCTAATGATACGATCATTCACCTCAAGTTTATTCATCAAATACCTTATCGCAGCATGATTAGTGTGTACAAATGTTTGATAACCAGTGATGTAGTGTTGAACTTGTTTAGGGAATGAACTACAGCTAGAAGTTCTTTCTCGGTCACAGTATAGTTTAATTCTACCTTGGACATGTTTTTGTTGACAAAGTATATGGCATATGGTAGCTTCTCTTTGACTTGTCCTAAGGCTGCCCCTATGGATTTGTTCAAGGCATCAGTGTGGATGTGGAAAGGTAGGGCCTAGTTGGGACCTCTCAGGATTGGGGCATATTGGCAATTGTCAGTCCATTTAAACTCAACATCTTTCCCCAAAAGACCAAACAATGGTGAGGCTAGCTTACTAAAATCTTTAATGAATCTTCTATAGTATCCTACTAAGCCTAGAAAACTCCGAACATCTCTTACCTTTTGAGGAGGTGGAACCTTTTGGATGATAGCAATTTTGTTAGGATCCACCTGTAATCCTTGCTGAGAGATTGTATGACCTAGCACGGTCCCTTCAGTCATCAGAAATTCACATTTTTTAGGACTGAGGGACAGGTTCATTTCAATACACTTGGTTAAAACTTTTCCCAGGTTAGTCAATGCTTCTTAGAAGTTGGACCCATAAGGAGTAAAGTCATCCATATAGATTTCTACCAAATCATGAACCAGCTCAGCAAATATGCTCAGTACTGCTCTCTGGAAAGTGGCATGAGCGTTGCATAGCCCAGAGGGAAGGACCTGGTAGGCAAAGGTTCCCCATGGACAAGTGAAAGTGGTCTTATCTTGGTCTTCCAGGCTGATTTGGATCCAATTATACCTGCTATACCCATCTAGGAAAGAAAAGAACTTCTTCCCTGCCAGCCCATCTAGCACTTGATCTATGAAAGGCAAAGGGAAATGGTCCTTCTTGGTGGCTTTGTTAAGTTCTCAATAATCTACACAGATTCTCCACTTCCCATTTTTCTTGGGCACAAGCACCAGAGGAGAAACCCATTCGTTGTTCGAGATGGGGTAGATGAATCCTGCATCCAGCAACTTTTGCAATTCTTCTTTAACAATGTCCTTAAGGGCTGGATTCATTCTCCTTTGAGGCTGCTTGACTAGTTTACAATCCTCTTCAATGTAAATGTGATGGGTACAGACCAACAGATGGACTCCTTTCATCTCCTTATAGCTCCAAGCGAAAGCATCCAAATGGCAGCAATAAGCTACACAGCTCCTTCTCCTAAGAGGGAGATAAGGATGAGTTGATCTTCAAGGTTCTTTCAGGGCCAAATTCCACATTCTTTACTATGGGAGAGGTCAGATTAGCCACATAGAGGTCCACTAAAGCACTGGCTTGGGTACCTTCCACCAACTCCTCTAATGGCAGCACACCGGGAGGTGGATTTTGAATCAAATTCTCAATTAGGTCATCCTCAGTTTGACAACCTCCCCAGGTGGCTTCCACTGTGCACACTAGTGCAGAGTAGACTTCATTCTCATCTTCCTCCTCCAACCAAAGAGGTAAGTCATGTTCTAGCAGAGGTTGGGTAGGAGGATATAGGACTAGCTATTTAGACATAGGTCCATTCTTGATGGTCATGCTTCTAGCTCAACAACTGATGTAAGCATCTGTAGTAGCTAACCAAGGCCTTCCCAAAATGAGGGGGTATCCAGTGAGCTTTTCCTTTGGCTGAAGGACCAAAAAGTCCATAGGGTACTCCCAAGAATCAACAGAGACTAGGACATCCTCCACAATCCCTTTGGGAGTCACGGTGGAGCGGTCTGCTAACTGCAGTATTGTCGAGGTCTTTCTTAAGGAACTCTGAAGGTTGAGTTTGAGCATAGTGTCCCTGGTCATCACATTAATGGCAGCCCCTAGATCGATCAGGCTGTGGGGGATTATGGTACCATTGATGTGGACATCAACTACAGGACTCCGAGGATCCAAATATTTTGGACAGATTATTTGCCCCAACATCAAATCAGATAGTTGTCCCATGACATTGATAGTCGGGGCATCTCTCTTGCGCCAGCCTGGGTGCCTGAAACACTTTTCCTTGATCAATTTGTTGTAGATTGGTACATCTTTTATGGTTTGGAGAAGTGGGATTTTCACACACAACTGTTTAAGTTATCCCAGAAGTTCAGTCTCCTCTACGTTTGGCTGTGTGGCTACTATTAGTCTCTCATGAAAGGGTGGAATGGCTTTGGGTTCACTTTCTTATTTCCCTTCCTCATCCTCAAGGGCAGGAGGTTGGTGATCTGGAAGGACCTTTCCAAATCGAAGGTTGATCTCCTGAATATCCACAGCATAGGCAGGGCATGTCATCTCTCCAGTGTATACCTGTTGGGCCTGTCTATTGTTGGAGTTTGGGTTCGGTTGAGCTGGCATATGGGGTTGTCTTGGAGGAGCAGGAGGTAATGGTTATGGTTGAGCAAAAGGTGGAGGAAAAATAGCGGGAGGAGAGTTGTATTGGGGCCTCCACCCCGGTTGAGGTGCATTCCATTGAGGTTGTGGCTAAACATGAGAGTGAAACGAAGTAGCAGCAGGTTGAGTATGGTATTGAGATGGATAAGACCAAGGAGGAGCTGCGGACTAGGAAGGATGAGCAGGGGTGCCCCAAGAAGGCATTTGAGTAGATTGGTTGGGGTTGTAATAAGTTTTGTATGTCCCTTGCATCCCCTGCTGGTAAGGTTTGGGTCCATGTGGCCTCCTTTGGTTGAGGAAGTAGAGTGGTTTAGTGGCTCCATCAGCCCCTTGGTGCATGGCTTTAAGTCTGGGTAAGGTTGGGCATTGGTTTGTGGGGTGGTCTTCCTAAAAAATGAAACATACCTCCACCGAGTGGAATGGACATTCATTCTTAGGATGCTTCCTTGTACATCTTGGACAAAATATGGCCAAAGCATTCTCAGCTTCCTCTTTCTTCTGTTGGATTTGAAAATTATCCAGTTGCATGGCAATGGTTTGTCTCATCTCACTTTTGAGGTCTTCCATCTTATTTGCAAACTCATGCTTGGAGAAGGTGGCACTAGCTGAAAGTGGATTCCACCTACCCCTTTTCCGGGCTACCCTAGAGTGGTTTCTAAACATAGTCTTTATGTCCTCATAAGGTAGTTGGTAGATGTCTCCTCCAGCTATAAAATGGGGGGTATCTAGAAGGTCTTCAGGGACTCCTCAGAGTAGAACCAGCTTCAGAGATTTGGGGTCAAGTGTGCACCTGGCCCTTTTATAACTAAGTTGGAACCTTCCTTCATAGTCTTCTAAAGACTCATCACTTCCAATGGTGATCCAAAAGATCTCTCCCTTCATTTCCTTTGACCTACAGTAGTCCCAGTATTTGTTGTTAAAGGCTTGCTGCATCTGAGCCCAAGTTGTGATATTGTTTCTATGTAACCCCATGAACCAGCATAGTGCAACATCCTTGAGGGTAGAGGGAAAGAGTTTCAACTTTTTCTCGTCTTTTGCATAGTCATAAGTTCGAAAAAGGATAGAAAACTCAAATAGGAAGGTATCAGGGTCTTCAGTGGTCAATCCATGGAAGTGAGGTAAGGCTGAGGGGCTTATGTTTTTCATTTTCATGTCCCTGTTGGTCTCTCGGATGGGAAAGGCACCTTCTATTCTCTCCTCATCTCCTATACTGTTTCTGTGTTTAGCCATGGTCTCAAGAGGAATGTTTTCTTGCTCTTCTTCTGTTATAGGATCTTCGTATATCTTTGGAGGTTGACCTATAAGTTCTTCTAGATCATTGCCACTGAAGAAGAGAGAAGGGTGACTCAGTGATGTGGTGGGGGTGTTGGGTAAGAATGTCCCTGTAAGAGTTTTGGTGTTTTTTTCTACTTATACCTGCAAAACTGAAAGAGATTGAACTGCAACTAACTAAAATCTATCTTGATAAAATGAAAATGTAGAATTGAAATGAAAGTAGGAAATGACTAATCTATGTTGTTGAAATGAAATTGCAGAAATGAAATGCTAAGCTACGCTTGCAGAATTGAAATTGCGGAATTGAAATGCTAATCTACGCTTGCAGAATTGAAATTGTAGAATTGAAATGCTAATCTATGAAAGTGGGAAATACCTAATTTGTGCTTGCTGAAATGAAATGAAAGCAAGAAATGTCTACTATACTTTTGTGGAAATGGAATTGTAGGATGGAAATGAAATAACTACTCTATGCTTGCTGAAATAAACTACTTAATAGAAGATTGAAGTAGAAAATAGAAGAAAAGCAACAATCACAAATACCCTAATGCTTCACCGGCAATGGCGCCAAAAAGATGGTGGGCTCCAATATTGTAGCAATAAATCTGTGACTCTTGGGACTCCCTTCTTTACTTTTATCAACCCAGTAGTTCGTAACAAACTTGGAAGCGACGGTGCTATATGCACAAATACTAGCTCTTGCCGCAAGCTATCACTGGATCAGCTGGCACAAGTCCGCTAGGAGCTTAAGCCAACTTCTATGACCTCTTAGAAGAAGCTTTTAATTGTGATGGATGAAAGTAACTCAAAGGAAGCTAATCTACTTGCAGAAAGAGGCTGAAAGCTGAAAGGAAATGCAAACCCTAGCAAAGCCTAGTTTTACTGACTACCCCTACTGGTGCAAAAAAAGAGAGGATGAAACTACAAAAGGGGATGCCATTGACTCTTGGGGAGGTAAAGTGCATGTGTCTAAGCTACTTCTAAAGTGAAATCTAAAAAGGAACATCTTTTTGAATTTTTGAGTGATTTTGTAAAAATCATATGTGCATGTGCTTTAATTGTTTTTAACTATGCAGAGGTTGATTGGTGAAAGGAAATGGTGTAGGCACTTGCAAGAGGTTGGGAAGGTAAGAAGAGGGCCTATGGGGTCCCTAAAACCCTTCCAAAGAGTTTCACAGTGTTCAGACCTCGAAAAACCTCTCACGTGATCTTCTACAGGAAGTCTGCAGGGGTTCTACAGGATGTTCTGAAAGGGGATTTTGAAGGGTTGATGGTGGAAGAAAGGTGAAAAAGTAGAGATGGAGGTTGGATGAGGATGTGGAGGAGTCTAGGACCTAGAAAATGAACCTGAGAAGTGATGAGGATGGTTGGATTTGTTCAAGGATGGATAGAGAAATGTTGTACAAAATATGGAAACTAGGTCACAGTGAGAAAATGTGGCAAACGAAGGGCAAGAATCTGAGTTAGGGGATGGAGCAGGTTGCACTGATGGAGGAAGGGTAGGTAGGGAGGTATCATAGGTGTTCTTCACAGTATTTCTTGAAACTGACCAAACGAAGACCATGCAAGCCAAATATCTAGCTATTCTAACCTACTTTGACCTAGGAACCAACAACCATGATGAACATAAATTCATTGGTAGGAAATCATGTGAAATAACTATGAAAACCAAGCATGAATGGATCTAAGCATGTATTCGCATCTGGTACCAACTTTTCCAACTGAGAAACTAACACTAGCAATTGCATGAAGAAGCAAGAACAGTGTTTTTGTGGCAACAAGGACACCTTGGTCTCAGCTCATGGTCCCGAGGAGGGAGAGGTGAGATCCAGGGTTGGTTGATGGCCTTTTTCAAAGATCTTTTCTATTACCAACCTATCAAATCACTCTAAAACATGAAAAGAATTTTAAATCATCAAAAATGACGTAGGTAACCAAGCAATATTTCAATCTACTAGCATAAATTATTTTATGAAGATAGCAAAAACATATAACAGTACACAGAGGAAGACTTGGCACTTGGGTTGGGCCCAACCCCAAGAGGTAAAGGCTCCTAAGAAGAAGCTTAGAGCTGATGCAAATTGAAACTAATTTCCATTACTCGAAAAATAACCATGTCACAAAAAAATGTGTTACAGCAGAAGCTCCAAAATGAGCTGAAAGGCAGAGCAGCACTAAAGTGCTAAATAAAAAATGTTTAAAAAGTAAACTATGAAGGTTGGAAGCCTTCCTACTTATGCACTACGAGGACCTCCAACAATCCTCCTTAATTCAAGGGGCTTGGCTGCTCAAAACTGCAAGTACTCAGCCACTTCACAAAAGCTGCTCGGCTGCCCTTGGAAATCAACTTCAGTGGGCTGCTGAACTCTGAACTGATGGTGGAGAACTCGAGGAAGGGCCATTTAGTGTAGGAGACACCCTTCCTATGAATCCTCAGCCTTGTTCCATCATATTTGGCTGTCAAATGGGTCATAAATGCTTGACCATGGTCCAAAAGTTGTCCAAAAATCTGCAATAAACAAGTATTAGCCTTCATGGTCAAGTGACTATTCTCATTCATATAATTAACATAAATATACTCAAAAGCATGCATAAACTATGAAGAATGGTGGATCTATGGAGAATAATAGGGAAAATGAGCCCAATAAGTTACCCATTTTTGGGGCTCATCACTCACCTATTTGTGCAGTCAACCTCATCTCCCTTCCTGTGTGCAATGCATGCTTTCCAAGTTTTCAAACCACACACGGTTCTCCTGACCCTGTGCACCTAGTGATTAGTTCCTATAGCCATTTGACTACCTTGCTATCATGCAACAGTTTCATGAATGTCTCCAGAAAGGTAGTGAACATGGAAGGATCCATCCCTGGTTCTAGTTGATCCTTACTACCTGAAGTGGAGGCCTCCGTGAAGCTCTTCTTAGCTTCCATGAATGTCTCCTTTGCGCATTCTAAAGAAAATTTGGGTTCTTTTGTAAGAGCCTCATGAACCCACGCATTGTCTTCTGGCTACTTCCCTTTATCCTCTCCCATGGCCATGCCACTCCTGAGCATCATGTTTACATTTGGGTCTTCTTCGCACAGTTCAGGCCTCATCATTTTTCAATTTTGGGTTGGAGGGGGCTAGAGTATGCCCTTTTCACACATATTTGCTATCAGCAAAGGGCAATTTTCTACCTCATGATCTAATTGATTACAGTACCAACATGATATCCTAGTCAGGTTCATACAATCGTGGGCATAATGCCTAGGCCCTCCAGAATTGTAACAAATTTTCTGTCTGCGAACCCTTCCTGGTCCCATTCCACCTTGACCCTACCTGCACCCCTCACACCTAGTGTGCGCCATCCCTACATTTGGGTTGAGGGCTCGTGTTTCGGTCTACACCCTGTAGGTAGGAGTCTGATCCATCATTAGTTCATAGCTTCGGCAAGTGCATTCATCATGACCTATCGACCTGTAGAAATTACAAAACAATTGTTGGGACGTCTGCATATATTTCTACAACAGATGACAATTATTTGTGGTGTGTTTTCCTCCTATCCGGCAGATTGCGTACCGTAATGCAGATGCCATGCTCAGCCCTGCCTATGCCTCTAGTTTTAATGGCATTGCCCTCCCCTTGCCAAGTAGTTCATGAACATTGGACAATGGTCCTTGTCATGCCCTTGGCCTTTGCATTTTATGCACCATACTTCCTCGCGCACCTCCAGCTGAGTTGTCCCGTCCTGTTTCAAAATTTGCATCTCCAGATAGAGATTATGCAATTGTGCATGGATTTTTTGGACTCCCAACCCAAGGTCTTGTATAGGGGTCTCATGCAATCTCATTTCCATCTCCAATGCTTTAGTCTGGGTGGAAATTTTTTGCTGTGACAGCGCCATCCTTAAGTGTGGCGTAATTGAGGCCACAAACCACATACGATGATGTGCATCTATTAATTTCATATTGGCTTCGTGGATCATACTCTTCAGCCTTTGGTCTAGATCCCATGGGGTCTTGCCTGGGAGCAACGTGATCTCCTTAAACTTGATGATTGATTGCATCTCTGATTTTGGCCTGCTAAATTCCCTGTTCAACGAGGTCTGGATCTCTACAATTCATGCGTTTGGGTGGTGATTAGAATGCTTGATATACCACATTAATGCACTATCCTGCAGCGAGCTCACCAATGTCGCCTTTTTAATATTATCATCCACGACGCCCTGTGCTTCCCATACTGCTCTTACTACGAACCAGAATTGCTCTGGATCTTCCTTCCCTACTCCTCTAAATACTGGTAGTTTGATCATGCTCACCATACTGAACTATGGAGCTGGCGGATGTGGAATGGGTGGAGATGGAGGTGAGGGGGGTGAAGCATGTGGTGGTGTGGGTGGAGGTGGTAAACTTGGAATTCGCTGCCTTATCAAACTGACTGTGCTTCTTGGAGAAACCTTCGCAAGCTTATCCTCGCTCTCTCGTGAGGGTGAAATTAAGGGAGTGTTTTCTAATTCTTCAGTAGTTCCACTTCTGTAGATCTTTCCACTTTGTGTAGTCCCAAACATTAATTTATTTGCATAACTCGCTTTTCACACAATAGCATCTTAATCCAAGTGTTCAAAGATTTAATATACTTACCTCGCGGTCCCTTGAGAAAATGTCACACAGCCTCACTATAGCTAACAGTCGTGTCTACCATGAACTTTGACTGTGCTTCTTGGAGAAACCTTCGCAAGCTTATCCTCGCTCTCTCGTGAGGGTGAAATTAAGGGACTGTTTTCTAATTCTTCAGTAGTTCCACTTCTGTAGATCTTTCCACTTTGCGTAGTCCCAAACATTAATTTATTTGGATAACTCGCTTTTCACACAATAGCATCTTAATCCAAGTGTTCAAAGATTTAATATACTTACCTCGCGGTCCCTTGAGAAAATGTCACACAGCCTCACTATAGCTAACAGTCGTGTCTACCATGAACTTAGTGATAAATCCTCCTATTATCCGATTGAGCCAGTGGTCCACAGCTCCCGCTATCTTCTCTTCTAATGCTTCTAGTCTGCGCACTAGTTTCAGAGTCCAAACTATTGGTTTCTCGAGCCTACACCTTCCCTGGCTGTCTGCTAACTTTGTGATCCACTCATACAGCTCAGATGGAAAATATGCAAAGAAAATTTCATGGTTTTCAGTGTACAAGTAGCAATCCAACCACTGTTCCTTAGATACTCCTAGATTTTTGTTTTCCTATGCCAGGAGCTCGTGAATATTCTTATCCACCCACTCTTAAATTTCTTTCTTTGTAGGTTTCCAGTGGCATGACATTAGACATCCTTTATGTAGTTCCCAGTCCTGGCAACAGAACCATTTGTTGGCTTGTATGGGCCTAACCTAGGTTCAGAGGTGATTTAGCCAAGCAAATCCTGGTATTACTGGCCCTTTCGAAAATAGTCTGCAAAGCACAGACTAAGGTCTCACCCAAAGTAGTATGGGAGAGTGCTAGAACCATGCTTCCACACCCTGGGGATGTCTGATATGTTGGGATTGGCATGCGGTCCAACCTTCGCACTCACTATGCTATGCACACTAGTGGGCACCTCACGGCTTGTGATTCTATCTTCGCACAGTCCTATTCATAGCGTGATCCATGTTATTTACCCAAGTCTTTCCTAATTATGCACTGTTAGTTGATTACTTAGATTATTTTCATATATAAGTATTTTGAACCATACAAGTATTTACTCAACTCCGTGGAGTAAATAAACTGAGTAAAAGTAATCCATAACAACAGAGTAACGATTCAAGACTAGATCCACAGAATTAGGATAAACTTCTCTTTATTAGCTTTCTGTCCCGATTACAGACTCGATTCTACCCTGCGCACTCAGCTGCAGGGGTCCACGGACTCAACTGCGGACTCTACTAGGCCTGTGCGCACTCAGCTACAGAGCCTCTTACTACTACTACTACAACCCAAGACACATAGAATTCTACTTTAAGCGTGAACCATCCTTTCGATACTCTTTATCATCCACTACTTTTACAACTTAAAGCCTCGATCTATTTATAAAATCCCTTGGTCTGTGGACCATGGGTAGGCCGACATGACTTTACATTACATTACATTATTTTAGGGCAGAAAACCCTATGACTTAACCTCTACTTCGTGATCCACGCCTGCAATTCGCAGAGTCCTACAAAACCTTTGACCAAAACTTGGGTTTTGAGCCCCAAGAACCTGTTGTGGGGGGATTCCATGCCCAACAGACCTCATGAGGCGGTGTCCCTTCAGGTATCCGCCCACATGCCTGAATGTCTGAAGATGTTCATCAAGCCTCAGATGCAGTTCCACAAATGTGATGGATTCAGTCTTCACAACTTGTAGTGCCCACAAGATGCATGTCTCCTTTAGATATTCATAGCCCTTTCTAGTTCATTACGGCTTATTTGGTTATGATCCCCCCTCACCATATCAGCTTGAGGGGAATTATGTCTCATGTACTCATATGTTATTGTATTCAGTCCTTGCCTATGTCTTTCCAGGCACATTATGCATATCGGATTCATTGTATTATTTTCTGGCCCATTGATGCCAACATATCATGTATCATGTATTTTGTAGCTTAGTCCCACCTTGCTTGGCTCACCATTATTGTTTGTACTCAGTTATATCGATTGGTATGGGTGTGCTTCCACTGCCTCATTTAAGATCATGTGCTCCAACATAAGAGGAGACTTTTGTTAGTCGAATAACTCTCGCCCCCTCCATTTTTTCCCTTCCTTGCATTACTTCAGCTGTCTCTATCTCTCTCTCACTCTGAATCCCCTTTGGTGTCTGATGGAAGTGTAACCTACAATATATTTCGGTCATACAATTTTGTCCTAACACTCATACGTTGGTGGGAAATTTGTTATCACCAAAACATGATCACCTAGCCATTTCTCAGAAGGAAAATTGAAATCGAACACGTAGGATTAATTTTACCATAATAAAATTGCCTTCACCATCGGAAATAATTTAATAAACCATTTTTATTGTAGTATTTTTTATTAAAAAAAATTCACACACATGAGAATAATTGAATAAATCAATATTTATTTAAATTTATCTAGGAATAATTATTAGATCATTGTTTGATAATTATTCCTTATCACATTTCACTAAATCATGTAGCAATAATTAAATAAATCACTATTTATTTATTATTTATTCCTTAATTATATAATTGGAATAATTCTTAAATCATTATTTAATAATTGTTTGAATTTCACACCATTCTTAATCCTTGTGAAATAATTAATAAATCATTTTATTTTTTTATTATTTCTAAATAAAGATATTTGACGATTTTGAATGTCTTTTCCCTCTCCAAAACATATCATGACGTATTCATAATGATTAGATCTTGATTTGGTCAATATTATTTTATATTTTCGATTTTTTACATCAACCCAATAATTTTTTTTTATAAATAAGAGGGTTTTCCATACATTCTTCACCATGATCATTATCATCGTCACCATTATCGTCTTCTTGCATTTGAGATCCCACTAGATTTCTACACATTGTTTTGGGTTTTTCACATATTGAGAGAGAGAATCCATTACTGAAGCATCAAGGAAATCAAAGTTCCTGTCCCATGGAGGGGGATTTGCATACCCTTTATGTATATCTCCTTCACTAGGTGTTATCAATAAAGATTATTATTCATTTAAAGGTATTTCCATATTCGGTTATTACATTGGATATATATTGATGTTTTCTTTTTTGGATCGCATGTCTTTTTGTTATAGGTTTTTCTCATTTTATTATTCCATATCTGAAGTATAAGAAACCACAAATTGTTGTTAGGGTCATGTGTCACCAGTGACTTTAGTGAACTATTTTTGGTACACCTTCTAAGAAATTTGATACTAATACCTTCAGAACATTTAAACCTAATTACTACTAAAAAAAAGTCATTTAGCCTTACCTATAGGTTTTTAACCAAGAAACTATAAGTTTCAATAAGTTTCAACTATAAAAATTCATGTTCTATTTTTCTTAGTCCATCACCTTGTTTTGAGACATTGCTCATGTGCATTGATTTGTGGCACACATACCCTGCCTTTTACCCTATGAAACCAATGCAATTTTTAGTATTATTGAACAAAAAAACATATATATGTAAAATTTAAAATATATAATTTTATTAATGTTACCTATGAGTAGAAAAATACTCTCCATTTTGAATCATTCAACTTGGCCTTGAAATGAAGGTTGAGCATGAATTTTTGTAAAGCAGGCCAAAATTGCCTTGCGTTACTAAAATTCATGCCCAAGCTTCATTTATTGGCCAATATGATTGATTCAAGTTGTATATTATTTATCTAATTATTTTACTCACATTTACATTGTTGTATATCTACTTTGAACTTAAATATTTAAACTTCATATTTATTACAACATTCTCAGTTTTTCTTTGACTTGCATTAAGAGAAAGTTGTGTATAAGTGGGAAACATAATTATGTAGGATATTTGTGAGATATGATGCAAGTTTATATCCTAAGGTTAGGTATTTTCTAGTCATGTCCCATTTCTAATTTCATTACCAAGTGTAATTGGTCTGGCCTGAGAGTGCACATTTTCTCTCACTTGAACATTGGCAAATATGATGAATTGCTACAATGGAAAACTTAGATTTTAGTGTGCAAGATTTCTTTTATGATAATTAGTATGATACGTTGTAAAAAATGTTTATTTATTTAGGATGGAATTCTTATTCATTCATTATCAATTAATTACATGTCCTAGTGTGCATTTATTTGATGCACACAATCCTTGCATTTTACCTTATAAAATCAATCGAATTTGGAGTATTCATGCAAAATAGAAATTTAATGAACATGATTGATTGTCCACACAAATGTAATGAGAATTTACTTCATGCTATTTGTGGATTCATGCTCCCCACACATTACAAATGTCTCTTTATTAACGTATAGATATGAAGAGACATCTAATTTATAAATTGTAACAGAATGGTGACAAGAGGAACGGGTTCACTCTCTTTTACATTTTTCTTTTTCTTGTTTGGAATTATACTACTATTGAGGAAGACTACCATTGTGATGGAGTTGATACTCATGATGATGAAATTTTCTTGTTTATGAGGTACTGTGTGTTTTTCTAATATTTGTTTTGAGTTTTCATCATTTAATATTATTTTAACATTGAAATTCTATGTATTTGCTTGAGGTATTATCATGGCATTAGAGCAGCCATGTGGATATTTAATCTTGAATCCTAGTATAAAGGGCCTAGTTGATAGTGAATCCCATAAGTTTGTTCATTCTCTTAAACCCTACAATTCTAGTCACCATTTTCATGTATTTTTGGAATTCCTTTTTAGGACTTTTTCAATCAATGAGTGGCATTGAAACCTTAGATCTACTTAGATTTCATTTCCAAATGAAAAATAATAACTAGATCTATTTGTCTCCATTCTCCTTATATATAAATCCTCAAACCATAGCTAGGTAAATTAACCTAATATTAAAATTAAACACTAAAAATATGTATAATATAGAAAAACCCTAAAATATACCTTGAAAATCCTATGTCCTTTCTCTTTATCTATCTCTTGGAAAAATATAAACCTACTTACGATGAACAAAAGGTCATCTAGACTTGCTTAATTATAGTGTCTTAACCAAGAAACTACAAGTTTCAACCATTAAAATTCAAATTTGATTCTTCTTAGTCCATCTGCTTGTTGCCAAACATTCCTTGCCTGAATTTATTTTTGGCACACAAGCACTACCTTTTAACCTATGAAGTCCATGCAATTTGGAGTACTATTGAATAAAATAAATATATATGTGAGAAAATAAAAAAAATATTAAATTGTATTAATGTTTCTAGGAAAACTAGTGTCTTTTCGATCGACTAGCCCTCTAGGTTTGGCAGCTATCCTAGAAACAACAGTTTAAAGCAATTCGTGATTTCTTCTATGTATAATAGATAAGAGAAAGACAAAGGAACCAACCTGGATCTTCTGCTTAACTCCTTGTTTGATCTCTCTCCCCCTTGACAGAGCTTGCAACTCCTCTGTGTACTTATCCCGCATGGAGAGTACCTATAGAAACACAGTAACAAAAAACTGTCAAAGCATCTTGATCTATTATATCATAATCATTATAGAATCAAAAATATAATGAACATACAATAGCATTCACAAATAATAACATTCACAATTGCATAGTTATATGGAAGGAAACTCAAAGAAATTTATTAAGTAGAAGGGAGAATTACAACCCAGTTGTCTGATCTAGCATCATCCTCCCAGCATGAAGCCCTCTTCACCTCATGAAATATAAAGATCACACCAACAATACAATTCTCTTTCTCAAATACAAACTATCAGCACTTCTTTTCAATTCACAATATTCCAGCCTTTAGATCTCTTAGATGAGGGATCCATTTATAGATGTATCCAAGGGTGTGAGTCATGTCTGGGATTTCATTAGTGTCATTCCACTTGTTGCATTTGGTTCCACAAGAGGGGAGATAACTAAAGTTTAGATATATTACTCATCTTTGGGGTGAATTCAGAGACACAATTATCAGAGGGGAAGTTTCTAGAAGATTCTATGAGCATCCACTTAGAAAACTATCCCGAAAATTTGTCCATCCTTGGTCATCGCACCCTACAGAAGGCTTCATCAGTATGCATTACACCTGGCTATTGTAGAAGTCAGTATGCATCACACCCTGACAGTGGAGTATTCAGTATGGTCTAGTTTAGGCCAATTATGGATGGTTTTTCAGGTGGAACTTTTGGGAAATGATGTAATCAGTTGACCATGATCTTTTAGGGTATGAAGCGACACTTTTAGTGGTTAAAGACCCCTATTTTATCGACATATAATATTGTGGTTGAAGTGCCCAAATATGTCTATAACAGTTTCCCCCTAAAGCATGAAGTCGTAAATCTTTGACGTCTGGTGAAATGCTTTATCATGAGGATCCGATGTTTCGAAACTAGAAGGTGACCTGTATAACATACAATACAATACATCATCATAATATAATTTTCATGATCTAGTTGAGGCGGGCATTCCCATACTCAGCTTTATAAATTCAGTTCATGTACATAGAACAGATAATTGTCTGTAGTTGTAGACTGGTGATTCTTCATATGTAGAGTCATCATCCTTGGCTTGTATGACTATCTGTGCAGCTTCTGCGTACATTTGATGTCTTTATATCCCTGAATATATTGCAGCCCAGATGGATGAAACTAGATCCGGGGTCTTCAAACTCATTCAATCTTCACCCAATGTACAAGTCAATCCATGTGAAAAGATGTTCTGGAGTCGAACATGGAAAGACATCGCCTGATTACCAGCCAATAATGTAAGCTGTTAACAGACGTGAGAGGAATCACCAATAATGATAAAGACCCCAAGGGTACTATAGTACAATTCATGTTGTGTGAATATATGATCCGATGTCAAACACCACGCAAAATATTTTAGTCGAAGGCCATTGATGTCAACCTGTCACCGGAAGTGAGAAACTTGCCATAGAGGCATGCAAGCTTCAAAGTACTGAAATGGTTGTTTCTAAGTCAACTTCTTGGATAATGAGCTGATGTCGACAGAAAGTGACTCATCGTAGGAGGGCCTTGATGTATCCCACATCTACGACATGAAACGAAGAAAATGATTTTCTGGAGGTGAAAACGATCTGACGACACAAGGTTCAGGAACGGTGGTCATGAAAAATAGTATTGCAGTGGATGAGGCATTAACTGGATGGTGAATTCTCAACTGAATGACTTCTCTTGAACATATCGGCGACATTGAGATGGATTGGTAGTGTTAACCCCAAAAATGGATGGTGTGAAAGACCAATGGCGAAGTGACCAGTGAACGGAATAACCAAAACTGACTCAATCATGGTGATGGAGTGAAAGTCTCATGTTCAAGAGCGACTTGCTACCATAAAGTTTTCAAGTTTTCTTCCCTTTTTCCCTAGTCATTGCTCACTAGTACCTCCTTTTGTCAAGCTTTGGGAGGATAACATATGCTTGTTCTATAATTTTCCCTTTGGGCAAACTTCTCGCTATGTTTTAACGAGTCTGGCGATAGTAAAACTCGTTCTTGTCTAGGTGGACAAGTTTGTCGCTATTGTTTTAACAAGTTTAACGACAAAGACAACTCGGTCCTTGTCATGTTTAGAAAGTTTGAAAAGGGATGAAAAGGAAACTCCAGCAGTTATTTGTTGTAGCAAAATCCCTTAAGTCCGAAAAAGGATAAAATAATATGAAAGGGATGACTTTCGATCACTTTAGCGAGTCGAAAAGACAAGCGCTTGAACTTTTTCATGGGATAATCCCTCAGGTCCAAAAAATATTAAAATATACAGGAGGGATGGCACTTTCAATTACTTTAATGAGCTGGAAAGGTCAATAGCTCGACAATATTTTCATATTTAACGAGTATGAAAAGGGTTTAAAGAAGGCTCGTTTTTTAGCAATGAGTGGTGTTTAGCGTAGCAACTAGTTTTAGGTAAGTTGGAACTTCTCAAAAATGGTGATTTTTGGGAAGAGGTTGGCTAACAGGACCACTCGTCACAGTTGTTCCTCAAGATGGTAAATAACCAAGTGGAAGCATATGATCGGCCAAAAGAATGGAGGTGATGGGAGGTACACAACCAAGGCTCAAAAGGTTGATAGCATGGCAATCACAGAGGTTATTTATTGAAGGTGGGTTCATTTTTTAACGAGCTTGAACCATGGGGGGAACTATGCTCGGTGTGGGTTTCATTGTTTTTACAAGCTTGAAATGAACAAACATATGCTTGGTTTTTAGTTTTTCTTTTTTATGCAAGCTTAAAAATGACAAAACAAAAAAGCTAGAAAAGACAAAACTAAAAAGCTAACAAAAGTTAAAAAGCTAAAAAGCTAGAAAATGAAAACGAAAAAGGTTTGCATGCCCCCAGCATGATGAAAAGGAGAGTCTCCAGTAACCCTATGGAAATCACTATGGTTAAGCAGGATTGTTTCGTCCACGGAGTAGACAAAACACTTCCTTGGCTTTGTCTGCCAAATAGATAAAGGTGAATGGTGTGTTAGACCAATCACTTAACTTACAGGGAAATTCATATGGTAGGATGGTTTCATCCATAGAGTAGACAAAACACTTCCTGGGCTTCGTCTATAGTGTAAACAAAGGTGAATGGTGTCTCAGACCAATCACATAACCTACAGGGAAACCTATCTTTTCAGCTGGGTTCGTCCGCCAAATAGACAAGAGTGCATTCCCCCTAAGCTTCGCTACATTCACCAGACTACTTGCAGTAATTAGGTGGATGGAATGAAGGTTGAAGAGATACCATTGATATACAAGGACCATTTAGGGATGATGATGGACTTGGAGCCATGCTCGAACCGGGAAATGAAAGCTAGCCAACAGTGACAATTTTTCCTTTATGTGGGAAACACATCACTCAGAAGAGTGTTGAAACAATAGCCTCCATGTTATAAACATAATCTCATCCAAGGAGTAGATTGTAATCTAATGGTCTTGGGACTACCATCTCATTCAGCTGAATGGTTTTCCTTCCCAAAGTTATCGGTAACTTAGGAAGGATCCCTAAAGGTCAACTGGTTCCTTTGTTAAAGCTTGACAAATTCTATGTAACAAGCATAAGAGATGGCGAACCAAGCACTTTCCAAGCAGTTAAGGAAAGGATACTGATTGATGCCCCTTCATCTATGATAGTGCTAGACATGATCATTTCGTAAACTTGTACTACGATTCAGAAAGGCACGTAAGATGGAAGGTGAGATCTTGCTAGTCGATTCCAATCAAAGCAAGTGACTAGACTGCTTGGAGGGGGCACTGAATAAATGGTTGATTTAACCCTTTGAGTAGCGGGAACTGGGGGATTTCCCCCAAGTTCATCTGACTCTGAAGTAACGAAAAGAATTTGAATGGTATCATTCTTACTCTCTTTGGGAAGGGTATCATCTTCTAAAGGTAAAACTGGGTCAACTGTCACCTCGACCTGTTGACTCTCATCGGGTATGGACACAGAAGATTTACTTTTAGTGACAGGTGTTTCGACCGATAATTGAGTTAAGTCATCCAGATTTTCAACTAGTAAAGGACTCGGGGAGAGTTTCCTATATCCAGATGGAAGTCCCTACAGTGAAGTAGGATGGTTATGCAAGACTCTTTTGGCTTCATCCAAAAAAGGACAATGGGGAAGGGAATGGTCTCCTTCACATAACTTACATGGAACTTTGACCTTTCCTTTCTGTCCATGAACTTCACTATTACTAGTTGATGGTGTGCTGTCAACATGATCGCCAGAGGTTGATGACACCAAGTGGTGCGAATGGGGAGACCATTCTCTCAAGATCCGAGGAAGGCAGGGACAATCTCGATGAAAATGGTCTCCTCTACAAATTATGCAAGGAAATATGGGTTTAGGATTTTCACCAGATGATTCATGGTTGCCCCCTTGCTGAACTGACTTCTTCTTCTTCTTCTCCTTCCCTTTCTTCTTCTTCTCAGTCACCTGGTTACTAGCATCACTACTTTCACCAAGCGAAGAGGAAGGAGGGGAGGGAGAAACAAACGAAGAAGAAGGTGAAGGGTCAACTTCAATATTAACTGGATGCTGATTCGATTGCTGAGGAATCATGGTATTTACAATATTTGATAAAAAATAAAAAACTAAAGGATGTTTAAGGTCATTTGAATAATCTTCATTATTATCTTGAAGGTGGGAACTATGGTGGTAATCTTCCCTCAGTGTCTCTCCTATCATCATTGAATGGATGATTCCTTCGTCTATAGAATGTATACAATACCAAGGATAGGAAAAGCTACCATACTCTAAAGACCTATCTATCCATACACTCGTAGAGTGCTGATTCAGGTTTGCCACCCAGGCCCAGAAAATCGATTACTACAAAGATTCTATGGGGCTTTGAGGCAACAGCTTGTTGTGATCGGTACTATCAAAATTGTCAGAGTTCTTTCTAATTGTAGAAGATATCATATGACAGGTTTCCACTATGGCCACTTCCCCAAGTGCAGGTGGAGGCAGGAGGGAAAAAGTACCCATTAAGAAAGGGTCTTTTAGGAGACCTACTCTAACATTTTGAACTGATTGATGACTTCCATGGATCAAGGGAATGCTTCTAGTACCTTTTGAACTATTAGGAAAAAAGGCTAGTTGGTCAACGATTGTAATTCCACCTTGGAAGGGAAATGCAATCTTTCCAAAGTATGTAGACACAACGACAGCCATAGCATAAATCCAGGGCCTTCCCAATAAGATATTGTAATCAAGGTTTCCATCAATGACCTCGACTTCAATCTCTACTATTTTTCCCCAAAATTTAACTTGTAAGTTACTTAAAATCCCATACGGCGTGTATGTTCTTCCATCGAATGATTTTAATGTCATTGATGATCGCGACAAGGGTGGTAAACCTAAAGTTTTCTAGCAACTCATTGACATAATACAGGTAGATGACCCCTCATCAAGGATTGTTTGATGAACAGTTTTATTGAGGGATTTTACCTGTATAAGGAAAGCGAGTTGGGCTGGTAACTAAGGTGTATATCCTTTATGGTTAAAGGCCACAGGATTGGAATCCACTGGGTCAATTCCACCTATTGTTGATAACAAAGCCTTTTTTTGGGAGGGGCAATTTTGTAGTACTTCAAGCATCGACATAGCGAATGGAAATTGAGCCAGATCCTCCACTATATTATAATTTTGTGTAGCTTGAGCACGAGGATTAAATGTCGATTCATGTACGACTCCCTTTGGTGGCTTTATCGTTAATTTAGGAATGATGGGTAGAACAACTTTAGGTGAAGTCGTTGTCAAATTACTGGGTTGATCTGTATCCTTGTTGTTCGACGACAATGGATTCCCATAATCTTTATTCCTTGTTGATATCAAAGAATCATTTTTCTATTTTGAGATGGATAGCATAAGCACTTGGGATTTGGAAGCATGATCGATAGCAACCAGATTAGTTTCTGGGTTTAGAAATGGATCAGTCAACACCACTGAGGTATTTGAAGTCTTTAACAATTTCATAACCTTAGCTCAATGTGCACAATCTCTCCTCCAATGCTTGTCGTTACATATGTAACATGGATTACGAGGTTTCTTTTGCCTAGTAGGGTTCTCAGAAGATTTTTTAGGAGTTGAATTTTCTTGTTTCTTCTTATTATTTTTCCCTTTCTTCTTGCCCCCTGGTTGCTTTGTATTTTTTCCCTTGTCCGTTGACATGGCATTAATCTCCAAGACAAGAGGTTTTTCATTTTCATTCTTACAGGAAACTGCAAGAGCTTTACCAGATGAAGCCCTTCCGATTTGTGTGCTTGAGATACCAATCACGCCGTCACCGGCATGAGAATGTCGATTTGATTTAGGAGGAGGTGGAATGGAAAATTCTGGTCTAGGAGCATCAGGAATTTTGTCATAGAGAGTGCCAGACTGAGTATAGATCAAGTCTAAATACTGGGCATGAGCAATGACTTGCTCTTTGGTGACAACTCCTTCTTTTGCCACGTCCTCAGTGATAGAAGGTAATAAGGACTTAATAAACCCCTCAGCTAAAATATGATCAAGAACATATGTCTTTACCATTCGACGACGACGTCTCCACTCATGAATATGATTAGATATGTGAGTGGACATGGTCTGTTTAAAGTTGGTAAGCAGTTCTGTTCCCGTTTCGTACCTTGTGGGTAACTAAAAATGGGATAGAAAGGTAGTGGCAAGGGTGTTGAAGTTATCAAACTAAGCTCTAGGAAATTCAATATACCATGCTGCCGGACCAATGAGCATTCTCTGAAAAAAGCGAAGCCTAATCGAATCATCATTTAAGGTGCTAGACAAGCACAACAAATGAAAATTCATTACTTGAATCAATGGATCTTCACATGGATTTCTATTGAATTTAGGAATATCGGAGGTAAGTTTATGAGGAATCACTGGCCACCAAGGGGCATATGCAATTGGATCATTTGTCAGCTGGTTGAAATCTAGTAATTCTAGAGTTGCTACAAAAGGCAACTGTTGATTCAGGTTAGGTGAAGCACACCTAGGATAAGATGGAATCGCCTAAGCAGTAGGTCTTTGCATATCAGCATAATGTATCTGATGCTTGTAACTTTGATAAGGTTGTTGAACATAACTAGTATATTGTGGTTGTTGATAACCATTTTGAAAATGCGGTTTTCCATTACCTACAAAGCCTTATTTCTCAGGTCCTCGGTAGGTTTGATATTGACGAAGCCCAAGCTGAGGTTGGGTTTGCTGGAATTGCGATTGTTGGTATTGTACTAGCCATGGTTGTTGGACCATTTTTTGTTGCCCAATACTGGAAGATTGACCAAGATGCAAAGTGATAATACATGTTTGAGCCTGAGTCATTCCTAGTAAGGAAACACTAACCTGAGGTTGCAATTGAGCCATAGAGACAAGAGGCTATTCTATTGTAACCTAAGAGAGTTGAGGTTGACTCACAATAGGTAGTGCTTGTACTTATGACATAATCACAATAGCAGGTGTAGTGGGAATATTCGACATAGCTTGGATCGGTTGCATTGAATATACAACCCTTGGTTGTTGAGACAGTATTGGTACCCAACCATTGGATGTAATTCCAGTTTGACTTGAATTTTGTTGTAAACTCTCATATGGTTGTTCTCCAGGAGGGAACAATGAAAAAGCATATTGCCCTCCATATGGTGGCAGTCCAGTGTTCAAAGGATATATCGGTCTTTGAAGACTAGTCTGCCCAAATTGATACTGGTAGGCAGGATCGATTTGCTGAGTTTCAACATAAGAAATAGCAGATGGGACTCCAAATGAACAAATAGGAATAGACCATGTCGTCAAAACAACCTCTAAGTGGACTCCAGCTAGTGATTGATAACTAGCCGGGACAGATGGTATACCAGCAAACATTGTAGGAATGGTAGCAGGAAGTTCTATTGTAGTTGTATCAGATGACACAGTCCTATATGTTGATGGCTGCTCAGACATGTTTAGTCTATCCAAAAGATTTCCTAGTGATTCGACAGGAACTTGCGATGAAGGACGATTAAAAGGAACAACTTCAGCAGTAGAAGGATACAGATGAATCCCAGTTCCAAAATGTGATGGGTTACTAGATGGAGGATCCTCTACTATCTCCTCTATAGCAATCAGTCTACGTGGAAGAGGTAGACCGTTAGGTCCGTAAAATATTTCTGGAACTGAAGGGGGCAAAACTTCTGCAGTGACAGATACTGGAGGGGTGACACCTTTTGAATTCTGAAATTCGACTTCCAGATGTTCAGGTAAATGAACTTCAATCTCTAGTTCAACTCTAGATGGAGTTGTTTTAGGTATAGAAGTGTCTACCATTACACTAGGATCATTTCTAGTGTCCTATCGTAACTGCAGAACTTCTTCTCTAAAGGAAGATGTACCAGAAATAATCAGAGTAACTGTAGTCTCTGACGATGTTGAAACGAAAGTTTCAAATAAACCAAATGAATTGGACTCAGTTAAATGAGACCATTTTGCTCGGAATGGCTTTGTTTCCAGAGTCGAAGACAGTTGACTCGCTAGTCTCCATGAACAACGGGGTTTTGATTGAATTTCTTCCACGATTGCAGATTACTTGATTAACTCAAAATTAAGGGGAAAATAACATTATTCCGAATTAATAAATTTTAATGATGCTTTGACACAACTTTTATTTTTGAATTTTTAAGAGTCGAAAAAAAGCTAAAGATGACTCTAGTCCCATTCAATTTTTAATGAGCGTGAAGTGACAAGTGCTAAGATGGAACTTTTCTTTTAAAGATTCGAAAAGGAATGAAAGTGACTACTCTGGAAATCTAGACAGAGGGATTACCAAAACAATCACAAAACTGTAAAATACACCTTGGTGATAAATTAAAGAGAAACCACCAAGGACTTATGTACGACAGTCAATCTTCCCGAATGCTGTGTTCAGTGCATTGCGATCGACAGGGCGACAAAATCAGCTTCCTATGGATAAAGGATATAAGCCCATTGTGGTCTCCCAATATATACTCGACTGTATGGGGAGCACAAGTCCGTGCTATCACATGTCGTATCAAGGAGGAGGAATCACCCAACCTTCAATGAAAAACGTTAGTTACTAGATTTTACAACGCTAGAACATGTCTCTAGCCTAGACCTCTAGATATGTTGCGTTAAGTTCCAAAGAGTTGTTAAGTTCATTGAAATTTATTTTAGAGTTGATCTTGTTTAAAGTTTTCCTTTCAATGGTTCACCACGTGATGTTGATTTGAAATTCCTAAAATGCAATCTATAATGATAAACAATCGTTGTTTATTTTGATCAATGAAAATCCTAGCTACTAGGGAAAGAAGATTACAATTCTTTCAAACAAAGAGCAAAGAGCACACACTAGTGAATTTTCCTAAATCATTTTTCACACACAAACTAAATGCAAATGCTTATGTGTGTATTTTTTTTCATTCCCCTTAATGTGAAAAATTCCAAAGAGGAAAGCTAAGTATAGCGAAGATCTGAAATATTTCTTTCAAAGCGACATTTTCGACAATTTCCTTTTCAAAATCGAAAGGAAGACTAAACAACAATTTTCAATTTCGAATAGAAAATTCTTTCGACACTTCAAATATTAACAAATAAAATCAAATACTTGACAAAAATTTCAATTGACTATCCAGGGAAGGAAGACTCAACGACACTTTTCCTTTTGACACAAAATGATGGTTACGACACCTTTTGTACCAAAACGACAGATCGATTTAAGCAACTTTTCGACAAATGATTGTAAATGATGGTCAAATACATAAAAACATTTACTAGTCCTAATCAATGGAGGCTGATCTATGTGATGCAAAGAAGCTTCAGTAAGGAAGTATTGTTCATAAGTAGAAAATAAACCAAACAGAACTAAAAAAAGGACAAAAACCCCAAATTTCAAGAATGGAAATAGGTTCAGTTAGCCATCACACCTAGGCTTCACAGAAATAGGGATGCATCACACTTTACAAGCTCGGGAGGTGTGATTCATACTGGTTCATAGGGACAGACAGTGCTATGGGCCAGGGAGCACAACTGAATTGGGTTTTCGCTCCAAATTGTAGCTGATTTCAGTGAGTAAAGATGAGCTATGATGGACAGTAAATAGCAAAGTACAGAGCAATGATCTTGAGAGGTTACTGAGCTACCAAAAGGGCATCTAGAATGCTTGTAATTCAAATGTTTAATTCATAAACTAAACCAGAGATTGACTGAAGCAGCATTCATCTACTATGCAATTGCAAAGCAAGAGCAATTCGAAGGCTATCTGGCTAACCTTAGGCTCCATCTATAGTCTAAGAAACAAACAATAACAACAAACAAACATCTATTCGTTCCCCAGCAGAGTCGCCAATTTGTTTCTGGGCAAACTAGTGTCTTTTCAATCGACTAGCCCTCTAGGTTTGGCAGCTATCCTAGAAACAACAGTTTAAAGCAATTCATGATTTCTTCTATATATAATAGATAAGAGAAAGACAAAGGAACCAACCTGGATCTTCTGCTTAACTCCTTGTTTGATCTCTCTCCCCCTTGACAGAGCTTGCAAGTCCTCTCCATACTTATCCAACTTGGAGAGTACCAGTAGAAACACAGTAACAAAGAACTGTCAAAGCATCTTGATCTATTATATCACAATCATTACAGAATTAGAAATATAATGAACATACAATGGCATTCATAAATAATAACATTCACAATTGCACATTTATATGGAAGAAAACTCGAAGAACTTTATTAAGTTGAAGGGAGAATTACAACCCAGTTGTTTGATCCAACATCATCCTCCAAGCATGAAGCCCTCTTCGCCTCATGAAATAACAATATCACACCAATAATACAATGCTCTTTCTCAAATACAAACTATCAACACTTCTTTGCAATTCACAATATTCTAGCCTCCGGATCTCTTAGATGAGGGATCCATTTATAGATGTGTGCGAGGGTGTGAGTCATCTCTGGGACTTGATTAGTGTCATTCCACTTGTTACATTTGGTTCCACAAGAGGGGAGATAACTGAAGTTTAGATCTCTTACTCATCTTTGGGGCGAATTCAGAGAGGCAAGTGTCAGAGGGGAACTTTCTAGAAGATTCTATGAGCATCCACTTAGAAAACTGTCCCAGACATTTGTCCATCCTCGCTTATCGCACCCTACCAAAGGCTTCATCAGTATTCATCGCACCTGGCTAGTGTAGAAGTTAGTATGCATCACACCCTGATAGTGGAGCAGTCAGTATGGTCTAGTTTAGGCCAATTTTGGATGGTTTTTCAGGTGGAACTTTTGGGGAATGATGTAATCAGTTGACCATGATCTTTTAGGGTATGAAACAACACTTTCAGGGGTTAAAGAGCCCTAGTTTATCAACATATAAGATTGGGGTTTAAGTGCCCAAATATGTCTATAACAATTAATGTTACCTATGAGTAAAAAAATACTCTCCGAGTTTAATCATTTGATTTGGCCTTGAAATGAAGGTTGGGCATACATTTTTTTGAAGCAGGCCAAAATTGCGTTGATTTACTAGAATGAATGCCTAACCTTCATTTACTGGCCAATATGACTTATTAATATTATAGATTTTTTATTTAGTGATTTTACATTGTTATATCTTTACTTTGAGCTTCTTATGTGAAACTCGTGTATAAGTGAGAAAAATAGTTATGTAGGATACTTTTTAGACATAATGAAAGATTATATCCTAAGGTTAGGAATTATTCAATCATGTCCCATTTCAAATTTCCTACCCAAGAATGTAATTAGTTTGTCTTGGGAGTGTATATTTATTGTGACTATCATCACTAGTAGATATGATCAATTGTTATTCCAACCGACTTGGGATTTTGTGTATAACATTTCCTTGATAAAAATGACTATGATATTTTGCATAAAATGGTTTTATATTTAAATCATAATCATTATTATCGCACAATCAATCAAGTATAGGTTCTAGTGTGCATCTGTTTTAGGCACACAAGCCTTTACTTTAACCCTATAAAATTGTTCTAGTTTGTCATATTTTTGCATAATTGAATCATCTATGTGCAAAATTACTGTTAATTTTGAGTAAAAAAGTACTCTCTAGTATGATTCATTCAATTTGGCCTTGAAATGAATGTTGGACATGTATTTTTGTGAAGTAGGCCAAAACTGCCTTGCTTCACTAAAATGCATGCCAAGGCTTCATTTATTGGAAAATATTATTTATTCAATTTGTAGACTATTTATTTAATTATATATGGACAAAAGAGTCCTTATGAGAAGTCCAAAGGTGATCTAGAGAAGTCCAAAAGTGATTTAGAAGTTCAAGAGTTGATTAGAATTCGAAGGGACACATTAGAAGTGAAAGAGTCCTGAGGGTAGTCCAAGATTAATCGGTATTTGAAAATTCATTCCACTTGTTATAAAAGAAACCCCATAATTCAGGAAAGGGGGTTTTGGAGGTGAAAGCTTTGCAGAGATAGTCTTGTATTCTCTAACTTGTCATAGAAGAGAAAAACTATCCTTTGGAAAAGAAAGAAGTGACTTAATGTTCCACTACTAGAACTAATGCCTCATTATTGTAACAATGTACTTGGATCTTTCACCTAGTATTGAAACTCATTGAGCTAACACACTTTCATGCATGTATTGTGAATTTTTTATTACTATTATTTGCATGTTTGTGTATATGTTGTTGTTGTCATGTACTAAAGAAATTGGACTATTTCAGTGGAATTATTTCTTATCTTGTTGAGTGTGTTGTATTTGTTTTCATGAATCACTGTTATATTCTAAACTAATATGTAGGCTAACCAACAAATATTTCCTTTCTCTCATGTGCCTTATCCAGGATACTAATATTAATTTCCTTCAGGGGACTCTTTTCTCTCTTCGTGAAAGTCTACTTTTACATATTGCAATCAATGGATCACAATGTCAGCTTACATGCTTATTCAAAGGTTATGTGGATAATCTCTTATATTATTCATCGAAACAAATGTGAGTATTAAATTTATGGTGGTCAATTCCAGACTTCAGATGTGGATCCTACTCCAATTAGTGTGAGGCCTAATTGGGACTTCACATCAGGGAGACACCTTGTATGTTGGTAGTATCCTGCACCATCAACATTATGGCACTTGAAGGAGGGCCAGATGACAAGTTGTGCTTGTTGAATCTATTTCGAATAACATATCTTAAATGGATCTTTGCAAAATCATAATCTTGGAATGTTTTTCAAAGGATATTTATTTTGCCATCCCCGCAAGAATTATTCACAACTTGTCTCAATTTAAGTTTTATGGTGATATTGAACTAACCGTCCTTGAACACATTTTTCAATTTATTCATTTTTGTCTCTCTAATGAAATTCATTGTAAGGATGTCATGGCTATATTATTCACCCTCACATTTGAAGGTCGAGTTAAGAAATGTTGTCATACGTTACTTGCTGCTTCTATCCATTCACTCCAGAAGCTTGTTAAGGAAATTTGTGAAACCTTTGGTATGTATGATTATCGAGATGTATGTGATAGAATCAATTTTGTTACAATGTGTCGGGTGGATAAATCATTCTTGTGGACAAGACCGATCTCCCTAGTATCTAATGATATCTAGCGACAAGCAAACCAAACAAATTCTATCTTTCTCTAAATATGCAATTTATAAATAAAGGCCAACAGGTGTTTTAGGCCTACCTCAGGTCCAGTGCTAGTTTGTGGAAGTCACGCTCCGTTTGTCCAAATGAGAACCCTTTTAAAGAATCTGCAAACACAAATAGGCACACACATCAAATACCACCTGCATAGCCAATATAATAAACCATATTTATCATGATGATCAAGGAATTCATGAAATAAACGATAGAAGACAATTTATTGAGAAAAATGAATCTGATTGTATTAACTTTAAACAAAGAAGAACTTTACAACCTTGGTGCCTTTATGTTGTACGAGCTCCTCCCAGGGTCCAGCAAGAATCTCCTCTATTTTGACAAGTTTCACTCTCTTCCCAAAGAAGCCAAAAGGTATGTAATCTCTCCTCTCAAGCTTATCTAGGAAGTCTCAATTCCAACAGAGTTTACCCTAAAAAATGTTCAGCTTTCAACCTCCCTAGCAACCAGCCCAATGCCTCAATTTATAGTGTAGAGGAGGGAAGTTACTAGGTCCACCTTCAAAGGGATAGAGTCCTCCTTCAAAGGGATAAGCTCCTCTCATCAAGGAGTTATCTCCTTTAGTTATGGGATGCATGAACCACCTAGGAGTGAACCAACCACGTCAAGATTCCTTCTAGAAGCATCCAGAATTAACCCAAAGTGAGTTTTTAAGAATAAACTTGCGCCTTTTTGACTTTCACAAGGGTCTTCACCCACTCCTTTAGAGACAGAGTGGGCAGGTCCGCAGGTAACATGACCAAGGGGTGTGGGGCCGCAGGTAAGAGAAAGTGTAGAACCAGAGTTTTATATATTTTCAAAGACTTCCTCTCATTTTTAAAGCTTGACATGAAGAGCTGAGGTTTGAGACTTGCAAAGGAGGACAGTATGAGTGGTGATAGACTCACATTAACTGCAGAAAGTCATGGTGACAATATATTGTGTAACACAATGAAACCTAGTGAATCTAGAAAGGATTTTCTTAATCTATTTCTTCACCTTTTGTTATAACCCTATTTTCCACTTAATTATAGTGAGAGAAACCCAATATCAACTTACCTTAGTTGTTTATCTAAAATGCATCCCTTTTCACCTTTTCTTTTACTTATGTAACATTTATCCCATGATAAAAGGGTAGAATTACATGATTGAGCAATTTCTAATAATTATTTTTCCAAAATATTATAATTATGAGATAATTATTATTTCATAATTGAGAAAACGCTCATAATTGTGAAAAAGGTTTCTAGAATCTGTCATTCCCAAGGATACCAACTTGACCCACTTGTTTGTGACTTGGCTAGGGGTCCATTAATATAGAATTTTCCTAACTTCTCAAGCCCCTAGCTGTCTAGATAGATTCTCCTAGAGGATATAATGAGCCTATATAATCTCACTAAGAGGAAAGGGGGAAGGAGGTAATATCCAAACTATATCACGAAATATCTATTGTATTGGGAGAGGAGACCATACTACAAGGTAGAGGAAAGGATCTTATTTGTTGAAGGAATATTTATGTTATTTCACTTATATGGTTAATAAAAATCTATGTTCCTTCCCCTTATACCGTTTTGTAGTAATTTATATGTGTGATTTCTAGATGTTTTGAGCTGATGATCTTCTACAGAACATCACTTTTTATCTTTGTTTGGTTGTGTTTGTGTGCAAGATTTGGATCAAGAGCAGATGAAAGAGATCGCTTGATTAGAGTGAAATTATTCTGCATCAGGTCCAAAAAGCTTCACCACCCTCTAAGGAGGCAAGGTACTTTCTCATACTTTGTAGCATCAGAGATTGTACCGAAATTGCATACATGGCCAACTGGATTGGGATTATTATTAGGTTGTCTAAGTCATTCTCTTTTGTTGTCTAGTGATCTCAATCGGGCATGATATCATCAAGAAATATCTCCTTGAAAAATTAAATGCAACAAAAGTGATGCTTTGAATGAGAACCTACTTGCTTTATGTCCTCTTTCCCTCTCATTTTGATGGATTTCTCTTTGGCTTGATTTGCTGAGTTTTTCCTTCTTTTTCAACCCTTTTCAGTTATTTTCAGGATTTATTGCCTACTTGTTTCAATTATTTATCAGCTATAGTGTGGGTTTTTAGGGAAATTTTAGTTTTTCTCCCTGGACACTCTCAGAAGGGGTCATACGATTGTATGAAAGTCATTCGACACCCTCTTGCAGTTGTCTAGAGAGAATACCTAGACGTTCTGATCTAGGTGTTGTTCTAGTGTCCAGGATTTTAGCCATTGAAAATTCACTGTTCATTTCTAAACTTTTTACCTCTGTCCTTGGTCAGTCTGGGCCTCCTGTTCATCTCTTGGATCTAGTCCAGATCTTCTTTTGTTTTCTCTATTTCCTTAGATTGCTCACTTTTCATTAAAAAATAATTTTTTTCATTGATTGAGTTTAGACCCTCTCATCATTCACTGATCTATTTGAGATCTATGTGATTCATGCCTCACTTTTGTTGCCTATTGTTAAGCAATTTCTCTCCTCTTTGGGTTATTTTTGTCACATTTGGTGGTGTTGAGATCGGTTTGTAGTTTTCATCCTAAAAAGTTCATTTGTGTGTGTTTTTTATTGATTTGTATCACTCTCATTTGATCTTGTTTAGACCTTCATGCCTCTAGTGTCTGGTTTTGAACTTTGTAGAACATTGGCCTTAGTTGAGAAATTGTGCTATAGTCGTAGCTTCTTGAAATTTCCTTCTTTATCTCACTTTTGGATTCCAGTTTGATTGCTTTGAGTGTGTTTGTTTAATTGGGCTTTATTTTCCTAGTTCTGACACTTTTGAAGTGCTTTGCATTCTTGCTTGGGAAATTTGCTTTCGTATTTTCTCGGTTACTTTGATTTTCCTTTTGTTTTTTTTTTGGGTCATTAATTCAAAAAATTTGGGATACTTTGCATTTAAGAAGATTTAGTGAATGGTGCATCTAAATAGGAATTGGTGTGTTGTGTGGAAAAACTCTTACCTGCCTATAGCTAGAATTCATCGAAATAAAACGTGAATTTGCATATAGTTGCATTAGGGTGACTAAAAAATTCATTCGCACTATCTCAGTTTCATGCCACATCCCATTTGTGTAAATAACAACCATTTAAAATCAACGCGATAAATAAAATTAACTAGATTTACATTTTATTTTTACTAGTAGTACACCAACACTAGCTTAGGCTAGGGTCTTGGAGATAGAAGCGTGAGTTAACTTCTCTAAGACAACAAAATCAACTCAACAACTTGTGGTAAGGAGTTAAAAACGTTTTAAGTAGTGCGGTCTGAGAATACCTCCTCATAAAAGGGTCAATCATGAGGTCACACTTAGGCTAGGTATGGAGACATGACCCATTTCACTTTGTTTTGGTCGATGAGATATAGCAGAATTTTCACACATACAAATGGTTTGATTAGAATTTTCTATAGCACATGGGGAACACTAGAGAGGTAAATATCAAGGGGGTTTCGGTCTTGGCTCCTTTTTTGGTTTCAAGTGTTTGTCTCTTTTGTGTGGATTTGTCCTTTGACTATCCCTCTAGCTCGTGTTATTGTCGGTGGTGACCATAGCAGCCTCTCTTCTTTATCGCTTATACATAAGTACAGGGTTGGGGTCATATTATTTGTACTTGGGAAATATATTAGTCATACTCTCTCAGTCCTTTAGGGGCATGATCCACATTTTGTGAGGGCACTTCCACCAAGTTCGCAACTAAAAGAGTTGGGAAGCAGTTCGCTAGTATAATTTTTCCATCACTAGCTTCTTTGTATTTTGGTCTATGTGTGTTATATTTTAGAACATTTCTAGTGTGTGTTGTTTAGTTTGAGTTAGTAATTTTGGCCTTAGGGTTCTTTCACTAACATAATCATGTTTAATTTATAATTTATCACCATGGCTAGATTTTTTTGTCAACAATCACATCGTCTTCATAGTTTTCCTATTGAATGAGGTGGAATTACTAGTCTTTCACAGAGAGTTCCTGTCAATTCTCAATACTTAGACCAACCCAAAATCTTACATTCTATACCTATTCCTTCTGGTACTTATCTAATTTCTATTAAAAAATTTGGCAGATGATTCTACTGCTCCTGCGAACCCACCTTTGACCAATCAATTGTGGACAGAGTTATTGTGGTTGAACCCTAATGGTTCTACACTAGCCTATGTTTACTTTCCTTTGTCAATTATTTATACTATGTTGGAGTCTGAGACCTTCTTTTCTTCTGCATCGACAGTATCCACTGCAATGTCATCATTTCCAACTCTTAGCATGGTTACACACTCCTCTGTCCACACCTCTCACTTCTTCTTGGGGAATTCCACTAGTTTCCTCTATGATCGCCAAAAATTTCTTGAACATTTCCATGCCCATACCATATCCTATGCCAACCATGGTACATTAGCCTAGTTAGCCAATAGGTTCACAAATGTTCACACTACATTTTTCCCAACCAACTGTTCATGTTCTTCAGTTAGGCATGGTTACTTCTGGCAATGTGCAGGTGGGATGACTAGTTTTTCCTAGTAAGCTTGTGGGAAACACCACTTCTATTATGTCCCAACATAGGTATAATTCTCTCTTTGGAGGGGTGCCACCTACCAATACTTTTACTAGAGGGGATAATTTACTCGGGGGAAACCCCGCTGTCACTACCATTTTGACATGGGTTATTCCCCTTATGTCGGTCCTACTATGCAAAGTGGTCCTTATTCTATCCTCGGGTACAACCCCATCAAAAGCCATGGTTTTAGGGTTCCTTTTCTTTTTGGCTGTACTTACCCCTTAGGGAAACATCCATTTACCAGTCATGTTGGCCCATAACAGTATTATGTCGGGCGAACCCTTTTCCTCATTAGTAGGTGCATGATTCTACTCCTTATATGGATGGATCACATGGTAGGTTAGGGGCTTATTGTTCCTATCACCTATTTAGTAAACCTCACAATCCATTTTTATATTCACTTGATTTAACAAATTTGGAGAAATTGAATAACTACCCCAACCATCATGATCCCTAAAGGGCACCCATGCTTACCAAATTACCATAACATATTCCCAATTTTGAAGGGAAGCTTGGGGAGAATCCATCCACGCACATTACCACTTATCATTTGTGGTGCTCATCCAATTATTTCGTGAATGATTCTGTTAAACTTCATTTATTCCAACGTACATTGACTAGGGATGCTGTAAAGTGGTACATCAAGTTAGAGGCTACATCCTAAGGTGATTTTTCCTCCTTAGGTTAAATATTTTTGACACACTTCTAGTTACCTACTAGGTATGAAATCGACCCTAACCTCTTGTCTAATTTAAAGAAAAACTATGCCGCATTAATTTGTGATCATATTTGTGAGTTGCTCGATCACAAGAGGTTGGCAAGAACCAAGTTACCTGATGAAATATTATGTAAATGATTCATCTGATCTCTCCAACCTCAAATTGTTAAGGATGTGTACATGTCTAAAGTCGTTACCAAGGAATAAGTTATTTTAACTTCCCATCAGTTGGATCTGATATATTCAGAGTAAGGTACTCTCTACGAAGTGTCTCCTAATGCTCCTAGACCTTCCATTGCTCCTCCAAAACATGTTCCTAGCCCACATGTCGATGGCACAGTTAGGTCTGTTTCTGGTTCTGTAATCCAACTTTTTGAACAACTCGCACAACTGATTATTACATCTCAACCCCAAAAAACTATGTCTGGCTCTGCTAAATCACCTGCTCCTTAGCAATCCATCAATGTTCTCATGGTGAATTCCACTCACTCGAAGAACAACAACCAATCGGGTGGTAAAAAGAATAATAAGAGAAATAAGCAAAAGAATCAAATTCTTAGGAGTCCCAATCCAACCCTCAGAGTAAGTGCTGGGGCACTACTGAACATCATCATAAAGTCAATTTCTACTATAAAAGTTTTCAAGGTGACCACCTTACTCACAAATTCCCTCGAACGGATGAAGTCCATAGGAATCTTTCACTGCCATGTACTCAAAATCCTATCATTTTGACTAATTTGTTTCCTGCACAAACTCAGAAATAGATGGTTTCTCAACCTCCTCTACCTCTGTAATGGGGCAAATGGGGTTGTCTTCTCATCTCCCCCATAGTTCATCCATCTTTATGTGCAAGGAATATGTAAATTTGACTATGCAAGATAAATCCTATGATGTTCCTGAGTTGAGTTCTGTCTCTAAGTACTCACTAGCTCCACCTACCTCCTGTGGACCTCTCACTTTGGATAAGTTTATGGAACCTTTCTATCGCCTCCCCAAGGTTTTTCTTTATATGATGACACACAATCCCTTTTCCAGGGCCCCTTAGAATTATAGTATTGTTGAATATCTTACCCAGGCTCCTTGTGCCATGTCTGACTTGGAAGTCTTGCAAAGTTATCCTCAATAGTGCAAGGACTTATTCTTTGCCATTAGTGGAGTTGATTTGTCTGAATCTAGTGTGATCACCTTTAATGTCTACAAAGCTTCTCCTCGGCTTTCCCATAAGATTTCTTTTCAAATCATTGTGCTGATTTGCCACAAGAATATTCATCACACATTAGTGAATTAAGGCTCTTCAATGTGTGTTATGTGAGTACCCTGTTGGGAGGTCTTGGATCTTTGGTTCTCACCATGTCCAACACCACTATCCAAGCCTTTGACGGTCACAAATTTGTACCTAAAGGGGTTCTTCCAAAAATTTCCATTGAGTTAGGAAGGAAATTTGTCTATGTCAATGTTGAATTCATCGATGCTACTTTAGATTATAAGCTCCCCTTGGATGTACTCAGTTCTATGCTATGATCACACTTGTGTCATCAGTATTTTATGTCCTTTTCTTTTCTCATGAAGGAAATATTGTGACCATTGACCAATTAGACTATTGCATGCCACCGGCCAAAATTTTCACTACAGAGAATTTAGTTCCACTTGTGGGAGATCACTTTGGTTAGTATCAGAGTATTGGAATGGGCTTTTTTAAAATATCATCTCTTATTGGGGTATTTCCTCAATTGGCACTGCCCAAAGTTCCTTTATCCTCTTCAAAATATCCTATGCATATGATCTTTTCTAACACTTGTGGACCCCATTGAAGTCCTAACCCTTGGGTGGTGTCACCTATTCCTATGGAAGTGGATCAATATAGTGAGAATCCTTTGCCACCTATTTTGGAAGAGATTGCCTCTCAGGAGGTCTCGTCAGTACCTCTTAACACTAGTCAGAAACTCCATCCCAATATTGAATATTTCGAGGATCCTTTTCGCACACAGGTTGTCTCTCCGCCTACTCCACATGACTCCCTCGATAATAAACCCCCCTGACAAGTCAACTTGGAGGTCATGGATCTACTTATTAATCATCCCAAGGTGATTATGCCTCTTCATGCCTCTAGTCTTCATGAATTGGGAAAGGTAGAGATTACTAACATAAATATTGCAACGATTCAGGGGGCACCTCCTCAAACTTCCTTCGAAGCTACACCCATGGATCGAGTCAAGTATTGGGCTTCTACTACCGAAATTTCCAATGCATTGTCGAACTCCTTTCCACCTATTGATGTGAATATTGTAGCCCCTTTATGTCTTGAGCCTCTCTTATCTCCTCAGGTTAATTTTGAGAACACCACTATGTTAGAATGTCCCTAGCATGGAAAAAATTTCTGGATTGGGAAGTTTTATTTCCTTTAGCATGGCCCAACATTGGTGAGCCATATGATCCCCACATCCTCCATGACTTCAATCATAGAAACCCTTGGCCCGTTCCCAGCTGTGGGAACACTTTAGAATGACCTAGTGGACTATGTTGCGCTTGTACATATTGTACATAGGAGTGTGATGCTTTATCTCTTTTGGTTTGGTGTGTGATGTGAGTATTTTTCATGCCTTATTTATGCAAAAATTGAAAAAATTGGAATATATATATATATATATATATATGTATATATATATATATATATATATATATATATATATATATATATATATGGTCCTATTTTTACCTCATCCATGTTTATTTCTTTCATTATGTGATTTAACCATGGGTCTAGTCTTTCTGGATTATTTTTACAGGATAGGGTGGTGTTTCTATTGTGACATCCATTGGACCTTAGGGGTATTTCTATGAACTTGACATATAGGGTTAGGTCATATATAACCATCACTGATGCATTATTAACCATGAGTGCCATTTTTTTTACTTCGGTTCGACCCTGTCAAGTTGCGACTTTCTGAACTCACTTTATGCATTTTTTAGCTTTGGAGTAGAGCTTACCTACTCATGCATACCCTGGTTAGCACCTTTTTGTCGATTTGGTGTCCATGTAGTCATTTTTTACTCCTTTTATAAATTCCTTCTTCTGACCCACCATGACCTAGAATATGAGCCACATGTCCTCTTCTTCATCTATTTTCTGGCTATACTCTAGGAGGATTCCACGACATTTTATCCCTTGTGACTACCACTTTTATCATCATACCCCTGAACAATGAGCCTTGGTTTTTCTCTTCTATCATCATATTTTTCTTAGCGTATCATCCGCTTTCACTTGGTGTTTACCCTTTCTTAGAGGAACCATTGTAATGAGTGGTCTTATTAGCTTGCCTCCTCTCCTCACTATGCCATGAGTAGTTCCATCATTACCAGAACCAATATTTATCATCTATACCACTTATTCTTCTAGGATGATTTTTATTTATGCTCTTTTTAGACTCCTTAATTTACAAAGGATTGTCATGTGAACTTGTCTCCTTCACGCTCGTGAAATTACTTGAAGTTTCATCTACCTAGTATAAGTTTAACCCTTTTCCATACTGTAATAAACTAGTTACGAAAAAGGAATACCCTAGTCTACTTTGGCTAGGAGGCTACCCCTTGTATACTTTTATCTCTTTTTCAGGCTTGGGGGACAACTTTACAAAAAAGGAACTTATAAAAAGAGAAGGGAGGGAAATATTTTTTTACATTAGTTATCAAATGGCAGCATCATTTGTGTCACCCTTGAACATGGCACTTGTCTGCTTCATTATCTTATCGTTATGTTTTAGCTTTTCTAGGACCTATACCATCCCTATGAGTCTTTTTAATCCTCTAACTGGTTACTCTTCCAATCATATGGAATGTGCTTCGATGCCTCCTGCGTCATTTCATAATATCACATGGTGATCATTAATCATGTTGCTAAGTCACTCCTGTGTCATTTCGCTATGTGTTCAAGGGAAGTCTCCGACTGTGTGAGGCATCTATAGTAGTATGTTGACCTTTTCGAGTCAGCTATCCCTGTGTCAATTGTACTTCATCGCTTCATGACTTCATACATACATCAAATTATCCTATTTTGTTCTATGTCAATTTATCAGGGAGAGATCAAGGCTCTCCTTTGATAGATCCTCTCCTTTTGACTTCAGCTAATTAACAACTTGATCTAGGAGCCAATAGTACCTCAAATCTTGCAGACAATAGTGGTAGGATACCTCATGATCAATAGTGGGTTTACATCATTGGCTTTTGATTGATCGAGTTCACTAGTGTTCAACATCATCTCATTTATTCACACTTAGTGGACTGTACTAGGTACCTTGGGGTCCATTTTCCTCATTGGTAGACTCCCTCACATCTATTACTAGCTTACCTCATTGGCTAGTAATCAAAAAATTTATCCCATGCTCGACTTAAGTTCATATATCTACATTATGTAGATTCATATGATCAGAGTTATGTTGAAGGCCCTAGGTTAGGGACATCTCACTCTTATATGGCATCCTTCACATGCTACATTAGAGTTATGTATCTCTTATGTACTTTGAGGACTCTCTTGAGACACTTCTCTATTTGTCATGTGTCCATTTTCCTACTGCTGTCTACCATGACATAGATCCATATTGTATTTTTTGGTGGCTATGCTCTATTTATTGAGTCACATGGATCCATTGTGTATGTATTTTTGGTCATGTTATAACATTTCATGTCATGGATCCAAAATTTATTTTATTGTGGCCATGTTTAGTATCTTCTTATGACTGAGCATGGGTATGTGTTGGGCATGGAATCTCCCCACAACATGTTTTAGGGCTCAAAGCCCAAGTTTTGGTCAAAGGTTTTGTAAGACTCTGCGAATTGCGGGTGCGGAGCACGAAGTAGAGATTAAGTCATAGGGCTGTGTTATAGACATTTTTGGGCACTGTAACCCCAATCATACATGTCCATAAACCAAGGGATCCTAACTCCCTAAAAGTGTTGCTTCACACCCTAAAGGAACAAGGTTAGCTGATTACATAATCTCCCAGAAATTCTCCACAGAAAACTGCTCAGAACTGGTCAAAGTTGGACCATACAGACTGCCCAGTGTAGATGGTGCGATGCATCTCACCTGCCCAGTGTAAAGGGCGCGATGCATATTGGAAATCCCTTCTGTAGGGTACTATGGGTGAGAGTAGACAGATGGCAGAGACAGTTTGCAAGGTGGATCGCCATGGAATCTTCCAGAAACTTCTCCTATGACACTTGCCTTTCTGAATTCACCCAGGGATGAGTAAGAGATCATCAATCTCCAAGTGGAATCAAGAACTATCAGAGAGAGGACACTAATCAAAATCCTAGAAGCTGACTCACCCCCCTGCAATCATCTATATATGGATCCCTCATCCCAGAGATCCGGAGGCTGGAATTTCGTATCTTGTAAGGAAGTGCTATTGGTTTCTTGGTGGAATATCATAGTGTTGGGTGATCTAAGCTTTTCATGAGGTGAAGAAGGGATTTCATGCTGGGAGGATGATGCTGGGTCAAAACAATTGGTTGTAATCCTCTTTGCTATTCTTGATATTAATAATATTATTCGAGTTTTCCTCCACATTCTTGTATGTTTGATGATATCTGCATTTGTGTGGTCAATATATATCTGGTCCTATACTGTTTATGATTGTAGATCTCTGTTCTTCGATAGTATTATGCTGCTTTGATTCCACGGGTGCTCTTTGAAGCTGGGTAGATAAAGGAAAAAGTGGCAAGGATCTGTCAGAAGGGAGAGGAACCAAGCAAGGAACTAAGCACAAGACTGAGGTTGGTGTCCTTTGTTCCCCTCTTATGTACTTCTCATAAAGGAAAGCAAAAGTAGTTTTAGTTTGTTTGTTTCTAAGATAGCTACCAGTCTTAGTGGGAGTAGCAGCTCTGATTGGACACTAGATTTCCCGATAACAAAATGGCGACTCTGCTGGGGAGCGAATAGATTGTTTGCTTGTCTATATTTTTCTGTTTTATAAACTTATAGACGGAGCCTAAAGTCAAGCCAGCTAGCCTTTGAACTGCATTTTCTATGCAAGTACAAAGTAGATCAATGCTGCTTCAGTCTATCTCTGGGTTTTGTTTATAAACTAAACAATCAATTTGCGAACACTCTAATTGCCCTAGTGGTGGCTGTAGTAACCTCATTAGATCAACCCCTGTGATTTATATTTACTAAACACCACTTGCTCAGCCTAAATTCTTGAACTGAGATGCAAACTGTGACCCTGAACCAAGTTCAAGTCTTGTCCCTAGACCATCGCACTTTCTCCTCTTGGAAATCTGGATGCATCGCACCTCCCGTGTGCAGTAGGTGCACTGCATTGCACTTTCCCTGTGTTGCAGGTGCACTGATCAGACAAGACCTCTTCTACTCTTAGATTTTGGTTTTGTGTTCACTCTCTTCAGCTTTATTCAGGAATTTTTTTGTTTGTGATCATCATACCACTGTGGAAAATCCCTTCCTTTGCATGATTACACCTCCATAGTACAAGGAATTCTGAATGTTTTTATGTATTGTGCGCCATTTACAGTTCTCTTTTACAAAAAGTAGCATAATCAAACTATCGTCTTTTGATTTGGAAGTGTCGCAAGTGTTGTTTTCAGTCAAAGAAAAGAATTCTATTGTTCTTGATGGTCGATTATATAGTTACTCTTGTATTTGATTTGAATTAGTATTTTTTCAAGTGTCGAAAGTAGTTTTCAATTCAAAATAGTAAAGTGTCGTCATTATCTTCCTTTCGTTTTTGAAGAGAAATTTGTTAGTACTGTCGCTTTGAAAAGATAATTCAGATTTGTACTTAGCATTCTTCTTGTCATTCACACATTAAGAAAGCTGAAAACAAATACATGCATGTGCATTTGCATTTAGACTGCTTGTTGGTTTGATTTAGGACAGTGCATCTAGTGTGTGCTCTCTGCTCTATGTTGAAAGAATATCATCTCTCTTTCTTTAGTAGCTAGGATTTTCATTGCAAAAAGAATATTAAACGATTGTTTATCATCTTAGATTGCATTTTAGGAATTGTATATCTACATCACGCGGTGAACCTGAAAGGAAAATTTCTTAAGAAAGATCAACTGTAAAATAAATTCAATTAACATAAAAATGCTTTGGAACCTAACACACAACATCTAGAAGTCTAGGCTAGAGACATATTCTAGTGTCGTAAAGCCTGGTAACTGTTGCTTTCACTATTGGTTGGGTGATTCCTCCTCTTTGAGATGACAAGTGCCAGTACGGACTTGTGCTCCCACATACCGTCGAGTATACATTGGGAGAACACAATAGGCTATATCATTTATCCATTGGAAGCCGTGTCCACCGCCTTATCGATCGCAATGCACTGAACAAATCATTCGGGAAGATTGACTGCAGTACCGTAAAATGTATTCTGCAGTTTTGCGATTGGTTTGGTAATCCCTCTATCTAGATTTCTAGAGTAGTCTCTTTCATTCCTTTTTAGACTCCTTAAAGGAAAAGGTCCATCTGAGCACTTGTCACTTCAGGCTCATTAAAAATCGAAGGCGACTAGAGTCATCTTTTGTTTTTTCTCGACTCTTAAAAATTGAAGAAACAAGTTGTGTCAAAGCGTCTAAAATTTATTTTAATCGAAATAATATCACCATTCCTACCTTGGTCTTAGGTTGAGAAAAATGGAGTCCACCAACCAAGGATTTCCCCTTGGAGGAAATGCTAGTCCTTTCTCCTCTTGGGGAGATGTTGGTGTGACTCATAAGGCCACATTATCACTTCTAGGATTGACGATTGGCTTGCCAATATGGCTCTTCTCAACCTCCGTCATTCAGAACACTGTGATTCCTAAACATTCAAGTCAGCAACTAGATGATACTAAAGTTACCCCCCAACCTTCTACTTCATCCAATTCTCCCTCTCCTCCTTCCTCTTCACTTGATGAAGCTGGTAAAGCCAAAAATCAAGTAACTAAGAAGGAGAAGAAGGGGAAGGAGAAGAAAGGGAAGGAGAAGAAGGAGCGAAAGGTGAAAGGGGTAACCAGGCATCGTCTAGTGAAAATCCACACACTGCACCGTCCAAGCCTAAATCTCCATGCATCATTTGCAAAGGAGACCACTATCATCGAGATTGTCCTTGCATTGCTCAGATCTTAAGGGACTACTCTCCTCGATTGCACAATCCAGTGTCATCGACCTCTGAAAATCATGTTGAGAGTACACCATCAACTAGTGAAAGCAAAGCATCTAGACAGAAAAGGAAATGTAAATTTCCTTGTAAACTGTGTGAAGGCGATCACATCGTCCACCGTTGTCCCTTCCTAGACAAAGCTAAAAGAGTCTTGGATAACCATCCTGCTTCACCGCTACAGCTTCCTCTTGGATACAAGAAACTCTTACTGAGTCCATCACTAGTTGAAAATTTGACCGACACACCATTGTGGTCAGTCGAAGCATCTGTCATTGAAGATAAACCCACTAAATCCATACCAGACGAAAGTCAAAAGGTTGAGGTGATAGTTGGCCCAGTCTTATCCTCGGAAGGTCCATCTTCAGATGATACAATCACCGAAGAGAATGAGAATGACACCGTTCAAATTCTTTTTGTAAACACAGACTCTGATGAACATGGGGGAAATTTACCCATTCCTTTACCACAGGAAGGAAGTTCGTCAGAGTCATATCCGGCTGTCTATTCGGTCCCACCTCCAAGCAACCTAGTTGTTTCCTTCGATTGGAATCTACTAGGCGGACCCCGTTTACCGGCTAATGTACCATTCCGAATCATTGTACAAGCTTACAAAATGATCATGGTCGGTACCATCATAGATGAAGGGGCTTCCGTCAGTATCCTTTCCTCAAATGCTTGGAAAGCACTTGGTTCACCATCGCTTCTGCCTAAGATGAGAAATTTGACAGGCTTCGACAAAGGAACCAGTCGACCATTAGGGATCCCTCCCAATGTACCCATAACGTTGAGAAGGAAAACCGTTTATATGAACGTAATGGTAGTCCAAGGACCTTTGGATTATATTCTACTCCTTGGGTGCGACTATATTTAGAGCATAGGAGCCATTGTCTCCTCACTCTTTAGAGTAATGTGTTTTCTGCATGAAGGCCGAGTGGTCCAGCTCATAGACCAGCTTTCGTTCCCCATCTCACACATAGCTAATAGTAAAATGCCATCCTTAAATGGTTTTTTCACACAAGGAATGTCTCATCAATTTCCAGTCCGTCCACCTGAAGAGCGCAAGTAATTTGAGAGGACATGACTGAAACCTAGGGGGCATGCACCCTGGTCTGTTTCAGCAGGAAAACCTTGGGCATAGGGTAGGTTTCCACAGAGGATATATGACTAGTTTGACACACCCGTCCAATTAGGAAAATGGGATTAGACTGGAATAAGATTCCCTCGTCAAAGTTATGTGGGTGGAGGTGACCGCGCCACTCACCTTTGTCTATTTCGGTAGACATCGCCAAGGAAGTGTTTTGTCTGCAACACGGATGGAGCAATCTTGCATATGCGAGAGCTTTCATATGGTAACCTAGAAACTCTACTTTGCTATGCCTGGGGGCATGCAAACCTTTTTGCCTGAAAGTAAAGAGTGACCATTTATTTTCTTAGTTTGTAGTTTCTCAACCCTTTAAACTCATAGGATGGCTGTTCCTAGCTTGCATAATGAAAGGATCCGGAGCAAAGTTTCGAATGGTGCAAGCTCCCTAAAAATTGAACCTTTCGATGAGACATCCTTATTATACAATTGGCACGAGCAGTTTTTATGTGGAGTTCAAGCTCATTAAAAATTAAACCTAAGCAATGAGAAAATGTTTCCCCCAGAGTTTAAGCTCATTAAAAAATGAACCAATTTCCGGTAAATAACCATTGTGAATGCATTATCATCAGCTTTTGAGCCCTGGTCATGTTCTTACCATCACCTCCACTTTGTTTTAGCCAATCATTCACCTCCATTTGATTGTTTACCCCTTTTTAGGAACAGCTGTGAAGAGTGATCCTGTTGGCCATCCTTGTGACACTGCCGTGATTGGAAAATTCCAAACCTTACCTAGAATCAGCTGCTACCTAAAATTATCACTCGTTCCTAAAAAAACGAGTCTCCTTTAAGCTCTTTTCACTTGACTTGTAAAATATGAAAAGATTTCCAAGCGATTGGCCTCTCTAGCTTGTTAAAACTACCGGGAGTGCTATCCCTCCTCTAGATTTTAATATTTTTGGGCCTGAGGGATTATTAAACAAAAAGATCGAGTGCTTGTTTTGTTTAGCTCGTTAAAATTACCAAAAATTAATCCCTTTCGTATTATTTTATACTTTTTCGGACTTAAGGGATTATATGACGAAAAAGGATTATTGGAGTTTCCTTTACAACTCTCCAAAATTGAAAAGGATCGAGTTATCTTTGTCGTTAAACTTGTTAAAACCACATAGCGACAAAATTGTCCATATAGACAAGAACGAGTTTCACTATCGCTAGGCTCGTTAAAACATAGCGACGGGTTTGCTCGAAGGACAAATTATAGAACAAGCATATGTTACCCTCCTCAAGCTTGACAAGAATAACGAGGTACTAGTCAGCAATGACTGGGGAAAAATTAGGAAGAAAACTTGAAGAAACTTTATTGGTAGCAAGTCGCTCTTGAACATGACACTTTCACTCCACATCCGATTCGGGTTGGGTTATTCCGTTCATCGGTCATATCACCATTGGTCCATCGCACCATCCATATTTGGGGTTAACGCTACCAATCCATGTCAGTGTCACCGTATGTTCAACAGAAGTCGCTAAGAGAATTCACCTGTGTCTCATCCGCTGCAACACATTCATGCTCCATTCTTTCATGACCACCACCTTGAACCCTGTATCATCAGATCATTTTCACCTCCAAAATCATTTACTCCATTCCATGTCATAGATTTGGGATTCATTAAGGCCCTCCTACGATGGGTCGCTTTTTGTTGACATCAGCTCATTATCCAAGAAGTCGACCTAGGAACAACCCTTTCAGTACTTTCAAGCTTGCATGCCTCAATGGCAAGTTTCTCACTTCCAGCTACATGTTTACATCAATGGCCTTCGACCAAAAGATTTTGCATGGTGTTCGACGTCAAGTCCCTTTTCACACCACGCGAATTGTACTGTAGTACCTTGAGGGTCATCATCATTATCAGTTATTCCTCTCGCGCTTGTTAACAGCTTACATCATTGGCTGGTAATTAGGCAATGTCTTTCCATGTTCGACTCCAGAACATCTTTCACATGGATCGACTTGTACTCCGAGTGAAGATTGGACAAGTTTGAAGACCTTGGATCTAGTTTCATCCATCCGGGCTGCGATATATTCAGAAAAATAAAGACATGAAATGTACATCATTGTTGCACAGATGATCATCCGAATTAAAGGATGATGGCTCTATCAGAATCATCAGTCTGACACATAGACGGCTGTCTATCTTATGTACATGAAAATGAATTTATAAAGCTGAGCATGGGAATTCTCGCCTCAGCTAGATCATGAAAAATATTATGAAGATAATGTATTGTATTGTATCTTATTACAGGTCGCCTTCCAGCTCGAAAAAACTTCAGATCCTCATGATAAAGCATTTCACCTGACATCAAAAGATTAATGACCTCATGCTTTAGGGGGCAACTGTTATAGATATTTTAGGGCACTGTAACCCCAATCATACATGTCCATAAACCAAGGGTTCCTAAGTCCCTAAAAGTGTTGCTTCACACCCTAAAGGAACAAGGTCAGCTGATTACATCATCTCGCAGAAGTTCTCCATAGAAAACTTCTCAGAACTGGTCAAAGCTGGACTATACAGACTGCCTAGTGCAGATGGTGCGATGCATCTCACCTGCCCAGTGTAAAGGGTGCGATGCATATTGGAAATCTCTTCTGTAGGGTGTCATGGGCAAGAGTAGACAAATGGCAAAGACAGTTTGCAAGGTGGATCGTCATGGAATCTTCCAGAAACTTCTCCTATGACACTTGCCTCTCTGAATTCGCCCAGCGATGAGTAAGAGATTGTCAATCTCCAAGTGGAATCAAGAACAATTAGAGAGAGGACACTAATCAAAATCCTAGAAGGTGAATCACCCCCCTACAATCATCTACATATGGATCCTTCATCCCAGAGATCTGGAGGCTGGAATTTCGTATCTTGTAAGGAAGTGTTGTTGGTTTCTTGGTGGAATATCATAGTGTTGGCTGATCTAAGCTTTTCATGAGGTGAAGAAGGGCTTTCATGCTGGGAGGATGACGGTGGGTCAGAACAATTGGTTTTAATCCTCTTTGCTATTCTTGATATTAATAAAGCTATTTGAGTTTTCCTCCACATTCTTGTATGTTTGATGATATATGCATTTGTGTGGTTAATATATATCTGGTCCTATATTGTTTATGATTGTAGATCTCTGTTCTTCGATAGTATTATGCTACTTTGATTCCACAGGTGCTCTTTGAAGCTGGGTAGGTGAAGGAAAAATGGGCAAGGATCTGTCCGAAGGGAGAGGAACCAAGCAAGGAACTAAGCACAAGACTAAGGTTGGTGTCCTTTGTTCCCCTCTTATCTACTCGCATAAAGGAAAGCGAAAGTAGTTTTAGTTTGTTTGTTTCTAAGATAGCTACTAGTCTTAGTGGGACTACCAGCTCTGAGTGGACACTAGATTTCCCAATAACAGGTTGTCTGCCCTAAAGTAATGTAATGTGATGTAAAGTCATGTTGGCCTACCCATGGTTTGTGGACCATGGGATTGTATAAATAGAGCGAGGCACTAGGTTGTAAAGATAGTAAACAAGGAAGGAATGGTTCGAGCTTAGAGTAGGATTCTAAGTGTATTGGATCGTAGTAGTAGGAAGAGGCTCTAAAGCTGAGTGTGTAGAGGCCTAGTAAAGTCTGCAGCTGAGTGTGTGGACCGTTGCAACTGAGTGTGCAGGGCGGTGTCGAGTCTGTAATTGGAATTGAAGATTAATAAAGAGAAGTTAATTCTTATTTTTGTGTATTTTCTGTGAATTTTCTTCTTTATGTTTATATTGGTTTATGTATCACGTGCACTCATGTGATTGTTGAATATGCTATAATAACCATTAATCTTACTCACACAAGTTAAGTAATCGGTTAATTACCAAGGAACTTGGGTATTATATAGGTCGTGCCCTAAGTAGGGCTATGTAGAAACAGTAAAACATGTTGTGAAGGAATAGCAAGTCCCCGTAGCGACGGGTCAGACTGCGAACCTCCAGAAGCCCATCAGACATCCCCAGGGTACAAAAACATGGTTCTAACACCCTCCCATACTACTTTGGGTGAGACCTTAGTCCACGCTCCACAGACTGTTGCCAAAAGGGCTAGTAGTACCAGGACTTGGTTGTCTAACTCACCTCTAAACCTAGGTCAGGCTCATACAAGCCAACAAATGGTTTCGTTGTCGGGACAAGGATCTCCATAAAGGATGTGTGATTTCGCACCACTAGAATCCAACAAACAAAGAAATTGAAGAGTGGTTGGAGAAGAAGATTCACGAGTTTGTGGCCCAAGAGAATAGAAATCTGTGAGTATCTAATGAATAGTGGTTGGAGCACTACTTGTATATGGAAATCCATGAAATTCTCTTTGCATCCTCACCTTCTGAAATGTATGAGTGGATCACGAAGTTAGCAGACAGCGAGGGAAGGTGTAGGTTTGACAAACCAATAGTGTGGACTCCGGAGTTAGTGCGTAGACTAGAAGCATCATAAGATAAAATAGCACGAGCTGTGGACCATTGGCTCAACTGAATGATAGGATGATTTGTCACTAAGTTTACAGTAGACACGTCTATTAGCTACAGTGAGGCAGAGTGACGTTTTCTCAAGGGATTGCGAGGTAAGTATATTAAATCTTTGAACACTTGGACTAAGATGCTATTGTATGAAAAGCGGGTTATGCGAATAAATTAATGTTTGGAACTACATGAAGCAGGAAGATCTACAGGAGTGGAAGTACCGAAGATTTGGAAAACAGTCCCTTAATTTCATCCTCATGGGAAAGTGAGGAAGAGCTGACAAAAGTTTCTTTGAGAAGCACGGTCAGTCTGATAAGGCAACAAATTTTTCATTTACCACCTCCACCCACACCACCGCCTGTCTCACCCTCCTCACCTCCATCTCCACCCATGCCACCTTCGCCACCACAGTTCAGTATGGCGAGTGCGATCAAACTACCAGTATTCAGAGGAGTTGGAAATGAAGATCCGTACCAATTCTAGTTCATGGTCAGAGCATTATGGGAAGCACAGGGTGTCGTGGGTGATAATATTAAAAAGGCTATGCTGGTGAGTGTGCTATAGGATCGTGCATTAATGTGGTGTATCAAACATTCTAATGACCACCCAAACATAGGAATTGAAAAGATCCAGGCTACGCTGAATAGGGAATTTAGCGGGCCAAAATCAGAGACACAATCAATCATCAGGCTTAAGGAGATTGCGATGCTCCTGAGTGAGACGCCCTAGGATCTGGATCAAAGGCTGAAGAGTATGATCTGTGAAGCCAATATGATGTTAACAGATGCACAACATCGTGCATGGTTTGTGGCCTCACTTACACCACACTTAATGACGACGTTGTCACAAAAAAAACTTTCCACCCAGGCCAAAGCGTTGGAGATGGAAATGAGATTTCATGAGACCCCTATCCAAGACCCTGGGTTGGGAGTCCAATAAATCCATGCACAACTGCAGAATCTATGTCTGGAGATGGAAAGTTTGAAACAAGACAGGACACCTCGCCCAGATGTGCACGAGGAAGTATGGTGCATAAAATGCAAAGGCCAAGGGCACAATAAGGACCATTGTCCAGTGTTCACGAACTACTTGACAGGAGGAGAGCCAATGCCATTAAGACCAGAGGCACATGTTAGTCGGCCATGACGAATGCACCTATTGAAGCTATGAAGTAATAATGGATTGGACTCTTGCCTACAGGGTGTAGACCGAAACGTGAGCCCTTGACCCAAATGCAGGGATGGCACATGCTGGGTTTCAGGGGTACGGTCAGGGTCAAGGTGGAATCAAACTGGGAAGGGGTCACGGCCAAATAATTTGGTACAATTGTAGAGGGCCAGGGCATTATGCCGGCGATTGTACAAACCTGACTAGAATATCATGTTGGTATTGTACTCAATTTGATCATGAGGCAAAAGATTGCCCTTCGCTGATAGCGAGGATGTGTGAAAAAGGGGTACTCCAACCCCCTCCGACCCAGAATTTACAAACGATGAGGTCTGAGCTATGTGAGGAAGACCCAAATGTAAACATGATGCTTAGGAGTAGTATGACCACAGGAGATGATAAAGGGAAGCAACTAGAAGAAAGCACGTGGATGTTCAAGGCTCCTAAAAAGGAATTCAAATTTGATTTAGAACGCGTGAAGGAGACATTCATGGAAGCTAAGAAGAGCTTCATGGATGCCTCCACTTTAGGTAGTAAGGATCAACTAGAACCAAGGATGGATCCTTTAATGCTCACTACCTTTCTGGAGACATGCATGAAACTACTGCGTGACAGCAAGGCAGTCAAAGGACTACAAGAACTTATCACTAGGTACGCGGGGTGAGGAGAACCACGCATGGTTAGGAAACTTGGAAAGCATGCACTACGCATAGGAAGGGAAATGAGGTTGACTACGCAAAGATGTGAGTACAAAATGGATCAGGTAATCCTAGATCTGGGTTCAGACGTGAATGTACTACCAAAGTAAACATGGGAAAGCATGGGTAGACCCGCATTACAATGGTCGCCTATTCAGTTACGAATGGTGAACCAACAAAATATTTTACCCATGGGACGATTGCAAGGGGTAACAGTCAATATTGAAGGTGCGGGTGCGCAAACAGATTGTGAAATGATAGAGATTGTCGATGACAACAATCACTATCCCACACTACTGGGAATCAACTGAGCTACCCATATGAATGGAGTTATAAATATGAAGAAGTGCAAAATTATCTTTTGAGAAAAAGTCACTATGCATAATAGTTCTGCTAGATCCAGTTGAAGGAGGATGATACACTAAACTAGTGCGCGACAACGATAGTGATAACGATCTCAACTGTATCTACAAGATAATTTCACAAGGAGATGATTGGGTGAATCCGAGTGTAGATGGAAGGATTTCATGAGAGTGTGAAAGCTCATGCACTTCAGATTTAGATGAAGAGATAGAGCGATGGCAGAATCAGCTGCATGAAGTAACAACGTTGAACTGTAACATGATGATCAGATCATTACGTTGCATGACAACAAAGGCAAGGGAGTTACCGACATATGATGGATTAACAACGGTTGATGAATTTCTGAGAAAAATTGAAAGCATAGTACTAGAAAAACAGTGCCTTGATGCGCTCAAATGGGCACTGCACGCAACGCCCGCACAATGGTGGGGTACACAGCAAGGAAATTTTACGGACTGGCATGGATGCAGAAGGATGATGCGCCTATGATTTGGAAAACCCCAACTTCAAATGTAAGTCAGTCAACCAGGGTGGAACAACTTGTGCACCCACCTTTCTCGATGGGTACAAACATATGCTGTAAAACCTGCACAAGCACACACCAGCACTAGAATAGAAAATCAGAACAAATTGCAGCAGCAGGAAAGGTGATGCATGCTACCAATTCTCCATGACAAAGCCTTCAATAGGGTGTGTGGTGTACTGAACAAGGTTCACCAAGCGAGACGAAATGATTGGGAATTACACATGCTATAGGTTCAATGGGCCTACCAGACCATGTGCAAAACCTTGAATGCAGAGATGATTCCAAAGGAGCGGAACAGAATGGAGACGGTAATTACTGAAGAAAATACAAAAAGGAATCCACACGTACTGGACCACATATTAGTGATAGTGCACGATGACCAGATGGAAGAAATCACATGTATACGTGAGGTTGAACATATAAGGATTCAGGAAGCCATCCGATGAGGGAACCATAGACTTTGCGAACTCAAAAAGGACTGGGTAAGATTGAGGAAGAAAAACATGTGGATGGACACTGAAATTAAAAGGCTGGAAAAAAAGATCACACAAGCATGTCTCATCGATAAACCAAGAATGACAAAGCAAGATATGGATGATCATACCACTACATTAGAAGATTGTCAGCAATAATTTATGACTCTACTGCCATGGCTACAACCACACCTCACCAAACATAGTAACCGAGAGAGCGTACTGCACACAGTAGAATGCGTGGCACCCACGGTCGTGCAGACAATTGAGGAGCTTCCATGGACTATGCAGAAAGGTGAGTTGAAGTCTCGCAAAGGTGGTGCGACCACCTGACTAGCCGAAGGAAGCATAGTCTCAGTGCTCCAGACAGTTGAAAGAGAGCGCAGGACTCTGGAAGAGTCTGTTTGGGAGCTGCAAGATGAGCGGGGTGTGCGTACACTCAGAATGGCACAAGGTTGACACCCATGCATGGGGGGCTACACTGCTACGCATGTAGGCTGGGAAGTAACCATTGGTGTCACTGTTCATGACAAGATGTCTAATTTAAGGTGAAAGGGAGCTGGCAGCAAGCATTTAAGACAAGAATTAAGAGCTAGATTTACGGCAAGCCACCGCCAAGAAAGCATTGATGGCTCAGAATTGTGGGGTAACGGTATGATTTCAATTCAAAAGGTGCTATATAACTCCAAGGGCTAGCCATGAGACAACACTTATTCATTTGAGATTTGAGCAATTACATAGAGCATAGAGTGTTAAGCGCCAAGCAAGATTTGAGCCCTGAAGTTTGCGAACAACCATAGACAGCTCAAGCAAGATGACAACTACCAGGAGAGGTTTGGGCTATGCCTAAGAAACCACCAAGGAGACCGTGCAGAACCTCATGGTGCATGATGTTCTCAGAGATGTTGGGGTTGCGCCGGAAATCCTGAAATTTCCTCGAATGCCGAGGCCCAAGAAAGATAAGCAGGTGGCGGGACCAGTCTTCATGTCCCTGCAGAATCCATGATTCAGTCAACTCTCCATGGAAAAAAGGGTAAGGCTGTGACCATTGAGACAAACGATGAAGAGGAGGACCTACAGGCTCTCGTAGATGAGATAGAAGTAGCAGAAGGCATGGAAGAAGACAACCAGCTGGTGTGCGGTGCAGCAAAATTTCCCGAGTACGTTCCTTCGTTGAAAGGGAAAGATAAGGTACCCAAGGATTTGGATGCCACTAAGATCACACTCCCAAACCTGCTCTTCCATGATGCCATTGTGTTTGAGGGCTCAACCCTAGGCGCATGCCCACAATGAATTTTGAAGATTGCGACCTCACAGACAGTGAGAAATTCCCACATTTAAAGACAAAGAACCTCATGAAGCAGAGCACAGAGGGGTCAGTTACAATGCTAGAGCCATAGAAATGGTTGCGCGGTGTAGAGAAGGCTGGACTACTCTAGCTACTATGGGTTCCACACTTTAACTACACGTCTATCATAATTTTCGTCATCAGGCAGCTGGTTTTCCAAGTGCACGATGGGTACTTATGGCTAGAGGAGCCTATTCCCATCATGATGGATCTTATCCATAGGATTTCTTGGATCCCCTGTAAAGGAAAAGACCCTGCAGAGATAGCTGGAAAAAATGGAGATTTGGCACTCGCAGAGGCCATGAAGAAGAAATACAAATTGGAAAAGAAGAAGAGGGGTTACACAATCAGCATCATTAAAGATAAAGGGGTGTGCGTAGCCACCCAACTCTTGGCCAGGAAGGTAATGCAAAAATGCCACGGAGATGAGGTACCACCACCGGTAGTTGTGCTGGTAGAACAATGCATGGAGGGGGTCCAATTCAACTGGGCCGAGTTCCTCTACGAGGAGTTCCTAACTAACTACAAAGAAGCCCAGGAGCAGGGCAAGACCTTCCACTACACGTGGTTGCTCTTGTCGATTTTGCTGGTAACAAGGGAACTGCCTCAGGATAGTTAGTTCCCTACTATTGAATAAGACTTACCAGAGGCTGCAAAGTATGCATCACTCTGGGCTGCAAAGGATGCCACGTGGATCTGTGAAACAAATATCTTCTAGGTGCTCATGGAGGCAAGCGTCTACATGTGGATATGCATAATGTGTATATCAAGGTGTGTAAAGATTTGACATAGACATGGACCAAGCTCCCCTTTATCGCCATTGATGATGCGATTTTCTCAATGCTGGAATCATGGCCTCCTAAGTGGCACACCCAAGATTTGGTGGAGAAGGATAGGACAATAGCACAAAAGCAGAAGGTTACAACCATGTTGCGTATCACCTAGTTGGCCCAACAAAAGTGCAACGAATAAGTGGCCGTGGAGGTAAGGGTTGTCCACAAGGTAGTGAAAGCAGTTGCAGAGCAGGCAAAGGCTAGCGAAAATGCCGCAGTAGCACAGGCAACAGGGGCCACCACGATGTAGGAGGAAGGGGGCCAGAACTTGTCTATAGGACAGGGAGCAGACATAGTAGAAGGCACAAACCTGAGCACAACATCCACCCAGTTGAAATGGCCATGTGTCAAGGAGAGATTAGGTCCGCGAAAAATGGTTAAGGCATGATTACACTAACCGAAGGCAACCTCTATGACATTGACAACATGGTTCACGAGGTCAGTAGGGAAGCACTCCAGGAAGCCATGATGGAGAAACAGATTGTGCTGGGGGCCCTACGGGCATAGATGTAGGAACTTCAGGTGTGGCCCCCATAGGAAGGAACAGTCGTCGCCTACAGTGCTGCAGCTACATCAACAGCGGAGTAGCTGCTGCATGCAAAGATGGCCAACACCATAGTGCTACGCGAAGGAGCGTTAACAGTGGATAGCGAGGAGGACAGAGCCGTGATGGGCAGGATCAAGGGACTTGGCCTAAATTTGGCTACCCTTTCGCAAGACACCCTGTATTAGCTGTAGGATGGCATAATAGTAGAGATATATGCTAGGGAGCACTGCGTGATGCAGGTATTGAGTGAGCAAAAGATAAACATCGAACAACTCAGCCTGTAGCATGACGAGCTAGGGTCACTGAATTAGCAGATCATGCAAACCATTGATGAAGCATGCCGAAGTGTTCCAGAATTGTCTATCTCCATAGACCTACCCACAGAGATGCAGATCCACTATCTGGAATGTGGAGTCTGAAGCACGCGAGAGGAAACAACATGAGTACAGCTAGATTTGAACCTCTAGATTGCTGAGCTGCAGATGAAGGTGCAACCTTCCACTCCTTTGGAAGTTAAAGAACAACACTTTACCGTGATTCAAATAGTCTTGGAGGAAATTGGATGGGAAGTGTAGGACTGTGCCGATATGTTGGATCAAGCTTTTGACGTCCTCACATCCTTGCAGGAGGACCCCAACATACAGCGCCTAGAAAGAGAGGCACGCAAACTGTAGGAGCAGTATGATAGTGTAAGGGGAACTGCACAGACAATCGTCCTCACCCAACAGCTGGCAAAGATGCAGCAAGTGAGGGCACTGAAGGAACAGGTGGATGTTGTAAGACAAAAATAGGCACTTCTCAAAGTGTGCGTCCAGCCTTTGATTGATGAGGCCTTCACCATTACAACCAAGATTGAGGGGAAGCTCGCACAAATGCAGGGGATATATGCACTAAGGAAGATAGCAGATCCCCATAAAGAAGCATTAGAGGAACACATGCAAAAGGTCCAGCAAACCGCATAATAGTGCGTCGTGGACCTCCCGGCAGTACGGAAACAGTTGGAGGGGCTCTGCACCAAGATCGCCACACTAGCAGAGTGACTCGAGGTGAGTCACGATGATTGTGTTGGGGACATGTTGGGCATGGAATCCCCCCACAACATGTTTTGGGGCTCAAAGCTAAAATTTTGGTCAAAGCTTTTGTAAGACTCCATGAATTGCAGGTGTAGAGTGTGAAGTAGAGGTTAAGTCATAGATTTTTCTACCCTAAAGTAATGTAATGTAATTTAAAGTCATGTCAACCTACCAATGGTCCATGGACCATGGGACTGTATAAATAAAGTGAGGCTCGAGGTTGTAAAGATAGTTAATAAGGAAGGAATGATTCGAGCTTAGAGTAGGATTCTAAGTGTATTCTGTCATAGTAGTAGTAAGAGGCTCTACAGCTGAGTGTGCAGAGGCCTAGTAGAGTCCGCAACTGAGTGCGCGGACCCCTACAGGGTAGAACGCAGGGTGGTGTCAAGTCTGTAATCGGGATTGAAGATTAATAAAGAGAAGCTGATTCTTAATTATGTGTATTTGTTGTGCATTGTCTTCTTTATGTTCATATTGATTTATGTATCGTGCACACTGATGTGATTGTTGAATATGTTGTAATAACCATTAATCTTACACACACAAGTTAAGTGATCAGTTAATTAGCAAGGAACTTGGGTATTATACGGGTCGCTCCCCGAGTAGGGCTACGCAAAAACATCGGCATAGGTTGTGAAGGAATAACAAGTATGCATAGCAACGAGTCAGACCGCAAACCTCCAAAAGCCCATCAGACATCCCTAGGGTGTGGAACTTGGTTCTAGCACCCTCCCATATTACTTTGAGTGAGACCTCAGTCTGTGCTCCGCGGACTATTGCCGAAAAGGCCAGTAGTACCGGGATTTTCTAGGCTAAATCACCTCTGAACCTAGGTCAGGCCCATACAAGCCAACAATATGCCTACCTCTAGGATGTTATTAGTAGAAATGAGACTTTAGCACTTGAGTTCCTCTGATCTAGATTCGTAGTCTTGGCTCCTTCCTCCCTTTCGAGCTTTGAGTATTATTGTAATACACTTTGGCCATTAGTTTCTCTTTTAACCTCACACATTAGGGGGCATTTATTATAACCCTATTTTCCACTCCATTATAGTGAGAACCCAAAATAAAATTAGCTCAGGTTTTTGGATAAAATGCATCCCTTTTCACCTTTTATTTTACTTATGTGACATTTATCCTATGATTAAAGGGTAGAATTACATGATTGACCAATTTCTCATAGTTATTTTTCCAAGATATTATAATTATGAGATAATAATTATTTCATAATTGAGATAATTGAGAAAAAGCTCATAATTTTGAAAAAGGTTTCTAAAGTCTCTCATCCCCAAGGAGAGAAACTTGACCCACTTGTGTATGAGTTGGCTAAGGGTCCATTATTGTAGAAGTTTCCTAACTTCTCAAGCCCTAGGTGCTTAGATACATTCTCCTGGAGGATAGAATGAACCTATATAATCTCACGAAGAGGAAAGGGGGGAGGTGGGAGTAACCAAACTAGAGGGTGAGAGCTCTACTGTATTGGGAGAGGATACCATAATACAAGTTGGAGGAGGGGATGTTATTTGTTGAAGGTATATTGATGTACTTTCACCTATATGGTTAATAAAATTCTATGTTCCTTTTTCTTATATCAATTTTGTAGTAATGTATATGTGTGATTTTAAGATGCTTTGAGTTGATGATCTTCTACGAAATATCACTTTCCATATATGTTTCGTTGTGTCTGTGTGTAGGTTTCGGATCAGTAGTTGATGAAAGAGATCACTTGATGGGAGTGCAAGGATTCTGCATCAGGCCAAAAACCTTCCACCAATCTGCGAGGAGGAAAGGTACTTTCTCATACTTTGTAGCATCAGAAATTGCATCGAAACATCACACATGGCCATTTGGATTGGGATTGTTACTAGATTTTATTAGCCATTCTCTTTTGTTTTTTGGTGATCTTAATCAGGCATGAGATCGTGGAACAATATCTCCTTGCATAATTAAATACAACACCTTTGTTATGACTTTCCTGAAGGCTTGGTTGACTTGGATTTCATCATGGAAAAATTGCATAATTAGATTCTAGTTGCCTTGAAATTTTTGTGATCTAAACCCCCAGATGATCTTGTTTTACCAACTTTTGTAAATCATGATACACCTCTCATTTTATAGGAGGAACCTACTATTTTTTTGTTCCTTTTACTTCTCCTTTTCTAGTACCAATCAAGGTGCCTATATGTACTAATGATTAGGTTGGGAAATCTGCAAATCAAATTCCTAATCCATCTTCTCAACCATCATCCACTTCCCATGATCTTGATATAACTCGGGATAATTTGGAATGTTTCGTGGAGCCTAAGGTGAAGTCTAATACCTTGGCTCCTCAACATGATATTAACACTCATAAATCCATTCTTGAATCTAATTTCAATTCTTGTCATCCTCTATCATCTCTTTCTCATGATCCCTTGCCCCTTGATTCTCCTGTTATATGAAAAACAACCTCCTCATCAACTCAAAGTATAAGGATAAACTTTCACTAAAAGAAAACCTAGCTTCCAAGCTCATTTATCATGGTAATTCACTCGAAGAACTGACAAACAACATGCTAACGTGATCGAGGAGCCTACATAATGCATTAACCTAGGATCTAACACAATGATTTTGCTATAAGGTAATGTTACGTGACCTTCATTGGATCAGAATGAAAAATCCACGTGTTAACTCACCAACACTTTGAAATTCACTCAAGTCTCACTCGGAAAAAGTTGGAGGAGATCAACTCTATCTCAAGTTTTGAAAGTTTCCTATCCTTACTTAGGTAAACAAATGAGTAGAGAGCATTAAGTAGAGGAAACATCCTCCAGCCTTTTAGTTTTTTCCTAAATTTGAACTGGTGGAGAAATTGGTAAAAGTTCAGCCTCACCTCGCCTATATATTGGAGACTACGGCTCAGTTATTGGGATCTAAATCTTTACATTGTTATGTCATCGATACACTAGGAGAGGGAGAGAGAAGACCAAGGAGCTTAGGGAAGATTTGGTGCAACAATCATGGTTGTAATCATTCTTCTAAGAGTTAATAATATAGATCTATTGTTTTTTTTTTGTATTTCATGATTTTCTTACGTTCCTTTTTTATATGTTGATCAGACGATTAGACTAACACTTTATCATTGATGTATTCAATTTTCATATGCTACATTACGTTAATGGATTGAATTGCTAAGGTTTTTATATGCTGTAGAGATTACTTGGTTTCTATTTCTTGTGTAGGTATCAACCTTGGAGTTGGTCAATGATCCTTTGTCTTCCACGCTGAAAGTTCCAACTGATTTGGACCCTAGATAAGTAGGTAATCCTTCACCCATACCTTGTCAATTTTTAGTTAGGAATTGCATGATTGAATGCGCCATGTGTGAGTAGTCATAGGTCCCTTAATTTTTTTTTCCTTAGGTTCCAAGAAGCTTGGGAGAGTTTTCTATCCACCACACATTCTTTAATCCCTACAAAAAATGTGTGACTCTACTAGGGATCATTTTTTGTTCCTTCATTAGATCTTCTAGTTCCTCGATCACTGTCTTTCCCTACTTATTTCTACGCTTTCCAATCTGGATTCTTGTCATCTTATCTACCTGCAACCAGTACTATGGTTAACAACCTCTATTTAGATGTAATTATGACATATTTATGAAGTAAACCTGTTGTAATGCGCCCTCCTATTGCATTCAAGAGCATTATAACACCATCCTTGGCTTGACACAATGTGTTACGCTTGCTGATAACTCCCTGTGTGAGGCTGAGACCTGTGTTATAGGTAGAAAGTTCTATTTTCCACACATTTTTGTTGATTCTACCATTTGGCAGTGTGAGTTATGGTCTTGCATTAGGATGAATTTTGTTAACCTTCTCTTGTTGGTTGCATGCATGACTATTTTTCTTGGAAAAATTTAGGTTAATTCCTTCAATTTTGTAAGGGAAAGAGAAAATAAAAAAATATTTCTATTAATTTAGTTGGTTGTTTCTAGTTCATTTTGGGTTTTTTCATTAGAGAATTGCATGTCTACATTCCCTTTTGCATATTAGAACTACATTAGGATTGTTTGGAAAAACGCATATGAATTTTCTCTCCTAGTAGAAAACATTATTCATCAAACTAAAATTGAAAGCATGTTTTTCTGCATGGTTTGAGTCATAGTCTCATAAAAATTCATAGATCAACACCCCCTCCAAAGACATTAATCAAGTTCACTTAAAATAAATCTCGTAACAAAACAAATCAAACTCTTTTTTAGAATACACATATATTAGTTTAGGCTAGACTCTTGGGATAGGCTATTGTCAGGAAACCTCCCAAGATATCAAAACTAAGACTAACGTCATTAATGAGAGTAAATCCTGATGCACTCACATCATCTGGGACTGCTCCTCTAACAAGGGAGTTAATAAAAAGTCAACATTGGAATGTAAAACAAGGTATCCCACCATAGATTTCATTTTGGTGTGTATTATATGTACTAGGGATCTCTTTGGGGATATTGGAACTAAGTCGTGGACTCAGGTGTATGCCCACACAACATATTGTCCACAACCATGACCCCCTGAGTGGTGTTTGTGATTTGGAGGTAAATTTAGTGGCCATAATTTTATGAGAGAATACAAGGTGAATCGGGTGGCTGCCCTAGTACCTAAACAGATGAACCTACTCCATATTTGATATTCTGGGAGGGTAATCATCTTCACAAGATTTCTTGGCCTCTTCTTCCTAAGGTTTAAGGGAAGCTCGAGACTTACTATGACTGTATATTTGGCTGGCTCTCTTTTATAGCCCTTCAATTATGGGTTTCATCTCTAGCTAGTTGTGGCTATCAGACAAATTCTTTTTCCCTTGTTGCTCGCTACTTGTGTTTAGAGTATTTTTTTTTAGGTTCATGCTACTTGATACTAAGAATATAATATATATCACACTTATTTTTTTTTTTTTTAAATATATCTTTCATGGTGGATACATTCGACCCTTGTTGTCTATCTAGGCGACAACAAGGTCTTCCTCCATTGAATTTGGAGGAACTTTCGAGCTTCTATGAATCAGATTCCTCCTCTTCATGAGGGAACCCAAATTGGGTATCGAAAAGTGAATCAAAAAATACTTCCCAAGAGACTCTGTTACCTTAGGACTTCGTTACCAAAGGTGCCATACCTCACTTAAATCTTCCACTTACTGATCCTATTGGACTTGTTCTGCTTTAGATCGCACCCGTTTGTATTACATCTTCGTCAATTCCCACTTCCAATCTCCTAATGGAGACCAGTGGGTTATGTTCTTTTGTAGACAATTTTTCTCCACCACCACTTCCCTTGCCTTGTTATAGACATATTTGGGCACTGCAACCCCAATCACATATGCCCATAAACCAAGGGCTTCTAAGTCCCGAAAAGTGCTGTTTCATACCCTAAAGGAGCAAGGTCAGCTGATTACATCATCTCCCAAAATTTTTCCATGAAACACCACTCAGAATTGGTCAAAGCAGGACCATACAGACTGCCTAGCGCAAAGGGTGCGATGCATCTCACCTATCACATGCAAAAAGTGTGATGCATACTAGAAATCCCTTATGTAGGGTGCGATGAGGAAGAGGAGACAAATGGCACAAGTAGTTTGCTAGGTGAAGACCGTGAGAATCTTCTAAAAGTTTCTCATTTGACACTTGCCTCCCTGAATTCGCCCAAGGATGAGTAGGAGATCATAAAATCTCCAAATGGAACCAAGAACTATCAGAGAGATGACACTAATCAAAATCCTAGAAGCTAACTCATCCCCCTGCAAATATCTATAAATGGATCCCTCATCCCAGAGATCCAAAGCTTGGAATTTGGTAATTTGCAAAGAGGTGCTGCTGGTTTGTCTTGGAAGACATTGTTGGGTGATATTGCTTTGTGTGAGGTGAAGACGGCTTTCAAGCTGGGAGGATGGCACTGAGTTAGACCAAGTGGTTGTAATTCTCTCTTCTACTACTTTTACTAATAAAGCTATTTGAGTTTTCCTCCATATTCTTGAGTATCTCTGAATATTGTGTTGATATATGCATTTGTATGGTCAATATATATCCAATCCTATATTGTTTACAGTGAAAGATCTCTATGCTTTGATGGTATTATGCTGCTGTGAATCTACAGGTGATCTTTGAAGCGTGACAAGTAAGGAAGAATTGGAAAAATTATGTCAAAGGGGAAAGGAAACAAGCAAGGAACCAAGCAGAAGACTGAGGCTGGTACTCTCTGCTTCTTTCTCATCTCTCTCTTGTAAAGGAAAAACAATTGACTTTAATCTATTTGTTTCTAAGATAACTACCCATCTTGGTGGGACTAGCAGCTTTGAATAGACACTAGATTTCCCCAATAACAAAATGGCGACTCCGCTGGGTTGTGATTAGTTTGATTGCTTGTCTCTATTTGTTTGATTCATAAACCATAGACGGAGCCTGAAGTTAAGCTAGCTAGCCTTCGAACTGCATTTTCTATGCAAGTGCAAAGTAGATCAATGCTGCTTCAGTCAATCTTCAGGTTTGTTTATGAACTGAACAATTGACTTGCAAACATCCTAAGTGCCCTAGAGGTAGCTTGAGTAACCTCATTAGATCAGCCCTGGTACTTTGTAGATCCTGACTATCATTTGCTTGGCCTAAATCCCTAAACTAGGCTGCAAAATGTGAACAAAAACCAAGTTAAAGTCTTGTCCCTAGACCATCGCACCTTCTCTTCTTGGCAATCTAGATGCATTGCACCTTCCTTGTGCAGTAGGTGGGATGCATCCCTGTTTCCCTATGTTACAGGTGTGATGATCATATAAGACTAGATCTGCCTCCAGATTTTGGTTTTTTCTTCACTCTCTTCAACTTTATTCAGGAGTTTTGTTGTTTGTGATCAGTAGACCACTGTTGAGGCCCCCTTTCTTTGCATCATCCAACCTCCATTGTGCAAAGATTTGTGAATTTTTTTATGTATTTTTTGCCATTCACAATTCTCATTTACAAAATGGTAGCTTAATCAAACTGTCGTCTTTTGATTTGAAAGTGTCGCAAGTGTCGTTTTTAGTCAAGGAAAAGAATCCTTCTCTTTTGATAGTCGATTACACTATTACTATTGTATTTGATCTAAATTAGTAGTATTTCAAGTGTCAAAAGTAGTTTTCAATTCAAAATCGTAAAGTGTTGTCTTGTCTCCTTTTCGTTTTTCCAAAAGAAAATCGTTAGTACTGTCGCTTTGAAAGAAGGAATAATTCAGATTTGTACTTAGCATTCTTTTTTTCATTCACACATTAAGAAAGTGGAAAAAAATACATGCATGCGGATTTGCATTTAGACTGCTTGTTGATTTTGATTTAGGATAGTGCATCTATTGTGTGCTCTCTACTCTATGTTGAAAGGATTTCATTTCTCTTTCCTTAGTAGCTAGGATTTTCATTGCAAAAAGAAGATTAAACGACTATTTATCATCTTAGATTGCATTTTAGGAATTGTATATCTACATCACGCAGTGAACCTTAAAGGAAAACTTCTTAAGAGAGATCAACTATAAAATAAATTCAATGAACATAAAAACGCTTTGGAACCTAACGCACAACATCTAGAATTCTAGGCTAGAGACGTATTCCGGCATTGTAAATCCTGGTAACTATCGCTTTCATTGTAGGTTGGGTGATTCCTCCTCTTTGAGATGACAAGTGCCAGTACGGACTTGTGCTCCCACGTACCATTGAGTATATATTGGGAGACCACAATAGGCTATATTCTTTATCCTTAGGAAGCCGTGTCTGCCGCCCTATCAATCGTAATGCACTAAGCACAACATTCAGGAAGATTGACTGCCGTACCATAAAAAGTATTCTGTAGTTTTGTGATTGGTTTGGTAATCCCTCTATCTAGATTTCCAGAGTAGTCTCTTTCATTCCTTTTCAGACTCCTTAAAGGAAAAGGTCTATCTGAGCACTTGTCACTTAAGTCTCATTAAAAATTGAAGGCAACTAGAGTCATCTTTATCTTTTTCTCGACTCTTAAAAATTGAAAAAGCAAGTTGTGTCAAAGAGTCTAAAGTTCATTTAACTCGGAATAACATTTTCCCCTTTTATTTTGAGTTGATCAAATAATCCGCAATCGTGGAAGAAATTCAATCAAAACCCCGTCATTCGCGGAGACTGACGAGTGAACCGTCTTTGACTCCTAAAACAAAACCATTCTGGGGCAAGCAAACTTGTTTAATTGGGTCAAAGTCTCCTGGTTTGTTTGAAACTTGTGTTTCAACATCTTCTGAGACTTCGGTTACTCCAACCATTTCTGGTATCCCTGCCTCTACAGAAGAAGTTCCGCAGTTACAAGAGGACATTGGGACTGATCCTAGTGTAATAGTAAACACTTCGATTCCTGAACCAGCTCAATCCATGATTGATTCGGAAGTGTTACCCCTCCAGCATCTGTCGCTGCAGAACCTATACCTTCTTTGGCACCAGAAATATTTTACGGACCTGACAGTATGCCTCCACCCAGATTGATTTCTCTAGAAGAGATTACAGAGGATCTCCCATCTAGTATTCCATCTCACTTTAGGACTGGGATCCACCTATATCCTTCTACTTCATAAGTTAATACCCCTTCATCGCAAGTTCCTGTAGAATCACTAGGAAGTCTTTTGGATAGACTCGATATGTCTGGACAACCATCGACATCTAGGACTGTGTTGTCCGATACAGCTATAGCAAAACCTCCTGCCACCACTCTGACGATGTTCACTAGTATACCATTTGTCCCAACTAGCTCTCAACTGCTAGAAGGAGTCCACCTAGGGATTGTTTTGACAGTATGGTCTATTCCCGTTTGTTCATCCGGAATAGTATCTAGAATCTCTGATGTTGAATCTCAACAATTTGATCCTTCACAACAATATCAATTTTGGCAGTCTGGTCTCCAAAGGCCAATCATTCTCTTGAGCACTGGATTGCTACCATATGGAGGGCACTACACCCTTTCATTGTTCCCTCCGAGAGAACAACCATATGAGAGTTCAGAACCAAATTCATGTCAAATTGGAATCACATCCAATGATTGGGTGCCAATACTGCCTCAACAACCAAGAGTTGTATACTCAATGGAACCAACTCTACCTGTGTCGAATATCCCCACTACACCAGCTATTGTGATAGTGTCGCAAGTACAAGCATTGCCTGTTGTATGCCAACCTCAAGTTTCTCAGGTCGTTGTACAACAGCCTCTTGTCTCCGTGACACAACCGCAATCACCAATTAGTGGCTCCTTAATTGGAGCAACTCAGGTTCAAACGGGTACTATTACCCCTCATCTTGGTCAAATGTCTAGTATTGGGCAACAGCAAATGGTTTCACAACCATTGCTGGTGCAACATCAACAACTGCAACTCCAACAAGCTTACCAAGGGCCTGAGCAACAAAACTTTGCAGGTAATGGGCAGCCATATATTCAAAACGGTTATCACCAATTGTCTGAAATTGGTTATGCCCAACCACCTTATCAAAGTTATCAGCATCAAATACATTATGCTGGTATGCAAATACCCACTGCTCAGCCGATCCCATTTTATCCTGGGTACGCTTCACCAAACCTAAATCAACAGTTGCCCTTTGTGGCGACTCTAGAGTTACCAGATCTAAATCAGCTAACGAATGATCCAATCACTTATGACCCTTGGTGGCCAGCGATTCCTCATAAACTTCCATCAGATATTCCTAAATTTAATGGAAATCCAGGTGAAGACCTGTCGAATCATGTGATGACCTTTCATCTGTGGTGTTCATCCAACACTCTCAATCATGATTCGATTCGGCTTCGCCTTTCTCAGCAAACGTTAACTGGTCCAGAAGCAAAATGGTACATCGAATTGCCTAGAGCTTCATTTCATAACTTCAGCACCCTTGCCACAAATGTTTTAACCCATTTTCAATTACCAATAAGGTATGAAACAGGAACAGAGCATCTTACCAATTTCAAGCAAATGATGGCCACTCACATATCCAATCATATTCATGAACGGTGACGTCATCGTAGAATGGTAAAAACATATGTCCCTAATCAGCTACTAGTTGAATGGTTTATTAAGTCTTTGCTACCTTCTATAACAGAAGATGTGGCAAAGGGAGGGGTTTTCACTGAAGAGTAGGTCATTTCTGATGCGCAATATCTAGACTTGATCTATACTCAGTCTGGCACGCTCTATGAAAAAATCCCTGACGCTCCGAGACCAGAATTTTCCGTTCCTCCTCCTCCTAAATCAAACAAAGACTCTCATTCTGGCGATGGCGTGATAGGTACGACGAGCACGAAATCGACAAAGGCTACATCTAAGAAAGCCCGTAAGATTTTTTTATCAAAATGCAAATGAAGAAATTCTAGCCTTAGTGGTTAATGTCGTGTCAACTAATAAAGGCAAAGAACCGAAGCAACCAGGAGGCAAGAAGAAAGGGAATAGCAAAAGGAAGACACAGGATGATTCATCTCTTGAAAAATCTTCTGCAAACCTTATGGGAAAAAGAAACCTACTTAACCATGCCTCATATGCGATGAGGATCATTGGATGAGAGATTGTCCATATAAAGCTGAAGTTAAGAAATTCTCTAAGAATTCAAAAACCTCAGTAGTATTGACTGATCCGTTTCTAAACCTAGGAACTAATCTAGTTGCTAGTGACAATGGTTCCCCATCCCAAGTCCTTATGATGTCCATTTCAAAATAGCAAAATGATGCTTTGATATCAACAAGGAATAAAGATTACGGGAATCCACAGCTGTCAAACAACAAGGCTACTAATCAACCTAGTAGTTCGACAACAACTTCAACTAAAGTTGTGCCACCCATCATTCCTGAGCTAACGATAAAGCCACCAAAGGGAGTTGTACACAAATCGAAATTTAATCCTCGTGCCAGAGCGGCACAGAATTATAATATAGTAGAGGACCTAGCCCAATCGCCATCCACTATGTCGACACTTGAGGTACTGCGAAATTGCCCCTCCTAAAAGCAAGCTTTATTATCAGCAATAGGTGGGATTGACCCAACGGATTCAAATCTTATGGCCTTCAATCATAAAGGATATGACCCGCAGTTACCAGCTCAGGTTTCTTTCCTCATTCAAGTGAAAGCCCTCAACAAAACTGTTCATCGAACAATTATTGATGAGGGGGCATCTACATGTATTATGTCAATGAGTTGCTGGAAAACTTTAGGCTCACCACCCTTGTCATGATCATCGACGATGTTAAAAGAATTTGATGGATGAACATACACTCCATACGGGATTTTAAGTAACTTGCAAGTCAAACTAGGGGACAAAACAGTAGAAATTGATGTGGAAGTTATTGATGGAAACCTCGATTACAACATCCTACTGGGAAGGCCCTGGATTTATGCTATGGGTGCTGCTTTGTCGACATACTTCAAAAAGATTGCATTTCCCTTCTAAGGGGGAATTACAATCGTTGACCAACAGACATTCCTCCCCAACAGTTCGCAAGTTACGAGAAGCATTTTGATGATCCACGGAAGCTCTCAGTCGCTTCAAAATATCAGAGTAGGCCTACTAAAAGACCCTACATTGATGGGTACTTTTTCCCTACCGCCTCCAAACAACTTGGCGGAAGTGGCAACGGTCGGAACCTGAAATATGGTATCTTCCATTCAAAATATATCTAAACATGATATTAGCATGGATCGTCACCAGATGTTGCCTCCAAGCCCAATAGAGATATTGTAGCAATCAATGTTCTCGGCATGGGAGGCAAACCCCAAGGAATGCTCATCAAGCGTTTGGGTAGATAGGTCTAAGGAGTATGGTACCTCTTTAGATCCTTGGTTGTAAGTATATTCCACAGATGAAAGAATTGTTCAGTCAATGAACATACAAGGGGCACCATGGGAAGATTACCACCATCATTCCCATCTTTCGTATTACAACGAAGATTACCCCGACAACCTTAATCATCCATCAGTATTTGATTTTCTATCAAATACTGTAAATACGGTGGATTTCGACCAAAATCTGTCCAATAATGAAGAAACTATTGCCATAAATATCTCAACCAAACCAGATGTTGTAGAAAATATTCATGTCAGAAAATCTTGTTCTTCTTCAGAACTGGAAGTATATTACGCTCTCTTTCGTGAGTTTAGAGATGTCTTTGCATGGTCATATGAAGAAATGCCAGGCATTGACTCGAGCATAGTTGAACACAAAATTAAGATGTATCTAGATGTCAAACCAGTAAGACAATGGCTTTGACAGGTGCACCCAAAGAAAGTCATTGCCATCAAGGTAGAAGTTGAAAAAATTCTTCATGCTGGTTTCATTTACCCAGTTCCTCTAACCGATTGGGTATCGAACATTGTTCCTGTGATGAAAAAGAAAGGAACAATTAGAGTGTGCATCAATTACAGGGATGTAAACCAAGCTTGTCCAAAGGACAACTACCCTACACCCTTCATCGACCAGATAATTGATGAATGTGCCAAATGTGAAATCTTTTCGTTTATGGATGGATTTTCCGGGTATAATCAAATAAATATCCACCCACAGGACCAGTCAAAGACTATATTTATCTGTCCGTGGGGCACATTTGCATACCATAAGCTACCTTTTGGTTTAAAAAATGCAGGGGAAACTTCTCAGAGGGCAATGAATTATGCCTTCCATGACATCAAGAACATCGTTCAACCATACCTCGACGATCTTCTAGCACACTCGCGAAAGTGGACCGATCATCTGCAACATTTGAGAGCAATATTTCTACGTTGCTGACACTACAAAATAAGACTCAATCTGCACAACTATGTGTTTTGCATTGGTTCTGGTTGTTTACTTGGCTTTGTATTTTCTAAGGATGGAATTCGTCTTAACCCGTGCAAGGTTCAGGCAATCATCGATTTGCCTCCACCTTCAAATTTGATTCAGACTCAGAAACTCCAAGGGAAAGAAAACTTTCTGAGGAGGTTCATTCCAAATTATGCCGAACTTGCTAAAGGTTATACACATCTTTTGAAAAAAGAAATACCCTTCAACTAGGATCAGGTCACACAAGCTTCCTTTTATGCTCTAAAGGAATCCCTAATAAAAGCATCATTAATGTACACTCCTGATTATCAAAGATACTTTAACCTGTATCTGGCTGCAGTAGATGCGACCATCGCAATGGTTTTAGTTCAAGAAGACAATGGAATCAAACATGTTGTTTATTATTTAAGTTGAAACTTAAATGATACAGAAATCAAGTACTCATATGTTGAAAAGCTAGCTCTCGCTGCCGTTCAAGCAATACAGAGATTTTGACACTATGTTCTCTTTCGAAAAACTACCGTTTTGTCAGATTGCAACCCCATGACTTATATCTTGTCACGACAGTTGCTTGGGGGCAAATATTCAAAGTGGATAGAAATTTTGCAAGAGTTTGATCTGGAATTCGTAAAATCCAAATCAAAGAAATCTCTAGTTTTCGCAGAGTTACTATGTGATTTCCCATCGTTGTCTAACGATTCAACATCCAAAACAACAATCGTGGATGAATCTTTCTTTCTGATATCTTCAAGTGATCTGTGGTATGGAGATATAATCATTTATCTCCAAACCCAAATGTATAGGTCTAATACCTCTCGCTCAGAACAACAACGTACTTGATACCAAGCAAAAAACTTCATGATCGTCGGTGATACGCTTTACCATTGTGGTCTCGATACAGTTCTAAGAAGATGCCTCACTCACGAGGAGGCAAAAAAAGTCGTGAACGATTGTCATTCAAGTGCATGTGGGGGGCATCAATCCAATTATGCTACAGCACAAAATATTTTATGAGCAGGATAGTTCTGGCCAACAATGTTTAAAGATTACATAACCGCAGTCAGAAGTTGCCATGCTTGTCAAATCTTTGACTGCAAAACCAGAATACCACCTGCACCTCTGTAGCCAGTAGTTGCTGTTGGGCCATTTGCCAAATGGGGCATAGATTTCATGCAATGTAACCCCACCTCAGTCAGGGGGCATGGGTATATCATAGTTGTAGTTGACTATTTTACGAAATGGGTCGAGGCGCTGCCTACATTAAACAACACTGGTGAAATAGCCGCTCTTTTCTTTTTCAATCATGTAGTCACTAGGTTCGTCATTCCACAAGCCATAGTCACAGATCATGGATTGAATTTCCACAATCACATGATGGTTGAATTGGCCACCAAATTAGGAATGTCCGATGACAGCTCCACTATGTATTATCCGCAAGCTAATGGGCAAGTTGAGGTGATCAACAATGTCCTGAAACACATGCTGCAAAGGATGATTGGAGTCCATAAACGGATTTGGCACCTAATCCTATACTCAGCCATGTGGGCATACCAGACATCGGTAAGGAATGCGACCAGGTTTACACCCTTTCAGTTGGTGTATGGCCTAGAAGCGATCTTACCAGTGCAGTGTGAAATTTTGTATCTCAAGCTCGCAGTTGACCTCCTCCTCGGAACTTCAGAGGAAGAGGCTCATTTCTTAGAGTCAATTCAACTAGATGAAACCCATCATGATGCCGCCTTGGCTAACGAAGCACATAAGAAATGGGTCAAAGCACAATTTGACAAGAATGTCAAACCCCGCATTTTCTTAGAAGGTGACTTGGTCTTTCTTTACGATCAGGAATCTGATAAATTGGGAGCAGGTAAGTTCCAATATTTGTGAATGGGTCCTTATATTGTTAAACATTCATTAGCAAAAGGGTCCTATGGGCTAGTAGATTATGACGGAATTCCACTGTCGCAACCCCGAAATGGGTTGTACCTTAAGTGTTACTGTGCTTGACTCGGCATGGTAACCTCTTCATATGCTTTTGTTACATTTTTGTTTTCGTTAAGAGTGATCGTTTTGGTTAGGTAATCCACTTTTGCATTTGGTTGCAGATGTCAAACCCATTGGAATCATTTTTTGGATATGCCGATGGGGTGAGTTGTAGTACGCGGAACCTATATTCTACAGCTTTGGCCATATTTGATCCAAGCGGCGAGTTAGTGAGTTTCAGAGGGGTGTGTGTTGGTCAATCAACGAACAACATCGCTGAATATAGTGCATTGATAAAACTCCTCTGTGATGCCATCACACATGGCATACATTGACTTCTCGTCAGGCTAGACTCACAGCTCGTCATTCTACAGCTTACAGGCATCTATTCTGTTCGAAATCCAGCTATCTATTGTATGTTCCTAAGGGTCAAGATTTTGGAAAGGCAGTTTGATTCTATTCAATATCAAAATATTTCCAAAAATTTAAACACATTAACCGATTCATTAGCAAATTATGTGTTAGATAGACATTTGCAACATTTGTAAAAGGAAAGCATTTTATCAATAACTGCATCAGGATCATATAACTTAACCAAAATAAAGCTCCGAAAATCAAAAATATATATATGACTGTTTATATTTTGTACATAGTGTTCTATGTCCAGGATGAAATTGGTCATATGACCCAAAAACTCAAAATGCAAGGGGGAACCCTAGTCTAATGATGTTGGTGATAACTAGTCACCGCCTATGCAATCATGCGTAAGAGCCTAATCCAATGACTCGGCACACCAGTGGTATGGCGTTGTAATCTAAGAGGTAGCTCATCGGTCCTAACGTTAGGAATACCAAGGATGAGACCCTCGATCTGATCCTGCAACACTGTCGCATGGAATAAGTCGATCTTGCGGACAAGATAGACCTTCCTAGAATCTAAAGAAGACCTAATGACAAGCAAACCAACCAGACACTATCTTTCTCTAAATATGCTTTAATAAACAATGGCAAACAAGTGTTTCTAGGGCCTACCTTAGGTCCAACGCAAGCATGTGGATGCCCTAGCTCCTTTGATCCAAATGAGCTCCTTTGTCGCGAATCTGCAAACACAAACAAGGCAAACAAATTAAATAGCACCTGAAAAGGCAATTGCATAAAACATATTTAACATGAAAGTCAAGGAGTCCATGAAACAAATAACATGAGATATTTGTTGAGAAAAATGAGTTTGATTGTATTAATTCAAAAGAATAAGAACTTTACAACCTTTGCCTTGATGCTGTACAAGCTCCTCCCAGGGTCCAGCAAGAAGTATCCTCTACTTTGACAAGTTTCACTCACTCCCTAATGAAGCCAAAAGGGTATGTGATCTCTCCTCTTAAGCTCAACTAGGAAGTCTTGATTTCACCAGCATTTACCCTAAAAAATGTTCAGCTTCTAACCTCCTTAGCAACCAGCCCAATGCCTGTATTTATAGTGCAATGGATGGAGGTTACTAGGTCCTCCTTCAAAGGGATAAAGCCCTCCTTTAAAGGGATAGCTCCTCTCATCAAGGGATTAGCTCCTTCTCTTTCGGGATGCATGAACCACCTCAGAGCGAACAATCCACGTCAAAATTCCTTCTAGAAACCTCTAGAATTAACCCAAAGTGCGTTTTTTAAGATAAAACTTGAGCCTTTTGACTTTCACAGGGGTCCACACCTACACCTGTTGTAGGGAAAAGTATCCGACTCGGATGACCCTATCCCACTCTAAGGGTGATAGTTCCTTAGCAACAACTGTAAAACAAACTACTTAAGGTTTACTTCTTTATGTAAGCAAAAGAGAATGGAGAAATGCACTAACCGTTGCCTTGCACTTAATGTCAAATCCAAACTCTTCTCTTTGGCCGCTTGCTCCTAGCTCCTTGTTCTTTTGCTTGCCCAGCTACAATGAGATCCTGCAAAATAACAAAGAAGGAAACTACAAGAGGCATGCAATCATAACTGGTTCATGGATTAGTGTAAACCAAAAATGCAATCATCACAATATATTATTGAAACAAGAGCACATAGAAGAACCTCAATAGCTTTTATTAATGAAGAAGTAAAGGTTCTGAGAGTATTAAAACCATTGAAGGCTCCAACCCAGCAACACCTCCCAGCAAAAAGAATTTCTCCTCTTCACCTCTCTCAAACATTCACCCAATAGTTCTATAGTGAAACCAACAGCATATCATTACTTTGCACAAAATTCCAGCCTCCTGAGCTCATAGGAGAGAGCTCAATATATAGATGAATTGAGAAAGGATGAGTCAGCTTGCAACTGATGTGTAGCTGCCTTGTGTCCTCTCTCTCTTCAGTTAATCTTTAGTTGATCTTCAGTTCTTGAGTCCACTTGGAAAACCTTGCTTCCACTTGGAGAAACAGAGCCTCTGACTCATCACAAGGCGAAATACCTGATCCAAGTGTCATTTTTGGAAGATTCCAGAGCAATGACTCAGTGTGCCACTTGTCCCACCTCGCTCAGTGCAGGTGGCCTTTGTTCCACTTGCTTTGCAACGCAGGTACACCATGGAGCAACTGAGTTTCAGCGCAGAAACCTAGTGGGGCACCTGCTTTGATTTCAGGATTGCTTGTTTTTGAGTGTTTTCAGGTGGAGAACTGATCTGAGAGCTGTTGGTTTGCTGACCTTGTTCCTCTAGGGGTAGGAACATCATGTTTAGGGGACTTTGGATCCTTTGGATTATTGACAATTCATGCTTGTTGCTGTGAGGCACAAATTTGTCTATAACAGATGCCTCCTAAAGTATGAGGTCGTTTATCGGGTGAAATGCTTTATTGAGAGGATCCGAAGTTCATTCAATCTGCTGAGAAGTGTCCTGTAATAAGATACAATACGATACATTATTTTTCATACATTTTCATGATCTAGCTGAGGCGGGCATTCCCATGCTCAGCTTTATAAATACATTTTGGTACATAGAACAGACGATCGTCTGATTGTAGACTGATAATTCTCTGCTGTAATTATCATCCTTTGAGAAGGATGATCATCTGCTGCAATGATGTACATATCAAATGTCTTTATATCCTGAATATATATCGCAGCCCGGATGGATGAATCTAGATCCGGGGTCTTCAATCTCTTCCGATCTTCACTCGATGTACAAGTCGATCCATGTGAGAATTTCTTGAAGTCGAACATGGAAAGACATCGCTTGATTACCGGCCAATAATGTAAACCGTTAACAAGCGCGAGAGGAATCACCAATAAGGATGATGACCCTCAAGGTATAGCAGTACAATTCACATGGTGGGAATAAAGGACTTGGCGTCGACCACCATGCAAAATCCTCTGGTCGAAGGTCATTGATGTATACCTGTCGCCGGAAGTGAGAAACTTGCCATTGAGGCATGCAAGCTTCAAAGTACTGAAGGGGTTGTTCCTAGATCAACTCCTTGGATAATGAGCTGATGTCGACAAGGAGTGATCCGTCAAAGGAGGGCCTTAATGAATCCCACATCAGTGACACGGAACGGAGCTAGTGATTGTGATGAGGTGAAAACAAACTGTGATGTATGATTCAGGGTGGCGGTCATGAAGCGGATGAAGGATAATGTATGGCAGTGGATGGGACATGGTTGACTCTTTGCAGAACCACATCTCTTGAACATATAACGACACTGATGTGATGGATCGGTAGCATTACCCCAATTGTGGATGGTGTGGCGAGGACCATGGTTATGAGACCGGTGAATGAAACAACCCAACCCGATGTGATACGGAGGACAAAGTGTCATGTTCAAGAGTGACTTGCTACCATTAATGCTGTGAGGTTCTCCCAATTTTTCCCCAGTCATTGCTGACCAGTACCTCTTTATTTTTGTCAAGCTTGAGGAGGATAACATATGCTTGTTCTATAACCTGCCCTTCGGGCAAGCCCATCGCTATGTTTTAACGAGCCTAGCGATAGGGAAACTCGTTCTCGTCTAAAGACAAGTTTGTCGCTATTTAATCATTTTAATGAGTCTAACGACAAGGAAAACTCGGTCCTTTTCATTTTTAGAGAGTCTGAAAAGGTACGGAAAGTTAACTCCAAAATTCCTTTTTCGTCTTCTAATCCCTTAAGTCCGAAAAAGTATAAAACAATACAGAAGGGATGAATTTTCGATTGCTTTAACGAGCCGAACAAAACAAGCGCTCGATCTTTTTGTGCAATAATCCCTCAGGTCCAAAAAGATTAAAATCTAGAGGAGAGATAGCTTCCCGGTCGCTTTAACGAGCTGGAAGGCCAAAACTCGGCAATCTTTTCATATTTTACGAGTCAGTGAAAAGAGCTTAAAGACGACTCGTCTTTCGAGGAACGAGTGATTAACAGGGCAGCAGCAGATTCCAGGTACAGGTTGGAATATTCCAATCACGGCAGTGTCACAAGGATGGCTTAGTGAAATCACTCTTCGCAGCTGTTCCTCAAAATGGGTAAACAAACATATGGAGATGAACGATTGGCCAAATGAACGGATGGAGGTGAGACTGCAAGAACACGACCAAGGGCTTTAATATGGCTGTCAAAGGTTACATTTACCAAGGTTATTTACCGGTTCATTTTTTCTGGGTGAGCTTGAACTCTAGGGGAAGATTGCTCACAACTTATGTTTATTTTTTAACGAGCATGAACTATGCGCTAAAACTGCTCGAATCTTGCGTTTATTTTTTAACGAGCATGAACTATGTGCTTAAACTGCTCGAATATACCAGTCATAATACAAGAAACGCCTCAAGTGATGTAGTCATATTTAAGGAGCTATACCTCACTAGTTACTCCAATTTGGCAAGTTTTAACTTTTGCCCCACATCCTTTCTTTATGCAAGCTGCAAACGGCTAATCCTACGAGTTTAACGGGTTAGACCTATAGGTTTAAAGGGAGGACCTAAAAATTTAAAAAATAAATAGCCGTCCCATGCTTGCACTCCAAAAGGTTTGCATGCCCCCAGGTATAAAGTATAATTTCGAGGCGCTGCCTCTTACTTATTATCCGAAAAATGGTTTTGCTTGCTGCCGCAAACTAAACTCTCTTTTCGGCGGTGTCTATCATTAGGTTGCTAAGGATGGTGACTACTTGTTGCAGCAATTTCATCTCTTTCTTTGAAGACTGCCCCTACTTATCCTTCAAAACATATTGTTTTAATGGGTGAGGCTTGACATTCAAAGATGATGGCTACTTGCTGCCACAAATGGATCTCCTCCTTAGGAGAGCCTACTTTTTTAGACAAAGGGAGACGATCTTTTCGCTCACATAACTTTGACAAAAGAATTTTATCCTAGAACAACCCTCTCTTCCTTTTTTGGACGGGGTACGGACTAGTCTATTCTTCTGCGGAAATTAACTTTATACCCAAGGTTTTCTCTGCCCAAGGCAGGCCAGGGTGCATGCCCCCTGGGTCCCAGTTCTTTCTTTCCGAATTACTCGCATTCATCGGGAAGTAGAACCGGGGGTGGAGGCATTTCTTGAGTGAATAAGCCGTTTAGGGTTGGTATTTGACTATTTGCGATGCGAGATCCCGGAAATGAAAGTTGGTCTACGAGCTTGACCATCTTTCCTTCGTGTGGAAAACACATTACTCTAAAGAGTGAGGAGACTATAGCTCCCATGCAATATATATAGTCCCGTCCAAGGAGTAGGTTATGATCCAAGGGTCCTTGGACGACCATGACATTTATATGAACTGTCTTCTTCCTCAATGTAATGGGAACATTGGGGAGAATCCCTAATGGGCGACTGGTTCCTTTATCAAAACCTGATAGATTTCTCATCTCAGGTAAAAGCGTCGGGGAACCCAGTGCTTTCCAAGCAATAGAGGAAAGGATACTCACAGATGCCCCTTCATCAATGATGGTTTCAGCCATTACCATTCTATAGATTTGGACAATGATTCTGAATGGTATACTGGCTGGTAACCGGGGTCTGCCTAGTTGGTTCCAATCAAAGGATACAACCAGGTTGCTTGGTGGTGGGACCGAATACACGGCCGGATATGACCCTGACGATGTTCCTTCCTGCGATAAACGAATGGGCGCATTGCCCTGATGCTCATCAGAGTCTGTGTTGATGAAAAGAATCTGGACGGTGTCATCCTTATTCTCTTCAGTGAGGGTGTCATTTGAAGATGAATCTTCAACGACGGTGTCATTTGAGGATGAAACCTCCGAAGGAAGAACCGGGTCAACTACCGTTTCGACCTTTAGACTTTCGTCTGGTCTGGATTCAGTTGGTTCATTCTCAATGACTGACACTTCCGCTGACCACTTGAGCGGGCCAGCTGGATTTTCAACTATCGAGGGATTAGGCACGAGTTTTTGGTATCCAGGAGGAAGTCGTAACGGTGATACCGGACGATCTTCCAAAACTCTTTTCGCCTCATCTAAGAATGGACATCGGTGGATGGCGTGATCGCCTTCACACAACATACAGGGTGATCTTGGTCTCCCTTTTCGTCCTTCACTCTCGCTAGTTGACGGATTGCAATCAACATGACTACCAGAGGTTGATGCTACCGGATTGTGCAACCTGGGGGACCAGTCCCTTAGTATCCAGGGAATACAAGGACAATCACGATGGAAGTGGGTCCCTTTGCAAATGACACATGGCGATTTAGGCCCGGTCGGTGCAGTGTGTGGATTTTTGTCAGATGTCTTTTGCTTGCCCCCAGTCGCCTTCGCCATAGGCCCCTTCTGCTTCTTTTCTTTCTTCTTCTTTTCCTTCTTCTCCATGGGAGGCTGACTTTTGCCGACTCTACCTTGTGAAGATGAAGGATCAGAGGAAGAAATGTAAGAAGTGGAAGGCTGGTGGGTAGCTCTAGATTGGTCTGACTGTTGATTCGACTGCTCAGGATTTGTGGCGATTTGAACTACATTAGTTGAAAAGAGCCATACAGGTAGGCCAATTGTCAATCCTGGAAGTGACAATGTGGCCATATGAGGCGCACCAACATCTCCCCAAGAGGAGAAGGGATTTGGACTTCCACCAAGGTTACTTCCTTGGTTGGTGGGCTCCATACTTTTCAACTGAAAGATCAACGTGGGAATAAGAGGTGATTATGTTCCGTTTAAAATAAATTTTATTAACGACGCTTTTAGACACAAACTTGCTTTTTCATGTTTTAAGAGTCGAGAAAAAGCTAAAGATGACTCTAGTCTCCTTCGATGTATTAACGAGCCCGAAGTGACAAATGCTCGGATGGACTTTTTCAGTTATAGAGTTTGAAAAAGGCCAAAAGAAACTTCTCTGGAGTTCTAGGCAGAGGGTGTGCCAAACTTTTCGCGAAACCACAGAATACGTTTTACGGTACGGGTGGTCGATCTTCGTGAATGCTGTGTTCACTGCATCGCGATCAGTAGGGCGGCCGACACGGCTTCCTATGGATAAAGGCTTTGTTCCTATAGGGGTCTCCCAATATATACGCGACGGTACGTGGGAGCACAAGTCTGTATTAGTGCCACCGACTCTCAGGAGGAATCACCCACCTTCGTAGAGATCGACAGTCACTATGTTTAACGACGCCGGAACACGTCTCTACCTAGACCTCTATTTGTTTGCGTTATGTTACAAAGCGTTGTTATGTAAATTGGATTTATTTTAATGTTGATCTTGCTTAGCAGTTTGCCTTTAAGGATCACCACGAGATGTATGTAACAAATTCCTGAATGCAGTCTAAGATGAGAAGTAAACTTTTCAATCTTTCAACTTTGAAAACCTTAACTACTGAGGGAAAAGAAAGGCAAATCTTTTCACACAGATCATAGAGCACACACTAAATGCAAATTTTTCCTAAATCGTCAAGCAAACAGTCAAATGCAAAATGCACAATGCATGTATTTTCTTTTCCCTTTCTTAATGTGGATGGGTTACAAAAAGAAAGTTGTTATATAACTTTGATTTCGATTTAAAGCGAAAGTAAACAAGCTTGTCCAAAATCAAAAGACACCTTAAGATTTACTTGTTTAATCACTGGAAATACATGAAATCAAACCATAATGACGAAAGTAAATGACTAATCAGCTATGGACAACAAACAAGCTAACTCTTCAGACCAGCAAAATGCCCAACACAGGTTCAGATCTAAGAGGCCAAAAGCAAGACTAGTTTACTCTTCGTTATGGGAAATTGTAAATGAATAAGAAATAAAAAAGAACAAGTACAATTTCGTTATATAACAGAGGCAGAATGATGGCAAGTAATATTGGTTTCAGAACAGGTGCAAGACTGGTAACTGGCAGCCAAATCAATAGTGAAAACAGGCAAGAAAAAGGGAGGAAACCCCAAATGCACTAGGCAAATTTGGGCCAACGCAGGTGCTGCACAGCCAGTCTGGCTCTCAGCGCAGGTAGCCCCTTCGAGACCTGCATTGCAAAGCAAGTAGCCTGTGTCCTACCTGCTTTGGAAAACGAAAGTTGCATTTTCTCAGTTTCCGGGTCAAAAAATGCACAGTTTTTGCTCAAATCAGAAGCAATCAATCAAGCACACTCAAAGGGATGATTAGGAAGATGAAAAGCTATCACTAAGAGCTTACAAGGATCCTTGTAGATTAGCTCTTCAAATCATGAACTTGCTCAGAAATGAGTCAGAGTAGCTGCCCTCTACTTCGCTTTTGATATAGTCAAAAGCTTTTCGATTTGGTACTCTCTTGTTCAGGAAATGAATAGCAAAATACTACAAACACAATCAAACGGATACGATCCCCAGCGAAGTCGCCAGTTTGTTGTAGGGAAAAGTATCCGACTCGGATGACCCTATCCCACTCTAAGGGTGATAGTTCCTTAGCAACAACTGTAAAACAAACTACTTAAGGTTTACTTCTTTATGAAAGCAAAAGAGAATGGAGAAATGCACTAACCGTTGCCTTGCGCTTAATGTCGAATCCAAACTCTTCTCTTTGGCCGCTTGCTCCTAGCTCCTTGTTCTTTTGCTTGCCCAGCTACAATGAGATCCTGCAAAATAACAAAGAAGGAAACTACAAGAGGCATGCAATCATAACTGGTTCATGGATTAGTGTAAACCAAACATGCAATCATCACAATATATTATTGAAACAAGAGCACATAGAAGAACCTCAATAGCTTTTATTAATGAAGAAGTAAAGGTTCTGAGAGTACTACAACCATTGAAGGCTCCAACCCAGCAACACCTCCCAGCAGAAAGAATTTCTCCTCTTCACCTCTCTCAAACAATCACCCAATAGTTCTATAGTGAAACCAACAGCATATCATTACTTTGCACAAAATTCCAGCCTCCTGAGCTCATAGGAGAGAGCTCAATATATAGATGAATTGAGAAAGGATGAGTCAGCTTGCAACTGATGTGTAGCTGCCTTGTGTCCTCTCTCTCTTCAGTTAATCTTTAGTTGATCTTCAGTTCTTGAGTCCACTTGGAGAACCTTGCTTCCACTTGGAGAAACAGAGCCTCTGACTCATCACAAGGCGAAATACCTGATCCAAGTGTCATTTTTGGAAGATTCCAGAGCAATGACTCAGTGTGCCACTTGTCCCACCTCGCTCAGCGCAGGTGGCCTTTGTTCCACTTGCTTTGCAACGCAGGTACACCATGGAGCAACTGAGTTTCAGCGCAGAAACCTAGTGGGGCACCTGCTTTGATTTCAGGATTGCTTGTTTTTGAGTGTTTTCAGGTGGAGAACTGATCTGAGAGATGTTGGTTTGCTGACCTTGTTCCTCTACGGGTAGGAACATCATGTTTAGGGGACTTTGGATCCCTTGGATTATTGACAATTCATGCTTGTTGCTGTGAGGCACAAATTTGTCTATAACAACACCGTTAGGGACAGAGCGGGCAGGTCCGCAGGTTTTGTACACAGAAGGTGCAGGACCGCAGGTGATAGTGAGAGAAAGTGCGAAACCAGAGTTACATTAATTTTTAATGTCTTTCTCTCATTTTCAAAGCTTGACTTGAAGAGCTAAGGTCTGAGACTTGCTTAGGAGGACAGTACAAGCGATGATAGACCCATACTGACTGCAAATAATCATGGTGACGATATTTTTGTGTAATAGATTGCCCCCTAAAGTGCGAATTCTGTAGTAGATGAGGATTTCTTATCATTTAGGAAGAGTGAAGTACTTTATCATTTCGAGGATCATCTTGTGGAGAACTTGGTTGGAACCTGTAAACACATTCAATGCAAGATATATATATGAGATCATATCATCGCTGAGGTAGGCATTCCCATACTTAGATCAAAAGTAACTAGAAAAATAACTACTGCTCTAATATAGGAATGATCTTGTAAAACATCACAAGTATAGACTCAGGTGGACACAGTATGGACGCAACCATCTGTTTATGAATAGTCCATTATATAATGAATACAAAATTCCTCGCAGCCCGGATTGTGGAAACTAGATCCAGGGTCTTCATTTCTACTTCCCGAAACAGTACGATTCTATCCATGCGAATGAATGTGTTGATGTCGAACATGGTAGAAACCACTTGATTACCAGTCAATGATGTAAACTGTTAACAAGTGTGAGAAAACCACCAGTGATGTCAATGGTTCTCAAAATACCCAGTACAATCAATGAGATGCGAATAAATGTGTTGATGTCGAACATGTCACGGAATCCTTTGATCGAAAGTCAATGATGTAAACTGTTGCCAAAGGTGAAAACCTGCCATTGAGGCATGCAGATCTCAAGGTACTGACGATTCCTAGATCATCTTTCTAGATAATGAGCTGAAGTCGATAGAAAGCGATCCGTCGTAGGCAAGCCCGCAACACGAAACCATAGATCAAGTTGAAGAAATTTAGTTGCAAGGAATGACTCAGGGATGGTCAAGATGGATGACAGATATTTTGCAGATGAATGGCTTATTGGCAGTGACCTCTTGAACACATAACGACACAACAGATGGCTTGGTGACAATTGACCCAAAGTTAATACCCAGAAATCGGCTTAAGACTTTCAATGTGGTTTGATCAACTGTTAGGCAAAGGATTTCCCAACCCAGGTGAATAAAAGTGTCGTGTTCAAGAGTGGTTACAAAGTATGACAAACAGGCTCATTTTTCTCTCTTTTCCCCCACCATTTCTGGCAAGTACCTCTTTATTTTTGACAAGCTTGAGGAAGATAACATTTTCTTGATTATAAGCTCATCCTTCGGATGAGTCCAACTTAGTTTAAATTCGAACCCTAAGAAGGAGTGGTTCGTTCCTGTTTGTAATTGAATAGGTCCTTTACTGTGAAATTTTAACGAGTCCAGTATAGGAGAAACTCGGCGTTTTTCAATTTTAGAGAGTCTGAAAAAACTTAAGAAGACTCCAAGGTTGACCTTTTCATAAACTTGTGTCTCCCAAGCCCGAAAAAGTATAAGATAATACTTGAGAGAACCACTTGATCTTTTACGACCAAGGAGTACTTTTTGTTATTAGTGCCCTTGACCCGAAAAAGTAAAAAGCGATCAATGACACGTCGTTTTATAACCAATATCGAATTTGAAACGACAAAAATCCGGCAATCTTTTCATGTTTTTACGGTCGGAAAAGAGCTGTAAGTGGACCGTCTTTTAATTCCATTTTAATGAGTTTAAAAGAAACACTCGGCGATCTTTTCATGTTTTAGGAGTCAGAAAAGAGCTTAAAGGTGACTCTAAATGTTTTTCCGTTGAAAATGATAGATTTCACCTGAATAATCCGTTATTCTGCAAAAAAACACAAACATTACTCATACCTATTTGAAATGGATAAAAATGTCACAAAATACCTTTTCAAAGTGAAACATAAACAAATTTGCAATTTATTTACTCAAAAAACTTATAAAAAGGGCCTTCATCAATTCATTTTTACTGTTTGAGTTTGGGTGAGAAAATAGTGCTTTTGCTCAGAAAACTTCCCATGAATATTGCGGAAAATCCAACCGTCGGAATCGAACGCCGTCTTCTCCAGGTAATCCACATCATCCCACTCTTCATTTTTAACCGTTTAATTTTTTGTTTTAGTCATTTATTTCATTTCTGGGAGGGTTTTTATGCATAAAACCCGCGCGCGAGGGCCCACAAGTTTACCACTGCTGGCCTGCGGACCCCGACTTTTCCTCCATTGGGAAAAAACTCGGGGTCCGCACCTTCCATGTAGACAAAGTGCGGTCCCACGCACTGTGTCTAACACGGAGGGTGCGGTCCCCGCTGCAAGGGTTTTTAACCCAAAAATTCTCAAAAATGGACCAATTGAAATAATTTCTAGCAATTTAATTTATCTTTATACTTGATGCAGAGAGTACATCATGCTAGATTGGCGTGAACGAGAGCATGAGGACGTGGATGCTACCGCATGGAATCATTACCCTTCACTTGATGCTTTGAGGGCATGCGGGTTGTACAAATTCTTGGCCATTCCTGGCATGAGGCCTCAGGTGGATTTCTTACAGTGGATGGTTGACAGATGGAGCGTACAGGACCAGTGCTTCTTCATTGGCGGCCACCAGCTCGAAATCGAGCTGGCGGACATATATTTCTTGACTGGTTTGCCTAAGAGAGGCGAAGACTTGACTCTGTTTGGGGCTAGGGCAGGTGGCCAGTCTGTCGATAGCCTCAGGCTAGAGTACTGCAACAGCCAGGCTAGAGACAAAGGGATAGACATAAAGACCATATCTCGTCCTGAGCTCATGGTGATTGCGTTTACTGTCACCAGACTTTGTGGAGCTGCCGCATTACATATTGCCACTGGATCCCAGATGCGTATGGCAGTTGATTGCTTCCGAGGCACCATCTTCAACTGGTGCGATGCTGTGTTGGCCAATGTGAAAGGCCAACTGACCAGGGCCAAGAACGGACGACTAAAGACCTTTGGTTATGGGGCTTTGGTCGTGAGTTTTGGCCTGGAGAGGGTTCCTATGCTGATCCCACAACACCTTATTGTTGGAGATGGGCTTCCTCAAGAGCCCAAACTGATGCGATGGGTCGCAGTTATGGCCCGTCACCCGCACCAGAGGACAGAGGTTGCTCGATTCAAACCTCAGTATTTCCAATGGCTGGAAAACCAGGTCTTTTCTATTCAGGACTTCCCTTACGCTAGGATAGATTTTCGTGGTGACCCAGATATGACTCTTCCACCAAGAGAGCAGTGGGATGAGTCAGGTAAAATCCTTTTCAACATTTTTCCTATTTTAATTTTTTTATATTATTTTTCCATCGTCTCAAAATTGATAGCAAAAATTTCAAATGCAGATGTGGGTCCACAGCGACCAGCCGCTCTCCGGCCTTATGAGAGGAAGCAACCAGTTGCACCCGCGCTAGCCCCACAGGACGAATCAGCAAAGGTTTTGGCCGAGTTGGAGGGTCATCTCGAGCGCTTGACAAGAGATATTCCTGAGACCACTATAGATGACATTCCTCATCGACTTCAGAGCTATGTGATTGGGGTCCCGGGACGTTTTAGGAGGTTCCTTTGCAAGGTGGCCCGTGCAGTGGTTTCTTATAGAGATCATCACCAGTGATAGGATGATCGCCTATTGTGGGCACATGTGACATTTTTGTTTTTTGTACTTATCATTTTTGTCGATCATAAGGTGTTTTTCAACCTATGATCGAGGACAATGTATTTTTTGACACACTCCTATATATATATCACTATTACCGGCTTATCTTGTAAATCATGTTATGGAATGGTTTTAAATTTACATGTATGATTATTGGAAATGTCTATTTAACATTCGAGAAGCAATTACATCTGCTAATGTATTTAAAGATCTTGGAATATGTTGATATTCAATATAATCAAATTCACGTTCCAAGAGATGCACTCTCAAAAATAATCTCAATAACACTGGATTTCTAATAGCATACACTCTATGAAGTTGTAATACAATGAATTCAGAATCTAACCTCACTATCAAACTCCGAAGCCCAAATGAAATAGATTCAGATAATAACTCAATCACTGCACTATACTCGGCAATGTTGTTCATTGTTTGACCGAGGCTTACCCCATGCATAGATACTAACTCATCAGAGGGCGAATAGATAACCCAAGCTGCGGAAGAGATGTTCCATGTATTACGACAAGCACCATCAGCAAAACCAATGTATGTTTGGAGAGGCATCGACATCTGCAATATCAAGAGTAAAACCAAGATAAGCAGGAATAATGACGAAAAAAACACTCTCTAAGCTAAGCACACTGTTTAAACTAAAACACACCAGCTAGAAAGAAAAACTATCCTAACTAAAAATCTCCATACCCATTCTTTTAAGCATAATACCTCTTCAAGTAAAGGCCATTTCTGGGTTTACCCAAAGAGTCCCCGTCAAAGTCTACCATTTCATAAGCCCGTTTGGCTAGCTTTCGCTTGACAACATAGGGACCATGCCACATAGGAACGAATTTTCCAGCGCCTAATTTATCATTAGCTTGATCATAAACTAAGACTAGATCTCCTTCCGAAAAATTTCGAGGGGTCACATTTCGATCATATTGAGCTTTCATGCATTTTACGTGAGTCTCGATCGCCAATGCAGCATCACGTCGATTCTCATCTAATTGAGGCAAGTATAATAAACACTTTTCCTCTTCGGAAGTGGCTGGAAGTAACTCGATGGCCATTTGCAGTGACGGGATTTCGCATTCAATGGGTAACACAGCTTCCAAACCATAGACTAGTTGGAAAGGAGTGAACCTTGTTGATGTTTTTACTAAAGTTCGGTGTGGAGCACTTGGAAGGTATGCTTTTTGACAAGCAATCTAGTGGTTTTTCAATAATATTTCTAACCTTTTCTGCATTATGAGTCTAAAGAATATAAGGGTTTTGATAAATTGTGTGAAAATGGACAAACGAAGCTCAATCACTAATAATTGATGTTTTCTATGTAGAAGGACGCGGAAACAGGGAATCATCGAGTAAAAACAAGAAGCGAAGGGAAAGTAACTGATGTCCCATCGACAGGGAACCGGATGCGGACAAGATCAAGTAAAATTAGAGCCGAATAGTCCAGGAAAAGAACGCAGGATACCGAGACGGAGAACACAAGAAAGGAAAGAGAAGAACTGAACGATTAGCGAATCCCTCAGGATCTTCGATCCTGAGGGATCGCTGCTTTAAGCTTATCTTTTGTATCTAGATATCTCCGTCATTTCTGTTATATCGTCATTTCTGTTATATAAAGGTACCACGCCATCGAGTGTGGGGGACGACTGTTGTTGTAATTACAAGCTTCAGAACAACTTTGATCATTAAGTTTTGTTAAGACCTGATTTTGTATACTTTTGTTAATGCAATCAATATAAAGGACTTGGTGTTCACTTCGTTTCTGCATCTGAAGTAACTTTAAGCAGTGTACCATTGGTAGCCAAGGGCCCAGCTCCGACAGTCACTTGTTGTTGTATCATAAGGTGATTTGCGTGGTTTGCTTATTTCTCTTGTTTCAGTAATCCGATATATCTTTTATATGATTGACTATGCTTCCTAATTAATATCTGAATCTGAATAAGTTCTTTAACCCACGTCTCTGTATTACACAAAGTGAATCTATTGGAATTGCATCCATTTCTATAGCAAGATATTGGTATGAATGTTATCATCATTAGATTCATATAAAAGGCTTGAAGATAATATCACTTTGTTTAGAAACATAGTCACATTATACATTACTCTCGGATTGCTACAGTAGTCTAGAACGTGTACATACATCGAAGTTTGCTGTTCCATTTGAGTTTGCTGTTCCAATTTATATGATTGACGTTTCCTGTTTATGTTAATTTGTTGTTCCATTTAATTACTGCTGTTCCATTTAATTACTGCTATTCCATTTGATTACTGTTGTTCCATTTTAGAATTGCTGTTCCATTTTACTTTCGCTAATCTGCCTTTATTGTTTTTGCGTGATAGCAGGCCTAAGGCTGTCGTGAGCCCAGCAAGACGCTGCCTAGCTCCCGGACCTATAAGTCCATGCTTTGGTTTTCTTTCTTTATCAGTTTCTAAAGGGAAGGGTTATTGTTTCCGTACCCTTGACTGATCAACTGCTTTGTGTGATTTTATCTTTTAAGTTGGTTTAGTTACAGCTTAGTGTTTGTTTCCTTTCAAATCATTAGAACGCTATACTACCGAGCATTACTTGGACAAAACAACCTCGGATTGAGTTACTCCTTGAAAGAACAAAACGATCCCGGATTGACTTAATAATGTGGAATAATTGGTGGTGTGAGAGACCCTAGTTATCGCTCTACATTTTGGCGCCGTTGCCGGGGAAGGGGTAATAGCCATTTGTCCTTTACAGAGTAGTGCGCAAATCTGCTAGGAGGGAGTTGGATTTTAAAAACGGAAGGTAAGAACCTGTGTACGGAGCATGTAAAAGCCCTGCTCCACCGTCCACTCTCTTAGTAGAATTGCTGGTTGATAGGATTTAGCAGTTTAATTGGAGTGCATGACTAAGCAGAAAAAGTTAGAGAAAGATCAAAAGCCTCCATCCAAAGCCAAGGGGCTGGTGACCCTTGGACGAACGACCTTTATAGACGAAATCTATAAGAAAGTCGACTCTCAGCCATCAGTAGGTTATAAGAAAGTCAATTCTAAACAGCCTACTAGTTCCCTTCAGGCCTCGGGATCACCATCTGAAGCTGTTGTTGAAGTGCACAGTGAAACAGAGGAGCAGGATTTTCAAGAAATTGAAAATTTGACTCCTGGACCATTGCACGAAGGGACCCAAAGTAACCTTTGTGAAGGAGAAGGAGAAATAGGGGAAATCGAGGAACCTAGATCTCCTATTGAATTAAACCAGCCTTTAAATAGCCCGGACAAGGGAAGCGCTGTAAAAATCCTTGTTGAAGGAATTCATTCACCGCAGACAGTTGGGGCCATTATCATCCCTGATCAAGGGAGTGGTGTCAAGACAATCCCTGTTAAGACTACCCCTCCTCAACCAAGGAACACTCTCTTGGAAATTCCTGAAGATTACTGGCATATATTCGATCCCATGGCGCAGATTCAGCCAAACACCCAGACCTCCACATTGCAATATCCGATAGTAGATTCTGCAGCAAATGAGCCCATGAAAGCCATCCCTCTCCAGCATATTCCCACATTTCATGGCCTTACATCAGAAGATCCGGACGCATTCTTGTTCGAATTTGATGTATTATGTAGAGGATACGATTACACCACCGATCCCCAGAAACTGAAATTGTTCCCCTCTACATTAAAAGGGGCTGCGTTAAGATGGTTTATGGGCTTAGGTGGTGGGGTTACTAACAATTGGGATCAAATGAAAGAAGCCTTTTTAAATAAATATCAAGATTACTGTAGGTCGAGAGAACTAAAAGATGAAATCTTTCAAATGTCAACCAGACCAAACGAAACCCTAGAAGAATATGTGGAACGTTTCCAATATAACTTGCAAAGATCCCCTTATGCATCGCTACCTCTGCCTGATAACGTGTTGAAAACTGCATTAATTAGAGGTATGAAAGAACAATGGATCGAAACGTTAAACATTATGGGGAAAGGAGAAATTTATCAGGAAAATTTTGTTGATATCATTGATCTGTGTATCAGGAGCTCAAGAGGCAGCACAAGGATAAAACCAGCGGAATATGATCGCTTCCCCAGAAATAACAGAACATCAACAGAGGGAGTAACACGGGTGGAACTTGGAAATTTGCTAGAAAATTTTAAAACTGATATCCTGGGAACATTAACTACACAACTTGACATTGTGCAGGCTAAACAGAAGCAAGCCGAGGCGGAGCAGAATCTAGCAGTTTTTTGCCCACGATGCAGGAAGAAACACAGCCACAAGGAATGCCCGCTGGATACAGTCCAAATATGTGCTATCTGTACCAAGGACCACCTGACCGAAAGCTTCCCTTCACTTCCTGGTTTGAAGGCAGTATACAAAGAAGCAGAAGAGGATCCAGAACCAGCATATTTTATTAACCAGCGTCGTCAATGGCAGCCTAGGCAATCAGGTATGTTTTCAGACCCCTCCTCTTCTTTTCAACCCCCACAGTTCAATACTCAGCAACAGAATATGTGGCAAAACCAGTCTCAACCCCCGTTTTCAAATTGGTCACCTCAAATGTTTCCTACTCTGAATCCTTGGATGTCCCAATTTGGTTGGCCAAGCTGCCCTTATCCTCCACCATATTGGCAGAATAATTCATATCCTCCGCAGTGGACCCCTTCCACTTCGCAAAGCTCATCCTGGCAGACAAGCTGGCCAAGATCGACATATCAGCCAGCAGGATCAATTCCGTTCCCTCAACCGACTCTGCCAGCCTTACAACAAAACCCCCAGCCTAATCTGAGACCGCAGCTCCCAGCCCAACCCAACCCTAATCCAAATAATAGACCAGTTCAATCTCTTCAAATTATAGAATCCTCAGAAATTGAATCTGATCTGCGGGAGTGCAACGATCTTCAGTTAAGATCTGGGCGAATAATAGAAACAGAGGGAGACAAAACAATTCGCATTGAAGATCAGTTACCAATAGAACAACCCCCACAACAGAAGGATGAAAACAAAGAGAAAAACAATAAACAAGCAAGTACATCCTCTCCTCCTTTCCCAGAACGATTAGTCATATCTCGACCTATACAATCTCCAGACTTCGACATTTTGGGAGAATTACAAAATTTGTATATAAAGATTCCATTCCTCCAAGCCATACAAGATATTCCTATATATGCAAAAAGCATAAAAGAATTGTGCATCAAAAAATCAAGGAGGAATACAAATACTAACCCCAGAGTCCAAGTAGTTGGTACTTTATCCGACCTATTATCAGGAAAAGAGGCACCTATCAAATATGAAGATCCCGGGAACCCAATTGTAACTGTCCAAATCTATGGCCAAACCCTGACTAACACTCTAGTTGACCTGGGAGCTGCAATCAACATTTTGACAGCCTCCACCTGCCAAAAGCTTGGCATCACGTCAGTAGAACCTACCTCTACTCTGTTAGAATTGGCAGATCGATCTGTAGTTCGACCAGAAGGTACTCTAAATGATGTCATGGTTTCCGTAGATTCCTGGGAATATCCCACAGATTTCCTGGTAATTAATCCTAAAACCCGACTAGATGGACATCCGTTAATCCTAGGCAGACCCTGGCTTGCTACTGCCGATGCCTACATTGGCTGCCGGCAGGGAAACATGACTATAACTAAAGGACCAGATGTTAAAAATTTAATTTTATATCCTCCAGCACAGCCAAGCCTGCCAATGATTAAAACTAACCCTTATCCTGTGTCATATCTTGCTAACAATATCAGATCTCCATTAACTATACAGAAGGCTTTAGACTTTAAAGATCAAACAGAAGACGACGCCATTAACAATTTTATTAGTCAAACTGAAGCTAGAACACATATGCAGTGTTTTATGATAGAAGCAGCATTTAACAGTGAGCTAGAAGAAGATCCTTTAAAAGATCCACATGACCAAACAATACCAGTAACTGTTGTTGCCAATAGCAAATTAGTGGAAATTGAACCTGGTAAAACTCTGAATATTAACGCCAACCTTACATCAGATCAAGAAATAAAGCTTGTTAATCTGTTACAAAAATACAAGGATGCATTTGCGTGGGATTATCCTGACATGAAGGGGATTGATCCTCAATTATGCACCCATCACATCTATATAGAGAAAGATGCAAGACCTGTCCGTCAGCCACAAAGAAGACTCAACCCTCACCTAAAAGAGATAGTAAAAGACGAACTTCAGAAGCTCTTAGATGTTAACTTTATTTACCCTATCTCTGACAGTAAATGGGTCTCTCCCCTTGTGGTGGTACCCAAGAAAAATGGAAAATGGAGGATTTGCGTGGATTACAGGGAGTTAAACAAGGCTACACAGAAGGATCACTTTCCCCTCCCATTTATAGACCAAGTATTGGACACGTTAGCAGGGAAGAAATTTTTCTCCTTCCTGGACGGCTTCAGTGGATATAACCAAATCCAAATTGCCCCTGAAGACCAGGATAAAACTACCTTTACGTGCCCCTGGGGAACGTTTGCCTATCGAGTATTACCCTTCGGCCTATGTAACGCCCCTGCTACATTTCAAAGGGCTATTCTCAGTATTTTTGCAAATCTAATAAACGATGGACTTGAGGTGTATATGGACAACTTCACACCGTATGGGGATGAATTTGATCCAGCTCTGGATACCCTGGAAAAAGTTCTACAACGTTGTATTTCTACCAGACTCTGCCTGAGCCACGAAAAGTGCTACTTGATGATGACGGAAGGGCTCATTCTAGGGCACTACATTTCAGCAGCTGGCATCCAGGTAGACCCTGCTAAAATTCAGATTCTTTTGCTCATCCCTACCCCCACTACTCAAACAGAGGTACATAGTTTCCTTGGATTTTCTGGATATTACAGACGGTTTATAGAACATTATTCACGAATTGCAGCACCTCTATATGCCTTAACTGGTAATGTTGATTTCTTGTGGACAGAGAAATGTGACCAGGCTTTTAAAGAATTAAAAAAGTTGCTGTCAATAGCTCCAGTCCTTCGAGGACCAAACTGGAATTTGCCATTCCAGATCTCATCTGATGCCTCGGATACAGCAATCGGTGCAGTCCTAGGACAAGAAGAGGATAAGAAGCCATACGCTATTTACTATATTAGCAAAAATTTATCCTCTGTCGAACTCAATTATACTGTTACTAAAAAGGAATTCCTGGCTGTAATTCATGCTGTAAATAAATTTAGGCATTATATTACAGGTTATCCTGTTGTGTTATATACAGATCATTCTGCTATCAAATATCTAGCAAACAAACCTGTCACGAATGCTAGAGTAACTCGATGGTTGATCCTGTTGCAGCAGTTCGACATCACAATTAAGGATCGACCCGGCAAGGAGAACCCTGTAGCCGACTTCCTCTCAAGAATACCCAAATCAATCGAAACAGCAGCAGTAGAAGATCAATTCCCTGATGAACATCTGTTTTCCATTGCCATTCGAACACCCTGGTATGCTGATGTCGCCAATTACCTTACAGTGGGTAAGTTACCAAAACACCTAACCCCTCAGGAACGAAAGAAAATTGTTCAAAAAAGCACTCGATTTTCGTGGATTGGAGACCATTTATTCCATACAGGGGCAGACATGCAAATCAGGAGGTGTATTCGAGAGGATGAGATCCTAGACATCTTAAAAGCTTGTCATAATGGACCATGCGGGGGGGACTTTGCCGACAAAAGAACAGCACATAAAGTACTACAGGTAGGATACTATTGGCCTACAATTTTTAAGGACGCGAAAAAGTTTGTACAAGCCTGTGACAGCTGCCAGCGAGCAGGAAAACCTGGTCAAGCTGATGAAATGCCTCTGAGACCACAAGTGGTTATTGAGCCATTTGAACGATGGGCTCTCGATTTCGTCGGGCCCATTAATCCACCATCAAACCAGAGGACATACATCCTGGTAGCAACAGACTATGTTACTAAATGGGTTGAGGCTGAATCATTAGCTAGGGCTACAGAAGATTCGGTAATACAATTTTTGTTCCATTTGTTTGTACGTTATGGACTTCCGAGAGAAGTAATTACAGATGGTGGACCACAATTTGTTGGAAATAAACTAGCTGCAACACTTAACAACTATCATATCCAACATAAGATCACTACTCCCTACCATCCGCAGGCAAATGGACAAGTAGAAAACAGTAACAAGATAATTGAATCAATCTTAACAAAGACTATCGCATGACACAGGCGTGATTGGGCTGCTCGGCTACCTGAAGCACTGTGGGCTTATAGAACCACATGGAGAAGTACGACAGGCTATTCACCTTATCAATTGGTGTTTGGGAAACAACCAATCTTTCCTATCGAATTTGAGATCCAAACACTACGAACTGCACAAGAGGTCGGCTTAGATATGAATGAGGCACAGATCAATCGACTATGAAAAATCAACGAATTGGATGAGATTAGGCTCTCTGCATTACAAAACGCAGCATTAATCCAACAGCAGCGAGCTAAGTGGCATGATGCACTTATAAAGAATAAAGTCTTCCATGAAGGAGACTGGGCTCTGTTATACGATTCTCGGTTCCAGGATTTCCCGGGGAAACTCCAGACTCGCTGGCTAGGACCATATGAGATCCAGAAGGTGCACGACAATGGGACCCTCACTCTGATCACAATTGACGGTTCTGGACATACGTTCAAAGTAAATGGCCACCGAGTTCGTCTCTATCGAAGACCTCTTACTCGGGAATCCTTTTGTCAACAGCTACAGCAAGATACTGATTTGGAGATCTTAGGAGAGGAAGCGAAATCTTCCTCACCTATAACTTAAGCAACTCGTTTTTCATAATTTGTACATAACATCCTGTACATATGTTCTTTTCATCTTTGTTTGTAGTATTTTTGTTACCTTATTTTGCACAGCACTTTTTGATTTTGCTGTTCCTTTTCAAAAGGAACAGCACTGGTTTGATTTTGCTGTTCCTTTTCAAAAGGAACAGCACTCGTGTGATTCTGCTGTTCCTTTTCAAAAGGAACAACACTTTTGGTGTTTTGCTGTTCCTTTGTGAAAAGGATCAGCACTTGGTGTTTTGCTGTTCCTTTGCGAAAAGGAACAACACTTTTTGCTTTGCTGTTCCTTTCCGAAAAGGAACAGCACTGCTGTTCCTTTGCGAAAAGGAACAACACTGCTGTTCCTTTGTGAAAAGGAACAACACTTTTTTCTTTGCTGTTCCTTTGCGAAAAGGAACAGCACTTTTTGCTTTGCTGTTCCTTTGCGAAAAGGAACAGCACTTTTTGCTTTGTTGTTCCTTTGCGAAAAGGAACAACACTTTTTTGCTTTGCTGTTCCTTTGCGAAAAGGAACAACACGTATGGATTTTTGTTGTTCCTTTGCGAAAAGGAACAACACTTTTGTGTTTTGGAATTTTTGCTGTCCTTTGCGAAAAGGAACATCACTTTTTTGCTTTGCTGTTCCTTTGCGAAAAGGAACAACACTCTTTGTGCTTTGCTGTTCCTTTGCAAAAAGGAACAGCACTCGTGTATTTCTTTTTCCAAGATACAGAATTTGGCTAATTCTGCTATTTCTTTTCCACAAGATAACTCATTTACATGCTTCTCTCAGAGAGGACACCATCAGAACCTTTCTGCTCCTATTGGGACGTTTTGCGATTATGCTCTCCTAAATCCTTTAAGATATAGCAATGACATTATGCAATGAACATAAAGCATGATATACCGAAACCAGCATATCATAAATCGCTACTATTTTAAGAGTCAGTATATATAAGAAGACAAGAGGAGGGACATTAACTTTCGTCTTCACTATCATTATCTTATTCCCGAACCGTGGTTTGGTAATTTTTATCATGTCGATCTCCCTAAAAACTTTCTTGATCATTACTGAGGAATATGAGCAAACGATTTATATCTGTCTGTTGGGATTGTAAGACTTCTTCCACCATTCCCCGCTCTTAAGGAGTGCGGAACCACCCTTATGTGTAATTGAACAAAGAAAAAGAGAAGTGTGCTGCAAAAGAAGAATAAAAGAAAAAATAAAAACAAGATATGAAATCGTCAAATGCAGGATAGGGGGTCTCATTCAGAGCCAGCCTACCATGATCATAAGGATGGAAGCGAAGTGGCATTCCCATTATGGCCACCACACCAGGGATATGGTCCAAAGGTAAAATAACAAGCAAACCTTGGAACAGGAGGTCTCATCACGAGCCGGCCTGACCACGTTTCGTGCCTACCTTGTGAATGGCATTATGGTTATCTGGTCACCAAGCCAGCATAATGGCCTGCATTTTGACAAAGCACTCTTCAGAAGATACACAAAGGATAATGGTTCCGGAGGGTGAGATAAACAACTTTGCCAAGGTTATGAACACCTGTTGGCAGCAGAGCTCTGTTAATGGCATTGGAGTCGTAATATTTTACACCAACAGGTATGATATTAAGTCTGTTTGTCTTTTATATCCTTTGCATGTATCATATGTCACACCCTGATATAATTATCGCATGAACATTATCACCAATCATGGCAACGGAATTGACAATGACTACTGGAGACTTGGTACAGTTGACAGATGTCCAACCCCTCGGTTCCTCATTATATCACACTGGCTTATCTAAAAAGCGATCCACTTTTCTGCCTCGGTTTCGGTACTCCATTGTCCTTTTACAACATGGCATAATTCTACCTGCTGTACTTTATGATTTGACTCCCGACTGGCTGCTGCTCCTCTCTTTGACAGCTGGGGGCAGCCTATCAGATCGTGGGGGGGGAGGTATCCTCATTACTCCAATGGTTACGTGGCTGCACACCATTCGGGAAAAATAATGGCACGATTTAACGGTATGATGATCTCATTCTACGGACTGCCATCCACGACCTTTCTCTTTGCTGCATGCTCTACGAAGATCCTTCGTAAAATTAGCATCGAGTATCCTCTCTACTTGGTAAATACTGCAAACAGTTGCTGTTTCATTCCTGAGTCTATTTCTGGAGTAAGCTATGGGCAGGAGGACAATCCGAAGTGAACCGCACAAGCTGACCGCGTCCGCTGCTGCCCGCGAAATTCTGGAAAATGCAGGATGGTTGAATTACTTCAACCGCCTGCAAGAATCGAATGAGGCTGTAGCGTTGGAATTCCTGCAAAATTTGTAGGAAAACCACTCTATAGTCGGAGGAAAGCGGATAGGAGTTACGGAGGACATTATCGCAGAAACCTCAGGATTACCAGCTGTTGGACCTAGATGGGAGCTGAAGAAGGAAAGACTGCAGAAAGTAATGGAAATTTTCCAAAGCGAAGGCCAAAGTCTGACAGTCAAAGGGAAAGGAGTTCTGCCGACAACACTGGGGGAACCCTGGACCGAGCTGGCGAAGATAGTGTAGAGCTATATCACCTGCGAAGGGAGAAAAGATGTGGTAAGGGCTCGTCACTTAAAACTTCTAGCTGTTTTAAAGGGAAAATGTTCTGTCAATCTCCCTGCCCTTTTAAATTTGTTATTACATGATGCGGCCCGAAGCCTGAAGAAGGCTCAGCACATAGATACGGTTGTTAGCCACCACGGACTGATTCGGCTAATAATAAGCCACAATCTTACCCAACAGCAAGGCACCTGGGAGGAATTGGTCGAAACAGTTAAAGAGGGACTGGCTGTACCACCCCCAAAATCTGAACGAACGTCTAGCACACCGGAACGTTCAGAAAAACATAAGAAGCCAGCAGCAGAAAAGCATGCTGTTTCAAAACGAAAGCAGTCCTCCAGCACGCCGGAACAATCAGAGAAATGTAAGAAGTCGGCGGCAGAAAAGCATGCTGTTTCGAAACGGAAGCAACCCTCCGATACGCCGGAACGACCAGAGGAACCTAGAGAACCTGTTGGCACTCCCAACCTGCCTGAAAGACCAAGGAAGTCAGCTCGATTGGTTCGAATACGGGGAAGGTTGGAAAAGATTCAGAAAACTGCGGCCCAACCAATTGAAATCGAGGACGAACCTCCGGAAGTGGAAGGTGAATTACCCGAAGGAAATACTGAGCAATCAGAGGCTGGAACTAACCAGCCAGAAGGAGGAATTGAAGAAGGACACGACCAATCTGAAGGAGAAGAGACCACCAAGCGAGACAATCAAGAAGAAGAAAACGCACAATCTATGGGTAGCCCATTGCAAGACCCTCCAGGAGAAGAGGAATTGGCAGCAGTTCTGGCCAATATGAGAGGATACGGCCAAGCCTCCAGTACAGGAGGCGTCCTTGATGGCCCCGCAGAAGAAGACTTACCCGAAGAAAGGCATGCAGAAGAGGCAGGGGAAGAAAACCTGCCTGGCTATGGTAATGAAGTAGAAGACATCAATCCGGGACAATCTGTCCCCAGGACGCCGGAAGATGTTCCAGGAGAGGAACAAGAAGTAAGATTGAAGGCCAAACCCTCTGTCGAGGCAAGGGAAATTGAAAAATTGAGAAAGAAGCAGCAGAGGATGCTGGGCACGATAGCCAGACTCCGGCAACAAATTAGAATGTTGAAAGCTAGTCTGAGAATACAAAAAACTGCAAGGAAAAGGAAGAGGACCACGACAGCAAGAACCCCGAGGGTTAGAGTTCGTTTTGATGGATGAAACCCCATCAGGAGACCTACTGTCGAGGAACAGTCTGCTGTTCCAAATGATAATGAGGAACAAGGTGTTGTTCCAATAGAAACTGTTGTTCCACCTGGCCCGGAGGAACGAATGGACATTCCAATGGAACAACAAGAGGCTCCGGTGGCAGGAAGACCACAACAACCCTTTGTTCGCATTAAAAAGGAAACGGATAGCAAATAGGTTCAAACAGAAGCACCTCCCTCGGGTGTAATTCGGGTCCGAAATTCCAAACAACGTAATAAGAAGGTCCAGGTTAAACTTCCAGCTTCTACGGCTGTGTGGAAGAAAGACCCAAAAACCAGAACCTTGCATAAAATGATGAAGGAAGCCCAGCAGGAGGCCGAGCAGTTGCGAGAACAGACGGTCCCCAAGGAAAGATATGAAGAGCTCCAACAGCAACTTCGAAACATCAGTCAGTCTGAGAGCGAGGCCTTTGAAGGATGGCAGAAGGAGCAGGAAAAGGTTGCTAAGGTAACTCGTCGACTAGATAGTGTTGTTAATCAGATGGACACCCTGTGTTCCTTGTATACTGATGTTTTGACTTGTAGAGCCCCTGCTAAAAATTATGCTTTGTTTTTGCTTGAACGATATTTGAGATTAAAAATAAAAGTTGTTAGGGCAGGAGCACCTATCCATATCAACATTGTTAATGATTTTATAGACTACTGCAAGCACTATGGAGTTAAAGTTCAAAGGTTGTTATGTGAATTTTACCTGCACAATCTTGTCTTAGACCAGTGTTGTGGGGAAAAGTATCCGATGCGGATGACCCTATCCCTACTCTAAAGGTGACAGTCTTTAGCAACAACTGAAAGTAAAGTTTTGATGATTTCCTTTATGAAAGTACAGAGAGAATGAAGAAAGATTAACCAACCTGGTGTCTTTCGCTTAGTCGATCCTTATCCTCTCTCTTTGTCTCTTGTTCCCAGCTCCTTGCTCTCTTTGCCGGTCCAGCTACACACAGATCCTGCACAAACAAGAGAGCAAACTACAAGATACATGTACTCATAACTGAAGCATGGATTAGGATGAATCAAATATACATGTAAATACAATACATCAATGCAATACAAGTATATAGGAGAACATGCAAAACTTTATTGATAGAAGTAACAGGGTTCTGAGAAGGTTACAACCAATGATGGCTCCAATCCAGCAGCACCTCCCCAGCAGCAAGAACTCTCCTCTTCACCTCTAGTAAAACAATCACCCAATAGCTCTAACTGTAAACCAACAGCACCTCCTTGCTTTACACAAAATTCCAGCCTCCTTAGACCTCATAGAAGAGCTCTATATATAGGAGAGAAGAAGAGAGGATGAGTCAGCTTGAGACTGACATGAAGCTGCCTTGTGTCCTCTCCCTCTTCAGTTAATCTTCAGTTCTTGAGTCCACTTGGAGATCCTTGCTTACACATGGTGATCAAGTTCCTCTTACTCATCACAGGGCGAATCTCATGAACCAAGTGTCAGTTAGGAAGCTTCCTGGGCAGTTGACACCTTGCAGGATGACTGTGCCACTTGGCCAATCTCGCCCAGCGCAGGTAGCCTTCATTAATCTTGACTTCCAGCGCAGGTACAAGGAGGGACAGTTGCATTCCAGCGCAGAAGCTCAGTGGAGCAGCTGACATGATCCAAAATAAGCCTGTTTTGAAGTGTTTTCAGGTGGAGAACTGATTGGAAGTGCTGTTGTTTGATGACCTTGTTCTTTTAGGGGTAAGAACAACATGTTTAGGGACTGAGGATCCCTGTGATTATTGACATTTCATGCTCCATGATGCGAGGCACAAAAATGTCTATAACAGTTGCCCCCTAAAGTATGAGGCCGTTTATCGGGTGAAATGCTTTATCTAGAGGGTCCGAAGTTCATTCCAGTGCTGAGGAGGCGCCCTGTAATACAATACAATACAATACATTATTTTTCATTCTATTTTCATGATCTAGCTGAGGCGGGCATTCCCATGCTCAGCTTTTATAAATACATTTTGGTACATATGACAGACGATCGTCTGAAGGTAGACTGATAATTTTCTGCTGAAATTATCATCCTTTGAATAGGATGATCATCTGTTGCAATGATGTACATGACAAATGCTTTTATATTTCCTGAATATATATCGCAGCCCGGATGGATGAAACTAGATCCGGGGTCTTCAAACTCGTTCGATCTTCACTCTAAGTACAAATCGATCCATGTGAGAATTGCGCTGAAGTCGAACATGGAAAGACATCGCTTGATTACCGGTCAATAATGAAAACCGTTAACAAGCGCGAGAGGAATCACCAATAATGACGATGACCCTCAAGGTACTGCAGTACAATTCACGTGGCGTGAATAAAGGACTTGGCGTCGAACGCCACGCAAAATCTTCTGGTCGAAGGTCATTGATGTATACCTGTCGCCGGAAGTGAGAAACTTGCCATTGAGGCATGCAAGCTTCAAAGTACTGATGGGGGTGTTCCTAGATCAACTTCTTGGATAATGAGCTGAAGTCGACAAGAAGCGATCCGTCAAAGGAGGGCCTTAATGAATCCCACAGCAATGACACGGAACGGAGCTAATGACTTTAGTGGAGGTGAAAACAAACTGTGACATATGATTCAGGGTGGCGATCATGAATGGATGAAGGATAATGTATGGCAGTGGATGGGACACGGTTGACACTTTCAGAATGACCCCTCTTGAACATATAACAACACTGATGCGATGGATCGGTAGCATTACCCCAAATGTGGATGGTTTGGCGAGGACCATGGTGATGAGACCGGTGAATGAAACAACCCAACCCGATGTGGTACGGAGGAAAAGTGTCATGTTCAAGAGTGACTTTCTACCATTAAACTTTGATGTTCTCCCAATTTTTCCCCAGTCATTTCTGACCAGTACCTCTTTATTTTTGTCAAGCTTGAGGAGGATAACATATGCTTGTTCTATAACCTGCCCTTCGAGCAAGCCCATCGCTATGATTTAACGAGCCTAGCGATAGGGAAACTCGTTCTCGTCTAAAGACAAGTTTGTCGCTATTTAATCATTTTAACGGGTCTAACGACAAAGAAAACTCGGTCCTTTTCATTTTTAGAGAGTCTGAAAAGGTACGGAAAGTCAACTCCATAATTCCTTTTTCGTCAGCAAATCCCTTAAGTCCGAAAAAGTATAAAACAATACAGAAGGGATGGCTGTTCGGTACTTTTAACGAGCCGAACAAGACAAGCGCTCGATCCTTTTGTGCAATAATCCCTCAGGTCCAAAAAGATTAAAATTTAGAGGAGGGATAGCGTTCCGGTCATTTAACGAGCTGGAAGGCCAAAACTCGGCAAACTTTTCATATTTTACGAGTCAGTGAAAAGAGCTGAAAGAAGACTCGTCTTTTGAGGAACGAGTGATAAACAGGGATAGCAATTGATTCCAGGTACAAATTGGAATTTTCCAATCACGGCAGTGTCGCAAGGATGGCTAGGTGAAATCACTCTTCGCAGCTGTTTCTCAAAAAGAGGTAAACACACAAATGGAAGTGAATGATCGGCCAAATGAACAGTGGAGGTGATGGATGAAAACACGATCAAGGTTCTTATGGCTAATGAATTTACGATCTCAAAAGGTTATTTACCGGTTCATTTTTTCATGAGCTTGAACTCTGGGGGAAACTTTTGCTCACACTTTTCTATTTTTTAACGAGCATAAATTCAGTCATAAAACTGCTCGAATTTGCGTTTATTTTTTAACGAGCATGAACTATATGCTAAAACTGCTCGATATACCAGTCATAAAAAGAACGCCTCCCGTAAGGACCAATTTTTATAGAGCTTATGCCTTACCACAGCTATGCTCACTTTTGGAAAATTTTACTTTTGCCCCACAGGCTTCTTTCATGCAAGTTTGGAAACAGCTAATCTTAAAACCAGATAAATAACCGCCCCTAGCTTGCACTCCAGAAGGTTTGCATGCCCCCAGGTATAGGATAGAATTTCGAGGCTGCCCCTCCTCTCCCCTACCTCTGCTTTTCTTTGGGTGTTCACAGTTACTTGTCATCTTGCCAATCTAATGTTAACGATACTTGTCTTCTCGTTATTCTAAGGGGTCTTACGCAGTACTCAGGCTTCCCGTCGGCCCACTTTTAACAAACAGCTATTTGTGACAATGGAAGAACACTACTCAAAGATAAAACATTGGTATTATTGAGGGAGGCTTGCCTCTTTCTTATTATTCCAAAGACGGTTCGATTTGCTGCCGCAAATCAATCTCTTTCTTTGGCGGTGTCTATCATTGGGTTGTCCAAAGATGGTTACCCTCTGTCACAACAATATAGTCCCCTACTTTGTAGGCTGCCCCTGCTTATCCTTCAAAACATATGTTTTAATGGGCGAGGCTTGAATTCAAAGATGGTTACTATTCGTCGCGATAAGGGAATTCCTACTTGGGCATCGCCCACTTTTTTAGACAAAGGTGAATGACTCTTTTGCCAAACACATAACTTTAACAAAAGAACACTATTCCAGAACAACCCCACTTCCTTCCACGGACGGGGTACGGACTAGTCATATTCTTCTGCGGAAATTCTTCCTTATACCCGGGGTTTCTTCTGCCCGAAGCAGACCAGGGTGCATGCCCCCTGGGTTCCAGTGTTTCTTTCCGAATCACTCGCACTCATCGGGAAGAAGGACTGGGGGTGGAGGCGAATCTTGAGTGAACAGACCATTTAGGAATGGTATTTGACTATTTGCGATGCGAGATCCCGGAAACGAAAGTTGGTCTACGAGCTTGACCACCCTTCCTTCGTGTGGAAAACACATTACTCTAAAGAGTGAGGAGACTATCGCTCCCATGCAATAAATATAGTCCCGCCCAAGGAGTAGGTTATAATCCAAAGGTCCTTGGACGACCATCACGTTCATCTCGACGGTCTTCCCTTTCAATGTAACAGGTACATTGGGGAGGATCCCTAATGGTCGACTGGTTCCTTTATCAAAACCTGAGAGATTTCTCAACTCAGGTAAAAGCGCTGGGGAACCCAGTGCTTTCCAAGCAACAGAGGAAAGGATACTCACAGACGCCCTTTCATCAATGATAGTACCAGCCATGATCATTCTATAGATCTGGACAATGATTCTGAATGGTACACTGGCTGGTAACCGGGGTCTGCCTAGTTGATTCCAATCAAAGGATACAACCAGGTTGCTTGGTGGTGGGACCGAATATACGGCCGGATATGACTCTGATGATGTTCCTTCCTGCGATAAAGGAATGGGCGCATTGCCCTGACGCTCATCCGAGTCAGTGCTGATGAAAAGAACCTGGATGGTGTCATCCTTATTCTCTTCAGTGAGGGTGTCGCATGAAGACGACTCTTCGGCGACGGTGTCATTTGAAGACGGGCCTTCAATGACGGAGTCATTGGACGATAGAACCTCTGAAGGAAGAACCGGGTCAACTGCCGTTTCGACCTTTAGACTTTCGTCTGGTCTGGATTCAGTAGGTTCATTCTCAATGACCGACACTTCAGCTGACCACTTGAGCGGGCCAGCTGGATTTTCAACTATCGAGGGATTAGGCACGAGGTTTTGGTATCCAGGAGGAAGTCGTAACGGTGATACCAGACGATCTTCCAAAACTCTCTTTGCCTCATCTAAGAATGGACATTTGTGGATGGCATGATTGCCTTCACACAATAGACAGGGTGATCTTGGTCCCCTTCTTCGTCCTTCACTCTCATTAGTCGACGGATTGCAATCAACATGACAACCAGAGGTTGATGCTACCGGATTGTGCAACCTTGGGGACCAGTCCCTTAGTATCCGGGGAATACAAGGACAATCACGATGGAAGTGGATCCCTTTGCAAATGACACATGGCGATTTAGGCCCGGTCGGTGCAGTGTGTGGGTTTTTGTCAGCTTTCTTCTGCTTGCCCCCAGTCGCCTTCGCCAGAGGCTCCTTCTGCTTCTTTTCTCTCTTCTTCTTTTCCTTCTTCTCCTTGGGAGGCTGACTTTTGCCAGTTCTACCTTGGGAAGATGAAGGATCAGAGGAAGTATCATAAGAAGTGGAAGGCTGGTGGGTAGTTCTAGATTGTTCTGACTATTGATTCGACTGCTCAGGATTAGTCGCGATCTGGACTACATTAGTTGAAAAGAGCCATACAGGGAGGCCGATTGTCAATCCTGGAAGTGACAATGTAGCCATATGAGGCGCACCAACATCTCCCCAAGAGGAGAAGGGATTTGGACTTCCGCCAAGGTTACTTCCTTGGTTGGTGGGCTCCATACTTTTCAACTGAAAGATCAACGTGGGAATAATAGGTGATTATGTTCCGCTTAAAATAAATTTTATTAACGACGCTTTTAGACACAAACTTGCTTTTTCATGTTTTAAGAGTCGAGAAAAAGCTAAAGATGACTCTAGTCGCCTTCGATGTATTAACGAGCCCGAAGTGACAAATGCTCGGTTGGACTTTTTCAGTTATAGAGTTTGAAAAAGGCCAAAAGAAACTGCTCTGGAGATCTAGGCAGAGGGTGTGCCAAACCTTTCGCGAAACCACAGAATACGTTTTACGGTACGGGTGGTCGATCTTCGTGAATGCTGTGTTCACTGCATCGCGATCAGTAGGGCGGTCGACACGGCTTCCTAAGGATAAAGGATAAAAGCCTATAGGGGTCTCCCAATATACGCGACGGTACGCGGGAGCTCAAGTCCGTATTAGTGCCACCGACTCTCAGGAGGAATCACCCACCTTCGTAGAGATCGACAGTCACTATGTTTAACGATGCCGGAACACGTCTCTACCTAGACCTCTAGATGTTTGCGTTAAATTCCAAAGCGTTGTTATGTAAATTGAGTTTATTTTAATGTTGATCTTTCTTAACAGTTTGCCTTTCAGGTTCGCCACGAGATGTATATATACAACTTCCTATATGCAATCTAAGAATGAGAAGCAAATCTTTTCAATCTTTCAACTTTGAAAACCTTAATCTACTTGAGGGAAAAGAAAGACACAACTTTTTCCACAGATCAAAGAACACACACTAAAATGCACATCTTCCTAAATCGTCAAGCATACAGTCAAATGCAAAATGCACAATGCATGTATTTCTTTTCGTTATCCTTAATGTTGATGCTAGACAGAAAGGAAACTGTTGTATAATTTTGAATCTAATTTCAAGTAGAAATAAACAAGCTTGTCCACAATCAAAAAGACACCTTATGATAGACTTGTTTAAAACACAGGAAATGTATAGATTCAAACCATGAAATGAAAAGCAAACAAAACTCAAACAGCCATGAACAGTAATAAAACTAGCTCTTAAGATCACAAAGACACTTTTACAGTTCAGGATCTAAGAGGTCACAACTATACTGGTTCGCTTTTCACAATGGGAAACTGTAACTGAAACAAGAAATACTGAAAGAACATTCACAGTTTCATCACACAACTGAGGCGGAATAATGTCAAGGAGAAGTGGTCTATAGCAAGTACAATGACCAGCAAGAAATCAGCTAAAAAACAGTGAAAACAGGGCCAAGACACAAAGGGAAAGCTGAGCAAGACAATGGCTAACTGGACCAGCGCAGGTTCTAGTCTGCCAGTTTGACTCTCAGCGCAGTTCCCGAAGGGAGCACCTGCGCTGTAATGCAGACTGCCTGTGGACAGCCTGCACTGACACACGAGAGTTGCGTCTGCAAAGAATTCCGGGTCATAAAAAGCTCAAAAATGCACTGTTTTTGCTGAAATAAAAAGCTATAGGTCAAGTACAGGCTAAGGGATGATCAAGAGGATGAAGATCTATCACAAAGAGTAAAGAGTCTTTTGTAGATTAGCTCTTTAAATCTTGAATTTGCTCAGCAAATGAGCAAGAGTAGCAGTCCCTCTACTTCGCTTTTGATATAGTCAAAAGCTTTTCGATTTGGTACTCTTTTCTTCAAGAAATGAATAGCAAAATACTACAAACACCAACAAGATACTAGGCTCCCCAGCGGAGTCGCCAGTTTGTTGTGGGGAAAAGTATCCGATGCGGATGACCCTATCCCTACTCTAAAGGTGACAGTCTTTAGCAACAACTGAAAGTAAAGTTTTGATGATTTCCTTTATGAAAGTACAGAGAGAATGAAGAAAGATTAACCAACCTGGTGTCTTTCGCTTAGTCGATCCTTATCCTCTCTCTTTGTCTCTTGTTCCCAGCTCCTTGCTCTCTTTGTCGGTCCAGCTACACACAGATCCTGCACAAACAAGAGAGCAAACTACAAGATACATGTACTCATAACTGAAGCATGGATTAGGATGAATCAAATATACATGTAAATACAATACATCAATGCAATACAAGTATATAGGAGAACATGCAAAACTTTATTGATAGAAGTAACAGGGTTCTGAGAAGGTTACAACCAATGATGGCTCCAATCCAGCAGCACCTCCCCAGCAGCAAGAACTCTCCTCTTCACCTCTAGTAAAACAATCACCCAATAGCTCTAACTGTAAACCAACAGCACCTCCTTGCTTTACACAAAATTCCAGCCTCCTTAGACCTCATAGAAGAGCTCTATATATAGGAGAGAAGAAGAGAGGATGAGTCAGCTTGAGACTGACATGAAGCTGCCTTGTGTCCTCTCCCTCTTCAGTTAATCTTCAGTTCTTGAGTCCACTTGGAGATCCTTGCTTACACATGGTGATCAAGTTCCTCTTACTCATCACAGGGCGAATCTCATGAACCAAGTGTCAGTTTGGAAGCTTCCTGGGCAGTTGACACCTTGCAGGATGACTGTGCCACTTGGCCAATCTCGCCCAGCGCAGGTAGCCTTCATTAATCTTGACTTCCAGCGCAGGTACAAGGAGGGACAGTTGCATTCCAGCGCAGAAGCTCAGTGGAGCAGCTGACATGATCCAAAATAAGCCTGTTTTGAAGTGTTTTCAGGTGGAGAACTGATTGGAAGTGCTGTTGTTTGATGACCTTGTTCTTTTAGGGGTAAGAACAACATGTTTAGGGACTGAGGATCCCTGTGATTATTGACATTTCATGCTCCATGATGCGAGGCACAAAAATGTCTATAACAACCAGGAAACTGATTTGAATCCTGGCCCTTTCGTTGGCGATATACAATTCCAAGCCTTTATCTCATTTGGGGTGAATCAGTTAAAATGGCTTAAAGCTTACAACATCTTCCAGAGGCAAGAGAATAGTTTAGACCTATGGGTACGAGCTGAACCTAGGGACCCAACAACATTATGGAGAGAGCATAGGAGTGTTATGAGGATCCCAGGTGTCATGAAGATATTAGGTCCCATGCATGGAGACTTGATCCGAAATGGTCTGGAGTATTTCCTGACTATTAAAGACCATGCCCTCCATGCTGCAAAGTTTCGCTACCGAACCTCTAACCCAAACATCCAGCTCAGGGAACCCTTTAACTTTGAGAATTTTGAATTGGCTGCCAGTCGATTGAGTCTCTATGGGGAACGGATTCTGCGAGCAGGACCATTATGGTTGGGGTATCGGTTTCGCAGCCCAATTATTTGGCATCCTGCACCTGGATATCAGGCCCTATATGAGATGCCTGTAGATGAGTTAGATCAGTTCTTTGACCATCTAGTTGCTAATCATGGTTGTCGACCTCTTCGTGAGATCCCTTCTCCGGCCTACTCTCTCACAGCCTTGCATGTCAATTATAACGTTTTCATGAGGACATGAAACAGGGTAAGCAGGAGGGTGTGTGGAGCACTTGGAAGGTATGCTTTTTGACAAGCAATCTAGTGGTTTTTCAATAATATTTCTAACCTTTTCTGCATTATGAGTCTAAAGAATATAAGGGTTTTGATAAATTGTGTGAAAATGGACAAACGAAGCTCAATCACTAATAATTGATGTTTTCTATGCAGAAGGACGCGGAAACAGGGAATCATCGAGTAAAAACAAGAAGCGAAGGGAAAGTAACTGCTGTCCCGTCGACAGGGAACCAGATGCGGACAAGATCAAGTAAAATTAGAGCCGAATAGTCCAGGAAAAGAATGTAGGATACCGAGACGGAGAACGCAAGAAAGGAAAGAGAAGAACTGAACGATTGCTTTAAGCTTATCTTTTGTATCTAGATATCTCCTTCATTTCTGTTATATAAAGGTACCACACCATCGAGCGTGGGGGACGACTGTTGTTGTAATTACAAGCTTCAGAACAACTTTGATCATTAAGTTTTGTTAAGACCTGATTTTGTATACTTTTGTTAATGCAATCAATATAAAGGACTTGGTGTTCACTTCGTTTCTGCATCTGAAGTAACTTTAAGCAGTGTACCATTGGTAGCCAAGGGCCCAGCTCCGACGGTCACTTGCTGTTGTATCATACGGTGATTTGTGTGGTTTGCTTATTTCTCTTGTTTCAGTAATCCGATATATCTTTTATATGATAGACTATGCTTCCTAATTAATATCTGAATCTGAATAAGTTCTTTAACCCACGTCTCTGTATTACACAAAGTGAATCTATTGGAATTTCATCCATTTCTATAGCAAGATATTGGTATGAATGTTATCATCATTAGATTCATATAAAAGGCTTGAAGATAATATCACTTTGTTTAGAAACATAGTCACATTATACATTACTCTCGGATTGCTACAGTAGTCTAGAACGTGTACATACATCGAAGTTTGCTGTTCCATTTGAGTTTGCTGTTCCAATTTATATGATTGACGTTTCCTGTTTATGTTAATTTGCTGTTCCATTTAATTACTGCTGTTCCATTTAATTACTTCTATTCCATTTGATTACTGCTGTTCCATTTTAGAATTGTTGTTCCATTTTACTTTCGCTAATCTGCCTTTATTGTTTTTGCGTGATAGCAGGCCTAAGGCTGTCGTGAGCCCAACAAGACGCTGCCTAGCTCCCAGACCTATAAGTCCATGCTTTGGTTTTCTTTCTTTATCAGTTTCTAAAGGGAAGGGTTATTGTTTCCGTACCCTTGACTGATGAACTACTTTGTGTGATTTTATCTTTTAAGTTGGTTTAATTACAGCTTAGTGTTTGTTTCCTTTCAAATCATTAGAACGCTATACTACCGAGCATTACTTGGACAAAATAGCCTCGGATTGAGTTACTCCTTGAAAGAACAAAACGATCCCGGATTGACTTAATAATGTGGAATAATTGGTGGTGTGAGAGACCCTAGTTATCGCTCTACATTCGGTACGCCCAAAGCGCTGAAAATAGCATGTTGTGCCAATTCAACCAATGAATCCCAATGATTCGTCGGATCATGATAACTAAAACTTTCTTGATGGATTCAACCAGACCATTCGCTTGCGGATAATAAGGGGTTGAACTATCGTGACGTAAACCAAGCTGGCCTGTAAGTTCGGTCATCATAACGTTTCGAAAATGGCACCCATGATCAGTGATTATCGCTTGCGGGACACCAAACCTAGCAATTATATGATTGAACAAAAAAATTGCAGCTGTCTTGCCATCTGCCTCAAATGTAGGCATCGCCTCGGCCCACTTAGTAAAATAATCTACCGCAAGGATGATATACGCATGCCCCTCGGCCAAGTGAGGGTTACATGTAATAAAATCGATACCCCATTTGGCAAAAGTACCAACGGCAATTATAAGGTGGAGAGAAGCAGGTGGAGCACGCACCTTACGATCAAAAATTTGGCAGTTGTGGCATTTTCGGACCGCCGTAATACAATCTTTAAATAAAGACGGCCAGAAGTAGCCAGCGCGCAATATCTTTTGGGCTGTGGCAAACCCAGACATATGACCGCCACATGCTCCAGAGTGACAATCATTTAGAACCCTTTCAGCTTCCTTATGAGTTAAGCAACGTCGAAAAACAGAGTCCGCCCCACGGCGATAAAGAGTATCTCCAATAATCCTGAATTGTTGGGACTGGAATCGAATTTTTCGACGTTCTGACCTTGAAATTTCTGGCCGAAAGGATTGGGTCTGGAGATAAACAATGATATCCCCATACCACGGATCTAAAGTGCTGATTAGAAACAAGGATTCATCCGCAATGGGCTCCTCCGCCACAGTTTCCGTGTCAGCACGCAAGAAGTCACACATTAACTCCGCAAAAACTAAAGATTTCTTAGACTTAGATTTCTCAAATTCCAAGTCGAACTCCTGCAAGATAACGATCCATTTAGAGTACTTGCCCCCTAGCAATTGCTTGGTCAAAATGTAGATCATAGGGTTGCAATCCGAAATTACTGTAGTTTTACGTAGTAAAATGTAGTGACGAAAACGTTGGACAGCTTGAACAGCTGCCAATGCCAATTTCTCCACATGTGAGTATTTTAGCTCAGTTGGATTTAAAGTTCGACTAAGGTAATATATCACATGTTCAGTTCCAAATTCATCTTCCTGAACTAAGACCATTCCAATGGTGGAATGAGAGGCACCGAGATATAAGAAGTAATCCTGGTTGTACTTGGGAGGATGCAACAACGGTGCATGGGTCAACACGTGTTTGAGTGCATCAAAAGATTTCTGAGCTATCTCGTCCCAATAGAATGGAGTATTTTGCTTCAACAACCGGGTAAAACCCTTTGTAACCTCGGCATAGTTAGGAATGAATCGTCGTAAAAAGTTTGCTTTCCCCTGCAAACTTTGGAGTTGGGGAAGACTCGAAGGAGGAGGCAATTTGATGATAGCTTTGACCTTCGAGGGATCAACGCGAATGCCGGCTTTCGAAACTACAAACCCCAGCAATCGACTCATTTCTATACAGAAGACACATTTGTGTGGGTTCAATCGAATACGATAATGCCTACACCTCATAAAGATTGCTCGTAAATGGACGAGGTCATCAGCTCGATGTAATGAATGAGCAGGCAAGTCATCGAGATAGGGTTGCACAATGTGCTTGATGTCATGAAACACATAAGACATCGCCCTTTGAAAAGTTGCTCTGGCATTCTTAAGCCCAAAAGGTAACTTGCAATAAGAAAATGTCCCCCATGGACAAATGAAATCCGTTTTTGGTTGATCGGCAGGTAGAATATTGATTTGATTGTATCCGGAAAAACCGTCCATGAAGGAGAATATTTCGCTGTCGGCACAATCATCAATGATTTGATCGATATAGGGAGTTGGGTAATTTTCCTTTGGACAGGCTCGATTAATGTCCCTATAGTCGATGCATATTCTTATTGTTCCCTGCTTTTTGTTAACCGGAACAATATTCGATACCCAATCCATTAACGGGATTGGATAAATGAAACCTGCTTTCAATAGTTTTTCAACTTCTGCTTTAATTGTAGCAGCTTTTCGTGGGTGAATCTGATGCAAACGTTGTCGGACAGGTTTAGCATCCGGGTAAGTCTTGATCTCATGAACAACAATCGCGGGATCAATTCTTGGCATTTCCTCATAGGACCAGGCAAACACATTGCGGAATTCTTGAAATAGCGCCTTATATATTTGAATTTTGTCATCTGTACACGAGGCACCTATATGAATGTTCTCAACAATTCCGGGCTTAACCGAAATGTCAATAGGAATAGTTCGAGAGATGTTTCCCAAATTTAACTCTGAATCGGGATGTTTCATTGGATTTTGAGGTTCCTTGACATATTCAGTTGTAAAAATTGATGAGAAATCATTTTCAAAACGATCATTCTCGGGTAAAAACGAAGATCTGTGATGGAGATCTTCCCATGGTAAATCATCTACACATAGGATTTCGCAAATTTTCTCGTCAGAGTGAACAAGTTCAGAAAATGTGATTAAATCTGAGGTTGATGTGAAAAGTGATTCCTCACGGACCACATTCATTAAGTCATTTTCGGTTGAAGATGGGTTGGCAAAAGACTGCACGGCTTCATAGGCAATTTCATATGGACTCAAAGGCATGGCATTACCAAATGAGTCTATCTCAGATTCGGAAGGAATGATCCAAGGATCATCATAAACAATGGTGTCGGATGTAATCATATGAATGGTTGCAAATGAAGATGATGCGTTGATTGGAGGAAAAGGAAAAGTTCCCACTAAACCGACATCTTTAATTAGTCCTACTCCAACATCCTTATATGGGATAGTCGTTTTACTGACATGCTGAATACTCTCAGAAGAGGCTGGGTCAGATGAAACTTTATTACTCGAAAGACCGATGAAACGACCGCTGTCATAGCGTAAGACCAACTTCGACCCAAGAGAAGGTTGTAATCTAGTGGGGCATCAACCACTTCCACATCTGGACTAACGGTTTTTCCTTCAACCCCTATAGGCAGATCCTGTAGAATGCCAAAAGGATGAAACCCACGGCCATCAAAGGCCTTTAGAATCGTCGGGGATTGATTTAGCGAAGGAGAACCAAGCGATCTCCAACACTGAATCGACATAATACACGTTGAGGCTCCCTCATCAATTACAGTCCGATGAATAGGCCTGTTTTTGACTATCACTGGAATCTGGAAAGCCATTTGATGAGGCAAACGTGGTGTACTATTTTCTAGATCGAAAATTATTAGATACGGGTCCTGAATATCAACAGCTCCTATAGCCGACAAAAGTAATTTACGTTGTGCTGGACATGATTGCAGCACTTCCAAAGCTGACATTGCTGAGGGTGAAATATCTAAATCCTCAACAATGTTATAATTCATAGCCGCTCTCGCATGTGGATTGAAAGCTGACTTTCAAAGTATACCCTTGGCAGGTGGTTTGATTACCAAGTCTGGATTAGGTTTCTCGATCTGTCGTGGATCGGAACCGGGAGCTGAGGTTGATGGATTAGAATGAGAAGATTCTGCTTCTTTACCATCAATAGGACTTTTACTACCATAATCCTGTGATCGAGTCGCAATCCTAATATTGGACATCATCAGTATGGGTTCTTCATTGGCACTCGAGGATGAACCTATCATCTTACTGTCTTGAGCCAGAAAAGGATCCTTTAAAACAGTAGGAGTTTTGGAACCTTTGACAATCTTCGCAACCTCTGCACGATGAGGGCAGTCTCTTGTAAAATGTTCATCGTCACAAATGAGACAAGGATAACGAGGTTTGCACTTTTCATCATTGGATTCCGCCTTTTCAGGTTTCTCCTTTGAACTTTTGTCCGTTTTATTCTTCTTCTTTCCTTTCTTCTTCCCACTGGATTTTGATTTGGCTGTAGATGACTCTACAACGTGAATATCGGTGGAGATCTCTACAGAAGAGTCTCCTGTTGGGGAATCAGGCAAGGTTATGATAGGAGAAGAATTCTTGGAAGATTTATTCTTACTTTTACTGTTAACCGTACCAATCATACCATCAGCGGCACGAGATCCCGAAGGAGCTGCAGCGATTTGATTTTGCTTGGGAAGATCGGGGATTTTTTCGTGTAAGGTACCTGACTGAGTATAGACCACGTCAAGGTACTGTGCTTGAGCAATTACTTGCTCCTTAGTAACAACTCCGGCTTTAGCAACATCTTCAGTGATCTTTGGCAACAAAGATTTTACAAACCACTCGGCCAAGATCTGATCCAGAATAAATACCTTCACTAAACGCCGTCGACATCTCCATTCATGAATATGATCTGAAATGTAAGTGGATGTCGATTGTTTTAACGAAGTTAACAATTCCGTGCCATTGCCATATCGGACTGGCAACTGAAAATGAGTTAAAAACGAGGTAGCTAACTGACTAAAATTATAAAAAGTGCCTTACGGTAACTCAATGTACCACTTGGCCGCGAGACCAATTAGAGTGCGCTGGAAAAGTGTAAGACGGATTGAATCATCTGAAATGGAGTTAGACGCACACCAGAGGTCGTAAGTCATCACATGGTTCGACGGGTCCTCTCTTGATTTACCTTCGAACTAGGGAATGTCACTGGGCAACTTATTCGGCATTGGCAGCCAAAACAAAAGATAATTAATGGGATCGTTCGTTAGGCGCGACAAGTCAGGCAAGTCCAAAGTTGCGATAAACGGTAACTGCCGATTAGGATCCCTAAAACTCTGGGTCATAAGACCAGCCCCAGGAGGAGGATATCCAGGATAACTAGGAATAGGAATCGCGTTCGGGATATTGTATCCTCCTGGAAAACCAGGATTAACCGGACCGTACTGGGGTTGTTGAGGTTGTTGATAATTGTACCCAGGGTATGGTTGATACTGATAGACTGGCTGTTGTACAGTAGGACCGCATTGGTACTGTCCCTGGTACGGTTGATAAGTAAATTGTGGTTGACTTGTGACAACCGTACTTAAACCAGGTTGTCCTACAGGCATCTAAACCGAGGTTTGAATCGTAGATCCAGATGGTGGTAAAGATGTCTGAGGAGTAGATACAGGAACAGTAGAAACCGGAGCTGTCGATACTCCAGAAGTAGGTGGGGTAGATTGAACAGATGTTGCGGCAGTTATAGCAGTCGTTTGAGGCGGAGTACGAGGCATACTAGGCCCAGACTGAGAAACTACCGAAGGTACAGAAGTTTGAATGTTAGACTGGACAGGTTGTTCGGGTGTACCAGAAACTAAGGGTTGTCCAGTTTGAGATGACAACTGTACATTTGGCTGCAACACCTGTTGGGTTTGCGATGGATCCCACACTATATTCATTCTGGGGTACCGACCCATAACTGGTTGAGAATACTGAGGACCATAACCGGGTTGAGGGTAGGATTGATAATTGAAAGGTACATTTCCCGTTCCTTGAACATACGTTTGACCTTGGGGTGGTTGGAAACCTTGGTTCGAGTACTGACCTTGGGGTTGATACCCTTAAGGCACGTACTGATACTGGGGTTGACCTTGAGGTATAAATTGATACTAGGGTTGACCTTGGGGTACATATTGAGTCTGGGGTTGACCTTGAGGAACGTACTGTCCCATAGGTATGTACTGTCCTTGAGGTTGCCGCCCAGATGCAAATTGTGTACCTTGAGGTTGCCCCCCAGGCGTTAATTGAGGCTGCCCCCCAGGCGGTAACTGGCCACCTTGAGGTTGAGGATTGGGAATAGAACCTGACATCATGAGAATGTCTTCTACGCTCAACGGCTTAGTACCATTGCTTCCAGTTAATAACCCTTGCTCAATGGGTTGAGGAGATGCTCCAAAAAAAGTACCAGAAAGGGACTAATACCCAGAGGGAACAGAAGGACCGCCGTACAAAAAGGATTCAGGCGATTGAGTAAACATGGATGACTATCCTGACATATTTACGGGAGTATAAAAACCTCTAGGTGTTGGGTGATAAGGAGCACGAGGTGGTGAAAAACTTAACCCTGAGTTTTCTAAAAAATTAGTCAAAGAAAGATACCAAGAACTGCTCCTAGGTGGACTGTAAAAAATTGATTCACGCTCCCTTAGTTCAATAACAGGTTGATTTTCAGGGGTAGGGATGCCTACTTCTTCTTCCGGAGCAAGGTCTTCAATAGCAATAAGTCCAGAAGGAAGATCTTGGGTGATTACTCTTTCTACCCTTGGTGAACCAGGACCACTAGAAGTTGGAGAAACAAACCCCGATGTCGGAGTAGCAGCAAATTCACTTTCAGGCTCAAATATTTCAGGTTCCTCACCTATATCACTAGTAGATGAAAAGCTACCAGCAATTTCAGAAACAGACACTGACTGCGGATTATAATCTGCCACTGGCGTTTGAAAATCAGGATGTACTGTCAAAGAAGATTCTCCTTCTTCAGGTGACCCAACTCTACTGTCTCTAGGAGTTACGAGAATTTTCAAGCCTTCAAGTTGGCTCGGTACTTCCTCAGGAGGTTGGCCCCGAAGTCTACGGGACTTCCTCAGTAACTCAGCCACGTTTACAAACTCAGGAGACTGGCCCCAAAGTCTACGGGACTGCCTTGGTAATTCAGCCACAGTGAAAAACTTTTAACTACTTCACACGCAAACAAAGTAAAATCTCAATGAAAAGCACCTAAAGTCTCTAAAGAACCAAACAAATTTGAATCACACGCCTAAATAATCTAGGAGATCAAACAGACACAAACAGTAAATTTCCATACTGAAAACACTAGTTGGTGATGAAATCCAACGTCGCAGAGTTCAATATAGAAATGGTGGTTGGAACAGTTACCCCGGCAACCTGCTTAATGAATAGACTGGCACAAGTTCCTCCACTTAACCGTCTCGAGTGAAGAGAACCCCCCAGAAAATCCAAGTGAGTCTAGCCGAAGTCTGCTCCAGGTACAGTGGGATCTTCCCACCACTGTCACCTCAGGAAGAATCCTAAATAATATGGCCACTAAGGTTACCAACTAAGACAAATACACCTGGGGGAATAGTCTACGATCCGATACGCACGTAAGGGCAGAGTAGCAAGCTCAATCCCCTTGAAGGCTCCTTGACATAATCGAAGGTTTACCAACAAGTGACCCCACGCTCCTCGACAATGGTTAATCCGAGGTTTACCATTTTTAATACGTGAATATCTGGCGTCGTTCCCAACGAGGAAGGATTGATTCCCACACTGGTTCGGACACAATCTCATGCTTCTCCTTTAAGAGGAGCTTTCCCAGAGCATAAATGCAACAATTGGATTTCTTCCCTACCATAAGATACAGCTACTTGTTTGTTTTTACTGTCTTGGAGAGTTAATTACTCTCCTACTCCAAGACACTAGCCTAAGCTAAGTTGATGTATCAGAGCCCTAGAAATAAAAATGTTACTAGGTGAATTTTACTTTAAGCATTAATTTTAGTGGTTTTTGTTTAAGTCCAAAGGTGCGGAGATGAAACTCGTGGTATGAAGACTCGACTCAAAATCACTAAAAATGCACCTAAAATGATTTAAACAATCTTTTTCTCTTCGATGAACTTCTAAACTAAGAAAGAGTTTGAGAATGCAAATACTTTGTAAAGACAAATCTTTCTCAATCAAACAAATTAAAAGAAGAGCTTTTTCCTTTCCAAAGCACTCAAAGCGAGACAACTAGTTATTTCACAAAAATTTCCCTTTTTCGTTTCAAAGCACTCAAACACTACAAAAACAAACTTTTTTCAAAAGAGATTTTTTATATTTTTATAAAACACTCAAAACTATGAGAAATGACTAACTTTGAGATCTATAAATTATAAAAACCTATTTGATGTCAAAGCCTACTAAAAGTCTTTTTTAAGGATGTTTTACTTAGCTAGATGTAAGCTAAGGACCAATTTATGCAGAATCACAAATAAGTCAAGAACAACCAATTTTGTTTTCTTTTTGAAAATGAAAATCCAAACTTTTAAATACAAGCTTTTCGAAGTTTTGTAAAGAGAAAACTCAAAGCGGATTCCTCAATAAGGGGAGATTTCATAAATGGTCAGACTCATAAGAAGGCTGGTAGACACTAAGGTGATCTGAAGTCCCTACAGCTTCTAAGCTCAGAGCCACTACACAACCAAAATGAAAAACAAGCCCAACAAGCAAAACTCCTAGGAATTTCACCTAAAACCCTAACACTAAGGAAATCAATCTAAGGAAAGCTTCTGAGAAGTTATATGCAGGTCTGGGTAGTGGATAACAATTTCTAAACAAAAACTAAGCTGACTAACAGAGGAAATCTTAGGGTTTTCAAAATTTTGACAGGGTCCGCAGGCCCACAGTTGACACAGGTGCGGTCCCTCTCTGTGCTAAAAGCCAAGCTGCGGGTAGGTACACACTGTATCAAATGGCTAGGGTGCGGTCCTCTCCCAAAGCTATGAAAAACAAAAAATAACCCTGGATCTACAAACTCTACCCAATTTTACACACAACAAGCCAAAAACAGAAACAAAAGCACAGTTTCTCAGGTCAAAGTACAAACAAGGAAAACAATCAAGTTCCCAGCGGAGTTGCAATTTTGTCGCACGGAATAAGTCGATCTTGCGGACAAGATAGACCTTCCTAGAATCTAAAGAAGACCTAATGACAAGAAAACCAACCAGACACTATCTTTCTCTAAATATGCTTTAATAAACAATGGAAAACAAGTGCTTTTATGGCCTACCTTAGGTCCAATGCAAGCTTGTGGATTCCCTCACTCCTTCGATCCAAATGAGCTCATTTTCCGCGAATCTGCAAACACAAACAAGGCAAACAAATTAAATAGCAACTGAAAAGCCAATTGCATAAAACATATTTAACATGAAAGTCAAGGAGTCCATGAAACAAATAACATGAGATACTTGTTGAGAAAAATGAGTTTGATTGTATTAATTAAAAAGAAGAAGAACTTTACAACCTTTGCCTTGACGCTGTACAAGCTCCTCCCAGGGTCCAGCAAGAAGTCTCCTCTACTTTGACAAGTTTCACTCACTCCCCAACGAAGCCAAAAAGGTATGTGATCTCTCCTCTTAAGCTCAACTAGGAAGTCTTGATTTCATTAGCATTTACCCTCAAAAATGTTCAGCTTCTAACCTCCTTAGCAACCAGCCCAATGCCTGTATTTATAGTGCAATGGAGGGAGGTTACTAGGTCCTCCTTCAAAGGGATAACGCCCTCCTTCAAAGGGATAGCTCCTCTCATCAATGGATTAGCTCCTTCTCTTTTGGGATGCATGAACCACCTCAGAGCGAACAATCCACGTCAAAATTCCTTCTAGAAACTTCTAGAATTAACCCAAAGTGAGTTTTTTAAGATAAAACTTGTGCCTTTTGACTTTCACAGGGGTCCGCACCTACACCGTTAGGGACAGAGCGGGCAGGTCAACAGTTTTTGTACACAGAAGGTGCGGGACCGCAGGTGATAGTGAGAGAAAGTGCGGAACCAGAGTTACATTGATTTTTAATGTCTTTCTCTCATTTTCAAAGCTTGACTTGAAGAGCTGAGGTTTGAGACTTGCTTAGGAGGACAGTACAAGCAATGATAGACCCATACTGACTGCAAATAATCATGGTGACGATATTTTTGTGTAACAAACACTACAAGGGTCTCGGATACATCCAGGTCGCGAAGGATGGCCCTCCCTATAGCCTCTCCTGCTGGAACAACAGTTGCTGCTCTCGGATGCACTGCTGGTCGCACAGGCCCAATATCTGCATAAGCACATGAGTTTTGATTAGTCTTGATGAACATTTGAAAAACACAAGAACATTATAAAGACAATCAAAAGAGATATGGTCAGATGTTTTCACCTATGGCACCCCACTGCTCGCTAGCCAGTAGCACCAAGTCTGGGTCACCCCGAAAGTCCATCCCAGCATATGGATACTCGGCATAAGTCATCAGCTAACGGTTGAAGCACTCGAAGAAAGCATCAGAGAATGAAACCTGCGATTGACCAGCATGTCTGGCCATAAGGTCGACCCATCTCTACATCCGTGGCTCAGTCGGTGGTGGCAAGCCAAGTGAGATGTACTGGGGTTGCATCAGTGGGATCCTCTCCAAGGCGAAAGCGGTCAAGATTGAACCATAGCCAAAGTTCTTAGATCTTCTGGCTTTCACCTTGGTGAGTTGTTCTTTGATCACTCGAATTACTGCATCACACCAGTTGAATACCTTGGGTTTGAGACATTCCAAGGCATACTGCATATAGGACCTATTGTCCAAGTGAAGGGCCACTCTACCAGCTAGTCTAGAAAAGGTAAATAAAATAGTCCTCAAGGACTGGTCTGTGACATCTCGGATACTGATCTTGCCATCCCTGCTCGGCTGAGATCCTTCTTTACAGTATCGGTGAATATAATCTCTCACGGATTCATCGCCATGGGCGGAACCTAATAGTGAGAGAGGGGCGCCATGCCTCGATAAACCGGCCAATAAATAGATGTCCTCAACAGTCATGGGGATGGATTTGCCTCTTATCTGGAACACTTGGTTGGTAGGATCCCATGCATCAAGGAAATATTGCAACAAGTTGATTTGTTGCCTCATGCTAGACATGCAGAAGAACTTGAGCAAGCCACAGTTCCACAATGCAGTTACCGTACCTAGATCATGAAGGGAAACCATGTCCTCTTCTTCATTCTCACATTCATGCCATGTAACAACCATTTTTGCTATGATGAATCTCTGAAAAACAAACAAGAGAAGAATTAGGATCCTGATTTGGAAAAAAATAGGCAAAATTTCCATGAAAAATTAGTGCAAAAGTTTTCCTCCTTGTGCCCATCGCACCCTAGCCGTGCACTAGGTGAGATGCATCCTAATTGGCCAGTCGCTAGCCTAGGATGCATTGCACCTTTCGATGTATACTAGGTGCGATGGGGGAAAAATGAAATGTTCAAACCCCAGGTGCCCAGAAAAGCAGGAAAACATGCTCAAAATTCAAAAAGAAAAGAATGCAATCGAAGAGCTCAGTCTTAGCTCCTACCTAGTCCAGACGGTGCCAAAAATTGTCCACATATTCTATCAGAATCAGCTGAAGAAAATCAAGGGGGAAAACACCTCCAAAGCTCCAACAGTCACAACTCCAAAAGAAATGGTAAAATGAGGGGTAAAAAACTATTTTAAGTTACTTTTCACGTAATTTAAGTAGGGTACTAGATTTTTAACTAATTTTTCAAGCATATGTCCTCAATTCTAATTAGTTTGATGGAGCAACTGAACAGGTAGTATGACTGTCAAAAGAACATAGTGTTAACGGTGAATCGAATATCAATGACCATTATCACGAGCAGTTTTACGCGAAATTCAAGTTCGTTAAAAATTAAACCTAGCAATGAGCATATGTTCCACCAGAGTTTAAGCTCACTAAAAAATCAACCCACCTCAAATAAATAACCATTGTGAATGATTATCATCAGCTTTTGAGCCTTGGTCATGTTCTTACCATCACCTCCACTCTGTTTTAGTTGATCATTCACCTCCATTTGATTGTTTACCCCTTTTGAGGAACAACTGTGATGAGTGATCCTATTAGCCACCTTCTTTACACTGCGGTGATTAGAAAGTTCCAAACCTTATCTATAACAAGTTGGTATCTGAAAACATCACTCGTTCCTAAAAGAACGAGTCTCCTTTAAGCTCCTTTCATCTGACTCGTAAAATATGAAAAGATTGCCAAGCAATTGGCCTCTCCAGCTCATTAAAGTGATTGGAAGTGTTATCCCTCCTTTAGATTTTAATCCTTTTGGACCTGAGGGATTATTACACAAAACGATTGAGCGTTTGTCTTCTTCAATTCGTTAAAACTATTGAAAAGTCATCCCTTTCATATTATTTTATACTTTTTCGGACTTAAGGGATTATATTATGAAAAAGGAATATTGGAGTTTTCTTTCCATCTCTTTTCAGACTCTCTAAAATTTAAAAGGACCGAGTTATCCTTGTCATTAAACTCGTTAAAACAATGGCGACAAACTTGTCCATTCAGACAAGAGCGAGTTTCAATATCGCTAGGCTCGTTAAAACATACCGATAGGTTTGCAAGAAGGGTAAATTATAGAACAAGCATATGTTATCCTCCTCAAGCTTGACAAAAATAAAGAGGTACTGGTCAGAAATGATTAGGGAAAATTGGGAAGAAAACTTGAAGAAACATTATTGGTAGTAGGTCGCTCTTGAACATCACACTTTCACTCCATCACCATGATTGAGTCGGGTTGGGTTATTCTATTCACTGGTCATACCACTATTGGTCCATTATACCATCCACTTTTGGGGTTAATGCTACCAATCCATTTCAGTGTCACTGATATGTTCAAGAGATGTCACTCAGAGAATTCACCTACCCAGCTTGTGTCTCATCCGCTACAATGCCTTCACGCTTCATTCTTTCATGAAAGCCACCCTGAACCTTGTATCATCAGATCGTTTTCACCTCTACAAAATCATTTGCTCCGTTCCGTGTCATTGATGTGGGATCCATTAATGCCCTCCTAAAACGGGTCACTTCTTGTCGACATCAACTGATTATCCAAGAAGCCGACCTAGGGACAACCCTTCCAGTACTTTGAAGCTTGCATGCCTCAATGGCAAGTTTCTCACTTCCGGTGACAGGGTTACACTAATAGCTTTCGACCGAAAGGTTTTGCGTGGTGTTTGACATCAACTCATGTATTCACACCACGTGAATTGTACTGCAGTACCTTGAGCGTCATCATCATCATCGGTGATTCCTCTCACGTCTGTTAACAGCTATTGGCATTATGATACAAATGTTTTCCTTGATGGCAAGATGACAGATTATAGTGCAGCAGGTCAATAGTAAAGAATTGATGATCAGACTACAAAATGAAGAAAGAAGAGTATATACGTAGGTTCACTATATACCAAATCGCATACATATGCATGTTATACGTAGGTTCACTATGTACCAAGTCGCGTATATACACAAGTTCGCTATATACCATGTAGGGTATACACGTAGGTTATACATGGAGGTTCACTATATACAAAGGCACGTATACACGCGGGATTGCTGATCATAAGGCTCGTATACGTATGCACGCACTTTCGTGCAGGGAAAAGTGCGTACATGTGGGAAAGCTTATTTTTGGGTCTGTGGTATTTAGACCTATGGTTTTGGTCCTTGGTATTGCATCCGAAGTGTTGAACCTAGGTATCGGGTCCCTAGTATTGGTTCTAAATGGTTTTGGACCATGGTATTGAGTAAGGCCTAAGACTATAAAAGGAGAAGAAGATCATTAGGCAAAGGCAATTTTGAGAAGTGATGAATATCTGATGAAATGTGAGATCTAGTATGTTGGTTATGGGTTTGTGATGCTATGATTGATCTGAACAAAGGATGCACCCATGTGAATGATGATGAACAATGGATCGAGATCTTAAGGCTTGGAATATTTTATCATTATATGGTTTGATTATGGATAGACTAGATTTGAATTATTGACGCATGTTTTATTGTATGTATGTTATGAACTGGGTATGACTAATGTCTAGAACAGTTGCAAAGTTATGACTAAATATTTGTAGATATGTACATGGGTTGGATTTGGTGAAAGCACGTATGTACGCTGGTTTGATTCATCATAGTAGCATATGCATTATGAGACATGATATTTGAAGTTGCATTTGGATCTGGTTATTGTTGCAGAGTTCTGTTGTCTGTTCTTTGTTCTAGTGATTGTGTTGTTGACAGGGTTTCATTGTTTCAGTATTGGGTGATTCAGAGATTGATGATGCAGGTGTAGTTGATGGGTGTTTTGTAGTGGTGATTGATTTTGCGCTTCAATGTTGTTGATGGGTTCAGTATGAAAATTGGATGAAACGTGGCCTTTCAGATTATGGTGTTGTGCTTCAGGAGTATCCAGTCTAAAAATTTATGAAACGTGGTACCTAGAGGAAGAAAGATAAGGTTGTAGCCTTTTGTAGGTTGGCACCTACGTACTAGTACATCAGCTAGTACAAGAACTTAGGGGGTGGTAGCTCCCTTCTAGTAGCAGCTGGAAAACGAGTGAAGGTTGGAGCATTCAGTAGGCCAGCACCTACATACTAGTAAAAGGATCGACTAGTACAAGAGCTAAGGGGGTTGCAGCTCCCTTCCAGGAGAAGCTGGAGAATGAGAGAAGGTTGTAGCCTTCTACAAGTAGAAGCCTGTGTACTGGTATAAGACTGCACCAATACAAAAATGTTGTAAAAAGAAGTTTCTTATTAAAAGAAGATTGAGACGACTTGCAGCAGGTGGTTTTCACCCACATTGGGTTTCCACCTTATATCATGGTGTTCATGTGTGCTTCTTTTGTGTGATGATCTGTTCTATTTTACTACTCATGTTTACTGTTCATATGGTTAATAATGTTCTGATGCACTCATTAAGGATCAACTAACTGAATCATAAGTTTATTGGATATACGCTTGTTACATTACACATAGTTGCGTATACACGCGGTTTGCCTTAACTGAAGTAACATATATGAATCTTAATATGGAAATGAAAAATTTATATTGATAATACTGATTCACCCCCCCTCTCAAGATTATTTCCAACAATTTGGATCAGAGCAAGTCCTTTGGTAGAAGCTTGATCACTTGAAGGAGATGTGTAGATCAATGGGAAAGAAGCTTAAGAAGAAAGCGCCTAAGAAGAAGAAGACATCTCAAAAGAACTATGACAGTGGGAGAATCGATTGGGGAATATGTGGGGGAAGCACTTCAGATTCAGAATCAGTTCAAAATGAAGATGAACTATCAAGTATGAATTTTTTATCCTCTGGTGATACACTTATCTATCCATTTGAAGACGATGAAAGTGATAGTGAAACAACTGAATTTTCTCTTATGGGTGAGAAAGAAAGATATCAAATAGAGGTAGAATTTAAAAGGCTTACAGACAAAATTAGAGATCAACAAGATCTATTGAACAAAAGGGAATGTGCCTTCAAAGAAGAAGCTACCAAACTAAAAGCTCAACTAGAGGAAGGAAACAAGGTAAGGAAGCTATTCAAGGAAAAATGTCAAAAGTTGCAGGATGAAGTAACATCATTAAGAAATGAAGTAAATGAAAGGAGCACAACAATCAAGAAACTTAGAGAAAGATCCAGTTACTATGAAAGTCTTGAAGCTATGATCCTCTCGCTAAAAGGAGATCTTGAAGAATCAAATAAGCAGAATAAGGAACTAGCCCAAGCTCTTGAAAAACAAGAAAACGAAGTTCTTGAATTAATACATCAATTGGAAGAAGGAATGAAAGCTGAAGAAAACATGAAGATGCAGTATCGTGAAAAGGAAGAGTAGCTTCAGGTTGAGGTAAATATTCTAAAAGATAACTTAGAAGAAAAGGATAAGCTCTTACAATTTCAAGATAGTACTAAGATCTTGGATGATATTATTAGTAGTCAAAGGTCTCGTACTATCATAGCTGGTCTTGGTTTTCATGAATCTATTGAAGGTGAATCTAGTTCAAAAAATAAGACAAAGAGCTCCAATGCACAATTTGAAATACTGAAGAAGGAGATGAGAGGTCAATCCCATCAACAACCAAGGAAAGAAATTCTTCAAAGAAAATCTTTTACTCCTCCGATAAATAATGTTGAATGTTATGTATGTCATAATCTTGGACATGTTGTAGCTAGATGCAGAAGAAGAATGGTTCAATACCATCACACAGAAAGACCATCACGTTCCAGGTACTTTAAGGGATATTGATTTGCTTGCAATATGCTTGGCCATAGAGATATTGATTGCTACAGAAGGAATATGAAACATGTGAGATGTTATGAATGTAACAAGCTTGGAAATATAGATAAGGATTGCAGGAACAAAGTACGGGCACCATACCAAAAGGAGAAAAAATCATCACACAAGAAGATATGGAAGAAGAAGGAAGTACAGTTAGAAAGATGTGGCACAGCACAATATATAGACATAACAGACTCAGAGGGAGCTGAAAGTGTAAAACTTCAGTGTCCTAAATGTCATATGCAAGTTTCATAAAGGGAAGTCGCGTATATACACGAGTTAGTTACTGCACAGTCACGTATATGTTAGTTTGAGGAAAAGCAGTAGGGACATGCTCAGAAAAAGGGTCTGATATGATTCAGTCCATTATTTGCTCTGTTTGATAATGGTTACAATTTGTTGATGATGTGTGGAAATGTCTTGACACTTGTAAGATGTTTTAAAGTGTTTTGATCCTAAATTAATGATGATGATATATGCATGATCAGATCTGACAGTGAACAAATGGCACAGGTTCAGGGGGAGCATATGCTTTTAATAATGCATTGTTGGCATTATGGCTAGTAGTCCTTAGTGATGATGCTTATATGGCTAAATGATACATATTGCTATGATATGGTTATGAGTTGTCCATGAAAAAAATCTCATATGATTCTTTGGTTTACATAGTTGGTGTTTTGATCAGATTTGTGGATGAATATATGGTGCATACATGGTGATCTTCATAAGGATAAGGAGAATTACAAAGCTTGAATACACTTGATGATGAGTCACTCATATGCTGTTGTCATCATATGCATAAAGATCATATAATACAATTATGGTGCAAGATTCCTATAGTTCTTGGCGCTCATATGAATGTTTACTCAAAGTTGCATTGTTGGAGACATGATGATGATAAGTTCTTACCTATATGATGATAGGTTGATACTTACATATGTTGATTGATGCAAATGTTCCCATGTGATGATACTTGGATCATGCAGATCTTGATGAGATGGCTATGGTGTTTTTCACATATGATATAATGTGAATGATTCTATATGTCATATGTAGAATTTTGTTCAAAAAGATGAGTTGATGTAGACATACCTTGTTGCTGGTCTAGATGCTGTTGTCAGATGATTATGGAGCAGATCATACATTGTGTATGATAGTTGCTGATGACTATAATGATCTTATTTAGATGTTTGGTATCTGTTATAAATTTCATGTAAAGGTCATATCAAGACTCATGATGTAATAGTTTGTCTCTATCTATTGTAGTCATTTGATGAATCCCTTTTGGTCATATGATGAAATTTGTACCCCCACTATGCATGGGAAGGATGATGTAATAGTTCAGTCATGTATAAACATTTGGTATCTGGCATATCCCCACTTGGTTGGGTGGATGAGTCAATATTGGTATATCCCCACTAGGTTGGGAGATGGATGTATGTATGAGTCCTTGGTGATAGGAAGTTCATTTATGATAGAGTCATGTTCTTCTTGTAGAACATCTTTTTGTAGACCTTGCTTACAGTTAGGGGGAGCATGAATAGCACACTTCAGTAGAGCAGAGAATTCAGCATGAACTTAGAGGGAGCATGGGCAGATTGGTACACCTTAGCATATACAAAAGGGAGCTCATTTAGAGATTTCAGTAGGTACTCAGGGGGAGTATGGACAACGGAATGTTTATCAAGGAAAGAGAATATCTTGGTCTGCCCTTTGCCCTTGATGTCAAAGGGGGAGAGTGATTTGGTGTTGTTTCCATCAACTCCAAAGGGGGAGATTGTTGGAATTATGATGCATATGTTGTACTTGATGGCAACCCACTCGTAGAAGAACAACTCACTTATATATATCTAGATGAATCTATAGAAGAGATATCAGATGTGAAAGAATACATGGGATGCAGGACAACTCAAAGGAATCATATGACAGTTCTCAGTATGACAAGTTAGCTTTGCCATCTGTCATGCGGAAAGAATCAATTTTGCGGACAAAACTGACCTCCCTAGAAGCTAAGGCTTTCTAGTGACAAACAAGACAATTAAGCACTATCTTTCCCTAAATATGCATTTAGAATACAAGCAACCAGGTGTTTAAAGCATACCTTTAGTCCAACGCTATTTGTAGCAGTCCAGCCTCTCCGATCCAGATGAGCTCCTCCTTCTCTTCGAAACCTGCATTCACTAATAATCAAACGATTACATAGCACCTGAATAACTCATAAAGTAAAGCATATTCATCATAAAGACCAAGGAGTATATGAAACAAATTATATATAACAACTTGTTGAGAAAAATGAACTTAATTGTATTAGTTGGAAACAAAAGAAACCGTTACAACCAGTGCCTTGGTGTTGTGCAGGTCCCTCCCAGGGTCCAGCAAGAGTTCTCCTTTACTTTGATCAGCTCACCCACTTCCAAATGAAGCTAAGAAAGGATGGGAATCTCTCTCCTCTCAAGCTCTATAAGGGAGTCCTAATTTCAGCAGCATCTACCCTTAGGAATGTTCAGCTTTCAACCTCCCCTCCTTCTGGCCCAATGTCTATATTTATAATGCTTTGGAGGAAGTTAATCAGGTCCACCATCAATGGGATAAGCCCCTCTTTGAATGGGATAGCTCCCCTCTTGATGGGATAAGTTCCTCTTTCATAGGGATACATGAACCATCTGGAGGCGCTCAATACACGTCAAACAAACTTCTAGAATGCTCTAGAATCGACCACAAGTAACTTTTTTGAAGTAAAACTCGCGCCTTTTGACTTTTACAGGAGTACGCACCCACCCCTTTACAGACAGAGCGTACAAGTACGTAGGTATTGTGAACTTGGGGTGCGTACACGCAGGTAAGGTTAAGAGAAACTGCGTAACCAGAGTTAATTGACTTTTTAAGGAATTTCTCTCTTTCTTGGAGTTTGACATGAGGAGCAGAGGTATGAGACTTGCCAAGGAGGATAGTATGACAGTTGATGGAGCCATACTAACTGCAAATAGTCATGGTGACAAATTTTAGTGTAACAGATTGCCCCCTAAAGTGCGAAGCCTGTAGTAGATTAGGGTTTCATATCATCTAGGAAGGGTGAAGTACTTTATCATTTCAAGGATTATCTTGTGGAGAGACCAGTCGGAACCTGCAAATATTCAACACAAAATACATATATAAGATCATATCATCGCTGAGGTAGGCATTCCCATACTCAGATTGAAAACTTTAACTAACAGACTAACTACTACTCTGATACAGGAATGATTTCGCAGTACATCATAATCATAGACTCTTGTAGACACAGTATAGACGCAGCCATCTGTTTATGATTAGTCTACTATATAATGAATACAAAACTCCTCGCAGCCTGGATGGTGGAAACTAGATCCAGGGTCTTCATTTCTACTTCCCGAAATAGTACGATTCTATCCATGCGAATAAATAAGTTGATGTCAAACATGGTAGAAACCACTTGATTACCAGTCGATGATGTAAACTGTTAACAAGTGTGAGAGAGACCACCAGTGATGTCAATGGTTCTCAAAGCACCCAGTACAATCCATGAGATGTGAATGAATGTGTTGATGTCGAACATGTCACGGAATCCTTCAATCGAAAGTCAATGATGTAAATTGTCGTCAAAGGCAAGAAACCTGCCATTGATGCATGCAGATTTCAAGGTACTGATGATTTCTAGGTCATCTTTCTAGATAATGTGCTGATGTCGATAGAAAGTGACCTGTTGCAGGCAAGCCCACAACACGAAATCATAGATCAAGTTGAAGAAATGTAGCTGTAAGGACTGACTCAGGGATGGTCAAAATGGATGATGGGTATTTTGCAGATGAATGGTTTATTTGCAGTGACCTTTTGAACACATAACGACGCGACAGATGGCTTGGTGACAATTGACCCAAAGTTAATACCCGGAACAGGTTGAAGATTTTCAATGTGGTTTGATTAACTGTTAGGCAAAAGGATTTCCCAACCCAGGTGAATGAAAAGTGTCGTGTTCAAGAGTGGTGATAAGGTTTCTTCTAAGACAAAGGATAACAAATAAGCTCATTTTTCTCTCTTTTCCCCCACCATTTCTGGCAAGTACCTCTTTATTTTTAACAAGCTTGAGGAGGATAACATATGCTTGATTATAAGCTCATCCTTCAGATGAGTCCAACTTAGTTTAGATTCGAACCCTAAGAAGGAGTGGTCCGTTCCTGTTTGTAATCGAACAGGTCCTCTACTGTGAAATTTTAACGAGTCCAGTATAGGAGAAACTTGGCATTTTTCAATTTTATAGAGTCTGAAAAAACTTAAGAAGACTCCAGGGTTGAACTTTTTCGTAAATTTGTGTCTCCCAAGCCCAAAAAAGTATAAAATAATACTTGAGAGAACCGCTTGATCTTTTACGACGAAGGAGTACCTTCATGATTAGTGTCTTTGACCTGAAAAGTAAAAAGTGATCAAGGACACGTCATTTTATTTCCAATATCGAATTTGAAACGACAAAAATCCGGCAATCTTTTCCTGTTTTTACGGTCAGAAAAGGGCTATAAGGGGACCGTCTTTTAATTCCGTTTTAACGAGTGTAAAAGAAACGCTCGGCAATCTTTTCATATTTTAGGAGTCAGAAAAGGGCTCAAAGATGACTCTGATGTTTTTGTTTGTGAAAAATGACAATTTTCCCTGAAAATCCTTTATCCTTTGCAAAAACCAACACATTACTCATACCTGTTTAAAGATAGATAAAAATACTTTGAAAAATACCTTTTCATGGTGAAAAATAAACAAATTTAGCATTTATTTACCCAAAAAACCTATAAAAAGGGCTTTTACCAATTCATTTTTACCATTTTACTGTTGAGGAGAGAAAAAGGGCTTTTGGCAAGAAACTTCCCATGGACATTGCGGAGAATCCGACTGTCGAAATCGAACGCCGTCTCATCAGGTATTCTACAACATCCTCCTCTTCATTTTCATCCGTTTAGAATTCATTTTTAGGCCCTAGTTTCATTTTTTGGAGGCTTTGGGGTTTCAAGGTCTGCCTTTCGGGGTACGCAGGTGCTCCACTGGTGACCCGCGTACCCTGACATTTTCTCAGTTGGGAAAATGGCGGGCATACGCAGCTTTCCTTAAAGGAACTCGCGTACCCACGCTCTGTTCCTAAAGGCGGGGTGCGTACTCCGCGCAAAGGGTTTACAAACCCCAAATTCTCCAAATTGGACCAAAAAATTTTGATTTTATTGACTCTAACAGATGTTTTTTGGTGTGTAGATTGCCCACCATGCTTGATTTGTGTGAGAGAGAACATGAAGATGTTGATTTGGCCACCATTAATCATCAACCATCCATTGATGCTTTGAAGGCATGCGGCCTTTACAAATACTGGGCCATACCTGGCATGAGGGCCCAGGTGCGCTTTCTAGAGTGGCTGGTAGAGAGATGGAACGTCCAGGACCAGCGCTTTTACATTGGAGGGCACCAGCTCGAGATAGAGCTCTCAGATATTTACTTTCTCACTGGTTTGCCCAAGAGGGGCGAACACTTGACTCTGTCCGGGACTAGGCCGGGTGGCCAGTCCATTGCTAGTCTCTGACTAGAGTGGTGCAACACGCAGAACCAGGAGAAGGGGATAGAGATCAAAACTATATCCCACCCTAAACTTATGGTCATTGCTTTTACAGTTACCAGACTTTGCGGGGCTACTGCTTTGCACATTGCCACTGGATCCTAGATGCGGATGGCGATTGATTGCTATCGAGGCACCATTTTCAACTGGTGTGATGCTGTGTTGGCTAATGTAAAAAGCCAACTAACTAAAGCCAAAAACGGACAACTAAAGACCTTTGGTTATGGGGCTTTAGTTGTGAGTTTTGCTTTAGAGAGGGTTCCGATGCTGATCCCACAGCATCTCACTGTTGAGGCTGGGCTTCCCCGAGAGCCCAAATTGACGCAATGGGTTGCGGTTATGGCCCGTCATCCTGATGAGGGCACGGAGGTTGTCCGATTTAGACCGGAGTATTTTCACTGGTTGGAGGACCAAATCTTTTCTATACAGGATTTTCCTTATGCCGGAGTTGATTTTCGTGGAGATCCAGACATGGTTCTTCCCCCGGGAGAACAATGGGATGACACAGGTACTTCATTTTTCGCAAGTTTTTAAATTATCTACTTTTTTTTTGTTTTTTATATCATCTCAAAACTGACAGTAATAATTTTCAAAATGCAGATGTAGGTCCACGTCGTCCAGCCAATGTCCGGCCTTTCGAGAGGAGACTACCAGTTGCAGCGGCACCGGTCCCACGGGACGAGGCCACAAAGACCCTAGCTGAGTTGGAACAAGACCTAGAGCGTCTTACGGCAGACATACCAGAGACTGCTATAGATGATATTCCTATCAGGCTTCAGCGCTATGTGGTCGCAGTCCCAGGACCTTTTAGGAGGTTCTTGTGTAGGGTGGCTCGTGCAGTGGTGTCGTATAGAGAGCATCACCAGTGATTGGATGGTCGTTTTGTAGACACATGTGACATTTTGGTTTTTGTACTTATCATTTTTGCCGATCATAAGGTGTTTTTCAACCTATGATCGAAGATGATGTATTTTTTGACACACTCCTATCTATATATATCATTATTACCGGCTTATCTTGTTAAACATGTGTGATGCAATGTTTTTAAATTTACATGTATGATTATTGCAAATGTCTGTCTAACATTCGAGAAGAAATTGCATCTGCTAATGTATTTAAAGACCTTGGAATATGATGATATTCAATGTAATCAAATTCACGTTCCAAGCGACGCACTCTCAAAAATAACCTTAATAACACTGGATTTCTAATGGCATATACTCTATTAAGTTGTAATACAACGAGTTCACTATCAAACTCCGAATCCCAAATGAAATAGATTCAGACAATAATTCAATCACTGCACTGTATTCTACAATGTTGTTTGTTGTTTGACCGAGGCTTACCCCATGCATAGAAACTAACTCGTCAGAGGGCGAATAGATAACCCAAGCTGCGGAAGAGATATTCCGTGTATTACGACAAGCACCATCAGCAAATCCAATGTATGTTTGGAGAGGCATCGACATCTGCAAACATCAAGGGTAAAACCAAGATAAGCAGAATAACGACGAAAAACACACTTTCTAAGCTAAGCACACTGTCTAAACTAACAACCAGCTAGAAATAAAAAACCTAACCTAACTAAAATCTCCATACCCATCATTTAAGCATAATACCTCTTTAGGTAAAGTCCATTTCTGGGTTTACCCAAAGAGTCCCCGTCAAAATCTACTAGCTCATAGGCCCCTTTTGCTAGCTTTCGCTTGACAATGTAGGGCCCATGCCACATAGGAACGAATTTTCCAGCACCTAATTTATCGTTAGCTTGATCATATAATAGCACTACGTCTCCTTCCGAAAAATTTCGAGGGGTCACATTTCGATCATACTGAGCTTTCATACGTTTTGCATGATTCTCGATCGCTAATGCAGCATCACGTCAAGTTTCATCTAATTGAGCTAAGTATAATAAACGCTTCTCCTCTTCGGAAGTAGCTGGAAGTAATTCGACAGCCATTTGAAGTGACGGGATTTCGCATTCAATGGGCAGCACAGCTTCCAAACCATAAACTAGTTGGAAAGGAGTGAACCATGTTGATGTTTTCACTGAGGTTCGGTATGCCCAAAGCGCGGAAAATAACATGTTGTGCCAATTCGACCGATGAATACCAATGATTCGTCGGATCATGATAACTAAAACTTTGTTGATGGACTCAACCAGACCATTCGCTTGTGGATAGTAAGGAGTTGAGCTATCGTGACAGAAACCAAGCTGGCCTGTAAGTTCTGTCATCATAACGTTTCGAAAATGGCGCCCATGGTAAGTGATTATCGCTTGCGGGACACCAAACCTAGCAATAATGTGATTGAATACGAAAATCAGCTGTCTTGCCGTCTTCTTCGAATGTAGGCATCGCCTCGGCCCACTTAGTAAAATAATATACTGCAAGGATGATATACGCATGCCCCCCGGCCGAGTGAGGGTTACATGTAATAAAATCGATACCCCATTTGGCAAAAGGACCAACGGCAATTATAGGGTGGAGAGGAGCAGGTGGAGCGCGCATCTTGCGATCAAACACTTGACAGTTATGGCATTTCCGGACCGCAGTAATACAATCTTTAAACAAGGACGGCCAGAAGTAGCCAGCGCGCAATATCTTTTGGGCTGTGGCATACCCAGACATATGACTGCCACATGCTCCAGAGTGACAGTCATTCAGAACCCTTTCAGCTTCTTCATGAGTTAAACAACGTTGAAAAACCAAGTCCGCCCCACGGCGATAAAGAGTATCTCCAATAATTTTGTACTGTTGGGACTGGAATCGAATTTTTCGACGTTTCGACTTTGAGACTTCGGGCCGAAAGGATTGGGTCTGGAGATAGACGATGATATACCCATACCACGGATCTAAAGTGCTGATGAGAAACAAAGATTCGTCCGCAATGGGTTCCTCTGCCACAGTTTCTACGTCAGCACGCGGGAAGTCACACATTAACTCTGCAAAAACTAAGGATTTCTTAGACTTAGATTTCTCAAACTCCAAGTCAAACTCTTGCAGGATAACGATCCATTTAGAGTACTTGCCCCCTAGCAATTGTTTAGTCAAAATGTAGATCATAGGGTTGCAATCCAAAATGACTATAGTTTTACGGAGTAGAATGTAGTGACGAAAACGTTGGACAGCTTGAACGGCTGCCAATGCCAATTTCTCCACATGTGAATATTTGAGCTCAGTTGGATTTAACGTCCGACTAAGGTAATATATCACATGTTCTGTTCCGAATTCGTCTTCCTGAACTAAGACCATTCCAATGGTGGAATGGGTGGTGGCGAGGTACAAAAAGTAATCCTGGTTGTAGTTGGGAGGATGCAACAACGGTGCATGGGTCAATGCGTGCTTGAGTGCATCAAAAGATTTCTGAGCTATCTCATCCCAAGAGAATTGAGTGTTCTGTTTCAACAACCGGGTAAAACCCTTTGTAATCCCGGCGTAGTTAGGAATGAATCGGCGTAAAAATTTTTCTTTCCCCAGCAAACTTTGGAGTTGGCGAAGACTCGAAGGAGGAGGCAATTTGATGATAGCTTCTACCTTCGAGAGATCAACGCGAATGCCGGCTTTTGAAACTACAAATCCCAGCAATCGTCCCACTTCTATACAGAAGACACATTCGTGTGGGTTCAACCGAATATGATAATGCCTACACCTCATGAAGATTTCGCGTAAATGGACAAGGTGATCAGCTCGATGTAATGAATGAGCGGGCAAATCATCGAGATACGGTTGCACAATGTGATTGATGTCATGAAACGCATAAGACATCGCCCTTTGAAAAGTGGCTCCGGCATTCTTAAGCCCAAAAGGTAATTTGCAATAAGAAAATGTCCCCCATGGACAAATGAAAGCCGTTTTTGGTTGATCGGCAGGTAGAATATTGATTTGATTGTAACCGGAAAAACCGTCCATAAAGGAAAATACTTCACTGCCAGCACAATCGTCAATTATTTGATCGATATAGGGTGTTGGGTAGTTGTCCTTGGGACAAGCTCGATTGATATCCCTATAGTCGATGCATATTCTTATTGTTCCCTGTTTTTTGTTAACCGGAACAATATTCGATACCCAATCCGTTAACGGGATCGGATAAATGAAACCTGCTTTCAACAGCTTCTCAACTTCTGCTTTAATTGCAGCCGCTTTTCGTAGGTGAATCTGACGCAAACGTTACCGGACAGGTTTAGCATCCGGGTAAGTCTTGATCTCATGGACAACAATCGCGGGATCAATTCCTGGCATTTCCTCATAGGACCAGGCAAACACATCGCGGAATTCTTGAAATAGGGCCTTGTATGTCTGAATTTCGTCATCTGAACACAAGGCACCTATATGAATGTGCTCAACAATTCCGGGCTTGACTGAAATGTCAATGGGAATAGTGCGAGAAACGTTTCCCAAATTCAGCTCTGAATCGGGATGTTTCATTGGATTCTGAGCGTCTTTGACATATTCAGCTGTAAAGATTGATGAGAAATCGTTTTCAAAACGATCATCCTCAGGTAAAAACGAAGATCTATGATGGAGATCTTCCCATGGTAAATCGTCTACACACAGGACATCACAAAGTTGTTCGTCAGATGACACAACTTCGGGAAACGCTATTAACTCCGAGGTTGACATGAAAAGTGACTCCTCATGGACCACATTCATTTGGTCCATTTGGGTTGAACGCGGGTCGGTAAAAGACTGCACGGCTTCATAGGCAATTTCATATGGACTCAAAGGCATAGCATCACCAAATGAGTCTATCTCAGATTCAGAAGGAATGATCCAAGAATCGTCATAAACAATGGTATCTGATGTAATCATATGAATGGATGCAAATGAAGACAAGGCGTTGATTGGAGGAAAAGGAAAAGTTCCCAGTAAACCGGCATCTTTAACTAATCCTACTCCAACATCCTTATAAGGGATAGTCGTTTTACCGACATGCTGGATACTCTCTGAAGAGGCTGGGTCGGATGAAAAGTAAGCCAACTGGTCTATGGTTACGATCTTGCCATTATATGGAAACTTTATTATTCGGAAGACCGATGAAACGACCGCTGTCATAGCGTAAGACCAACTTCGACCCAAGAGAAGGTTGTAGTCTAAAGGGGCATCAACCACCTCCACATCTAGACTAACGGTTTTTCCTTCAACCCCTATAGGAAAATCCTGTAGAATGCCAAACGGATGGAACCCACGGCCATCAAAGGCCTTAAGAATCGTCGAGGATTGATTTAGTGAAGGAGAACCAAGCGATCTCCAACACTGTATCGACATAATACACGTGGAAGCTCCCTCATCAATTACAGTCCGATGAATAGGCCTGTTTTTGACTATCACTGGGATCTGGAAAGCCATTTGATGAGGTAAACGCGGTGTACTATTTTCTAGATCAAAGATTATTAGGTTCGGGTCCTGAACATCAACAGCTCCTATAGCCGACAAAAGTAATTTGCGCTGTGCTGGGCATGATTGCAGCACTTCCAAAGCCGACATTGCTGAAGGTGAAACAGCTAAATCCTCAACAATGTTGTAATTCTGGGCTGCTCTCGCATGTGGATTGAAAGCAGACCTTCGAAGTACACCCTTGGCGGGCGGTTTGATTACTAAGTCCGGGTTAGGTTTCTCGATCTGTAGTGGATCGGAACCAGGAGCTGAGGTTGATGGATTAGAATGAGAAGATTCTGCTTCTTTGCCATCACCAGGACTCTTACTACCATAATCTTGCGATCGAGTCGCAATCCTTACATGAGACATCATCAATATGGGTTCTTCACTGGCACTCGAGGAAGAACCTATCATCTTACTCTCCTGCTTTGGAAATGGATCTTTCAAAACAGTAGGAGTTGGGGAACCCTTGACGATTTTCACAACCTCGGCCCGATGAGGGAAATCTCTTGTAAAATGATCCTCTTCACAAATAAGACAAGGATATCGAGGTTTGCGCTTTTCGTCATTGGTTTCTGACTTTTCAGTTTTCTCCTTTGGAGTTTTGTCTGCTTTATTCTTCTTTGTACCTTTCTTTTTCCCACCGGATTTTGATTTAGCCGTAGATGACTCTACAGCGTGAATATCAGCGGAAACTTCAGCAGAAGATTCTCTTGTCGAGGAGTCTGGTAAGGTTATAATAGGAGAAGAATTCTTTGAGGATTTCTTCTTGCTTTTAGCATTCACCGTACCAATCATGCCATCAGCGGCATGAGACCCCGAAGGAGCAGTCGCGATTTGATTTGACTTAGGAAGATCTGGAATATTTTCGTGTAACGTACCTGACTGAGTGTAAACTAAGTCGAGGTACTGCGCTTGAGCAATCACTTGCTCCTCAGTAACTACTCCGGCCTTAGCTACGTCTTCAGTAATCTTCGGTAATAATGATTTAACAAACCATTCAGCTAAGATTTGGTCCGGGATAAAAACTTTCACTAACCGTCTTCGACGTCTCCATTCATGAATATGATCGGAAATATAAGTGGACGTCGATTGTTTTAATGAAGTTAGTAACTCCGTGCCATTATCATATCTGACCGGCAACTGAAAATGAGTTAAGAATGAGGTAGCTAACTGGCTAAAATTATAAAAAGAGGCCCGTGGTAACTCAATGTACCACTTGGCCGCGAGACCAATGAGAGTACGCTGGAAAAGACATAAGCGGATCGAATCATCCGAGATGGAATTAGGGGCACACCAGAGGTGGTAAGTCATCACATGATTCGATGGGTCCTCTCCAGACTTACCTTCGAACTTGGGTATGTCACTGGGCAACTTATTTGGCATTGGCGGCCAAAACGGAAGATAATTTATTGGATCGTTCGTTAAGTGCGACAAGTCTGGTAAATCCAAAGTTGCGATAAACGGTAATTGCCGATTAGGATCCCTAAAACTCTGGGTCACGAGACCAGTCCCAGGAGGAGGATATCCAGGATAACTAGGAATAGGAATCGCGTTCGGGATATTGTATCCTCCCGAAAAACCAGGATTAACCGGACTGTACTGGGGTTGCTGTGGTTGTTGATAAGTGTACCCAGGATACGGTTGATACTGGTAAACTGGCTGCTGGACAGCAGGCCCGTATTTGTACTGTCCCTGGTACGGTTGATAAGCCAATTGTGGTTGACTAGTGACAACCGTACTTAAACCAGGTTGTCCTACAGGCATCTGAACCGTAGTTTGAATCGTGGATCCAGACAATGGTAAAGATGTCTGAGGAGTAGTTACAGAGACAGTAGAAACCGGAGCTGTCGATACTCCAGAAGTAAGTGTGGTAGACTGAACAGATGTTGCGGTAGTTGCAGCAGTCATTTGAGATGGAGTACTAGGTGCAATAGGCCCAGACTGAGAAACTACCGAAGGTACAAAAGTTTGAACATTAGACTAGACTGGTTGCTGGGGTGAACCAGAAACTAAGGGTTGTCCAGCTTGAGATGACAACTGTACACTTGGCTGCAATACCTGTTGAACTTGCGATGGATCCCACACTATGTTCATTCCGGGGTATTGACCCATAACAGGTTGAGGATATTGAGATCCATAACTGGATTGAGGGTAGGATTGATAATTGAAAGGTACATTTCCCATACCTTGAACATAAGATTGACCTTGGGGTGGTTGATAACCTTGACTCGAGTACGAACCTTGAGGTAGATACCCTTGAGGTAAGTACTGATACTGGGGTTGACCTTGAGGTATAAATTGATACTGAGGTTGACCTTGGGGTACATATTGAGGCTGCGGTTGACCTTGAGGAATGTACTGCACCACGGGTACATACTGTCCTTGAGGTTGCCCCCCAGACGCAATTTGTGTACCTTGAGGTTGCCCCCCAGGCATTAATTGAGGCTGCCCCCCAGGCGGTAACTGGCCACCTTGAGGTTGAGAAATGGGAATTGAACCTGACATCATGTAAATGTCTCCTACGCCCAACGGTTTATTACCATTGTTTCCAGTTAATAACCCATGTTCAATGGGTTGAGGAGATGCTCCCGCAAAAGTACCAGAAAGTGACTAATACCCAGAGGGAACAGAAGGACCGCCGTACAAGAAAGATTCAGGCGATTGAGTAAACATGGACGACTGACCAGACATATTTACAGGAGTATAAATACCTCCAGGTGGATAAGGGGTACGAGGTGGAGAAAAACTTGACCCTGAGTTGTCCAAATAATTAGTTAAAGAAAGATACCAAGTAGTACTTCTAGGTGGACTGTAAAAAATGGATTCACGCTCCCTTAGATCAATAGTAGGTTGATCTTCAGGGATAGGGACGCCTATTTCTTCTTCTGGAGCAAGTTCTTCAATAGCTATCAAACCAGAAGGAAGATTTTCGGTGATGACTCTTTCTACCCTAGGTGAATCAGGAGCACTAGAAGTTGGAGTAACAGGTTCAGAGATTTCAAGTTCTTTGCCTATATCACTAGTAGATGAAAAACTACCAGCAAGCTCGGAAACTGCAACAGCTTCGGGATTATAACCTGTTTCTAAATTTTGGTAATCTCGATGGACTACCAACGAAGACTCTCCTTCTTCAGGTGAACCGACTTTACTGCCACTAGGAGTTACAAGGACTTTCAAACCTTCGTAATGACCTGGGATGTCTTCAGGAGGTTGGCCCCGAAGTCTACAGGACTTCCTCAACAAATCGGCCACGGTTACAATCTCAGGTGACTGGCCCCGAAGTCTACGGTACTATCTCTGTAATTCAGCCACAGTTAAAAACTTTTAACTACTGCACACGCAAACAAAGTAAAATGTCAAAGCAAACTGCCTAAAGTCTCTAAAGAACCAAACAAATTCGAATCACACACCTAAAGAATCTAGGGTGTCAAACCATACAAAAACAGTAGCCTTCCGGACCGAAAACACTAGTTGGTGATGAAACCCAACATCGCCGAATTCAGTACAGAAGTGGCAGGTGGAATAGTTACCCCGGAAACCTGCTTAATGAATAGACCGGCACAAGTTCCTCCACTTTAACCATCTCGAGTGAAGTGAACCCCCCGGAAAATCCAAGTGAGTCTAGCCGACGTCTGCTCCAGGTACAATGGGATCTTCCCTCCACCGTCACCTTGGGTAGAACCCTAAAGATAATGGTCACTAAGGTCACCAACAGCAACAAATATACCTGGGGGAATAGTCTACGATCCGATAGCACACAAGGGCAGAGTATCAAGCTCAATCCCCTTGCCAGCTCCTTGACAATAATCCAAGGTTTACCGAGAAGTGACCCCAGGCTCCTCGACAATAATCCGAGGTTTAACGTTTGTAGTACGTGCGTATCTGTCGTCGTTCCCAATGAAGGAGGATTGATCCCCTCACTGGTTCGGACACGATCTCGTGCTTCTCCTTTAAGAGGAGCTTTCCCAGAGCATAAATGTAACAGCTGTGTTTATCCTACCACAAGATGAGCTACTTGTTTGGTTTTGCTGTCTTGGAGAGTTAATTACTCTCCTACTCCAAGACACTAGCCTGATCTATATTGGTGTTTCAGAGCCCTAGTAAATAAAAAGTTACTAAGTAAATTTTACTTTAAGCATTAATTTTTATGGCTTTTCTTTAGGACAAAAGCTAGTGGAGATGAAACTAATGGTGTGTAGACCCGACTCAAATCCACTAAAAAGATGCACCTAGGATGATTTAAACTATTTTTCTTTTTTCAATGAATTCCCTAGCTAAGAGAGTTGGAGAATGCAAAATTGATATAAAGACAACTTTCTTGGCAATGAAAATCAAAGAAACAATCTCTTTATCTTTTCCAAAGCATACAACACATGACCACTAATTATTTCATGAAAACTCCTTTCTCTTTTCAAAGACTTCAAATGCTACTAAAACAAACTTTTCTTCAAAAGAGATTTTTTGTATTTTTTCCTATATTAACAAAGCATGTAAAACTACTTAACAAAAATCAAGTTTAAAAAATCTATAACAATCAAATCAACTTTACCTAAAAGAAAATCTAAGAGAAACTCACCTAAAAGCAAATCTAATGAGGCAAAAGCCTACAAAGTATAATTCCAGGATGTTTTACTCAGTCACAATTCAACCAAGGACTAGTTCATGCAGAATCATAAACCAGTCAAAAACAAAAATCAAAATCTTTTGTTCTTTTTCTTAAGAATGAAACTCACAGCCTTAACAAACAAGCTTTGTCGAAATTCCGCAAAGAGACAACACAAAGGTAGGTTTCTCACACAGGTGGATTTTATGAAAGGTCCGACTCCTAAGAAGAATGAAAAGACCAGGGAGATCCAAGGTTTTACAACTTCTAAAGCCAAAGTTAGTACAGGACGAATGCAAAAATCAAACCCTAGGGCTAGAATTTCTATGAATTTCACTAAAACCCTTGATACTAATGAAACAAGCTTAGATGAAGACTTCTGACAGGTAACCAGTGGATCTAGGCAGCAAAAAACAAATTATAAACAAAATCTAAGAGGCAAAAAATTAAAAAATTGAAATTTTCTCAACTTTTGACAGGGTACGCAGGCAGCCTATTTGCACAGGTGTGTGTATGCTCTGTGTCGAAAGCTGCAGTGCATACAAGTACGCACTGTGCTTAACGCAGAGGGTGCGTACTGCTAGCAAAACCAAGAAAAATAAAATCTAACTTAACCCTAAGCTATTCCACCCAAATTTACAGTCAATTAGCCAAAAACCAGAAAGAAATCGACTTTTCTCAAATCAAAGTATCAATCAAAAGAGAAGTCAATCAAATCCATGGATTCCCCAGCGGAGTCGCCATTTTGTCATGCGGAAAGAGTCAATTTTGCGGACAAAACCGACCTCCCTAGAAGCTAAGGCTTTCTAGTGACAAACAAGATAATTAAGCACTATCTTTCCCTAAATATGCATTTAGAATACAAGCAACCAGGTGTTTAAAGCATACCTTTAGTCCAACGTTGTTTGTAGCAGTCCAGCCTCTTCGATCCAGATGAGCTCCTCCTTCTCTTCGAAACCGGCATTCACTAACAAGCAAACGATTACATAGCACCTTAATAACTCATAAAGTAAAGCATATTCATCATAAAGACCAAGGAGTATATGAAACAAATTATATATAACAACTTGTTGAGAAAAATGAACTTAATTGTATTAGTTGGAAACAAAAGAAACCATTACAACCAGTGCCTTGGTGTTGTGCAGGTCCCTCCCAGGGTCCAGCAAGAGTTCTCCTTTACTTTGATCAGCTCACCCACTTCCAAATGAAGCTAAGAAAGGACGGGAATCTCTCTCCTCTCAAGCTCTATAAGGGAGTCCTAATTTCAGCAGCATCTACCCTTAGGAATGTTCAGCTTTCAACCTCCCCTCCTTCTGGCCCAATGTCTATATTTATAATGCTTTGGAGGAAGTTAATCAGGTCCACCATCAATGGGATAAGCCCCTCTTTGAATGGGATAGCTCCCCTCTTGATGGGATAAGTTCCTCTTTCATAGGGATACATGAACCATCTGGAGGCGCTCAATACACGTCAAACAAACTTCTAGAATGCTCTAGAATCAACCACAAGTAACTTTTTTGAAGTAAAACTCGCGCCTTTTGACCTTTACAGGAGTACGCACCCACCCCTTTACAGACAGAGCGTACAAGTACGCAGGTGTTGTGAACTTGGGGTGCATACACGTAGGTAAGGTTAAGAGAAACTGCGTAACCAGAGTTAATTGACTTTTTAAGGACTTTCTCTCTTTCTTGGAGTTTGACATGAGGAGCAAAGGTATGAGACTTGCCAAGGAGGATAGTATGACAGTTGATGGAGCCATACTAACTGAAAATAGTCATGGTGACAAATTTTAGTGTAACACCATCGAGTCCAAAGGGGGAGATTGTTGGCATTATGATACAAGTGTTGTCCTTGATGGCAAGATGATAGATTATAGTGCAGCAGGTCAGTAGCAAAGAATTGATGATCAAACTACAAAAATGAAGAAAGAATAGTATATACGTAGGTTCACTATATACCAAGTCGCATACATATGCATGTTATACTCAAGTTCACTATGTACCAAGTCACGTATATACGCAGGTTCGCTATATACCAAGTAGGGTATACATGCAGGTTATACACGCAAGTTCACTATATACAAAGGCACGTATACATGTGGGATTGCTGATCAGAAGGTGCGTATACGTATGCACGCACTTTCATGCAGATAAAAGTGCGTACATGTGCAGGGAAAATTTTAAGAACCCCCCCCTAAATTTACATGTATAATAAATGGGAAAATCTCCATGGTATATAGGAAAAATGGAAGGCGATTTTATCAATAATATGATATGTATATATAATTTTTTGGTGAATCTCTCACTAGGCATGGCGAATATTTTACTCAATTATAAAATCTTGTGTTTATTGAATACACAAATGAAATCATTGCATTTCTTTAAAATATCTTTTCAAATCAAAATTACCGAAATTACATATCAATAACCTAGTGGGTGTAGGATAAAATTCACCCGTGCCATTCACAGAAAGCATGAGAAAAAACCTAATACTATATATAAAACCAAGAAAAATTCAAATTCATCACTTCTAGGGACCTCGTAACCACCCTGCCAATACACAAGTATGTTCCTATTTGCAATTAGAAAAATTACCCAAATTACAATTTGTTTAGTCCAACATATGTTGGAAGGTTATAGAAGGATGACTAGTGCAATCAATCCATTCCTTTTGGCCCTGGATTCGTTTCTGTTTAAAATAGAAGTATACAAATATACTTGTCCAATGTCTATGCTTTAACCATTCACCTTAAGATGTTTTTACAATATAATTTCCTAAGTCTATTTAATATCTTCATTATCATAAAAACCAACCTATATCCATCTTAACTCCACATCTACCACTCTTAGGGGGATGAAATCTATTTATCCCTCTGAGCACTTGGTAGACCCAGAATTAAGATGGATATAAGATGATAGAATTTCCCTTTTAAATAGTCTATGCTCACATGAATACCATGGTATTACCATGGGTTATCATAAACCTGGAGCTTAAAAATTACTATTAGTAATTTATAAAAATTAATAAAATTAATAGTTGATTTTTATTTTATTTTTTATTTTAACCAAGCTAAAATGTTTAACATACATTAAATTACAACATCCATTTTTACTCTTTATCGGATCAAATATTTTTCACTCTATGCTAGTTTGCATATCACGATATTTGATACCTCTCGAGGGTTAGTAGATCCAGAGTAAAGATGGATCTATGCTGGTTTAATTCCCCCAATTAAATAGGATACATTCCAGGTGAATACCATGGGTCAATACCATGTGCCATTTTGGTGAATACCATGGGTCAATACCATGTGCCATTTTTGTTTTTATTAATACTCATATTAGGGTTAATAATGTTTTTTTGCATGGTATTAATAACAATCTAGTCCATGGTATTTGTCCCATAGTATTTTGCCCATAGGTTTCACCTAAATATAACGCATTTTTTGAGTTCGTAAATATAAGGTCACTTATGGAGTAAATATAAAAAAATGTTTTATTTGTTTACCATAGCTCTCATTTATTTATATTTTTATTAATTTACCATACCTCTTTTACAGATATGGTATTTGGCCCATAGGATTCACTTAAATAAAACCTCTTTCTTGAGCCTTCATAAATAGAACGAGGGTTATGGACTAAATATAAAAAGAGGTTTTATTTATTTACCATGCGTCTAGTTTATTTATATTTTTATTTATTTACCATACCTTTTGAGTAAGTATAAAAAGATGTTTTAATTATTTACCATACCTCCACTTTACTCATATTTTTATTTGTTTACACCCTTGCATGTATATAAGGTGACTTATGGAGTAAATATAAAAAATGTTTTATTTATTTACCATACCTCTTTTTTATTTATATTTTTATTAATTTACCATACCTCTTTTATAAATATGGTATTTGGGCCTTTGGCCCATAGGATTCACTTAAATAAAACCTATTCTTGAAAATGGGTGAATGGATTCACTTAAATAAAACCTATTCTTGAAAATGGGCGAATGGAAGGTTGTAACTCCTAATTTCAAGGGCTAAATTTACCTTTTTTACCCTCTCCCTTAAAATAAGGTGGGCTATTTGAGGTGATTTGTAAAAATGTACTATGATACAAAATATTCGCTCACTAAAAATTTAAAACCCCTTAATTTCGCCGAAGGGCGAACATTCGCCCCTAAAATTTTCTACGTACATGTGGGAAAACTTATTTTTGGGTCTGTGGTATTTAGACCTATGGTTTTGGTCCTTGGTATTGCGTCCGAAGTGTTGAACCCAGGTATTGGGTCCCTAGTATTGGTTCTAAATGGTTTTGGACCATGGTATTGAGTAAGGCCTAAGACTATAAAAGGAGAAGAAGATCATTAGGCGAATGCAATTTTGAGAAGTGATGAATATCTGATGAAGTGTGAGATCTAGTATGGTGGTTATGGTTTTGTGATGTTGTGATTGATCTGAACCAAGGATGCACTCATGTGAATGATGATGAATGATGGATTGAGATCTTAAGGCTTGGAATGTTTTATCATTATATGGTTTGATTATGGATAGACTAGATCTGAATTATTGATGCATGTTTTATTGTATGTATGTTATGAACTGGGTATGACTGATGTCTAGAACAGCGACAAAGTTATGAGTAAATATTTGCAAATCTGTACGTGGGTTGGCTTTGGTGAAAGTGCGTATGTACACTGGTTTGATTCATCATAGTAGTGTATACATTATGAGACATGATATTTGAAGTTGCAGTTGGATCTGGTTATTGTTGCAGAGTTTTGTTGTCTATTCTGTGTTCTGGTGATTGTGTTGTTGACAGGGTTTCAGTGTTTTAGTATGTGGTGATTCAAAGATTGATGATGCAGGTGTAGTTGATGGGTGTTTTGCAGTGGTGATTGATTTTGTGCTTCAATGTTGTTGACGGGTCCAGTATGAAAATTGGATGAAATGTGGCCTTTTAGATTATGGTGTTGTGCTTCAGTAGTATCCAGTCTGAAAATTTATGAAACGTGGTACCTAGAGGAAGAAAGAGAAGGTTGTACCCTTCTGTAGGTTAGCACCTATGTACTAGTACAAGAACTAAGGGGCTGGTAGCTCCCTTCGAGTAGCAGCTGGAAAACGAGTGAAGGTTGGAGCATTCAATAGGCCAACACCTACGTACTAGTAAAAGGATCGTCTAGTACAAGAGCTAAGGGGGTTGTAGCTCCCTTCCAGGAGAAGCTGGAGAAGGAGAGAAGGTTGTAGCCTTCTACAAGTAGAAGCCTGTGTACTGGTATAAGACTACACCAGTACAAAAATATTGTAAAAAGAAGTTTCTTATTAAAAGAAGATAGAGACGACTTGCAGTAGGTGGTTTTCACCCACATTGGGTTTCCACCTTATCATGGTGTTCATGTGTGCTTGTTGTGTGTGATGATCTATTCTATTTTACTACTTCTATTTATTGTTCATATGGTTAATAATGTTCTGATGCACTCACTAAGGATCAACTAACTGAATCATAATTTTATTGGATATACGCTTGTTACATTACACACAGTTGCGTATACATGCGGTTTGTCTTAACTGAAGTAGCATATATTAATCTTAATATGGAAATGAAAAAGTTATATTGATAATACTGATTCACCCCCCCTCTCAGTATTATTTCCAACAACAACTTGCATCATTGGCTGGTAATCAGGCGATGTCCTTCCATTTTCGACATCAGAACATCTTTTCACATGGATCGACTTGTACTTTTAGGCGAAGATTGAATGAGTTTTGAAGACCCCAGATCTAGTTTCATCCATCCAGGCTGCGATATAATTAGGAAAATAAAGACGTCAAATGTACATCATTGTTGCACAGATAATCATCCAAACTAAAGGATGATGGCTCTACCAGAATCATTAGTCTGCACACAGACGATTGTCTGTCCTATGTACATGAAAATGAATTTATCAAGTTGAGCATGGGAATTCCCGCCTTAGCTAGATCATGAAAGTATTATGAAGATAATATATTTTATTGTATCTTATTATAGGTCACCTTCCAGTGCGAAAAACCTCGGATCCTCATTATAAAGCATTTCACCCGACATCAAAAGATTTACAACCTCATGCTTTAGGGGGCAACTCTTATAGACATATTTGGGCACTGCAAGCCCAATCACATATGTCCATAAAAAAAGGGCTTCTAAGTCCCTAAAAGTGTTGTTTCATACCCTAAAGGAGCAAGGTCAGCTGATTACATCATCTCCCAGAAGTTTTCCATGAAAAACCACTCAGAATTGGTCAAGGAAGGACCATACAGACTGCCCAGTTCAAAGGGTGCGATGCATCTCACGTGCCACATGAAAAACGTGTGATGCATACTGGAAAGCCCTTCTGTACAGTATGATGAGTAAGAGCAGACAAATGGCACAAGCAGTTTTCTAGGTGGAGACCCTGAGAATCTTCTAGAAGCTGCTCATTTGACACTTGCCTCCCTGAATTCGCCCAAGGATGAGCATGAGATCATTAAATCTCCAAATGGAACCAAGAACTATCAAAGAGATGACACTAATCAAAATCCCAGAAGCTGACTCACCCCCCTGCAAATATCTATAAATGGATCCCTCATCCCAGAGATCCAAAGCTTGGAATTTGGTAATTTGCAAAGAGGTGTTGCTGGCTTCTCTTGGAAGACATTGTTGGGTGATGTTGCTTTGTGTGAGGCGAAGAGGGATTTCAAGCTGGGAGGATGGCACTGGGTCAAACCAAGTGGTTGTAATCCTCTGTTCTACTACTTTTACTAATAAAGTTATTTGAGTTTTCCTCCATATTCTTGTGTATCTCTGAATATTGTGTTGATATATGCATTTGTATGGTCAATATATATCTGATCCTATATTGTTTATAGTGAAAGATCTCTATGCTTTGATGGTATTATGCTACTGTGAATCTACAAATGATCTTTGAAGTGAGACAAGTAAGGAAGCAGTGGTGAGATTCTGTCAAAGGGGAAAGGAAACAAGCAAGGAACCAAGCGGAAGACTGCGGTTGGTACTCTCTGCTTCTTTCTCATCTCTATGTTTCTAAGATAGCTACCCATCTTAGTGGGACTAGCAGCTCTGAATAGACACTAGATTTCCTGATAACATGCCTATAGTTAGTTCATAACAATTGATTTGTCACCCTACTATTGAGACCATGCCTAGTCCATGAATTCCAACTACACATATTAGGAGTGAAGTTCAATACCTTACCATGTATACCCCTTTTATGTCATCTCCTTGACCTTCAACTATCAATCTAAGCGCTGTTGTTAGTATGACTACCTTCAATAATCCATTTGGTTAGAATCCCTTTTTAAGTTCTAGCCCCTAGGTGTCAATTCCCAGTGATAATGTTTCTAGAATACACATACCTATTGGGGGAATCCTTGTCCCAATACAACCTATATGAAAACCTCATCCTTTATTAATTTATCTATTTCCTCCCAGTGTACACTCTACCAATGGTGGTCCCCACCCTCTGCAACTTATGTGGCCAACAATATGCCTCACCCTAGTCTCGTTGCATCAATTTGGGCCCCCCTCCTCAACCACCATTGAGTTAAAGGGGAAAATTCTATCCCAAGGGAAAAAAGTCTTTCGTGACCCATCCTGGTGTTCCATATGGCCTGCCACTTTATATGATCCCACCCCCACCACTAGGAAACTATTATCTTCTATATCCTATGTATCCCGCTAGGAACCAGTCGATGGGAGGACCTCCTGGTCCTCCAAGTCATCCTTCACTACCATGGTCTAATTTCGGGGCACCTACACCTTTTCCTTTCTTGGATACTCTCGAAATATCTTATATGCACAAGCTAACAAATGACCCCATCAAACCATAACTTACTTAGGCCTCTGATCCCACATATTATTCCTATAGATACCCTGAAGTTCGAAGGAAAATAGGGAGGTGACCCAACAAAACACATGACCACTTACCACCTATAGTGTGTATCAAACTCTATTATTGATTATACTATCCAGCTTTGACTCTTCCCCTGTTCCCTAACTAGAAATGCTGTCAAGTGGTACATCGAGCTACCACACATTTTAGTTAATACTTTTGGTTCACCTTCTATGGAATTTATGAAGCACTTTGAGTTACCTATATACTATGAAACTGAAAAGAAACTTGTCACTACTTTACACATGTTGAGGTTTAAAAGGTGTCCTTTTAACTCCTAATTATCTTCACAATAGTTATCAATCCAGCCAAGATTTTCTATTTCAAGAGTGTACACAGTATGTGGCGGGTATTTACTCAAGAGTAATGTTTCTAAATTGCAGTACAATGCTTTCAAATACAAGAGTAAATGGATGCATCTTAGTGAACTCGAATTACAATTAAAATAAAGCTTAACTTGCTAATGAAACCAAATCAAACATTCATTCAAGTATCAGTCAAGAATACAGTAACAATAACTTAACTGATTAATGTTCCAAATGTATTTTCTAATCTGAACAACAGGGATGTTGGTCTAATAGCGTAGACAATAGTAATCAATGCTCTTTACAGTGGAGAATCTCAAGATAACACGCTGAACTAAATTACTAGATTGGAAATAGAATGATGAACTCAAATGACTAAATCTAAAATAACAATAAAAGAATACTAAAATAGGTAATTAAATAAAAAATTGAACCAATACTTCTACAACATGTAAAATAGAGTAAGTCTAAGAATACGAAATAGCAAAGAAATGTGATTACAATAAATGGAAATCAAACCAAACCATCACATGACAAAAATTGTAAAAGAATGATACAGGAATAGAAAGTGAATTCGCTAGGGCCGAGCCTTTAGCTGCTAATGAACACCACTGGATTACTTCAATATGTGAGAAGGAACAACAACTGCATTATATATTAATCATTTGCAAAGTAGTTATAGCCAATTCGTACTCTGTCTCAACAATGAGAGTCGATGATCAAAGTATAAATACAATGGTAATTTCTGAATAATCTCCAATCCCCCTTCTCTTTACGATCGTTTCCTTTTATAATGGCCAAGCGGTAAGAAGGGTAAAATAGTAACATCTATCCCTTAGGATCAAGAGATACTGAGGGATTCACACAATCTTCCATCTTCAGTTAACTTTTTGTCTTTCCACTGATGTTGTGATCTCTTTTGTTCTTATCCATAACTGTGCACTCCATCCTTGGCTTGCTGCCTGTACGTTGCTTCCTAGCTAGGGAACAACAATTGTTCCATTTCGTCCTTTTCCTGCATAAGGTGTGATAACAGTTAGCTCAATTGTGATGATAGATAATTTCCTTATTTTTACCATAATCCTTTGATATATTAACACTTTAGGGTATAGAAGGGATATAACTAAAGAAAAGGATAATAAAATAAATAATATATGCATACCTTTTCCATGACTCAACATACTTCCCTGCTTACCCTTTTTCATGCCCTCATTAAAACCATGTAGTTCGTGTGCAAAGCAGTCAAAGAATAAGCTGGAGAAGGATTGTCATGAAGTGGCCTGAACCCATGAGTCTTAGGCAAGGTTTCAAAAATGTGTCATGTCTGTATTTCAAGTAATTCATATATAGCTTTATAGTCTGGGCCTTCCCTCAAGATGAGGTTTCTATAAGTAACAAAACAATCTATAGCCAATTTAAAGTTTTTATAGTTGAATGGTTCTCTATCCTGTACATTACGATTGGAAACTGTCCATCTAAATTTAGTTGCTGCCAAGGAGTTGTCTTTGATAGAGAGAAAATACACTACCCCCTTCTGGATAATTTCTTTGTGAATGGGCCCCAATACCTAGATTACTCCTTCCTTTTGCATCAAACCTTTGTGTTTGGCCAGCATTTGTAGTGGGTTTTTCAGTTCACCCCTGACCCAAAGGTCCAACCCATTTTCCTGCCTCTGGAAAGTATTATGGGCTTTGAACCATTTCAACTGGTTGATAGCAAATGAAATGAAAGCTTGAAATTGTATATCCCCCACAAAATAGTTGGGATTCTTCTCCATTTCTTCTTCCAATACAAAATTATGCAAATACAACTCACAGAGTAATCGTTGAACTTTCACTCCATGGTGTTTACAACAATTTATGAAATCTTCAACAATTTTCAATTCTATGGGTTTCCCTACCTCGACAGCCTTAATTTTTAACTGTAAATACCTTTCTAACAAAAATAAAGCATAGTTCTTGGCAAGGGACCTGCATGCTAAAACATCTATGTATAGGGAACAAAGAGTATCCATTTGATGCATGACTACCTCTAGTCTAATCATTATTTTCTCGGTTATTTCTTCTGCCCTCCGACATTTCTCGAAGGCTTCATTTTCTGATGCGTTGATATCCCACAATTGCCTCTGTAATTCCTCATACCTTTGTTGGGGAACAATCTCTTCCTCTAGCCCTTTTATGGTCAGCCGAGCCTGTGCCAGATTTTCTTGAAGATTTGTTATATAAGGGTCATTGCACATCAAAATATATTTGGCTTGGATATCTATCTAGGTGTCCATGCTGTTGGAGGGTATTGCCTCCATTTCAACATTACAAAAATGTACATTCTCTGTTTTGACAGCTGCTTCTGTAATAGTTGCATGTTGTTCCTTATCAATTTGAATGAATATGGGCTAAGTTTGAGTCCTGGTAACCTTTGTAGTACGAAACTCAATTTGAATGGCTACATTCACCATTTTCTAGGTTCAATTTGAAATTTCCCCCCTTTTTAATGTCCTTATCTTTTGCCTAAGTCTTTTCACTAAGTTTGTCAGCTTCTGATGTTCCTTTCTAAACCTCTTAATTTCTCTTTTTTTATTTCTGGGAGGAACAACTATTTCACTAATCGTTTCTTCTCTTACCGAGCTCAGTTGCTCATTGGGGTTTTGTTCTCCAAAGGCTGTGTCTTTACCCTGGCTGGTTTCTATTTCCTCTGTTTGGCCAACATCTTCTGTGTTTAAATTGACCTGACTAGGTTCCTTTGGAGGGGTATCCCTAGTTTGGTCCCCCTCTTCCTGCGTGGGTTCTGCCCCTTTTTCTACTTCACCAATTATTTCTTCTGATATACTCCTATTGTGGGTAGAGTTTTCTTCCGATTGTTTTTCTTCAGCATTGAGATTGAGCAGACTTTCAGGCTGTATATATTCACTCATATTGGAAAAAATATGGGCCAATTCCACCTCATATAATGGGTCTTGTGGTGGACTTGTGCTGGGAGTTAGGGGAAGTTTTGTTTCATTTCTCTCCTCTTCGCTAGGATGTGTTGTTTCCTCCTCAAGTTCTGAATCTTGGTTGTCTCTTCCTTCCAGCTGTAAGGGTTGCTCATTTTCAACGCTAGATAATTCTAAGGGTTGGATGCTACTATCCAAAAGGTTTTAAATTGTTCCTTGACTTGTCTCGGCATATCGTCTGTGTTTTTGTGGTCTATTTACTGTGTTGGTAGTCCTTTTCCTTTTTGGGGTAGGTAAGGCTAACCCCCCCCTATAGTAAACACTAATTCTTCCCACTTGGTTTTCTGCTGGGCTAGGTTGTAGCTTACTATCAACCTAATTAAACAATGATGACTTAAACAATCTCTATATGCCGAGATTTCTTTATGCTTTGATCAGCGTCATGCAACAAGAATTTCAAATATGCAGGGAAGTTTACATAACATTTCTATTTTGAAACTGCTAATAATTTGAGGTGGCATGGTCATACCACATCCTTTCTTCCATGGCATGTGATATAGCTCTAAATGATTCTAGCCAGCTCTGTCCATGGTTCTCCTGGAGATGAAGGTTGAACTCCTTTGCCTTTGACAATCAGGTTCTATCCCTCATCTCAAAAGGCGGCAATGGCGTCTTGTAGCCTTAATTTTTTATGTGTCCATATCGGTCTGACTGCTGTAGTTTGGACACTTAAGCTATTACTGCATCCGTTACTGTCATTGTCCTTCCTCTTACTATAGAATGATCATCGTGCAAATTCTGTAAAAATTCGATAGCCACAGTTTCATTGGGTTGCTACAGTCGTGTGAAATATGTGACCCATCCGGCTCGTACTAGGATTTCTCGGGTGGCATCAGAAATAGCTAGCATCTGTGGCTCACTGCATACTAATTGACCTTCCATTTTCTCTGAATTTTGCACATTATTATCTTTAACACAGGTAACATAGCAATACACAAAGCCAACAATGGAACAACAAGTTGTTAAATTCAGATAATAATTTTTTTAACATAGATACCATTAAAAACTTTCTATTATGGGATATCATGTAGCTCGGTACAACCAAATAAAAGACTGACATGTATGCAAAAGTGCTTTGGAAGTCACCCGCGCCCCCCTAAGAAATGATAGGTCGCCTTTGACCAGTTAAATGAAGGAACGACATACTAGCAGCAATTGTACAGTGGTAAAATGGTAAGGTGTACATATTTATGATAAGATCACAAAAATATTGAGTTGCTGAAATCGATGCATAGCATGAGAATTATGAATAAATATGGAGATACCATGGAGTGATGCGAAAAAGGGAAAAAGGACATCTGACGTGGGTAATATGCTATGCGGTCATTATTCCACTTAAACCGTTATCATTGACTTTTTTAAATGATATTTCATGCATAAAGGTTCAAAAGGAATTGGGAGCATAATCTCTTTTGAAATAAAGATAAAGAAGTAAGAAAAGGGAGTCGTAATTACTATTGATGTTGAAAATTATGACTCCAATACCATCATCAGAGCTCTGTTGCCCACAGGTGTTTATAACCTTGACAGAGTTGATTTTTCACCCTTTGGAACCATGATCCTTTATGTATAATTAGGAAACTACCTTGTGATGTCAGAATGGAGGCCATTGTGTTGGTTTGGTAACTAGATTGAACACAATGCCATTCATTGGGAAGGAGTGAAAGGTGGGTAGGCCAGCTTGTGATGAGACCTCCTGTTCCAAGGACCTTTTGTTTTTCTGATGTGTCCATTGGATCATATCCCTGGTGTGGTGGCCATAGTAGGAATGCCACTTCAATGCTTTCTTATGATCATGGTAGGCTTGTTCATGATGAGACCCCCTATCCTCTATTTGACAAATCATAAAATTGTTAGTAACCATATATATATATATTTTTCTTTCCTTATTTTTATTTTCTTTTATATAGCACTTCCTAATTATATATAGAGGATGGCTCAACACTCCTTAAGAGTAGGGATGGTGGAAGAAGTTTGAACATATCAATAGAAGAAAATATACCCTTATTCTTATTCATTGATAATAAGTAAAGAGAATTATGAGAATTAGGGAAGAACCAACATGGTACAAATAATCAATCAATTTGAGTTATAGTGAAGATAAAGACAACAAAGTGATATAGATAGTTATGTCCTCATCTTTTCTAGTCAATACAAAGCAGTCTCATTAAAGATGATAATTTCTCTTTGATTTGTTTATTCCAGTAACCTTTAAATTTTTTCTCCTTGCATATATGTGTATATTTTTTCCTTCAAAGGACCATAAAGAGTGAAGAAATATTCACAAGAAAAACTTCTCAAAAAGAGTGTTGTTCTTTAGGAGGAACAACAAAAAAAATGCACACAAAAAAGGGTGTTGTTCCTTAAAAAGAATTGCCACTGTTCCTTAGGAGGAACAACGAAATGACAACTTGCACATAAAACTGCTATTCCTTAAGAGGAATAGTAGAAAAAAAAAAAATGGCACACAAAACTGCTGTTCCTAAAAAGGAACAATAGCTCTTCCTTAGGAGGAATAGTAGAAAAACAGACGCAAGTGAAAGTGTTGATCCTTTAGGGGAACATCATTAAAACAAACCGAAGCGAAACTATTGTTCCTTAAAAGGAACAACAACAATAAAAAAAAAGATGAAACTGCTATTCCTTAGAAGTTAGGAGGAACAACAACTGTTACTTAAATGGAATAGCGTAAAGCACTCGCATACCAAACTGTTGTTCCTTAGATGGAATGGATGTTGTTCCTCTTAAAGGGAACAACAAATGTTCCTTAAATGGAATAACAAAAACAAATTCAAACAAAACTATTGTTCCTTAAATGAAACAACTGTTGTTCCTTAGAGGGAACAACAGCTGTTCCTTAGAGGGAACAACAACTATTCCTTAAATGGAACAACAGGAAGAAACGCATGCACAACTGTTGTTCCTTAAATGGAATGGCTACTGTTCCTTAAGAGGAACAACAACTGTTCCTTAAGCGGAACAACAAAAATACAAACACACAAGATGCTTGTTCCTTAAATGGAATGGTTGTTGTTCGTTAAGAGGAACAGTAGCTGTTCCTTAAATGGAACAACAAAAATACAAACACTCGAGATTGTTGTTCCTTAAGAGGAACAACACATGCAAATCTGTTGTTCCTTAAATGGAACGACTGTTGTTCCTTAAGAGGGACAACAGTTGTTCCTTAAATGGAACAGCAAAAAAGAAAACGTCCACAAAACTGTTGTTCCTTAAATGGAACAGCTGCTGTTCCTTAAGAGGAACAATAGCTGTTCCTTAAATGGAACAGCACAAAGAAAACACACGGGGAACTGTTGTTCCTTAAATGGAACTGCTATTCCTTAAGAGGAACAACAAAAAGAAAACACACGCAATTTTTTTTTCCTTAAATGGAATGGTTGTTGTTCCTTAAGAGGGACAACAGTTGTTCCTTAAATGGAATAGCACGCAAATCGTATATACAGGGGACTGTTGTTCCTTATAAGGAACAAAAGCTGCTCCTTAAAAGGAACAACACAAAAATTAAATAAAGAGAAAATTCTTGTTACTTAAATGGAACGACTACTGTTCCTTAAGGGGAACAACAGCTGTTCCTTAAATGGAACAACACAAAATTCTGTTAAAAAAAATGCAGTTTATACAAGAAAAATAGAAAGAAAAGTCTATATACAAAATTCAAAAAACAAATGAGTTGTTTACTGGATTGATGCTGAGGATGGGTTATCCTCTTCAGCGAGAACTTGCATGGTGGAATCTTCTTGTAACTGTTGGCAAAAGGACTCCCTGGTAAGCGGTTTATGATAAAGTCGCACTTGATGACCATTCACTTTAAAATAATAGCCAGATCCATCAATGGTTGCCAATGTAATGGTGCCATTATCATGCACTTTTTGTATCTCATAAGCTCCTAACCATCTGGTCTGAAGTTTTCTGGGGAAATCATGGAACCTGGAATCGTATAGCAGTGCCCAATCTCCTTCCTGGATGATCTTCTTTTTAATGAGGGCATCATGCCATTTTGCTCTCTACTGTTGGATTAATGCAGTGTGTTTAAGAGCTGATAACCTAATTTCATCTAATTCATTGACTTGTTGTAATATATTGATCTGAGCTTCATTTAAATTCAAACCCACTTGCTGGGCTATTCTTAATGTTTGAATCTTCAATTCGATTGGGAAGATGGGTTCTTTACCAAAGACTAATTCATAAGGTGAATATCCCGTGGTATTTCTCCATGTTGTGCGGTATGCCCACAAGGCTTCTCGCAATCTAGAAGCCCAGTCACGTCTGTGTGATGCAACTGATTTCGTAAGTATTGCCTCAATTACCTTAGTAGTACTTTCTACTTAGCCATTTACCTGTGGGTGGTATGGAGTTGTAACTTTGTGAAGAATATGGTAATTTCTCAATGATGCATCAATCTTGTTACCTACGAATTGTGGTCCTCCATCTGTAATTATGTCTCTTGGCAAGCCATATTGCACAAATAATTGGAAAAGAAAATGTATCACTAAATCCTCAGTAGCTCTTGGTAGCACCTCTGCCTCAACCCATTTAGTAACATATTCTGTTGCAACTAGTATGTATGTTTTTTAATTGGATGATGGGTTAATAGGACCAATAAAATCTAACGCCCACCACTCAAAAGGCTGGATTACTAATTGTGGGTTCAGAGGCATCTCATCAGATTGTCCAGGGCGCCTCGCCCTCTAGCAGCTATCACAGTCTTGAACAAGCGTTTTAGCATCATTAAAGATAGTGGGCCAGTAATAGCCTATTTGTAAGACTTTATGACCGGTTCTACAGTCTAGAAAACTTCCACCACACGGCCCATCGTGGCATGCTTTTAGAATTTCAAACACTTCATCTTCCCAAACACATATTCTAATTTTCATATCTACCCCTGTGTGGAATAAGTAGAGCCCGATCCAAGAGAATTGGGTATTGCGCTGCACTATTTGTTTTCTTTCATCAGGCATTAAGTGCTTGGATAATTTGCCTACTGCTAAGTAATGTGCAACGTCTGCACACCATGGTGTTCTGACAGTAACAAAAAATAAATGTTCATTAGGAAATTGATCCTCAACTACTGCTGTGCCAGTTGGCTTTCGTATTCGTGAGAGAAAATCAGTTATATGATTCTCTTTTCCAGGTCGATCCTTAATTGTGATGTCAAATTTCTACAAGACAATCAACCATCTTGTCACTCTTCCATTTGTAACAAGTTTATTTGCTAGATAGATAATGGCATAGTGATCTGTATATAAAACTACACAATATCCAGTTATATAATGTCTAAATCTATTTACAGCATATATTATAGCTAAAAATTCTCTTTCAATCACAGTATAGTTTAATTCAGCAGGAGATAGATTTTTTCTAATATAATATATTGCATATGAATTTTTATCTTCTTCTTGTCCAAGAACTGCTCCGATTGCAGTGTCTGAAGCATCAGATGAAATCTGGAATAGCAAATTCCAGATTGGGCTCCTTAGCATTGAGACTATTGATACAAGCCTTTTTAAATCCTTAAAACCACTGTCACATTTATCTGTCCAAATGAAATCAATATTTCCTGTTAGTGCATATAATGGTGTAGCAATCTCAGAAAAATTCTTTATAAATCTTCTATAATAACCAGAAAATCCCAAAAAACTACGTACCTCTATTTGTGTGGTAGGGGTAGGTATTAACAGAATTATCTAAATTTTAGCCGGATCTACCTGTATTCCAGCTACTAAGATATAATGACCTAAGATCAGTCCCTCAGTCATCATCATATGAAACTTTTCATGGCTTAAACAGAGCCTGGTGGCAATGCATCTTTGCAGCACATTTTCTAATGTTTGTAATGCTAGCTCAAATTCATCCCCATAAGGTGTGAAGTCATCCATATACACTTCGAGCCCTTCACTTATCAAATCTGAAAAAATGCTAAGTACAACTCTCTGAAATGTGGCAGGTGCATTGCATAGCCCAAAGGGTAAGACCCTGTAAGCAAATGTTACCTAAGGGCAGGTAAAGGTAGTTTTATCCTGATCTTCAACAGCAATCTGAATCTGATTGTATCCACTGAAGCCATCTAGGAAAGAAAAGAATTTCTTTCCTGCCAATGTGTCCAAGACCTAGTCAATGAATGGAATGGGAAAGTGGTCTTTCTAGGTTGCTTTATTCAGTTCTCTATAGTTAACACATATCTGCCACTTTCCATTCTTTTTCAGCACCACTACTAATGGAGAAACCCACTTGCTGTCAAATATTGGGTAGATAAAGTTTACATCTAAATTTTTTTGCAATTCAGCTTTCACAATATCCTTAAGATGAGGATTTAGTCTCCATTGGGGTTGGTGAACGGGTCTAGCATCCCTTTCGGTATAGATGTGGTGCGTACACAACTGGGGATAAATTTCTTTCATGTCTGGGTAATCCCATGCAAAGGATTCTTTATATTTTCTCAGGAGTTGAACCAGCATTTGCTCTTGGTCAGCAGTCAGGTTTTTGTTAATGTTCAATGTTTTTCCTAGCTCAATTTCTATGGTTTTGCTATTATAAATAGAGGTGGTTGGTATTGATTGATCGTTAGTATCTTTTAGGGGATCTTCTTCTACTTCACTATCTAATGCTGCTTCGATCATGTGACATTTTAGATGGGATCCAGCATCGGGTTAGTTAATGAAGATGTTAATGATGTCGTCTTCTATTTGATCTTTAAATTCGAGACCATCTTCTATGGTTAGTGGTGATGTAATGTTTTGTTATGAAACCAGCTCAAGAAAAGATAGAAAAGATAGATCAACGCCTTAGAATTCAGCCTCTTCGAGGGGGCAACCTCCTTTACATTACATAAATGAACAATTCTTGGATGATACAAATGACAAAACCTCATTTCTATATATAGGATTCTAAGGAGTCACAATATAATCTAGCCGACCTAACAATAATAATATAAAGCCACAAAAATAACAATAGAGGGATTCTATGGGGCACAGAAATAACAATATGGGGGTAATAGGGGCACAACAATATAAATAAGGGGTATAAATACAATAGTAATGGGGTAATCACTAGTATTATAGGGACCCAACATGCCCCTCTCCTTCAAAAAAGTGTTGTCCTCAACGCTTGAGTAGTTTTGGATACTTCTGCATAAAATTCTCATCCTCCCATGTGGAATCTTCAGCGGATAAGTTCTTCCACTTGATAAGATACTCTGAAATTGATCGATTTCGTAGCTGTCGAGTTCTTGTTTCTGTGACTGCTTCTGGTTCCAATATAATTTTTCCTTCCTCGTCAAGTTCTGGCAATATTGTTTGAACTGGGAGCTTGTTGCCTATAACCTTCTTTAAACATGAAACATGGAAAACTGGGTGCAATCGAGAAGCTGCAGGAAGCTCCAATTTGTATGCCATAGTACCAATCTTTTGCAACACCTTGTACGGACCATAATACTTTGGTGATAATTTATTATCCTTCTTAGCTTGCTTTAGGGACATTTGCTTATATGGTTGTAGCCGTAGGAATACCCAATCACCTACATCAAAACTTCTTTCACTGCGATGTTGATCTGCCTGTTGTTTCATTCTATTTTGTGCCAACACGAGGTTATCCTTTAAGAGTTGGAGGACTTGTTGTTGATGTTCGATGTGATGTTCCACTGCCTGAACCTTAGAATTTTCTCTTAAATATGATGTGATGGATGGTGGTTGATACCCATAAAGTGCCATAAATGGGGTCATTTTTGTTGCTGTATGGAAGGAAGTGTTATACCACCATTCAGCCAGAGGCAACCATTTGACCCATTGTGTCTGTTTATCAGATACAAAGCAACGAAGATATCCTTCCAAACATTTGTTTACTATCTCAGTTTGCCCATCAGATTGAGGATGATAAGATGAGCTATGAGCTAACTGAGTACCAAGACAAGAAAATAATTCTGTCCAAAAATTTCCAGTGAAAATGGGATCTCTGTCACTTACAATAATCTTTGGGTTTCCATGTAGCTTTTGAATTGTTTCCATAAATGCAGTAGAAACTGTACTGGCTTTAAATGGATGTGATAATGCACAAAAGTGTGCATACTTGGTAAGTCTGTCAACTACCACCATGATGACACTCTTTCCCTCAGACTTGGGTAAACCTGTGATAAAATCCATTGAAACCTCCTCCCAACGTTGGCTTGGAATGGATAAAGGTTGTAATAGACCCGGTGTCTTAATTGTTTCAACTTTATTTTGTTGGCAAACCAAACATTCTGCCACAAACTTTTGAATATCTGATTTAAGGCCATCCCAAAAAAATTCCTTCTTAACCCTGTGGTAAGTTTTTAAAAATCCTGAGTGCCCTCCTAAGGGAGAAGTGTGCAATTCCATAAGAATCTTTTGTTTTAGCTGGGAATTCTTACAGAGGTATAAGCGATCTTTGTACCATAATGAATCATTTTTCCAGCTAAATGTATCAGATGTACTGGAATCTTGTTGTAGCTTTCGAATAAGTGCCCACACTTCTTCATCATTCTTCCATTCCTCCCTTGCTTTGTTTATCCAATCTGGTTGGATAATAGAAATGGCGCACAACAATGCTTCCACATCCTCATCCTTTCTTGAGAGTGCATCTGCCACCACATTTTGCTTCCCTTTTTTGTAGATGATTTCAAAGTCATAACCCAACATCTTTGTGACCCACTTTTGTTGCTCTTCAGAGGATAATCTTTGTTCTAAAAAGTATTTAAGGCTATCATGATCCGTTTTTACCTTGAAGTGTCTTCCCATTAGGTAGGGTCGCCATTTCTTAAGTGCATGGAGTATTGCCAACATTTCCTTCTCATAAATAGCTTTGCTTAAAAACTTTCCCTTGATTGGACGACTTTCAAAAGCAATGGGTCTTTCATCTTGCATTAGAACAACACCAATTCCATTTCCTGAAGCATCACATTCCACAATAAAGGTTTTTGTGAAGTCCGGTGTAGCTAAGACCGGTGCTTGGCACATTGCCTCTTTAAGATGTTCAAAGGCCTTTGTTGCTTCCAGAGTCCATGAAAATGCATCTTTCTTCAATAATGTTGTTAGAGGTGCTGCTATTCTCCCATAATTCTTAACAAACTTGCGATAATACCCTGTCAACCCAAGAAATCCTCGCAGATGCTTTATGGATGTGGGGATTTTCCATTCCTTAATGGCTTTAATTTTGCTAGGGTCTACCTTAACTCCTTCATGAGATACAATATGACCCAAATATTCCACCTCCTGGACTCCAAAGAAACATTTGGATCTTTTTGCATATAATTGTTTCTCTCCAATAGTTGTAGCACCCTGTCAACATGTTCAACATGATCCTTCCAAGACTTGCTGTAGATTAGTATATCATCAAAAAATACTAACACAAATTTTCTAAGGAATGGTTTGAAAATTGAATTCATCAAACCTTGAAATGTTGAAGGTGCATTGGTAAGGCCAAAAGGCATGACCAAAAATTCATAATGACCCTCATGAGTTCTAAATGCCATTTTCGGAATGTCTTCAATCTTCATTCTGATTTGATGATATCTCGAACGAAGATCCAACTTGGTGAAGTAAATTGATCCATGCAATTCATCCAGTAATTCATCAATGACAGGAATGGGGAACTTATCTTTAATAGTGAGCTTGTTGAGCTCCCTATAATCCGGACACATGCGCCATGATCCATCCTTCTTGTGCACCAATACTACTGGAGCAGAGAAAGAACTTTGACTTGGTTGAATTATACCAGCCTCTAGCATTTCTGCAACCATACGTTCAATTTCACTTTTTTGGACATAGGGATATCTGTACGGCCTGATGTTTGGAGGAACACTTCCTGGAATCAGATGAATAGCATGATCATGATCACGCATAGGTGGGAGACCTTTGGGAGTCTCAAATACCTTGGAATGATTGTCCAGGACTTTTTGGAGATCTGGAGAAATAGATGATTCCGATGTGGAAACATCTAGCGAACATAATTGTGCAATTACACCTCTTTGCTCCTTTTTTAGAAGCTTTGTCATACCATTAGAGCTGATTATCTTTCCTGGTTTCCCTACAATACCCCTTAATTCAACTTCCTTTCCTTCCGTAGAAAATTTGATGAAAAGTTCTTGAAAATTAAAAGCTATTGTACCCAAGGATTGTAGCCATTGGACTCCTAGTACAACATCAACACCTCCCATTGGAATGGAAAGCATTGGGCTAGTCAATACATATTCTCCCATGGATAGCTTGATATTATGGCACTTCCAGAGCAATTTATTGTTCCTCCATTTGCAATCATCACTTGACACTCTGGTGCTGGATATAGGAAGCAATTCAATTCTTTTGCTACCCTACAATGAATAAAATTGTGGGTGCTTCCTGAATCAATCAACACTATTACCTTTTTCTTCTTGATTTGTCCTTCTATCTTGATGGTTTGAGGAGTGGTAATTCCCGCCAATGCATTACAAGATATGGTCAGATTTATTTGTTCTTCATCTAGGCTTTGTTCCTGGAGTATATCTTCTTCTTTTGACCTTTCTTGCTCCTTTTCTTCTTCCTCTTCACAATCTATGTAGAATAATTTCTTCTCAGCACACTTATGACCTTTAGTGTATTTGCTATCACAACTGTAACAAAGCCCTTTTGCTCTTTTTTCTTCCAATTTTTGTGGTGTCAACCTTATAGGTTGTGGAAGACTAGGGGCAACAACACTTCCGTCTTTATAGTTGTGAGTGGTATGCTTCCTGGTTGCCATAATTTTTCTTTCCATTTTTCTTGCTAACCTGAATGCCTTCTCTAATGAATCAGGTTCCCAAAGGCGAACATCATGTTGGATATTATCCTTTAAAGACCCTATGAACACATCAATCCTATGCTCCTCTGGAATATCTTTTACCCTTATGTTCAATTTTTGGAACTCCTCAATGTGCTCCATTACTGAACCCTTTTGTTTGAGACTTATCAATTGGCTAAAAAAAGTGTTGCTTTTTGTATCTTCATAATGTGCTATCAATTCTTCCGTAAAAATTGCCCAAGTGATAAATTGTTTATGAGAGCAAAGCCATTGATACCATACAAACTGATTTGGTTCCAAATATACAGTTGCCATACGTACCTTTTGTGTGTTTTGCACATTATTGAGATCGAAGAATTGCTCCATCTGTAATATCCATGTGGTGGAATCCTTGCCATCAAACTTCCTCATATCGATTTTTGGAATATGGTGGGTCTTCGATCCAACATTAGAGTCTATGGAATCATGATTAAAATTACTTTTGTTCACATCATGAGTTTCCTTTACAACCTTTTCACCATTAGTAAGTATTTCTTGTAGAAAATTTGTCAAATCTATCTTCAAATCTGCCATGTCTGTCTTCAAACCTGTCTTCAAATCTGTCATGTCTCTCTTCAAGTCTGTCTTCGAATCATCCATCTTAGCTTCCATGCCCTTTATCTTAGATTCCACTCCATTTATCTTAGCTTTGTTAGCTTTTGTGAGCGTGACATTTGTTGCACTTGTTCTTGTAATTTTGATATATCATGTAGCATTTCTTCCTCTTCTTCATGAGTCATGCTAGAGCTTTCAGGTTCCTTACTAGGTGCTTGCATTTTCTTTCCTCGGGGCATCCGTTACCGATAATAATGCTTTACTATACCCTTCGAATTCCGTTAAACCAAGCTTACACAAAAATTTAAAAAAAAACTACACACATTTTTTCACTTTATAGAAGCCTGATATTGAATCTGATGTATCTCTGTAATTTCGGATCACCCAGTTCTGAAATTGTGACCTATAGTAGCCTTCTACGTCCTCTTTCCAATGCCACAATTCTGACCCAAATTGGATTCTCCAAGGAAGAGTTATGTGAAATCTCCCACAGTGGCTTGCTTTTATACTAGTTCAGTAGAGTGAACTTGTACGACGTACCACGAGTCACTGTTTCAACCTTTGGATCTAAAACACACTTACAAGAAACTAAAGTCTGTCCTCTTTCTGAACCTTCTGATGAAATTTCAATCCAATCCCCAGAGAGAAAGTTATGACGATTTTCCCCAGGTCACCTGTTTTGAATGTAATTCAGGAGTCTACAAAAATATAAACTTCCTTAGATCATATCTCTGCAAATATTGTGTAAAAAGCTATGAAATTCAAACCCAAGGTTAAGCGTGATTTCTTCGCAAATGGGTTTTTTTTTCGACTTCTGAAACGCCACAGAAAAAAAGTTATAGCAAAAATGCCACGATGACCTGTTTGGAGCAGCGAAACCATAGAATCCAAAGCTCTGATACCAAATGTTATGAAACCAGCTCAAGAAAAGATAGAAAATATAGATCAACGCCTTAGAATTCAGCCTCTTCGAGGGGGCAACCTCCTTTACATTACATAAATTAAGAATTCTTGGATGATACAAATGAAAAAACCTCCTTTCTATATATAGGAGTCTAAGGAGTAACAATATAATCCAGCCGACCTAACAATAATAATATAAAGCCACAAAAATAACAATAGAGGGATTCTATGGGGCATAGAAATAACAACATGGGGGTAATAGGGGCACAAAAATATAAATAAGGGGTATAACTACAATAGTAATGGGGTAATCACTAGTATTATAGGGACCCAACATGTTTTCAGTTAGGTATGATACAGTTTGTTTTCTGGTTCTTATTATTGTTAAACTTGGTTGAGCTATAGGATATAAGGCTAAATTATTTACATTGCTTCCTCTTTCTCTATTCATGCTGCCTGTTTGATGGCTAATGTAAGCATCTGCAGTTGCTAGACAAGGTCTACCTACAATTAAGGGGTGTCCATATAGTCAGTTTCTAGGACTGATGATCAGAAAGTCTGTAGGATATTCCCAAGAGTCTACAGACACCATTACATCATGTAATGTGCCTTTTGGTATGACTACCGATTAGTTAGCCAACTCCAATAAGGTTGTGGTTGGGTCTAATTATGTAATGCCAAGCTTTTGACAAGTGGTGGTTGTAAGAATATTGATTGTTGGTCCTAAATCAACTAAGGCATTGAGGAAGGAGCATCCATTTATTTACATGGTGACTATAGGGTTTCATGGGTCCTCATATTTTACAGGTGTTTCTCTTCCTGATAGTAAGTCAGATAGGGTACCGACTACATGGACAGTTGGATTTGTTGTTATTTTCCTCTTTGGATTTTTCATACATAATTCCTTGATGGTTTTTGCATAAATTGGGATATCTTGAATAGCCTGCAGGAGTGGTATTTTTATACACAAATTTTTCAATTCTCCTAGAAGAGCAAAATCAGGGTGTTCTATTGGGTGAGGTATGATTAGTCCTTCTCGGAATGGTGGAGAAGAGGTGGTTGCTTGTTCATGAGTTTTCTGTCTAACCAGATTCTCTTCTTGTGGTGTTTTTGCTATAGGTAACAAATTTTCAATTTGAACATTTTTATCCCCCTCTGTTTCTATTATACGCCCAGATCTTAATTAAAGATCACTACACTCCCTTAAATCAGTTTCTGGTTCTGCTCCTTCAATAATTTGCACAGATTGAACCGGTCTCTTGTTGGGGTTCGGGTTGGATTGGGCTGGGAGCTGCAGTCTTAAGTTGGTATGGGGGTTTTTTTTCAATGTGTATGGTGCTGGCAGTGTGGGTTGAGACAGGGGGATCATTCCTGCTGGCTGATTTGTGGGTCTTTGCCAGTTTGACTGCCAGTTTTGATTCTGTGAGGCGGAGGGTGACCATTGTGATGAATATGCATTATTTTGCTAGAATGGTGGACAGTAACGAAAGTTTGGCCAATTGGTTTGATTTGTTTGATTTGTTCATGGTGGCATAGGGAATGGCTATTGTGGCCAACTCGAGAAAGGTGGCTGATTCTACCATGTTCCATTATATTATTGAGCATTATACTGAGGAGGTTGAAAAGAAGAGGATGGATCAACGAGCATACTTGTTTGTTGTGACTGCCACTGGCGGCACTGATTTAGTAGGTAAACAGGTTTTGTTTCTTCTTCTACTTCTTTGTAGACTGCTTTCAATCCTAGGAGTGATGGGTAGCTTTCTGTGGCATGATCTTTCGTACAGATAGCGCAGATTTGGACTGTATCCACTGGGCACTCTTTGTCGCTATGCTTCTTTCTGGATCTAGGACATAATATCACCAAGTTTTGTTTTTCTTATTCTTGCTTTTGTTTGGATTTCATAATGTCCAACTATGTTGTTAGTGTCCCTAGAATATCAGTTTTGAAATCCTCTAGAAGATTGATGATTTCTGCACGGGTTATACCTCCACTAGAGATTTTGTTTTCCCTTGTGATCATGACGCATTCTGTTGGCTTCAGTCTTGTGCTGCCTCTTGAACACCTGATACACAAATTAATGATGTTAAAATTTTTTTCCTGATATATGTCACCTTTACCCATAATGTTTAGTGTTTCAATCCATTGTACTTTCATCCCTTTAATTAGTGTAGTTTTTAACATGTTATCAGGCAAGGGTAAAGATGCATAAGGAGATCTCTGGAGATTGTACTGAAAGTGTTCTACATATTCCTCCAATGTTTCACTAGGTCTTGCTGTCATTTGAAATATCTCATCCTTCAATTCCTTGGATCTACAATAGTGCTAATATTTCTTTAGAAAAGTAGTTTTCATCTAATCCCAGTCATTTATAGTGCCCCCACCTAATCCTATAAACCATCGTAAAGCTGCTCATTTCAATGTGGAGTTAAATAACTTTAGTTTTTGGGGATCGGTGGTATAGTCATACCCTCGAAACAATACATCAAACTCAAATAGAAATGTGTCTGGATCCTCTGATGTTAGCCCAAGAAAGTTAGGAATATTCTAGAGACGAATGGCTTTCATAGGTATGTTAACTGCTGTGTCCACGATAAGATACTGTTGTGTGGAGGTTTGAGGTGTTTTTTGCTTCTAGGCCATTTGATCAAATATGTTCCAATACCCTTCTGGAATTTCTAGAGAGTTATTCCTAGGATGACTAGAAGGGACATGAATGAGCTTAACAACACTTCCCTGGTCTGGGACAATCAGTGTTCCTTGCTAAACTATTACCTGGGGGGATCTTGGCTCCTTAGTTTCTCCTGCTTCTTTTTGGATAAACTTAACAGCGCTCCTCTTATTTGGGCTACTGAGTGTTTGGATTATTTCGTGAGGGGATCTTGGCTCCTCTACTTCCCCTGTTTCTCCTCCTCCTTCACGAAGATTACCAGAATTCCCTTCTTGTAAAGAAATTGGGAAAGAATTTTCAATTTCTTGAAAATTTTGCTCAGTCTCTTTTGTTTTTCTATGCACCTCAGTAAGGGATACAGATGGTGAATTTGTGGCCCGAAGGGAGCCAGTAGGTTGTCTAGAAGCAACATTCATAGGGCCTAGTGATGGCTGAGATTCAACTTTCTTAATGATGTTGTCTATGAAGGTTGATCGACCAAGGGTCATCGGTCCCTTAGCTTTGTCGGGTTTGGGTAGTGGATTTGGACTGTTTTCAGGTTTTCTCTTCTTAGTCATACACACAACTCAAATATTTACTTCTACCCTAATTTCTTAACAATTCTACTGGAAAACGGGTAGGGGAGCAGGGCTTTTACATGCTCCATATGGATGTTATTACCTTCCATTTTTAATACCCAATTCTCTCCTAACAAGCCCTCATTAGATGCACACTACTCCTTAGAAATGGCTACACTCTCCCCGACAACGGCACCAAAATGTTGAGGTATAAAAGGTGTCTTTTTAACTCCTAATTATCTTCACATTAGTTATCAATCCAGACAAGCTTTCTATTTCAAGTGTGTACACAGTATGTGGCAGCTATTTACTCAAGAGTAATGTTTTGGAATTGCAGTACAATGCTTTGAAATATAGGAGTAAATGGATGCAGCTTAGTGAACTCAAATTACAATTAAAAGAAAGCTTAACTTGCTAATGAAACCAAATCAAACATTCATTCAAGTATCAGTCAAGAATACAGTAACAATAACTCATTTTTCTTTTAACTGATTAATGTTCCAAACATATTTTCTAATTTGAACAACAAGGATCTTGGTTTGAGAGCGTAGACAACAGTAGTCAATTCTCTTTACAGTGGAGAATCTCAAGATAGCACGCTGAACTAAATTACTAGATTGGAAATAGAATGCTGAACTCAAATGACTAAATCTGAAATAACAATAAAAGAATATTGAAACAGGTAATTAAATAACAACTTGAACCAATACTTCTGCAGCATGTAAAATAGAGTAAGTTTGAGAATATGAAATAGCAAAGCAATGCGATTACAATAAATGGAAATCAAACCAAACCATCACATGGCAGAAATTGTAAAAGAATGATACAGGAACATAAAGTGAATCTACTAGGGCTAGGCCCTTAGCCACCAGTGAACACCGCCAGATTACTTTAGTATGTGAGAAGGAACAACAACTGTGTTATATATTAATCATTTGTAAAATAGTTACATCCAGTTCGTACTCTATCTCAACAACAAGAGTCGATGATCAAAGTATAAATACAATGGTATTTTCTGAATAATCTCCAATCCCCCTTCTCTTTACAATTGCTGCCTTTTATAATGGCCAAGCGGTAAGAAGGGTAAAATAGTAACAACGATCCCTCAAGATCAAGAGATCCTGAGGGATTCACGCAATCTTCAATCTTCAATTAACTTTCTGTCTTTGCACTGATGCTGTGATCTCCTTTGTTCTTATCCATAACTACGTGCGCCATCCTTGGCTTGCTGCCTGTACATTGTTTCTTGTCTAGGGAACAACAGTTGTTCCATTTCATCCTTTTCCTGCATAAGGCATGATAACAGTTAGCTAAATCATGATGATAGATAATTTCCTTATTTTTATGATAATCCTTTGATATATTAACACTTTAGGGTGTAGAAGGGATATAACTAAAGAAAAGGATAATAAAATAAATAGTATATGCATACCTTTTCCATGACTCAACAACTCCAAGAAACTTCCACCCAAATCTCTGATCACATCCATGAACGAAGATGTATATGGAGGCTTGTCAAGGCCCCCATTCTAGAATACCTCTTAGAAGACTGGTTCTGCAAATCTCTTCTACCCCCCATAGAAAATCATGTTGACATGACTGGTGTGGTTACTAAAGATCAGTCTATTGGACATTCCCATCATATAGAACTATTATATTCACAATCTAGTACAATTTATAATTTACTCGGTAATGTCCCACGAAATTTTTAGTGCTCCTGCTACTCAGCAATCTTGTGCACACACTAACGATATTACTGGCACTAGCTCTTGGTATGTTCTAAAAAATCTAAGCAAGAAAGCTTCCCAGTTATCTGTTACTGTTGGTTATGATCCTACTACCCAATATGTTACTCCTTCAACCACTATGATAAACTATGTGTAGTCTACCAAAAAACCCAATGGTGAGAACAAGAAGAATAACAAAAATGTAGTTCCTTCTCAAGAGCACGAGACAACCCAAAACAAGCCCAATCAAAAAGTCATTGCTAAACCTGAGAAATTGAAGGAAAAATCTATCAAGCTCCAATGCAATATCTCCATTGAGGACCATTTGACCTGTAAATTTCCTCTTCTCAAAGAGTTCATAGGTTTCCTTTGCCCAAAAGGACATTGGCCAGACTCCCACATTCCTTAATAACCCTTTCCCTACTCAATCAAAACAACATCTTGTATTGAACCCACCATTGCCTCCATAAGGGGGTAACAGTGGTTTGCATCCCCCTCTATCTAAAGAAGGATCATTGACTTCTTATGATTTTGAAATAGTTGATTTGGATAAATGAGTCAAGACCTATGAGAATCCTACCCCAAATGCTTTGGACATTTCCTCGAGTTCTATTCCATCGTTGATCAACAATTTACATATCAAAAATTTTGTCACTGACCCTATAATTCGCTCCCCCAAAGAAATACTTTGACGAATGATACATAATACATCCTGACATGCTTCCTATAACTATAGTATTCTACAATATATGGCGCAATCACCCCTTGCTATGTCTACCCTTGAAATATTAAAAACCTTTCCATCACAAAAAAAATATTTACATTTGGCCATCGGTGGAATAGATCCTCAGGATTCCAATCTAGCAATTTTTGACATGGAAAGTTTTAGACTCACCTCTCCCATCAACTTGTGTTTCAAGTGCAGGTTATGATGAAAGAAAAATCCATTCACCACATCATCATTGATGAAGGTGTGTCAAACTGTATAATGTATACTTCTTGTTCGATCACCTTGGGTTCACCCACTCTCTCACCGCTGTCAAATTCCATAAAAGCTTTTGATGGTCACACTTTAATCCCCAATGAATACCTTGCTAGCTAACTCATCACTCTAGGTGCTAAAATTGTAATGGTGGATATTGAAGTCATATACCACCATCTCAACTACAATCTACTTTTTGGGTGGATTTGGACTTACACGATGACTGCCATCGTTTCATCGATTTTCTCACTCATGCTTTTTCCTTTGGATGGGAAATTTGTCACAAAGAAATAATGTTCCCTTAGTGGGTGGCATACCTGACTCTTACGTCAGTGTTGGTACTGGTCTTCTGAAGGTTTCCTCACTTTTAGGTTGGTTTCTTCTTCCTCTACCTGAGGTTCCACAAATGTTACCAATGGTCTCTATAAGTTTTAATAGCCCAACTGGTTGTTTTATCCTCTCGTTCCCTTCTTCCATTTATTCCTATGGAGAGAAGATGTCACTTTCACTAGCGGAACTTGCTTATTAGGCTATTCAATTTGCATCCTACTCTCTCACTGCTTTGGTTATGACTGATGGTATCACATCCTCTCCCATCATCCCTCCCTCTACTGATCTCCTTAATGAAGTCTTACCTTTGGATGAGGATATCAAGGAAATCATGTCTCAAGATGAGAAACCCTGGAATCATTTTCATTACCGTGCTTCATTCTACTACCCATCTAACTTGAATGCAACCCCTCTGTAAATCTTTCCTTTCGAGAAACCTGATATTTTCCTTTCTTCCTATATGGCTATTCAAGTGCTTGATGTAGATGGTAACTTTGGTAATATTGTAAAAATATTACTTGCCGATATCTCGGTAAAAATGGGTATCATGGAAAATATTTAGATTGGAGGTGACTACACTCTCGAGGAGATTGCGAGCTTAACGTACCTCTTTAACGAATTCCAAATTTGTTTTTATTGGTCTTGTGAGGAAATTACTCATATAGATCCATCTATTGTTGAGCATGGAATCAAGACTTATGAGATTTCCAAGCCTATCTGGTAAAGACTTTGACCTATCCACACACAGAAAACAACTTCCATAAATACAGAAGTTGAAAAGTTGTTGAGTGTTGGTTTCATTTATCTTGTTCCCTTAACAGAATGGGTATGTAATTTGGTCCCTGTAGAAAAGAAACAAGGTACCATACCCATATGCATCGACTACCACGATTTTAATGCCCCATGTCCTAAAGAAAAATATCCTACCTCATTCATTAACAAGATTATCGACAACTGCGTCGGTTGTGAATCATTTTCCTTTATGGATGACTTCTTGGGATATATCTGAATTACTATCAAACTAGTTGATCAACATAAAGTTTCCTTCATCTATTCTTCGGGCACCTTTGCTTATTGCAAGCTCCCATTTGCTCTCAAGAATGCAGATGTAGCTTTTTAAAGGGCCATGGACTACCCCTTTCATGATGTCAGACATATCATTTGAGCCTATTTGGATGACCTTCCATCCCATTCAAAGCAACAATCCCAACACCTAGATCACCTCTAAGTTATTTTTCTTAGGTGTAGGTTCTACAATATCCATATGAATTCATACAAATGCATATTTTTTGTCAAGTCTAGATGTCTACTTCGATTTATTTTTTCAAAACACGTAATACAGGCTGATCCTGATAAGGTTAAGGTAATTACTTAATTTTTTGCAACACAATCCTTACTTCAACTCTAAAATTTGCAAGGAAAGGAAAACTTATTACGCTTTTGACATTACATTATTCTCATCTAGACTAATATCGTTTCCCTAAAAAATCCCATGAGATAGATTTTGTCTCGTCAAGTTATTGGGAGAAAGTATTCTAAGTGGATCGTCATACTAGAACAATTTGCTTTGGTCTTTACGACTGCTAAGTCAAAAAATATTTAGTCTTCATAGAGCTATTGTCAGACCTTCCCATAGTAGATCCAAATGAAGTAGTCCATGACCCTATGCTAGATCAATTAATTTATCTGGTCACCTCTATTGACCTATGGTATGAATACATCCTTTTGTATCTCCAAATCCAATGTTTCCACCAAAAAATATCAGAAGATGATCGTCGTTGCATCTGCTACAAAGAAAAGAACTACATAGTTCTAAATGATATCTTGTATCAACATGGTGCTGACTCAATTCTTCGATGTTGTCTTACCCTAGATAAATAAGAACAAGTTCTAAATGAATTTCATGCTATGGCATGTGGTGATCACCTTTCGGGCATGGCTACTTCCCAAAAAATATTGCGCGCAAGATACTACTAGCTAGATTTATTTAAATACTATGTTACTACAGTCTAGTAGTGTCACTGTTGCCCAATTTTTACAAAGAAAATGCATGCGCCCCCTACCCCTCTTCACCTGGTAGTTTTTTTCAGTCCTTTTTCTAAATGGGGTATAAAATTCATCACCTATAATCCCACTTTAGTTTATGGTCATGGTTACATTTTTTTCATCGCTGACTACTTTATGAATTGGTCTTAAGCCCTCCATAATTTGAGGGTTGATGATAAAACTTTGCATTATTCCTAGTTAATCAAGTCATCTGTAGCTTCAATATTCCTTGCACAATCATTACGGACCATGGATCTTACTTCCAGAATCACATCATGTCTAAAGTAACTTGTATGATTGGTTTTCTCCAAGATCATTCTTCTTCCTACCACCCACAGGCTAATGGGCTAGTCAAAGCCATCAATGGTGTCCTCAAGGCAATGATCTATTGGTTATTAGTCAATCATAAAAACTATTGGCATAGAATTTTATACTCTATGCTTTGGGCATCATGAACATTAGTAAAAACCGCTACAGGCTTGACACTATTTCAATTTTCTTACAACTTTGAAGAAGTTATACCTATCAAGTGTCAAATTCCATCACTCAAAATTCTTGTTGAAATCACGCTCTGTACTACTGCCAAAGAGAAGCGCTTGCTATAACTCAATCATTTTGATGAGACTTAATGATATTCTACACTAATTCTCTAAGCTCGTAAACACTAAATCAAAGCTCAATAATACAAATGTGTCCAACCTCGTTCTTAGCAAGAGGGTGATCTTGTCTTGTTTACGATAAAAAACATTACCTGTTGGGGGCAAGAAAACTTCATCCATTATGGATTGGTCCCTATGTTGCCACTAAGGTTATTTCCAAAGATACTCACAAACTTTAGAACTGTGATGGAATCCCTCTTGTAGAACCCCACAATGGGCTCTATCTGAAGAAGTATTTTTCCTAGTGTTGCATTAAGCACGTGCTTTATAATTTTATGTAAAACGTTTTCTTTATTTTTCATGTGCCTTGTTAGTTTTGGATTTCAATGGTTATTTTCCTCATGCATGTTTCTTATTTTGCACAAATGACCACTTCACTATTTCGATACATCTTATATGTGGATGGTGCAAATCGTCACACACAAAGCATTTCATCAATTGCTTGGGTTCTTTATACACCTGATTTAGTGCTACTTAGCTATGGAGGAGTCTTCCTTGGTCATTATACCAACAATATTGTTGAGTATATTTCTGTCATTGAACTCCTTATAGACGCTATATATCTCGACATCTAAAATTTGGTGGTAAGGTTAGAATCCCAGCTAGTTTTTATGTATTTGAACAATCACATTTGTAATGTGATCTTATTGCATCACTTTTTAAGAGTAAGGCTTTTGGAACAAAATTTTGACTTTCTTACCTATGAACAAATTTCAAGAGAATCTAATGCATTAGCTAATTCATTAGAAAATTATATATTGGATTAGAATTTGTCACATTATTTTTAGTTGCATGCATTAATGTACATTTTACAAATTTACATAAAACACATATTATGCAACAAAACTTTTCCAAAAAATATTTGTATATATATAGATGGTTTCCAGTCTTTTACATCCAAAAAATTCCCAAAACTTGGGTGTTTTATACAAAATGGATTCCTTGATCCTCTCTCAGACACCCTATGGTTATCATCTTCCTACTACTCCTCCTCAACCTAATCCTCATGATAATAGATCATAACCCTATCAAACCTCCTAAGAGAGACCAAAAATTTCTCTAGCACACCTATTTTGTGATATCACAAATGAATAGGGATCCCTCTCATAGGAAGAAGCATCACACACATGCTCAAACCATCATTTTTCATGGCCACCTCATGTAAGCTCTGAGTGTCATCTACCTCTTCAATGATTATTACAACCCCTACTACTCCAACCCTATGTAGCTTCTCATCCTTCCTTACATTTTGAGGCATGCTCGTCGGTCGAATAGGAGCCACATTTATGTGAGAGCCAGTCTCATGTCAATTTGATTTTCACTCAACATAAAATAAAATAAAAATTGCATAAAATTCAATAATGAAAAAATACTTTTATCACCGATTCGTCTTCTTACCTATTGGGCCCCATTGTGTTCCAAGTGGTAAAACCTATTCCAGATTTCTTGAATAGTTCTGTTAGCACTTGAAATTTCACCTCAGGCTGAAAAGGAAAATCTCAAAGCTACATCAAACCATTCAGCCTCGTAGCTAGCCCTACGGGGCAGGAGAAGGCTCTCTCCGGTCAATCTCGGTAGATTTTCAATGGCATGAGATGACCAACAAAGGTAACACTGATATTAGGCTAGTAAACTGATTATAAAGGTTGATTTGGGGTTTTTGGTGGCAAATTGAGGAGCCGCAATTTAAGGTGCGGGGATTGGACACAGTTTCTGCAAGGGGGTCTTTGGGGCGAGGTAGGAACCTGTGTTGATGTCTTTAGCTGAGAGGGATGATTAAGAATAAAGATGAGAGGGCTAAAGAGAGCAAAAAATGGATTTGAATTCTCTTTAGACAGCAGAAAACATAGAAATTAAACAAATTTAAAAGTAGAGCATGGCAAGCATGAATTCTGACTTTATCACTTCATTTGTTTAATATGCAGCAGTATAGAAAGGAAATGAATCACATAACAAAGCTTAAAATAACATGAAGAAACACACCATCAACACCTGAGTTCACAAGAATCCCAAAGATGACTGCAAAACCCTAGTCTTCCTTAGCCAAAAATTGCAGAGATATAAGTGAAATAATACAGTGATAGCTTCTCCCTCAAGAGTCCAACCATGAAAATGAGCATGAAAGTACATAATATAGATGATCTAACCTCTTTCCCTACCTCCATGGGTCGAGCTCACTATCCTAGGAGCTGTTTGAACAACTTCTAAACTGAGCACTACAAAATAGGCAGTCAAAACAACTTGCCTCTAAAAACTTGGAAACCAGTTCATACAGTCAATTTTACCCTTTTACATGAGAGAAACTTCTAGAAGAGTAAAACAAGGGTAAAAGTATCCAAAAAGTTCCACAAGTACAGTCAAAAGGACCACCATCGACCTCAGAAAGTCAAACTGGAGCTAAACTGCAAATTATGGGCTGAACTGGTCAAATCTGGCACAAATTCCTCAACGGGTCGCGCACATCCTCCTCAACGGGTCGCGCACTTTGGAGCCCTGTTTGGAAGCCTTCCCGGTGTCAGAATGAGGTGCAGGATAGCTCGTTGGAAAGGCCTCTGAGTCTACTTTCCAACGCAACTAGAATTGTTGGATTTGGGGGTCATTTGCCTAGTCAAAAGTCATTTCTCTCAAGACTACTTCTGCAGCTCAAAAAAGGGGCAGAAAGTCAAAATTTGGCTGTAATTTGACCTTTTGGAGGCCCAAAACTTCATGAAAACTCAAATCCATCCATAGAAATGTGTAACTTTGCATGAAAAATCCATAAATGCTGAGTTTTCACAAAACGGAGCTACGATGACAAAGGGTCTCACCGGGGGTGAGACCCGTTGAGAAGCCAAAACCTGTAAATTGCCCAAAAATGTCAAAAATGAGCCAAAACTTCCAAAATTTTTTGTGCTTGGTGCTGTAAAGAGGCTAGTGGGTGTCATGATGAGTGAGAGAAGCCTCGGCCAAGATGCGGAGGGGGTTGGTATTTTTCTTCCTCTTAAGAGCCTCGGTCAACCTTCTTTGGAACATTTTCATCTTTGCTTTACAAACGTGCATCCTAGCCCAATAGTGGTTTTTCATGTTCCTTAGCAGCTTTTTCTCTTGGTTGGCCTTAGCCAACAGCCTCTCCAAGTGGGCATTCTCCTGAATAAGCAATGACTCCCGGTCAACAGGCAATGGGTCGCCGGGCCTCCTACGGTTTAGGACTCGGTCACTACGAATCCTCCAAATCTCATCAAGTGCCTTCTCCTCCTCCAGCTGTGTGTTCCGCTGCTCTAGATATGTGATGGTCCATTGGGCACCCTCAAGTCTCCGCTGCAAAACATCATTCTCGGCCCTGAGCTGCTAAATGATCTCCTTTGCCTCTTGGCTAGGAGAACTGACCTCAAGATCAATCACCGGATCCTCATGAACCATGGGCTCTTTGCCCCTCTGCAATATCTGTGCTGGCGAAGAAAACGAGGCCCCTTCCACCTGCTGTGGAGATAACACTCGCTGCTCTGAAGATGAAGGCGAGACCCCTTCCACCCGCTGTGGAGATAATACTCGCCTAGCTGGTGCAAATAAGGCCCTTGGGCCTTTCTGATAGGTGACCATAGGAGTGGAGCTGACATGTCGGGTGATGGGAGCATCAGGCTGCTGAGATGGTCCTCCCTCCTCATGAATGGCCTCCTGATGTGGCTGAGGTGGCACTGTGAAAAACTCACGGGAGATGAACTCCTCCCATGAGATACCCTGCTGAGTCAACTGATGAGAGACTATAAGCTGGATCAAACCATAGTGACAAAGGCTCCTGTACTGCTGGGCCGGGGTCTTCCTCTGCAACATGGGCACCATCCTCTGAATGTTCTGAAACAGGAAGACCGAGAGGTTCATCATCCTCACCCGGGTGAAATGCATCAACAGGCGAATGTGATATGAATACACCTGTGAAAATCTGCCCTCACATGTAAAATAATGCATGATAAGTCTCATGAGGGGGGCATACTCACTCCGAAGAAATATGAATGGGAAAACACCCATCAACAGTCTCACAAATGATGGTCGGACATAAGGCTCGAAGTGAACAAAATCAAGTAATCTGCGCTTAGGCCACACCTCACCCACATTTGGTATCCCTGTAGCCTCTGAGATCACCTCGGGTGTCAATATGAAATTTACCCCTGCAAGAGTGACATGTCCATCATGGAGGTGTAAGACAAACAAGCGGGCCAACTCTCTATGATGCTGAATCTGTGAGATCCTCTCACAAAACTGATAGCATGACATGTACCGGAAACAATTCACTGCCAAAGGACAAGCCTGTAATTCTGCCAAAGAAGTAGGCTCTTCCCTCTTATGATGGCCTCCTTTACCTCCTCTACGAGGCCTCCTCTGTTCCTCAATCTCTGTAGATGATGAATGGTCATCACCTTGCTCATAAGTCTCGGTATCTGACATGGTTTTGGAGCAAGGTGGGCAAACTGAAGGACAAATTGAACTGCTGCCTCTGCCTGCAAAAGTGCTGAACTCTATGCTGTTTCAAGGGGAAAAAACATGAGGGGAATGTTAGGGGAGGGAACTTCTTAACGAGGAATGGGAATATATGAAAATAACAGGGAATTTTCAAGGGAAACTTTACAAATTGTCATGCATATAGGAACACATTTTAACATTGGGAAATCATTTGCAAAGAACATCTCATATGGGACAAAAACATGTATGATAATGAACATGGTAGGGGCATACATGTATCAATAGGGACATAGGGACACCATACACCAAATTTAATTATAGGAGTTCATGTGTGTCATAAGGCAGATTTTGTTTTTAAAGAGTACATGTACATTGTTTTAACATAGAGGGAAGGTTTTCATGTACAAGGGGATATCAAGGGTATGTAGGGGTTATGTACATGACTCTAGATATACAACAACATTTATTTTCACATGACTCTTTTCTTTATTTGCAAATGTATCTTTTCTTTTTGTTTTATTTTTGCATGTGTATGGTAGAGGGAATTAGGGTTTATAGCTTAGGGATGGGGGAAAAATTCAACATTTTATGTACAAATAATATGGGACAGAGATGCAAGCATGACTATGACTGAAAGAGGAAAAGAGGGAAGGGACCAAATGGGACAAAAACACTTGAAACAGTCACAAAACCCTAGCATTTTACAAACATTAGCAAGCAGCCATATTAATCCATTCATTTGCAAATTTAGAAGATGAAATCATAGCATACACCCTTATTTTCACCATCAATATCAACAACTATGCATTAAGAGCCTACCTCCACCGATTGAGCAAATTTGAAGTGGAATGAAGGAATTTAATTGAAGTTTTGGTGGCAGACAGTTGAACGGGTCACGCACGCTCCCCAACGGGTCGCGCACCGCCCAACGGGTCGCGCACCGCCCAACGGGTCGCGCCCGTTATAATTTTACACTGTCGGAGTGCGCTAGACGGGTCGCGCACCGCCCAACAGGTCGTGCACAAGCCTGGACGGGTCGCGCACCTGCAAACTGCCCGAAACCGTTGCAATTTCGCCTCCTTCACCTATCATTCTCTCACAATCTCTCTTGCAAGCTTGAAATGCACAATGAGAGTGAAAGGAGGGAACATTACCTTTTATAATCTCATTTGAAAAAATTTCATCCATAAACCCACTTTATAAAGTCTATTTTGACAGTTTTTAAAACACTGATTTTCTTGGTTTCCTTTATCCTGAAATTGACTTTTTGAGTGCTTTGCCTTGATTCTTTTTGCAGGTAGATCATCTGAAGGACTATGGCAAGGGGACCAGGGTTGTTGCTGCCTTTTTGAAGACATTTTGGAAATTTATTCTTTTTACAAAAATTATCATGACCTTGGCTTTAAAAACAGGGTTTTTAAATCCAAGGTTTAAAATGAACTGTACATGATGAAAATTTCAAAGGAACATGTTTACCATCGTCCCTCTGGCTTGCTGGTCACTCAAGGACTTTCAGAGACATGACCTTGCTAAGACAACTGACCAAAACCCTAGACCTAGAATTTTGACATTAAGACCAAACAAGAGCAGCTTGACAAACTCAATGACTGATATGACCTGATCCAGCAAAGCCAAGAGGGGTATGAATAGACCAGCTCCTCCATCTGGATTATGGCATGCCTAACGGGATGCAAATTTTGACACTGATGAGACACCTACTAATGCAAATGCAAAGAGCTTTGATCACTGATGGAGGGCTTTCAACACCGACACTAACAAGTTCATCTGTGCGTACGGGAAGTCCTCAATCATGAGAATTTGGACTTGAATCCAGTTAACAAATTCTGCATCAAACAATTGTTTAATAGGTCTACGTCCTATCCAAGGTACTAAGGCTTCCCACCTATCCTGCCTAGGTTACCTGTGAGCTACTATAACCAGATTGACCTATGGCCTCAAAACATGCACTCTATCTAGCATGAAGGAAACAATCAGTATGCCATACCCAAGTTCTCTTTAGGCCCGAGTCTTGCAAGATGTCAATTCCACTTTCACTTGATGGAGGATGCTCTCACACTGATCATACATCTGTGTTTGCAGGCAGTCCAATGCTAGTAACATTTGGGCCTTAGTTGCCGCATGTTGACTCTTCACCCCTCCCAGTCAAATGATCATCCATAAAATAGATCTCAAGAGTCTCAATGAAAACCATTCCACTAGAATCTTATTACTGACCATGCATGTGCTTGGAGTGCAATGAATAAAGATTAATTCAATTGTGGTTCTAGGATCTGCTCTCCCTCCATTACGTTTTTCTCGCACACCTTTGCAACAACCCAGTGATGAGATATATGACGTCTTTCTCAATTGGGATCTCATCATCCCTAATACCAAGCACACCATAGTGTTTATCTCAGCTTCGAATGATCCAATACAAAAGATCCTCTTGAGCCTTCATCATATCACACCGTGCATAGTTTAATAACCCACATTGTCTCAACGCAGCTAAACACACCATATCATTAAGCATTTGTAATTTATCTTGGTCATGAGCTCCTCCTCTCTAGGGGAATATTTCGATAAGATGATGCCTGCATCAAGAAACCACTTTCTTAGTCTCCAATTGTTGTTTAACCATACAAACCAAGAGAAACTATTTTTTCTTTGCACCTGGTTGGCCAATGCATCCTCTCTTTATACCACAGGGCGTGCTAGCGCAACCCTGAGACTCAAGAAAGGAATTCTAACATGACCCTTGGCCTAGGCCACCATGTTACCCAACCAAGACATCTAGTGAAAGATACAAAAAATGCAAAACCACCATTGAAAACTACTAAATAAGGACTTAAATGAAAGATTGGGATCAATTCTCTTACTTGGAACTGATCGTAGCTTAAATGGATTCCTCGATCGCTCACAATCACTCTCGAAGGATCTACTCTTTTTACTCCTCCAAGTGGTCTAACCCACTGAAACTAGTGCAAATGAGTCCCATATTATCATTTTATAATGCTTTATAGGTATGCCTTAACCTTGTTTTTATCAGTTATGTGTCGTTTGTCCACATAATTATTTATAATTCTCTTGGTAACTATTTTGCAAATGTTTTTGTGAAATATGATGGTGAATGGAGTGATTTTTTTGTAGAATTAAGCAGCACTGACTCAAATTTATCATTTTCTTTTTAGGGACTTTTTATTTCTCTTTAAATGAAAAAGCTCTGATCCACCTATTTCGGGCTCATAAAATGTCTATGAAATAGATTTGAGGAATTATTTTCTCTCTTTTTCTCACTCTTTAAAATGAAAAATATACTAGGAGCTTTCTTCGTTTGACTCAGTTACCAAATTTTACGAAGATTATCGAGTTTCCTTAGTTCCCCTCATACTCATAAAAAAATTAGTTGGATGTCTATTGAGCATAGGTTTATCACTTTATCCAGACTCAATGGACTATATACAGAAAAGGAACTATGTTAGGTATATTATTAGCCCATTGTCGTGCCCGATCATCAACCATGATAAGGGAACCCATCATAGTCATCTTTACAATCTTTTCAAACTCTATAAATATGAACATACCACTGAGTTTACCCTTTCTAGACTCGTTAAACCTAAAAAAATTGTGAAACATTGGATAAAACAATGGTAACACTATCTATATTTCTGAAATAACTTTTGGCAGCATTATCTTGTCAATCCATTTAACATGGACCTTTCCCATCCTATTCCTCTTTCTATATTAGCTTCTCTTTAAAGCCCAACCATCTTATGATTTTAGTCTTGATACCATCATTTCCCTCCGTCCTTGTACCCTAACACTGTTTGGTGTTTTTTGAGTCTACACTGCCTCATCTTCTTTGAGCCATGCCTTCCATTGTTCAAGGGATCAACCTACTCTCCATTGGTTGCATCAACCATATGTCATCATCACCCTAAGTCAGTTTGCACCATTTTCTAAACTATATCCAAAAAATTATCTTTGTCCCATTTCATGTCAATTGATGTAGGAATCCTGATTGACTACCTTTAACAGGTCTCTTCCTATTGACTTCAACATCTTATCTAGGAAGTAGATCAAGAAACATTTCAGTAACCTGGAACTTGCAGTCCTTAGTGCCAGGTTTCATGTTTTTTATTGGCAGTTTTCACTATTGGCTCCATTTTCAACAATTCTACGAGTGTTCGACACCAATACATTTTATTCACACTTGGTAGACTGTACTATGCATCTTGGAGACTGTCACCCCTCTCAACGACCATCCTTACATCTGTTAATGCTTCTCATCATTGACTAGCAATCGAATGATTTTTGACATGTTTGATTCCAACTCCTTTATTCACATGTGTGGAAATATGCTATTTTGGAAGTGGTGACCAAGACCTTGGGTGGAGGCTTACATCACTTAGCCTTTTTTTCTCTCCCAAGGTGTGAATATTGTTTTTAGACATAGCTTATCAAATTTATCCTACTATGGCATTCATCCATATTGTGCCTATCATTGGACACAACTATCATATCTTACCTAAAAATCAATATGTTTTTCCTAAATACGATACCTAAATCTGTTGACATGTGTTGTCAATTTCAAGTCTCCTTCAGTTCTAAAGCTTTGACACTCTGTCTCTTCAGTGATAGTATGTAAATTATTTTGGCCATTTTCTTCTTCTTCAACCTCATAGTTTAGGGGGCATCTATTATACAGGAAATAGCCTCCTCATCATCTCGAAGAAGGATGAAAAATTTGGATTGAAAGAAAACCTAGCTTGCAGGTCTAGTTTCCATGGTAACACACCCTAGGAACTGACAAAAATGTGCTAACACAAGCCAAGAGCCTACAAAATGCGTTAACCTAGGCTATAACGCATTTTTTTCCTATAATTTCGTGTTACCTAACTTTCATCACATCGCGAAGGAAAATATACATGTTAACTGACTGACGCACTCATATTCACTCAATGTTGGCTCCAAAAACATTGTAGGAGATCGACTCTATCTCATTTTTTGGAAGTTTCTTATCGTAACTGGCATAAACAAACAAGGAAAGAGTAGTAAAGCATAGGAAACATCCTCCAACATTTTAGATTTTTCCTAAAGTAGAACTGGTGGAGAAATTGGTTAAAGCTAAGCTCACCCTCACATATATATTGGGGGATATGCCTCGGTAATAAGGATCAAAATATTTGCATTGTTATGTTTTTGAGACACAGTGACAGAGAGAGAGAGAGGAGCTAAGGGAAGACTTCGTGCAACAATCAGGATTGTCATCATTATTTTTAGAGTTAATAATATAGATCTACTATTGTTTTTTCAATGTCATGATTTTGATATGTTCTTTTCTTATATGTTTATCAGACGATTAGACTAACACTTTGTCATTGATGTATTCAGTTTCCCTGTGATACTTTACATTAATCTGTTAAATTTATGAGGTTTTTATGTGCTATGGAGAGTAATTCATTTTTGTTTCTTATGTAGGTATTAAGCTTGGAGTTGGTCAAGGATCCTATCTCTTCCACGTTGAAAGCTCCAACTGATTTTCACCTTGGATAAGCAACTAATCCATAACCGATACCTTATCAATTTTTAGTTGGAATTTTCATGATTGAATGTTTCATGTGTGAACATTCCAAGGTCCCTTAATTTCATCCAACTCAAGTTCTGAGAAACCTGGGAGGGTTTTCTATCCACCACCCATCCTTTAATCCCTATAACATTGCCTGATCAATATATTCCAAATCCAACTAGTGATCAGGTGTAAGGAAATCACAATTCACTAGTATAGGAGCATAAAGGTGAATATCCTTTAAATATTTCTTCTTTTAAAATTCCTCCATGTGAATATGATGCTCTTTCATTCTTCACTAATTTAGAATCTACTAACCTCAGTAATAAGTCAAATGAAGTTAATTTTCCTAATCAATCTGAAATCTTGGACAACCATCATTCTGATGATGATGACTCCATTATTGTATGTGATTATGATTCCCCAAGTGCACAAATTTATCTTGTTGTTTCTCCGAGGACTTTGATTTGAAATATTCGAATGTGGAATATAATCTAGCTAAAGAAGTTTTTCTTATCAAAAATTGTTCTTGAACTCGCCATCCCTTGTGCCCTATTGTTTGTAATGCACTAACTTATGAAGGAGATAATCCATGCTCTTGAATTTTATTATCTAATGATTTTGATTTTGAATTGGGACAATGTAGTGAGGTCATCCATGGTGAAGAATAAGGTAATCAACTTATCAAGTATCCATTCCATTCCTTATCATTTCCAGTCATGCATGAGGAAAATTCCTTAGTTTACGTTACTACTTGAGTAATCTGTTTTTTGAATATGAAATGTTTGACCAAATTAGTAATGTAGATGGCTACCATCTTGATAGTAGTGATGTTGTTGCAATTATTGGTAGTAGTTGTCCAGACACTATGCATGATATGATCCAATCTTAAAAATATGATTACATATTCCATGCAATTTCTACGAATTCTCAGTGATTTGAGGAAATTCAATCTCAGTGATTTGAGGAACTTCAACCTCTATTGATGGTTATGCTAGGTTCTTGCAACCTTGGTAATATTGTTGAACTAAGGAAAATCTAGATTTTCTCGCAAAATTATTTTCTTTACATGGTTTCACTAAATTAAAATTCCTTCTTGAAAGATGTTTGTTATTTTTAATATAGGTTGTTAAACTTTCAAGATTTGTTTTCTAATCGGATTGAAGATTTTGTTTCAATTAGTTTATCTTCATGCAAATATCTTGTATCAAACTTGGTTTTGGAGTGTATAACATTGATTGATGTACAAAGCTGTGAGGCTGGTCATTTTAAATATTATCATTGGCCGAAGGACTCATCCCTATAAAATACTTTTGAAACTAATCAACTCCTAATCTTTCTTGGAATATTGTGAAGATATTCATTTCCATTTTGGCACCATATATCCTCTTCAGTGCTAGTGAATGCTTCAATTATTTGGTGAATCAAGTTCCTCTTTTTGACCCATTATATCTCGACTGGTGTCACATATTTCTTATATTGTCATTCCTTTTCCATTATTTCAATGATGATGATGTTAGAATAGTTTTTAAATAGTCAGGAGGAAATGGTTTGTTACGTTTAGTATGTGAGGAACATGATTCTAGTATTCAAATCATTTGTAAAGTTGTTCAAACTGATCTATCTTTGTTTTCTAATAAGTGAGAGTCTTTTTCCTTAAAGTATTCATCTAATCACGAAAAGTATCATTAAATTTTTCATTTTCCCATTGTTATATCTCATGACACTTATCAAGCAGTTGAGGCACTTCATACTTCACTGAAGGTTATGTTAGGAGCTCACTATCCTAACAAGCCTTTCGAACATGATCGGATCCATTTTCTCTTACAATATCCCATCATAATTTCATGTTATTAATTTGGAATTTCATCCTGTTATGGATTTCAAGATTTTCAAGAGGATTGTTATGAATTTCATGATCCAATCTATGATCAGTTAGAAGCATCTTACCTAGAAACCCCTTATGCTAATAACATATTTCTATGTTTCTTGATTTTTTCTATGAAGAATAACACAAATGTAGGTGCTTTCACAAGGATTTGTAGAGGTTTGCATAATTCTTGTTCTTATCAAAAAGGTAAGCTTGCAAGTTGGGTAAAGTTAGGTGTTATGACCCATATTTCTTCCTGTAGGCAAGATCTTTAATATTTTGTGAAATATTTTCAAGCTTCTATATTTTCCATTGCATATTATTATATATTGGTTTTAATTGCTCTTATCTTTATGTTTGTAGGTCGGGACCAATTACGGTCCCTTCATTGGAAATATAACTATGCTTAGCCCTGACCTTCTAGCTGGTTAGGTTAGGGGTAGGTCTAGTTATATTCTAGTATGTTTTCACTCATCGTGCACTTTCTCTCCATCTAGTCTTAATGTCTGTTTTATTTTATTATTTTTTGTTTTGCATGTTGCCTTACATGTTAGTTTTATTTTTGCCTTCTTTCCTTGTTTTCTTAGGTATTTTTCCTTGTGTTTGTTTAATAAGAATTTGCATGAAAGATGTGATTTTTTGTCTCAAAAGACAACGTGGCACAAACTAAAAGGGGAATTTGTGATGAAAAACAATATTGGGCTAATTTGTTACCTCTTCTCTATCTTGGGTTTATATATCTTTGAAGTCAATGATGTTTGAATGAAAAATATGATTTGTTATGGATGGACAACTTTTGGTCGAACTATGAAGCTCTTGTCTTTACTATGATCTCCACATCTAACTCATATTTATATTGATCTTGTGTTTTTTAATCTCTTGTACTCTAGAATAAATTTATCAGAGGAAAAATGACAATTTTGAATGTTATGCATAACTCTCCTCACTGTTGTTTTCCATCATCCCTTATGTTACCTCTTCTTGGTTTTATGTTTTCCTTGGGTAGTTGGAGAGAATGTCGTTTTATAAGTAATTTTTCACTATGTTAATCTCTTTTTCTTTTAAAATTGAGAGAAGACATTCAGAAGGGTTTTTTTATTAATTAAAATTGTATTAGTAGTTGTGGTCCCCAATTATGTCCATGAAATATTTTTCTTGATCCTTGTAACTCCCATGAAACAAATAATATATAAACATCAAATCATTAATAATACCATCACCATAGAAATCATGCATATTAGGTATCACGATATCCATCATCATATATAAATAAGCATGTGAAATAAACCTTGTGTGTCCCATTGGTAATAATGTCATCAAAACATGTAGCATAATCAAAAGATAATATGATGTCTCAAAAACAAGATAATGTGCCATAGACTAAAATATATCTAAGTAAAAACACATTATGACAAAGAAATAACTCAAGCCAACTTGGGGGTTATGCAAGGGAGAACCACATAGAATGACCTTTTGTCTTGCTTCTACTTTTCTCCTTGTACCACTGGATGCATGCCTTGGAAGGATATTTCTTTCCTCCCCCCTCCTAATCTTGAAATGTTAGTATCTGTATGTGATTAAGTGGATTTAGAGGGAGAATGTAAAGGTTCAAATGTCACATGGAATTTTCCCAAGGAGATATGACTATGGGAATTATGGGGATTGATGGGCATGTAAAGAAGTGGCCTAAGATAAAGCAGAACATACCCAAGTGGCAATGCTCATAGGGTGAGCTGTGTTATGATAAATAGTAGGCCAATGTGAAAACCCGAATGTGTGTATAATAGGATTTTCCTCCCAACCATCATAAGATGTTCCCTATTCTCTCCCCTTTTCCTTAGAGGAGATAATTTTAGTACCGACTTGTGCCTTTTTTATAGACATCCTTCTCTTTATTTTCACTACTATAAATTCCTCTTATTTTTTGAAATGACACACAACTATTCATACCATTGAAATCATAGCAATTAAACATGTCCACTACCTTTACTTTTTTTTTTTGTATTCCTATACTAGGCTACATGTTTATCTTGTTGCATCAAACTAAAATTAGTCTTCATGTAACATTAGTGTTTTCATATATGTAGTAAAATACACATAAGTACACATGTATGCATAAATATTAATTAAAAACTTTTATTCTTTCCTATACTCTACTCCATCCAGGTTCGATGCTAAAGCTTGGCTCTGGCACCACTTGTAACATAATATTATAGTTTCCATTTCATCTATTCTTGAGCCCATCTAGATTTGGTGTTAAGCCATCCTCTCATACTGATTTGTAACATAATCAATGCCTTGATGCTTGATTATGGATATCGGGTATCATTTTTTTCCTTCTTCACAAGCTTAAGAATCAGCTCTGATACCAATTTGTAAGACACCTAACCCCCTAATCCTTCATTAGGGCTCTCAAGAATGACCTTTTTTCTACAGAATTTTATCAAATAGTTCTCACACATTGTCTCATTTCCATCAACAAAACCACATTTTGTTAGTGAATTTCATCAAACAATGTGTGTGCACTGTCTATTTCTTTCAAACCCATTCTTCCATAGGGTATTTTTCGGAAATTATAATGGAAAACAATCTTAGATTACTATCATAGGTGCCTTGATATAATTTCTTGATCTCTTCCTTCTTTCATAGTTTGGAACCTCTTAGAAAGAAGGTTATCTGAAAAAGTCAAAGTTCACCTGTTTTAAGGTATGATTTCAAGAGAATTTAGGAGACCTTATTATCTAAGGGCATATCTCTAAAAATATAGAAAACAAAGATTTAAAATCTTTAGCATACTTTATTTGATATTTTCCCTAAGTGTGGTCCATTTGTTAGCCTTTGAAACCACCCAGAATAAAAAAATTTAGTGAAAATTCCAAATTGGCCTTATTTTAGGAGCATTCAGGAAGCTCAACTTATATAGAGAATAACTCCAAAAATATAGTGAATAAAGATCTGAAAAATAAGTTTGATAATTAGTGGAATTTTCAATCATTGTGGTCCAAGTTTTAGCATTTGGGACCTCCTAAAAGAAAATTTATAGAAGAAATTCCACAATGACATATTTAAATAAACATTTAAGAGGCCCAACCTCTTCACCTCATATATCCAAAAATATAGTAAACCGAGATCTAAAAATCGGACTAGATAATAAATGGCATTTTCCATCACTATGGTACAACATTTAGCCTTTGGAACCTCCCAAAATAAAAGTTATAGAAAAAACTCCAAGATGGCTAGTTTACCCCATAAATCACATTTTTGGGTGTCCACCATTAAACTCCATGAAATCACCTATATCATGTAGAGGAACTTAAAGAAAATGCAACACACAATTAACCAAAATTATAATTCATTTCCTATGCATATAAATTCATTTAAATTCCACAGCCAAGTGAATTGAAACCCATTTCACCATACTTTACTATCATAAACAACATAATGATCATATATAAATAATATAATAGCCACAATAATTCTTGCATATCACAAAATCATTCATGCAAGAAATATAAATGACACAAAAATAAAAATGTATCTATTGCAACCATAAAATATTGGAACTAAATTAGTGTTATCCAAGTTACATCCCACGTTAGGATCAATTGTGATAAAAGAATTCTCACAGCTAGCCAACCCTGTGCCAAATCTTGATTTCTTGACGGAAAACTAAAATTGGAGATTTAATACATTGTTTTAAAATCAGATTTAACACAAAAAGTTAAGGCCACTCTCCCTCACACATAGGAAAAATTCATTCTCTGTCACATAGGTTATCGCTTACAACTTAAACTAGTCACAAGGTATAAACCACTTTAGGTTCTCCCACCATTTCTCTTTCCAAATTGAATTTTTGAGTAAAAATATGAGAGAAAGGTAAGGAAAAAAAGTACCCCATAACCCCTTCATGGTTTCTCCTTATTTTTATAATCACACCTTGACCCTTAAGCTTCCTAATATTTTGCTATAATCTTCATGGGAATACCAACCATCACATCAAGGGAAAATAATAGTTATTCAAGCAAGGCTAGGATCTCCGCCACCATGCCCCCTTGCATATTTTCCTCCCTAGTCATGTTTTACCCCTCCCCAACACATAAAAATTTGTTGGCTACTCCCTTGTTTTAGCTCTTGAATTTTTATTAAAAAAATAGAAAAATACATCACATAGTGAATTTTACTACATAATATAAATGTTGGTAACCCAACATCAAGGCCACTCATTAACATCAGAAATTTTGGTGAGTGAAAAGGGGGTATCATAGGATGACTTGGAGAACTAATACTAGCTACACTCCATATGAATTAGTGTATGGGAAGAGTGCACCTCTTCCAATTGAGATGAAGATCCAAACATATGGAATGGTAGTACAAATATTTGACGTTGTTAAGAAAATAATTCTCCAATTTAATGATCAAGATCAACTTCGATAGGTTTCAACATGAGGCATTAGTGATATAGCATTAGTGAGCTATGTAAAATGAGAAGTTTATCAAGAAGAATAAATTTAAAGCTAGAGACTAGTCCCTATTATTTTATTACAAGTTCCAATATTTCATAGGAAAGTTCCAAGTTTATTAGAATAGACCTTATGAGATTAAAATTGTGTATGATAATGAAGCCATCAAAATTTGAACCATTGATGAAGAGAGAACACTACTAATGAAAAATAGACACAATGTTCAATTATATCATAGAATCCTATCAAAGGAATCCTTCATGAATAAAATTAGTGATGGATGGCTAGATGGTGACGTAGAGATTATCCATAAGGGAAATATCCCTATTGGATTAATCATTATCACACCCCATTCCATTTGAAGAAAGTAAAAAATAAATCCAATGTATAGAAACCCTTAGGAGCATAACATGGGCCCATGTTGTTTGAAAACTAGCCTAAGCTAACGCATGACATGTTTAAGAAAAAAAATAGTCAAATCAAATAAATGAGCCTTATTCTTATGAGACTCATGGACTAATCTTCCCAGCACATTCAAGGGAAGAAGCCACTGTTCATGCAACTCAAGTGTTATCACGCCATTACTACAACTCAATCACTACAACTCCACCATTGCAATTTCATTCATGTAATTAATTTGTTGCAAGTCCACTACTGCAATTTCACTAAATAATTTGGATGGAAACAACACCTAGTGCAACAACATGATGATATCAAGATACAACTCTATTTTAGTGGATGAAATGATGAAACTATGGGAATGCTACAAAATTCATGCCAATAATAATTCTAGATATATTTTTGGGGCCAACAATACAACATAATGAAGATATGGGAAGTAATAATTCATGTTTCTAGCCTGGAAGGAAATGACCACTCATTGTAAGTTAGAGGGTACATTTTCTGACCACATATTGAATAGCATATATTTTTCATAACATGAATTAATTGATGGTTTGATTTCTTGCATCAATTACCACTAACATTGACCAATGACATAATCCCACTATCATATAATCATTATTTAGCCATAATTGGCAACTACAACCACCAACCCCCTATCAAGTAGTTTATATCACCTTGTAGCCACATAATGACTATGTCATCAAGTGAACTCGATCCTGCACTTACAAGTACCTATTAACGTATGATCCAGTGGTCCTTACTAAGTCGTGCTACCTTCATGTTATGATGAGGAACTTTGAATAGAATCTCCCCCTAAGATCATATGCTATCTATAGCCTTGTCTTAAGTTTCATGCTTCTAATGTTGATCATAATTGTTCTGAACCTTCAAAATCCCCCGTGAGACCATGTTACATTCCATATTTTCATTTTAATTTTCCCCTATTATTGCTCATATGTTTCTCTCAATGTGCTCATTCTACTTGCACACAATTGCTTCTTCAAGTTTTATTCAATAGATTGTAGTCTTGAAGAAGCCTTCATTGAGCAATTAGATTACAGATCTCTGATCTAATTTTGGTCATCCTTGACCTATTCCCAATATTTTTTCATTGATAGGAAGCCCCTCTCTATTGTATCGTCTTGAGTTCAATTTGAAATCTCATGTTATATGACCTTCATTGTAATACATTTAACATTCAAAATTTGACTTCAATATATGCAGAAATGGTTGAGCCATTATTTTAATTTTGTCTACATGCCTCCATCGTACAACATTATAGATCCTACAATTCTATGATTTCTAGCAAAACTTATTGTGTGATAAATAATAACCAAAGAACTTATTTTGATACCTAGACATAGAAGGATATGATGATTTTCTAAAGTTATTCTTTGGAGGAGCCATATTCCTTTGTTGGTTTTAAACTCTTTCCTCACTGTTTCTTGTGGATTGATCTGAATTTAAATAGGAATGCAACAAATTACATATATAACCATACACACAGAGATGCGGTAGAAATAAAACTTCATTTCAGTAATATCAAAGAACTGAAATTTCTTGAATGGAAATAAATTAGCTCGGCTAATGGTAGCTTATCTCTGAGAAGAGATGTGGCAACTATGTTCCTCTGAACTGTGTTACAATGAGGCTTGAAGTCCTATTTATTATTTAGAAACAATGGAAAACCATAAACATCCAAAAGCCTAGCCCTAGGAGATGAAACAAAAAACAATGGGCCCCGTTGGGGTAAATTTGTACATCAATTTCCCGGGGTCATAACTTTGGCATACGATCTCCATTTGACGTGCACAATACCTCGTTAGAAATATCTATATGAGGAATACAACTACTGACAGTGAATACAACTTGAAAACTCATGAAAAATTGTATTATCTACTGGTGATTTTCCAAAAAGGCATCGTTTAGGGCCTCAAAACGACTCTGGAAGTTCAGGACCAGAAAAACTACCAAAATTACTAAATTGTTCTACAATTAAGGAAACTGAAAGGAACAATGGTGGGGGTCCAAGTGGAATAGGCAGGTGGCCACCAATATCCATTTGGATCATGGATGCTTTATTAGGAGACTTAATCATTTTCTAATTTTCAATGCCTGCATTATTTTTTATTATGGATCATTTCTCTTCGTTGTGGTTCCTTTTACTTTGTTTTTCCCATAATTTTCTTGAGACACATTTAATTGTGCATGCTTAGCCTGGGTCATCCCTTGCTTTGGATCTTCAAGAGATTTTTTGTTGGAAGCTGTGAATTTCTTATTAATCCTCTTGGAGTCATCTTCATTTGATGAGCTTGGGGCACCATTGTTCTTGACTACCTCACAATTTCTTTGATAATCGAGAATTTCATTAATAAGAGTGGATCTTTGCAAGCTAAGAATGTGATTTCGTGATTTAGTCCCTTTATCAAACTTTGATTTCAATTTCTCCAACTCTTCTCTCAGGAGAAAAAATTCCTCTTCTATTATTTCATATATTTATTCCTTCTCACTTAGCTGCTCCAGCATAAATTCAATTATCCTTTTTTCTTCTTCTATTTTACTTCACGAGAAAGAACAATGTCTTTATTCAGGTTTTTGTCTTGGATTTGTGGTGTTAGCTAACCTTCCCTCCTTCTAAGGATTTATATTTCTCTTGGTGCGCTTCTATGTTGTCACTTACACTATATTTCTACTTCAAGTTCTTCAACCTCAACAATGAATAATATTGTACCCCTTTCTTCATTAGTCACACTTTCATTACTTGCACTTTCACTTTGTTTTTCTTAATAGAATTACTTCTTCTTGTTGACATGCTCCTTATTTTGATGTTGGATCTGAATCTTAACTCATCATCACTATCGTTCATCTTGGCATAAGGACAACTAGATGCATAATAACCTATAGTTTCACCTTCAAATAATTTGCAAGGAAGCTTACCTTTGAATTTGTTGGGGCCCCATGGTCACAATGTTTTGTGTCAAGGGTGCAAACCCTGGGAACATCTAATATTTTCTCAATCGGGATTTAAAAAAAAAAAATGAATTATTTCAACTTTTTTTTTTTTTGCTGGAAATATGTTGGAAACACTTAAATAATTTTTTTTTCTAATGCAAGAGTCGTGCCTTCTATTCAAAACGTTCAAAGGGTGAAATTACATAAAATACAACCAACCGCAGGCTAAACCTTTTAGCCTAAGGTAAAAGCCTCACCAACTAGGTCCTAAAGACCCAAACAACAGACTCATAGTAACTCAAATCTTAAAATAAACATTTCATGAAAGGTCAAAAGACTCTGACCCATCAACATGCATAAAAAAAAGACCCGAACCCATCAACCTACACACTTTTCCTTGACCGTCAATTCTCCTCACCTGATCCAACGACGAAGGATAATATCGCATGAACTAAAAGCATGGAGAATTACTGCGTGATAAACAACCTAGACCCACCAACATCAACGCTTATTCTTGACCATGGATTCTCCTTGCTTGATCCTACGGTTGAGAATCATATCGCATGAGCCAAAAGGAACGAGAATTACCACGCGATGAGGGCGATATTCTCTCCCCACCATTTTCCACATGCGTGGTGAGTGGAATTGCTCCCCAGTCCAAAATATCACTCCCGGCTTGAAGGGCGCGTAATAAACCAGAAACAACCCTGAGGGTGGTATTGACACCACAGGAAGTAATGCTAGGGTTTTGAGTCTACCGAGAAAGCCTGAACTCCGGCCTCTCGCACCATCCCATCTCCTCAGGCACATGAATGAAAGGAAGATGAAAATCCATCTGTCGAGCCATCCATTCGAGAAACACCATCTACCGAGAAACTTCCACCTGAGACTTCTGGGTTTGTGCTTACCTGGGTTGAGGAGGCAGACAGAGACTTGCATCCCAAATATGACGTCACTTCTGAAATAACACTTTATAATGAATCCAAATCAACTAGACCCCGTCTATGTGGCTCTATTACAAAACATCATTCTGTCCTATTCCGCCTAATTGAGATAATGCTCCCTTAATCTATTCTAAGGCATCTCTTGCCAACTCATCTTGACCCTACTTTTGGTGCAGAGCAACCCTTGATTGGCTAGAATGTCTGCCAATTTATTTGCCGTCCTTCGCACATGAATAAGACTCATGGTACGTAATCACAGGAGGTGAAACTGAATCCTTTGAAAGACCTAAAGTAGCCTCCAGTGTCTTGAAACATTTTCTGGCTCTATGCCACAACAGATTCTCTTGACCGAGTCAATGACTAACTCAGAATCAACTTCAATTATTATATTCTAGAGATTATCCTACTTTAGGAATTCTAAACATTACTCAAGTGCCATTAATTCCACCATATTATTTGTAGCTCTTCCAAAATGGCAATGGAAAATAAAAAGGATGCAGCCATTTTCATCCCTTAACACCCCTCCAAAACTAGCAATACTGGGGTTTCCTTTTGAGGCCCCATTAATGTTGCATTTCAAAATATCCTGAGGGGGAGGATGCCAGTAATCTGGCTTATTGTCCAATTTCATTACCTTCCTGTCCATGCCCTGTGGTATAAGCCCCTACATACCCAACTGAAGAAGTATGTGCATTTCAGCTTCTGAAGGTGGATTCTTTTGGGAAGTTCACACTAAAGTACCTACCGTCTCCTTAAGTTGTCTTAAGATCTGCTCAATAATGCGTTGGGAGGAACTTTTTTCATTTTTGAAGACTCTGCTGCTCCTTTCTTTCTAGACATTCTATATTATGCATCTTGGAGTTAAAGCCCAATCTGAGTGAAGAAATTCATAATCAGAGAAGTTTCGTCTCCAGTTATTTAAGGTATTGATAATGCTTCCTTTGTCCCTGTCTGTCTATTGGACAATTGTGGCAAAAGTATCCCACAACCCGGAGGTGAAAATTCAATTATTGAGAAGGCGCTCCATTGTTTCCTCTTGGGCTTCATAGAGTTGGCATCTACAAGGTCCCAGAACACCCCTCTTCCAAATGTTTTCCCAAGTTAGAATTTTCTTATGATGTACCAAACACATGAAGAGTTTGATTTTCATCTATCCTTGATGCCTCCATAGGTTCTACCAAACCCTGTCCGGTACATTGGAGTCCAGCTCAAGGATTATGCACTTTGCCTCCTTAAGATTGAAGGTACCTTCATTATTGTTGCCCCATCTAAGTTGGTCATGCCCCTCTGAAACTAGAAATTTCCACTGGTCCAACATTGTCAGAAGTGCATCGGCTTTTGCTTTCAAGGGGCTATCATCCTTGTAGTCTATATTCTTCCAGGTTCTCCATTTTCCTTCACTATTGGTTTGATCCCAAAAATCTTTTACCCTAAGTAACCCTTTGGTATCAGTTTCTTTCTTGAGGTCCAGAAAGTCCTCTCTTAATAGTGTAGGTTCTTGTTGCCATTTATCCTCCCAAAACAAAGCAAGATCTCCCTCTCTGATTTCCTAGAAGCTATTTTTTTCACTAAGCCTCTATTCTCCCAGGCCTTATTCCAGATGTAGGAGCCTTTTATGATGCCAATCATCCTTATGTGATCATTATCTTGCCAAGTGCTAGCATATTTTTCTTTCCAAATACTAACCCACTGAGCCTTTGGATCTTTTACCCAACACCACCATAATTTTGGCCCTAATACTTTGCTTAGTACTTCTGAATCATCCAATCCAAGACCCCAATGGTTTTTAGGTTTGCAAATATTATCCCAGGCGACCAAGGACCATTTATTTCTCTCCTCATCCTTACCCCAAAGAAAATCTCTTTGAATGTTTCTAAATTGCTGCAAAACTCCTTTTGGAGCTGGAAGGGTTGAAAGCATGAATATGGGGATTGATTGAAGTACAACTTTTGTAAGCACCAACCGGCCTACCAAGTTTAAAGATCGAATAGTCCATTTCTCGATTTCATCTTGCATCTTATTGATCATCGGCTCCCAAATGCTCTTGTGCAAAGGTTTATTAGTTAGAGGAACTCCCAAGTATTTGGAAGGAAGGACATCTCTTTGAAAGCCCAAAATTCTAGAGATATTTCTCTGAATAGTAATATTAGTATTAAAGAAAAAAATATTATATTTGGAGAGATTTACCTCCATACCTGTAGCCATGGAAAAGTCACACAGGATTTGTTTATAAGCTAGTGCTTCTTTGACCGTGGGTATTTCCTGCAGCATAGTGTCATCAACAAATTTTTCACGGGTCAAAGCCTGTCCAGTCTTAGAAAGTTGGAGACCCTTGATATTACCAACTTCTTTTGCATGCTTGATAGACTGACCAAGTCCTTCCATCATGAGGATAAAGAGAAAGGGACAGAGCGGATCTCCCTGTCTGAGGCTTCTTGAAGGAGTAAAAGTATTGGAAGGAGAAACATTAACCAGAATTGAAAAACTAGAAGAAGTTACCAGGGCCATAACCCATCTTACCTAGTTGTGATCAAATCCAAAGGCTAGAAGGACCTTCTTGATATAGGTCCAATTCAACTTATCATAAGCTTTGGCTAGGTCCAATTACATAATCATTCCTACCTTCCTATTGCTTAACAATGAATGCACCACCTCATGCGCTTGAATGATGTTATTGAGAATTTGTCTACCGTCCACATAACCTGATTTCTCCACAAAAACTAGAGTAGGAAGAAGGGGTTTGAGTCTATTGGCAATAACTTTGGATATTATCTTGTACACCACATCGCACAAAGCTATGGGTCTAAACCTGTTTAGAGTCTGAGAATTGTCCTGTTTGGGGATCAATGAGATGAAAGAAGTATTGAGCACCTTCAAAATAGTTCTATTCATCCTCGAATCCTCAATTACATTCAGAATATATTGTTTAACAATGTTTTAGCAAGCTTTAAAGAAATCCACATTGAAACCTTCAGGGCCTGGTGCTTTACCATTTTGCATTTCTTTGATGACGTCACTAACCTCCTCTTCAGTCACTGGCCTATTAAGATTGAAATTATCCTCTCTTGTTACTAGCCTAGGTATATGCCTTGTTAAGTCCTTGATAAAATGAGCTCTGTCTGAAATGGTCTCCTTTGCTATACCTTGAAAGTGCTGAACTAACATTGTTTCTATATCTTCATGGGAATTGAGTAGATGAACTCCCTCATCCTTGATCAAAGAGATCGTATTATGAGATCTGTTTTCTATGGTGGATCTATGGAAAAATATAGTGTTTCGCTTCCCTTCTTTTAGCCATTCAACTCTAGATTTTTGCCTCCAAAATATTTCCTCTAGTTTACATAAGTTCTCCTAGTCTTAATGATTTTTGGTGACTTGATCATTTCTAACTCTATCAAAGCCATCCGTGATAAGGGCTTGATTGAGTTCCTGCATTTTGTCTTCAACAGCTTTTTTCGCTTCAAAAATATTGCCAAAGTCATTCTTGTTCCAGTCTTTAAGTCTAAGCTTGATGTGTTTTAGTCTTTTGTGTAGCAAAAACATTCTTGTACCCTAAATATGTAGATCTTTTGTCCACGATTTTGCAATGTTGCTGATAAAATCTGGGTGGGTGAGCCAGATATTCTCAAATCTAAAATGTTTGTTCTTGGGGGTACCAATTCCCTGAACCTCAAGTTGTATAGGCCAATGGCCTGAGCCTCTAAAGGGTAGAATTCTCACTATCATTTCCTTGTCGATGAGCATAAGGTCCTCTGAGATTATGAATTTGTCTAACTTTGAGGCTACTTGAGACTCTCCTCCTCTCTTATTATTCCATGTAAAGAGGCCATTACTCATATCAGTGTCAACTAGCTTCATATTGTCTATAAAAGTTTGAATTGCTATAGAGCCTTTGCTTAAAGCTCTCGTTCCCCCTTTTTTCTCCGAACGTGATTTGATCACGTTGAAGTCCCCACCCATGATCCATGGTACTCCTGCATATCTATCTCTTAGTTCCACAAGAGAATCTAGAAACCTGAATTTATCATCCAGTCTTTGGGGGCCATAAACATTCATGACCAGATAAGTCTCCCTATCTCCCACAGGTTGAATAACCACTGATAAATAATTCCTAGATGCCTCAGCATCTATTATGCCAATCTTTTGGGGGTTCCAAAGAGTGAGTATACCATTGGGTTTCATTAATTCACCTATTTTCAGTATGAGGCATTCATACACTTTGGGTTTGACATACATTTTATGGGCATTGAGGGAATTTTAGAAAATAGATGACATGAGAATTACAATCACTTGGCACTTACGAATCTACCCATTTAACATAAAAATAAAGTGAATTTTTGCTTATCATTTAAACCCACATGATGTTTGATTAAAATAATTGAATACTTCATAAAATATTAATTCACATCACAAGCATAAGGGGAATAGTAAAAATGATTCAATTTTTCTCATTACAACCAACACAAAATTAATTCATACAAACAACAGTAAGATGTACCATCAATAGTTTCCATGAAAAACGACATTTGTGTTAATTTGAAATTTTAGAACTTAGGTTACGCTAGAATTACATGATCACAAGAGGAATAATTGACAACCCATCATGTATTCTAGCATCCCATCTCGGACCATAGATATAGATTAGAATCCAAACAAAATTTCCACGAAAATTTGATTGAGTTTCCATATGGAACCTTCCCCTATACATCAAAATGGGGGCTATTTATAAGACATAACACCCCGGGTCCTAAACCCACTTTAACAGATAACATATAATAGTTTGTAACTAACTACTTCTGGAGACAACCAACTGTCAAGGTGGGTCCTTATTCTATAACTCATTCTTTTTTTTTTTTAGATCCTATTGGTGACTCAACAGAGGACAATCTAGATTACTAAAGTATGTTTTAGGTCCCTGTATTTGATGTTGATGATGTATGTTGGGTAGAGGTATACACTAGTAGCACCATGGGCTTCCTTAAAAAAAAATTATACCATTTTCTAGTTATAGTTATATATTGTAAGATCAGGTTCCAATCTTTGGTTAAAGGACACCTATAGCATTGGGATGCTTTAATGTTGACTTCCAAATTCAACTTGTCCCCCTTGTAATACAGAACTCTAAGAAATTAAGTTTTTGACATCTTTTCAATCTATGTAAGTTAAAGGTGTCTCTTCATTTCTTATCTAAACTCCTCTTTTGTTCTTTCAAACTCTGCAATAAGGGATGATTCCTCCCTGCTAGTTTGGATGTCATAGGTGTCCATGGCCTCTTAGGAATTTAGGGTTGTTCATATATGTTGTACTATGATTGGTGATCCTCTGGGTATTACAGGCTTGCTTAATTGACCTACAACAATATTTACAATCGATGTCAGGGCTTTATCAATGACCTCTTCTTCATCCTCATGATCTTCCATCTCTATTAATTTGGGCTTCTTGGGGCTACACTCTCTCTCCTGATCTATTTCCATGCCATCAGCCTTGCTCCTCTTATTACCAGAAAATTGAGAATATTGTGAGTCTACTGATAGGAGAAATTCATTTACTTTATTAAAACTCATTTTCCTTGTCACTTTCTCCAAGACAGTATTTAATGGTGCCTATGCATATCTCTATATTCATATTTCCTCTAATTATAGATCACATCCAGAGAATCATACATCCATTCTTCTTCATGATCAAAATGTAGTTTATTCAACATCTTTTGTACTCTTCCTTGAGCTTTTATATTTTTGGATATGAATGGCTCAACTCCTTGTGCAAGAATAAATGTTATTTCCTACTTACTTGATGCAAAGTTTAACCAATTACAAATAAACCTTTGTATTATAAGGTCTAGTGAAAATATCATGGGTGTAAGGAAACTTGGTAGCAAGTGTGGATTCCCTTTGTAACTGTAAACCTTGATTATAGTGTAGTCTTCTAAGAGGTACCGATGTTGTATCTTCCATATTTCATTTATTTCATTGATTTTGGGGATGACCATGGGTAAAAGTTTCTTGTGTGCCAACTGATAAAATATGGATACAAAGGATTGGAGGAAATATAGAATTCCTATCTTATCTAGATTTCTTCTCACAGAGGGTATCCACTCAATTGTAGGTAGTACAATGTTTCAAGAATCTACTAGACCTAGGGCTAAGTGTTGTAGGGAACTCTAACTTTGATGGATGAAAAGGCAAATGATATAGGTGTAACACCTAAATACATTCATAGAAAAAAATTTACTAAATGGCGGTGGATGGAATATGATATATATTGGGGGTAGTCAAACAAAGAATAAGTTGTGGTGCTAGGATGGCACAAGGATACTAAGAAACATAACATCACTTCAGAAACTTCATCGTATTTTTCCATTCTTAGAACCTGAGTAATCATGGAGATAGTTATCATAGTTTTTTCACGAAATATTAATATGTAATAAGGTGGAGGTTCTATCAGGGCCATCACTCCTTCACAAACATGTTCTGTGAATATTTGTCTACTCCTGCCCCCTGTGAGGGCCTTCTAGTATCTTAGTAATGTGGCCTTGTCCAGTTTCTATAGTATAGCCCCATCTAGGAAGCATAACATTGTTCCTAGTGCTTCTAGAGTAATTGAAAATACCACCTTGGATATTGTGGTGGAGCAAATGGTGTGTCAAAATTATAATGTGGAGAAATCTAGGTGATGACTTATGGGTATTGATATAATTTTGGTATCACTTCCTTCACCATGTTTCTCTTAAATAAATTATCCAAATATAATCATTCTTGCACATTTGAATAGACTCGCCAAATAACAACATACATTTCCTTAGTGTTGAGAATGGGATCATGGATGTTGACATGGAAATGTATAAGATCCTACTCATGTGGGTTCTCGATTACTGGAGGGGTCACTAAAGTTGGGCTATGTGACATATTTGAGTCTGACTTTGTTGATTGGGGTTGACATTGATTTGAGTAAAGGCTTTCTTCAAAATTGTGAAGGGGTGTGAGTGAGTTCAAATTTGTCAATGGATTGGGGTTTAATTTGGGTAGAGAAATTGGAGGAGGTGGATTGTCACTAGTGTGGGGGAGCATATGGCTCAAATGTGTGGTTTCAATAGTGTTTGGTTGGAGGGTCACCTTTTATTTTATAAGCAGAAGAAAAAGTGAAGGCAATGGTTTATATTCTAGCTGAGTTCTCATGACGACGAGGTCAAGGAGAGGAAATGATTATTATTTGAGAGTACAGAGGGATGTGGGTTCATGCCTTTCTTCAAAAGAAATTATTTTTCTTTGTCAATAGGACAACGCCCTTTTGGGCCTTCAAAAAGAATAGATTTTTGTGTCTCCACGTGTCACTTTGTGATTGGTTGTGATGACATCACCATGATGTTACCATACGAGGATTACATGGGTTGTTGATGTGGTTGACATGGTGAGATAGGTGACTTGGAGTGGTGTGGTGGAGAGGTGGCATGGAGGTGTGATGTGGTGAGATGGATTAGTTGATGTGGTGGAGGAGCATAGTGACACGATGGACCCTCGAGCCTTCCCTACTAGTTAGTTTTCATATTTCGGAAAGGGTGGTTTTTGGGACCATCCTCTGGGGTAGGAAGCCAATGGAGTCCCGCCACGCATATCAAAGTGATATTTGCCACCCTGTTTGCGAGAATTAAATGCCATGTAGGTGGACAATGCAATGTAATCTTTGTTTTCAATTGCTAATGATCATGCACCATTGGATTTCCTTGCGGTTCAACTTACCTTCTTGTGCCACGTTGATTCCCTCTAACTCGTGTGGTGGTAGTGGTGCTTAGATGATGTCAGTAGGTCAGTTGATGATGTGATGTTGATGTCATCTGAGCTAAATCATTATGCTGATATGATCCACCCAAAGTAGACATTTTGGCATAAAAATTGAATCATTTTGAGATAGGTCCTGAGCTATTGCAAATTTCCCTGAAGGGCTTTGATGTATGCAACTTCCTGAGTGAGTCTTGGTGCTAAAATAACTTTTAGACAATCTTGGCTTCTTCTTTGTCAACACTTTTAAAGGAGTTAATGGCATTGTCTATTTGAATAAAATGAGAGACAATTTTACCCTCTTTCATATTTTCATTACATATTTTCTTTGATTCACCAAGTATATATATATATATATATATATGTTTGTATATAGTGCTAATAGATTTTTCTACCAATTTTCCTATATCTGAATTTTGAATATCACACATTTTGCAATTAAATATGAGATCAAAAGCTTGATCACATATTTGAATGAAACTCAAAAGATTATGTTTTAATCCTTATATATAAAAAAAATCTTGGGATTTGGTTCTTCCATTATAAATGGTAATGATTCCTTTCCATTGATTTTACCAAATGTGTTGTTTCCAAAATTACTTTTCCTCCATTTATCTCTCTGATCTTCATAACATTTCTTTGATCACATGACATGTGTCTTGAACATCCACTATCAAAATACCACTTATCCTCTTGGTTTTGAGCATATAATATGAGGCCAAAATTTTCTTCTTTCTCCTTCCATTCCATAAATAATAATAATCATAATAATAATTAATTAAATAATGATTAGTATACTAAAGAGCCATGTGTCTAAGAACATGACCATTCATGAAGCAGCACCTACCTGGGTATATCACACGACCCTAATTTCTCTCACGTCATCTCATATCACTTGTATTCAAGCATTCTTTTATAAACATATCATTCATCCCATGATGAACATTCTTATATTCCATATATTATAAATATTTTGTTGTATATATGATTTGTGTTCATTGCATTGGTAATGTAATGAACAATGTTCTCACACAGCGAAATATTCAGAATATTTAAAATATAAAAGTATCCTTCATAGGATAATCAATACTTATATAATTGCTTTAATAGAATAGATACGACATATAATATATGATTTCAAATGAGGGCCCACTTATATACCTAGGTAGATACCCCTTCATGAATTGTCATGTCCTTTAAGAGATGCCTCTTCAGTAATTAATTATTATTTAATTAATTATTCTGTTGGTTATTATTATTTATATTATTTTTATATTTTATATTCATAACATTTCCTTCTTATTTATAAAATCTTTGTCCTCAAATCTTATTGCTAAAAAGGTGTGTCATCTATTTCTTTATCTTGTAATTTATTTGTTTCTTTCGAATTTCTTCGAGTTGTCTTGTTTGATGATACATGATAATAGGATATTTTGAGTGATAAACAAAATTGTGAAACTGAGAAGGTATTGGACCATCCTAAATCATTATTTTGTGCAATATTGTTGTTACTGTAAACTTAATATGAATTGTCATCAAAGGACTGAATTATGGTGACATCAACACTCTTTGGAATATAAGTCACTGGTTTTTAGTCTGAGCGCTGGGGATTTGTAGACCAGTTGAGATGTCTTCTTTTATTATTTGGGTGTCAATAAGGGGTCATTATGATCTAATTTTCCCTTATATTGTTTATGGAAGTTCCTTTATTTACTTGAAGTATATGATTTCCTTCACGTGTTGAAATTGTTGGGTTAAATTTTGCATCTTCACTTGAAATCTTTATCATTTGAATTGCAACATCTAAATATCTTCTACTTCAACTGTTTTTTTATATTCTTAAATTGTGATATTCACTTGATAGATATCCATTCCTTTTTCTTCAACTTGGTGTCTGAAGGCTTTTATTTTGTCATAACTTCTAATTTTTTGCTCCAATGATTTTTTTATCATTTTTAAGTTTCTTAATTTGAGGGAGTATATTTTGATTGTAATTTATGAAACCTAAGTGTTCTTCATTTTCCAATTCAACTTTATTTTGATCTTCAATATTTTCATTTTTTAAACCTTTGATTTGTTCTAATAATTTTTTATTAAGGGATTTTAAACGCAAAATTTCTTCTTCTTTTTCTAAGAGACTTTCATTTAGTTTATTCTTGGAACTTTGTTTTTCTTGCTTTAGTTTTTGCTTCTTAGCCTTGAACTTCTTAATTTGAGAAAGTAATTTTTAATTGTGATCCTTAAGTCAAGATAATTATTTATTTTGTTTGGCGATAATTTTGTCAACTTCATTTTTCATGTTTTGCACCGATTTTTGACTTTCTTGAAGAAATAATTTTTAGATATCTTATAGGCCTTCTAGCATTACTAAATCTGACTTCATTGTAACACTGTGTAGCATTATTTTTTTCTTCTTGTGGGAAATGCTATAGCTTATTTTTTGTACTTAGGATCAAACACCTTAGTGTTTCCATCCTAGATGAACCTAAAATAATGTCCCCTTGATCACTCCATAGGGATTCAATATAGAATTCTGATATAAATGTATAATCCTCATTTCTTAATGGTGAATCAATTATTTCATGTTGTTTTCATCCTAGATGTTCAATTTTTTTTGTTAAATTTAATTGAGGAATCATCAATTGGTTTGTGAGTTTAGGGATTATATTCTTATTTTTAATGGGAGAGATATAAATAATAACATCTTGATATGGGAGCATTAGAGATTCCAAGCCATTAAGTATTAAATTTGGAAAAACTTTAAAAAGGGGTCTTTATTTCTTGGAAGAATTTATATTCTTCTATGTAAATAAATTGTATTTTCTAAGTTGAGATATTTTATGATTTCTAGAACTAGATGAGTCATAATTTTAGAAAAGCTATGGATATGTGAGATTTTGACCATAAGGAAAAAGGAAAGTTGCCTTCAAAATCATGAGAGATTTATGGAAGAGATCATCACCTTTAGTGAATAAATCATTAGAGCTTTAGGGAATAAATTAGGGAGTGATTTATGGATTTAGAGAAATATATCTTTATGGAGTGATTTATGGAGTACTTTTACGATTTAGAAAATAAATTTTATTTATTAATTCTATTGATTTTAAGTGTATGGGAAATGAGAAAAAAAATGGCCAACCACATGTAGAATTATTCCATAGAGAGTGAATGGAGAGAATTGAAAGTTTTGTAAGTGTATGTATGTACATATTTGATTTAATGAAATAGAGTTTCATATATTTGTGGTGCTCATGATTTTATTTGTATGAATGTAAGAATTTTAGTTTGTGCAGGTTATATATTTCACTATAAGTGAATTAAAAATTTTATATGAAATACTTTTGAAAAAAACATTAAGGGCTTATGGATGAAGTGATTTGTTGTGTGATATAGAGAAGGTGAATTTCTCGAAAAATTTGAATTTTCCTACATCAAGTGGTATCAGATTCTGTTAGCTCCTCTGAGAAGAGAGTCAAAGAAGAGAGAAGAGAGATGTGTAGCATAAGGAGATTAGAGAATCATAGCAGTGCAATAGGTAAACTGGTCTTTATTTCTAAATTTATTTGGGTAGAGGAATTGATGTTTGCAGGTAACAGTTGAAGGAGTGTGATAGTTTATCATAGCTTTGAAGTGTGATAGAGAGAACAAGTGAAGAAAGAATTGTGGCAAAAGAATCTTGTAGTAGGGGAAGCAAGGAGCAAGCATAAGTTCTCAAAAGAAGTAAACTGAGTAAGTACAATAGCTAAAGGATCAAAGGAGTGTGCAACAAGGTTCTAAGGAGAGACCAAAGAAAATACCAGAAGCTAGTGAAGAAAGCTTAATGAGGTATTGATTAGTAAGAAGACGATGGTTGGTACAAAGGAGAGGCTTGATTGCAGTTCACTGTTGAGCATAGAGAAGCTCACAAAGATAGAGAGAAGGATGACCATTGAGGGTCATGACAAAGGTTTAGGTGGAAGCCACAGTAGAAGGAAAGAAGTTTTCAAGACAGAAGACATCAAGAAGAAAATGAGTGATGAGGAGTTTAATAGTGAACTTGCTGAAATGAAAGCACAGTTGAATGTTCTTATGGAGCTACTACAACAATAAGTTGAATATCAAAGGTTTGGATGGTTGCTACAGAAAAATGTAAAGTGGCACAAGTTGCAGCTGAATCTGAAGCACAGGTTAAGCATTCAAAAGAGGAAGTAAGAGCGCAAGACAACAAATATGTAGGTTTACATTTATGCAACGAAACAAGGACCACTTCTTATTGAAGAAGATGATGTTGGAGTGGAAGAGATCCAATAATCTCATATTTATCAAACTAATGAATTTTTTCTGAACACAGGTGTAGAAATTGAAGATGAACATGAAGATATAATTAAATAAATAAAACCCAATCTATTTCCTAAAGATAGCATTAAACCTCAAGTAGAACATTCTAATTTAGTGTTTAAGGATTTTTGAGGAGGAAATGTCGTATCTAGAGGAATGGCTAGCAAGAGATAAAAGTGATTGCATAAAGGCTACATGCATAGTTCAAGGTTATTTAAAGAAGCATATCAAAGTGCCATACAACATTAATATGGAGGAAGAGAGAATGCATCAAATGGAAGTTGGAAATAGAAGATTTTAGCAGGCAAGAATAAATTTGGATGAAGAAATTAATTTGATTTGACTATTGATGAAGAGAGTGTCTAGAGAGAGGTACTGTAGAAGGAAGAAGGTAGTTAACAATATGGTACATTTGACTACTCAAGTATAGATCAGCCAAATCAAAGGAAGGATGCAATATAAAGTTTGGAAACCTGGAGACACAAAGGAAACAAAAACTTAAATAGTGGAGCAACAACATAATTAAGTGGATGAAAAATTACAAACTAAATTTTGGGATCCTGGAGGATTCAAAAATTGATGAAACAAGACTACGATGTCACCAATTTTTTCCACCTTGTGAGACTAATGTAGAAGCATTAGAGATTCCAAGCCCTTAAGTCTTCAATTTTAGAAAAGATATGGATATGTGAGATTTTTTCCATATGGAAAAAGCAAACTTTCCTTGAAAAACATGGGAGATTTATGGAATAAATCATGAGAGCTTCAGTGAATAATTCATGAGAGCTTTAGGGGATAAATCAAGTGATTTAAGGATTTAGAAAAATATGCTTTTCTGGAGTGATTTATGGGTGATTTATGGAGTGCTTTTAGGATTCAGAAAATATATTTTATTTCCTAATTATATTTATTTTAAGCCTATGGGCAATGAGAAAAAAAATGGCCAATCGCATGTAGAATCGGGCCATAGAAAGTGAATGGAGATGATTGAGATTTTTCTGGGTGTATGTGTATGTACATATTTGATTTAATGAAATAGATTTTCATATATATGTGGTGCTCATGAATTGTTTCTGTATGAATGTAAGGATTTTAGTTTTTGCATGCTCTAGATTTCACTGTAAGTGAAGTAAATTTTTTATATGAAATACTTTTGTAAAACAAATTAAGGTCTTGATGATGAAGTGATTTATTGTGTGATCTAGTGAAGGTGAATTTACAGGAAAAAGAAAATTCCTACATCAAGTGGTATTAGAGTTGGTTAGCTCTTTAGAGAAGAGAGTCAAAGAAGAGGGAAGAGAGTTGTGTAGCAGAAGAAGATTGAAGAATTGCAATAGTGTAATAAGTAAACTAGTCATTATATTTCTGAATTGATTTGTGTAGAGGAATTGATTTTTGCAGGTAGCAGTTGAAGGAACAACTGAAGAAAGAATTGTGGTGAAAGAACCTTGCAGTAGAGGAAACAAGGAATGAGTAGAAGTTATCAAAAGAATTAAACTGATTAAGTGTGATATCCAAGGTATCATAGGAGTGATCAAGAGGGTTCTAAGGAGAGAACCAGTGAAAATACCAAAAGGCGAAGCTAGTGAAGAAATATTGATGAGGTATTGGGTAGCAAGAAGAGGAGACTTGCTACAGAGGAGAGGCTTGATTATAGTTCACTATTGTGAATATAGAAGCTCACAAATATATAGATAAGGATTACCAAAGATGGTCATGACAAAGGCTTAGGTGGAAGCTACAATAGAAGGAAAGAGGATGTCAAGCAAAAAAAGCATCAAGAAGAAAATGAGTGATGAAGAGTTTAATAGGGAACCTGCTTAAATGAAATCATGGTTGAATGTGATTATGGAGCCACTACAACAAGAAGCTATGTATTAAAGGTTTTGATGGGTGATGTGGAAAAGGTTAAAGTGGAACATGTTGCAGGTGAAGCTGAAGCGCAAGTTGAGAATTTAGGAGAGGAAGGAAGCACTCAAGACAACAAAGATGAAGGTTTCCATTTGTGAACTGGAACAAGTACCAATCCACAGTGAAGAAGAGGATTTTACAATGGGTGAGATCCAAGAATCTCATATAATGAATTTTCTGTGAATGCAGGTATAGAAATTAAAGTTGAACATGAAGAGATAATAAAAGAAGTAGAAGCCAATAGGTTTCCTAAAGATAACATTAAACGTCAAGTAAAACATTCAAATTTAGTTTTTAATGATTTTGGGGAGGAAATGAGGTATTGAGAGGAATGTCTAGTAAGAGACACAAGTGACTACATAAAGGTACCATGCATAGTTCAAGTTGATTTAGAGCAGCATATAAAATTGCCATACAAGAGTAGTATGGAGGAAGAGAGCATGCATGAAATGGAAGTTTACAATAGAAGATTTCAGCAGCCAAGAATAAATTTGGATGAAGAAATTAATGTGATTGGGAGGTTGATGAAGAGAATGTCCATATAGAGGTACTATATAAGGAAGAAGGTAGTTAGCAATATGGTAAATTTGAGTGCTAAAGTATACATCAACTAAACCAAAGTAAGGATGCAATATAAGGCTTGGAAACCTGGAGAGACAATGGAAACAACACCTAAAGAAGTGGAGTAGCAACATAATTAAGTGGATGACAAATTACAAACTAAAGTTTGGGATCCTAGAGAATTCAGAAATTGATGACACATGACTAGGAGGTCATACAGGAGCATTAGAGATTCCAAGCCGGTAAGTCTTCAATTTATAAAATATTCAAAAAGGGGTCTTTATTTTTTAGAAGAAATTATATTCTTCTATGTAAATAAATTGTGTTTTCAGAGTTGAGATATTTTATGACTTTTAGAATTACATGAGTCATAATTTTAGAAAAGTTATGGATAGGTGAGATTCTATCCATAAGGAAAAATAAAAGTTTCCTTGAAAAGCATGATAGATTTATGGAATAAATCATGGGATCTTTATGGAATAAATCATGAGAGATTTAGGTAATAAATTAGGGAGTTATTTATGTAAATCAGTGAGTGATTTATGTAAATCAGTGAGTGATTTATGGAGTTAAAAAAAACTACTTTTGTGGAGTGATTTATGGGTGATTTATGGAGTGATTTCAGATTTAGAAAAGATATTTTATTTCTTAATTATATTTATTATAAACCTATGGGGAATGAAAAATGGCCAACCACTAATAGAATCAGGTCGTAGAGAGTGAATGGAGGTAACTGAGAGTTTTATGTGTGTATGTGTTATAGCACCATTTACCACCCTTGGTATTTGTGATGCTTGGTTTATGGCCTAGGGCAACCCCTCCTTCTAGACTTGGTCCAAATATTTTAAAAACATTCTTTTATTCCCTGTACGCTACTTTTCCTTGATATAAAAGTGTGTACACGCAGGTTAGTCAATACCCAACCCACATATATGTGTTAAAACACTTTAAAAAATTAAATTTTCCTTAATTGTGGGCGGAGTTCACGATTTTTACCTGTTTATTACCTCCTATTGCCCATGGCCCAACTATTTCCCAACTAAAAAACTAATTGGGAGAAGTATAAATAGACTTCTATGGGAAGGCCTTAAGGAGGAGAAGAGATACAGTTATTATACTGAGATTATCCCTAACTGAGTCTGAAGTATCCCTGTGCTTCATGCACTTCCCCAAGTTTCAGGAAACCCTTGTTTCCTTGATTGTTGATATTCTTCCTCTTTCTTGAGATATCATGGTATTGGTTATGGAAGGAAGCTGTTGAAGATTGGGACTGGACGGATCTGGAGGATGGTTCTGCTTGGAGCCAGAAGAAGAAGATTTAGGTGAATTCTCTCCGTGTTAGTTATAGCTTTCTACAATAAAAGGAAGCGATGTCTTGTTTTCGAGATTAACTGTGTTTATGCATCATATATTGTTGTAATTCATATGTGAAGGTTATTTTGATGTATAACTCATCATTTACTTATATGATATAAAGTTAGTTTCCTTAAAATTCTTTATCTATATACTGCTATGTATGTTCGAATTGAATAATTTTTAGGTTTGGAGAACGTTAGGAATTGCAGAGGGTCTGAACCCTGTAGGATCTACCTAAACGAAGGACAGCTGGGTATGGTCGCTCTCACATAGTTTGTTTATTTAAGCATTTTTCCTGAGTTGTATGAGTGTTTCTTACTGTAGTTTGTTCTTGCTCTATTGGGGTTCCAACCCAAAGCCCTAGGATACTTATTCCTGTAACAAAATTGGTGACTCCACTGGGGTTAACAATCTTGTTATTCCTAGTTTGGGTTGTTCAGTGTCAATTAGGGCTCAGTATTTGGTTTGGTTGTTGTTATAGTATTATTTGGTCCAGTAGAGTCTCAGACCTTAAGTCTGATCTTTTCGATCTAGCTTTGTTTTTTTATTTTTGTGCAAAGCTATGTATACGCACTTTACTCTGTTTATAATAGCGCACACACACTTATTTCTGTGAAGCGAACCCACATATACGCGAGTTTCTTTTATCAGAAGTGAATGTACACACCTTTGTGCTTAGACATAGTCGCGTATGCCATTTTTTGGATTGTTTTTTCAAATGTCTTTGCCCAAAAAGATTTCTTGCTTGGTCTGCATAGTCTCTGAGTGGCCAATTTCTGTCTGAAGAATTTCATTATTTTGTGAGCTTACTGTTCTAAAGTCTCTTCTACTTTCAAAAGATTTCACCTAGGTTTTCTTTTCAGTGAGTTCGTGATTTGTGTTTCGACACACAAGACTTCGTATAGAGGTTCTTGATTGTTCTGGTCCTCTAGAATAGTAGATTATTTTCAATCTTAGTGTCAAGCTCAGTTATTGGTCTACTTGCTTTTCTTTCCGTTATTTTGTGTCCTTATACATTTTCTTTCTTTTTGGAAGTCTTTTTTGATGAATTTTAAAGTGTTTCTTTCCTAACTTCTTGGTCAATTTGTCAAGATCTTTTCTACTGTTTGGGTCATTTAGTACAAGTTGAAGCCTTTTTGTTTAAGTTTTCATTCGTTGTCGAATTTGTAACTTGAAAAGACTCCTTGTGCTCTTATTTTTGTCTTTGAGTCTTAGTGGCATTTAGAGTGCTTTCAAAAGGTTATTTTGATTGTTTCTTGAAAAAGAAAAGATCTTAAAAAACATTGTTTTTGTTTTCTTTTGCCATGTTTGATTTTGGTTTCTTTTGATTTTTTGGAAGTGAATTGTGATCTTTTGGAATTTTTCCTTCTGGTTTGGAGAGAATTTTGTATTCAAAATTTGTATTCTTTTCAACACTTAAGTTGGCTTATTAATAATTATAAAAAAATTCTTTCGTTCATTTTTAGAGTAATTTAGGATCTTGCATCTTCATTACACCTTGCATTAGGGTAGTTTTGCATTATTAAAGCATCAATAGTCTTTTTAGTTTTCTTATGTGTGAAGTGTGTTCCAAGAAAAGAAAAGAAAAAGTTTTTTTCTTTATAGAAGTTTCGTAGAACCCACGTAGAGATCTCTTTTCATCAAAGAACAAACAATTGCATTCATGTAGTTAGTTTTTCAATGATTGCTTTTGCGTCATACAAACACCATTCGTTTCATTTCCATCTATACCCCTGACTTAAAAGAACAACCATTAAAATCAAGGGCTTAATTAAAATAAACTAGAACTTTTGTATTGTCATCAGAAAACACCAACAAGTTTAGGTTTATTAGGGCCTTGGATTAGGTGAGAGGAGAGTTAAATCTCCAAGGCCGCTCTAAATTGTAAAACATAGAGGTTTAATTAAAGAGCGAAATCCAATAGCGTTAGGGAGACTGGGAAAGCTCTGTGAATGGGAGTAAAGCATGACGGTTAGTGAAGATAAGGACGAGATATACGCCCTCTCTTACTTGTCGGATCCTACCTCACGACTGTTCCACCCAGCTTCTGATACGAGTTGGTTACCATAGTTGCCTATCCTAGGAATCACATAGGTGGCTGCGGAGGGGAATCCCATGGCACATGAGATTGACATTGTATCACATTCAGCAGTACTTCTGGAGGGCACCGTTTTGAAGCTTGGGAGCTTGCACCAGCAAAGGTTATTATCTGGAGGTCAGCATAACTACCTCTGATACCTTCGCTAGTAGGCATGGGGTGTAATTACCCCAATCTATTTTCGGAAGGCCCTTATTATCAACTTTATCGTATTTTGGTGTTCAATCCTAATCACCTGGTGCAGAAATACATGCAAGTTGTTTGATTGCTGATATCTTTAGGGACATTTTAGTGAGTGTTCTATGCTCCCAATCAGCCTAGCTTTATAATTTTCTTGAGTGTTTAAGTAGATCTCTTAAATAATTCAAAGTGGTTAACCGACCATCTCGACGGTCTTGGAGACTTTGTGGGCTTTCACCTATGAGTCCAGAGCCTTCTCCTAGAAGGTATACGAGAGATTCCACTAGTGGTTTCCAACTAGTGGCAGCAGGTGCATCAGAGATTGATCCTCCAGTTGGGGGAATTAGTTCACAAGATAGACATAGTACCAGCACAGAGTTAGAGAGGAACACACCAGTTCTTTCTCGAGTACTCTTTCAGTCGGAAGATAATATTGAAGTCGAAGAGCTTTCAGAGTCAGTCGTGGCTCTGAATTCTCCTCTCCCTCCTGATCATATAGATGTTTTGTTATACGTTGTAACTATGACTGACAGGCCTTTGAGCCCCGGTTTACATACATCTATCCCTTCGATGACCACTGTTGGAAGCATGGAATCCATGATGAGTGTTGCGAGCATGCAGACTCTGATATTTGTATAAGGGGGAGGAACTATTTCCATCCCTTTTAACACTCCCAGCATGACTATATTTGGGTCTATTTCCATTCCGTCAATGAGTGGATGTTCTCGAGCTAATGCATCCAGTTTTGGATTTTTCCCTTTTGGAATGCCCTCTCAATGTATTCCTTCGGTTCCTTTGAAAATACCATCAACTGTCTCTATATCCATGATGAGTGTACCAACTTCTTTTCAGGGTTTTCCATTTGGAAGTGGTCATATACCACATTCCAATCTAACAGTAGGGTCAATGCCTTTTCCTTTTACAAGTCAAGGTAGTAACCCCTTCCAGTGTTGGACAAACCCTGCGGTTAGTGGGATAGGAGCTAGGAATCAATTTTTTGACCAATAAGGGAATATGTCATATTCTTCGGTTAATTCGTTTCAAATTTTTTCACCCTTTGCTAACGCATGGAACCCTTATCAATACTTCGTTAGGGGGTAACTTCACTAGTTACAGAGGATTTTCGACTAGAGTTGGTCAAACTATGAATTTTGCCGGACCACAAGGATCACCTTTTGGTTCAATAGGCTCTACGAGTTACTTCAGGAAACCTAGTGCCTTTTAAAATCCAGGTAATTCTTTTCAGAACTTCAGGAACCCCGCCCATTCTGGATGGATTTCCCAAGCTCCTCCATGACTTCCTTTTCTGGCCACGCTTAATTTTCCAGAATTAACTAAATTGATGAATGATCCAATTAGGTACAATCTAGCTTGGACTCTGGTCCCAACTAAACTTCCATCAGATATTCCAAAGTTCAAAGGGAAGAGTGGTGAAGACCCAGGAGACCATGTGACCACATTTCACTTATGGTGCTCATCCAACTCCATGATAGATGATTTGATCAAGTTGAGGTTATTTCAGTGGACCCTAACTGGGAATGAGGCCAAATGGTATATAGAGTTGCCAGTGGGCACCTATACTTATTTCGTTGATTTGGCTAATATTTTCTTCAACCATTTTCAGTTGCTTGTCTGCTATGAAGTCGAAACTGAGATTCTGGCCAACTTTCATCAAGACACAGCAACTCACATTTCAGATCATATCCAGGAATGGAGACAGAGAAAAAGTCTTATCAAAGCTGAAATTCCACTAGAGTTCCGTCTCGAATGGTTTCTCAAATCATTACAACCTGAGATCTCAAAGGATGTTTCTCTTTCCAGTGTTATTCGAAAGAGCAGGCTATTTTTCAAGCCCAGCAATCAGAACTGATATATTCTCAGTCTGGAACTCTTCAGAAAATCATATCTGACTCTCCTAGATCTAAAGTTGATTTAGCCAAACCAAACTCAAGCCCTCATGCTGATGGTATAGTTGGATCAATTGACGCAAATACGGTGAACGTTTTGAACCAATTGCATCAGTTGTCTCTACAAACTGCTTCTTCTAACCAGGCAACACTGTCTAGACTTTTGCCTTCCCAACCTACCTCTATAAATGTCGTCTAGGCCTCTAACCCCAAAGGAAATCAATAATCCGATTGGAAGAAGAAGGGACGAGGTAAGAAGAAGAATCAGGAAGGGAAGGGTAATGCGAACAAGCCTGGCAACGGTGCCAGTGAGGGTAGAAAAGAGTCCAAGAAAAAGGTTAAATTTTCTTGCAAGTTGCGCAATGGAGATCATTTGACTCACCTTTGCCCTAAGATTCAATATGCTCAATGATTGTTAGTGCAGCAAGGGTCCTCTAGCTCCTAATCTATCCTAACTAACCCTTTTCCCCAAGGGCAACAATTACTTGCTAGCACGAACTCGAACGCTGCTACCTCCACAGGGGGCAACTACGAAGGGGAAAATTCCTCAAATGTTTATATGATGAACTCTCATGTCGACATTGCTACACGAGCACATGATTATGGTGAAATAGAAACATCTAAGGCTAAATCTATTCCCAAAACCACTGAACCACTTCATATTGAGTGACCCTCTGTTGAGTCTATACTCGGATACCAAAAGGTTTCGCAAAGCACTCGACTATTAACCCTAATGCTAGGGCAACCCAGAACTACTCAATTCTAGAAGATCTAGCTCAAAGTCCTTGTGCTATGTCTGCATTGGTGGTACTCATTTCATGTCCTGCTCAGAGAAGTTCTTTGCTTTCGGAAATCGATACAGTAGATCCAAAGAATTCTTTAGTGCTCACTTTTGATATGCTAAATGTCAAGAAGAGACTTCCTCACCATATGGCTTTCTAGATAAATTCCACTTACCAAAAAACCAATGTTTTTCGGACAGTTATAGATGAGGGGGCTTCCACATGCATAATGTCTATGTCATGTTGGAAGGCCATTAGATTTCCTTCAGATGTTCCTTCACCAACTCTCTTGACAACATTTGATGGACATTCTCATATGCCACACAGAATTATCCTGGCCTTTCCTATATGTGTTGGAGGAAAGGTCATTAATATTGAAGTAGAAATCATTGATGTCAACCTGGATTACAACCTCCTCTTATGAAGGAATTGGATTTACAAGATGGATGCCATAGTTTCATCTTTATTCTACATCCTTTGTTTTCCTCATCAAAGGAGAATTGTTAAAATTGATCAGTTAGATTATTCTCTAGGTGACTTCCGTGCAACTTTGGATTCTACCGTTCCATTGGTGGATAACCCCAGTCAACCTACTGAGAATTTAGGAGTTGGGATGTACTCTTCCTTGATGGGTATATTTGACCTTGCCCCTCCTATAGCTAGAATCAATGTAATTTCATCCTCCAAGGGGCCTTCACGAAAAGAGTTCTTTCGAACTCATTATTTTTCAGACCCTTGGAACCTAACTTCATCTACGACCACATTAGATGGAGAACAGGTTGGTGGAATGGCATTTCCCATGTCTGCAGCAGAACTTAGATATCAATCTATCATTAACTCTACATACAACCATCCCACTCCTTTTTTAGAGGAGGATTCAGATGGTGATGTGGCTCCAGCTTGGACCCTTGACTCTACTTCTCCTCTGGATTGCTTAGATACATTTTTACCATCTGAAGAAGCAAGGATGGGTGTAGATCGACCATGGGAAGATTTACATCATCATTCATATTTTCTTCCTCCATTGCATGAAGTTGAATCTAGGTTCTCCAATATGCTTACTAACGATCTTTGTACAGTTTCAAACCCTTTGGCTCTAGCACAATTATTTGCCAAAGGAAATATGTCAATTATCTAAAAAATTGTACCTATAAACATCTCTAGGAATCCTAACCTTATAGAAAATGTCATCATTAGAGCTGATTGTTCTCCTAAAGAGATTCAAATTTACACCGACCTCTTTAAATAGTTCTGAGATGTGTTTGCTTGGTCTTATGAGGAAATGCTTGGAATTGATCCATCTATAGTCCAGCATGATATCAAGACATATGAAAATACCAAACCTATTCGTCAGAAGCTTCGACCGGTCAATCCTCGAAAAGTAGCAACTATTAAAGCTGAAGTTGAAAAGTTGCCTAAGGCAGGTTTCATATACCCCGTTCCTCTAACGGAGTGGGTTTCCAATACACTCCCGATAGATAAAAAGCAAGGAACAATTTGAGTAGGCATCAACTTTAGGGATTTGAATAAAGATTGTCCAAAAGATAATTACCCCAGGCCTTTTATTGATCAAATTGTTGATGAATGTGTAGGTAATCAAATTTTTTCATTCATGGATGGATTCTTTGGTTACAATTGAATTACTATCCGTCTAAAGGACCAACATAAGACAACTCTTATTTGTCCCTGGGGCACGTTTGCATACAAGAATATGCCTTTTAGTCTTAAAAATGCTGGAGCTACCTTTTAGTGGGCCATGTTTTATGATTTCCATGACATCAAACATGTTATCAAAGAATACTTGGATGACTTAGCTGCTCATTCTTGAAAGAGAATTGATCATCCCAGCCACCTTCAATTAGTTTTTGAGAGATGTCATTTTTATAAAATCTTGTTGAATCTGAATAAGTGTGTTTTTGCGGTCACATCTGGTTAGTTGTTAGGATTCATCGTATCAAATTAGGGATTCAAGTAGATCCTTTTAAGGTTGAGGTAATAATTTAGTTGCCTCCCCCATCTTCCATCTGTCAAATTCAAAGTCTCCAAGGACAGGCGAATTTCTTGAGAATATTTATAGCAAATTATACCGAGATTATCAAAGGATTTATGTGTTTGCTCAAGAAAGGAGTTCCATTTTTATGGGACAACTTTGTGCAATGATTTTTTCATGCCTTGAAGCAGGCATTAATCTCTAATCCATTGTTGAGTCCAACAAATTATGGCAGAGATTTCCTTTTGTATCTCGCTATGACAGAATCAACCATAGGTATGGTTCTGCTTCAAAAGGATGATGCTCTCACTGAGCATGTAATCTACTACTTGAGTCAAGGATTAGTAGGTCCTAAGCTATGATATTCTCCTATCAAGAAATTGGCCTTGGTAGCTGTCCATGTTGTCCAGCGACTTCGTCATTATATTCTACTACGCAAAACGTTCATCTTAGCGGCTGTCAATCCTTTTCAATTTGTCCTTCGCTGGCAAGTGATTGGGGACAAATACAATTGATGGATTCTTATTTTGCAGGAATTTGATCTTGAGTTCTTGTCAGCCAAGTCTAAGAAGTCATTGGTTTTTGCGGAATTAATTTCCAAGCTGCCTTGTGAGGAAGACAATGTTTATGAGGAAAATTTCCTCGACGAACATTTATTCCTCATTTCTTCACAGGATCCTTGGTATGGAGATATCATCATATATCTCCAGAATTCGAAGTCCCCACCTGCTTCCTCCATGGATGAGCGTCAAAAGTTATGTCAACTTGCCAAAAACTATGTTATCATCAGTGATACATTATATCACAGAGGGGTTGATTCAATCCCTATGCATTGCTTAACTTTGGAAGAAGTAGAATTTGTGCTCAGTGATTGTTATAGTGGAGCTTGTGGTGGTCATCTATCAGGGGTTGCAACAACCCAAAAAATTTTGTGTGTCAACTAATTTTGGCCTTCAATTTTCAAAGATTGTATTGAAACGGTAAAACATTGCGACCCTTGTCAAATCTATACTCGAAAAATGCGCATGCATCTAGCTCCACTTTTTCCTATTATCACTGTCGGTCGATTTATGAAGTGGGGTATTGACTTTACTACTTGTAATCCACCTTTGTCGACAAATCACAAGTACATCATTGTGGTTGTAGAATACTTTACAAAGTGGGCTGAGGCCATTCCTACTTACAAAAACGATAGTGAAACAACAGCCTTGTTTCTCTTCAATCAGGTTATTTTCCGATTTGGTATCCCAAGAGAGATTTTCACTCACCATGGCAGTCACTTCCAGAATCAACTGATGTCTGAATTAGCTCTCAAGTTTGGCTTCTTGTAGGAGCATTCCTCTTCATATTATCCTCAGGACAATGAGCAAGTCGAAGCCGTGAATATGTCCCTCAAGATTGTCCTGCAAAGGACAATTGACAAAAATTGCTCCAATTGGCACATCATGTTCTACCCAGCACTCTGGGCATACCGAACCTTGGTGAAGACTACCACTGGTTTTAATCCTTTTCAGTTAGTTTATAGGCTGGAACCTATTTTTCCTATCGAATGTGAAATTCCATCCCTTAAGCTAGCTGTAGAACTTTTTCCAGAGATGTCTAGTCTCAAAGAACGCCTCGTTCATTTGGAACATCTCGATGAGCAGCGTCGAGATGCCGCCATAATAAACGAGGCCCATAAGAAAAGGGTTAAAAATTAGTATGATAAAACTGTCCATCCTCGGGTCTTTTCTGAAGGTGACCTTGTCTTAGTCTATGACCAAGATAAAGATGCCCTGGGGGCAGGCAAATTCAAGTCTATGTGGTATGGTCCCTTTATAGTAAAACGTGTTTTGGGAAAACGGGCTTATGAATTAGTTGATTTTGAAGGGAACAAGCTGGCGGAGCCCTGAAATGGGTTCTACCTTAAGAAGTATTTTTCTTAGGTTCCAACCGAGCAATTTCTTGTTTGTATATATTGTATTTTTGTACATATTTGTTGGGAATTTTGTGATATCAACATTTTTTGATCTACTTTGGCAGGTGTTGATGGATGATCTGATATATTTTAGATTCAATGACGGTGCTAGTCGACACACTCAGAATCTTGCTTCTCCAACTTAGGTGATTTATTATCAATCTCGCTAGTTGATGGTGTTGAGGGGAGTGTGTATTGGTCCTGCTCCAAATAACATTGTCGAATATACTACCGTTATTAATTTTCTATCTGAAGTAATTTGTTATAGGATTGAGTCGTTGGTAGTTTATCTTGACTCATAGCTGGTAGTGTTAGAATTAAATAACATTTATCAGGTTCGTGATCCTTATTTATATTGCCAATTTTTGAGAGTGAGAGTGTTGCAACAATCATTTTTTTATATTACATATGTTCACATTCCACGATCTGAGAATTCATTAGCAAACTTTATTGCTAATCAAGCATTAGATTGGCATATTAATCATTCATCAAATTAAACAAACATAAAAAATTTGAATCTGTATATATATATATATCATAAAATCGCCTATCTATAGATAAAGTGTTCAAAAAATAATATACAAAATTGGGATGAAATTCCCATAATCATGTCTAGTATGTCTATCGACTCGAATGAGGATGAGTGGCTAAAATGTTAACTACTACATTGGCTACATGCCGAAGTATGCAAAGCCAATCCCGTGGTACCCCTACCATGCGGTGCTGCATCTCCTTAGGTAAATCCTCTATGGCTATCATCGGTACCTGGTGAGTCAGTCTCACCAAGTTTTTCTAAATTATATATAGGACTCTCTTAGTCTCAGATGTTGCCTCTTCAACACCTTTTTACGACACTTGTGCCTTGGAAATCCATCTGGTCTCACTGGACCCACATCTGGAACATGGTCATTTTATCACTATTTTGTCCCATCAAAAATATTTCTAAGTTCATTTCATATTTAAAAAAGAAAAAAGATCTTAAAATGTACAAAAACTTAAAAAATTGTTACCTATTTCTCCCAATGTTGTGTTTGGTGGCAACATCAAGTCTGGATCTCCTCGGAAATCCATACCAGCACACGGGTAGTCATCGACCGTGATGATCTATTGGTCCCACCAAGAAAAAAACTCATCATTGAAAGTCATCCTAGGCATGTCCCTGCCTCCAAGGTGTTTCATCAAGTCAGCCCATCTACCCATCCAAGGATCTTGAGGGATGCTGATGGAGACAGATAGTTTGGGACGTAGCCCAGGTACCTTCTGGAAGAAGAAGGACCATAAGATAGTCCCATATCCAAAGTTCTTTATCTAACCCTTCTAAATAGAGGTCAGCTGGCTCTTCATGTTGGTCAGAAGAGGCATGCACCAGTCAGAAACGACGGTAAGGGATTCCACTACCAGGCTCATGGACACTCATGAAGCTTGATGCAGTGAAGCTGATTTGTTTACCCTCGCAATGGTAAATAGTAGAATCCTTATAGATAAACTATCCAGATGTTTGATTGGAATCCGACTTGCAATCTCCTTTGGGTGTCTAGGACAGTATATATGTGCATAGTCTTCTACTGAAAGACTACTTCTTGTCCTACTTGTCGAATGCATGACCTTTCGTCTTCTGGAGAGACCTGTAATAAAGTAGATGTCTTCAACTTCAATCCATAGAGGCATCTGATCTATCATGAAGACATCATCCTCTACACTCCAGTAGTGTATCAATAATTCAAGAAGGCATGTGTTGGCTTTCATGTTTTTCATTTTGAAGAATTTAAATAAGCTACACCCTCACAATGCATCTAGTGCATTTTGGTCATTCATTACCTCATTGTCAATTGTAGTATGCTCTCTCTCTCTCTCTCCATGTGATGGTCATCCTGAAAAAATTTGAGTTTCAACCGTTAGTTTTTGTGTTTAAACTTCAACTCGCATACACATGGGTTACCTTTACACACAGTCACATGTAGGGACATCGTATATGCAGGTTGATCACATCCAACCCACGTGTACGCAGAGTTGGTTTTTTTGGCATAAATTCCAATGGCCAAAACTTAATTAAAACTTCTAAAAGCTATCAATAAACATTGCAATCATGATTTGAGGGTTACCTGATAACTTTGGTGTGATTTGAATGGTCCAATTGTTCAGAGGCAAGTTTGCTCCTTTTTGATCCACAACTCTTTGCTCCAAATAGAAATAAAAAAATCTATGAGCCAAAAAGTCATTATATAACTTTGAAATTGCAAAATATTTTTTCAAAACTTGATTTTTTGTCTCATGAATTTTTTGACTTGTGGGCTTGGATTGTCAAGAATGTGTTATTTTTCAAGACATTTTGGAGACTTCTTCGAGATGTTATTTCGGTCCCATGACCACTAACCCATCATGGCAGGTACCATTCACTCACTAGCATATAGGTTAGGGAAAACCATTTTTTCCATTGCATCTTGCCTACTAGCCTCTATTCAGTGATACATTAGCCATAGGGTCGCCCCCATCATGTCTTGGTTAGAAAACCATGTTCACTCACTACTTTTTAAATCATGATGTGATGGTAGATCCGTCCTTTACATGGGCATCTAAGTTAGAGCCTCGCTGACATTGGTTGCCCATGCTGCTATACTAAGTAGGCTCAGGAGTCCTCTTTAGTCTTGCCATGACTTGTGCGTTGAAGACACATTCTCCTCTCTTCTATGCTTATTTTTGGCCTTATACCCTAGAGGCTCCTTTGTGTTGAGTTGTACTACTGCATTGCATTTTGACTATTTGCACCTTTTGGCCTTGAGCTAGCTTCACACAGACTTATGTTTAAGCCATTTATTTGACCATGTCTTCTGCAAAATCAACCATGCAATCACTTAGCTTCTGCAAATTGACACATCCTTTGACCTATGGAAGGAACATCCCTTTGAGTGTCCTTGACCAGTTTCACCTCCCTACATTGAGCATAGGATTGTTCTGATCCCAGGAAGTAGATCATCTATTTCTCTGACACTCGTTCTTTCCACTGTACTATAGCATTCTTTTATTTCTTTTTCCAGCTTAAAGAAAAAGACAAAAAAAGGTTATATATTCCGAAAAGAGCCGAAATGGGACAACATTTCCATATATTATTGGTAGCTAGAGTCAGTCGTGTCACCCTTGAACAAAGCATTCAAAAGAAAGTATCTCCTCCATTTTGGGCGGGATTTAGTTTGACTTATGTAGGCCTTAACCTTGTTATTGAGTCAGTTCTCCTCCAATTGGTTACCTCTTCCAATCATATGGTGAGTTTTCACGTGCCTCCTGCATGAAAAACTTATGCAGAGTTATCATATGCTACCATATAGTCATCATTGAGTCATGCTTTTGTTCAAGGGAAGTAAGCCTGAGTCGGCCTCTCTGCGGTGTCCCTTGTCCTATTTTTTAGTCGGCCATCCCTAGTTGTCAGTGTCATGTTTGTCATCACATCAATTATATTGGTCCTTTGCTCGTGCTAGTTTGAGAAGGTCTCCATTGACTTATTACTAGCAAATATTTTCCTTATCAACAATGACATATTGCTCTGAGGGTAGGACTAGAACTGCAACTTGGCCCTATTTTCATTATTGATAGGTTACCTTGTGCTCAGCATCAGTTAGTATCATGGGTCTTTTACTGAGTGGTTTCCCTTGTGTTCAACATTAGCTTTCATTATCACACATTGGGATTTGTGCAGTGCCTTGGTTTCCATTTGACCCTATTGGTGGATTCCTCGCCTCTGTGTTAGCTTTCATTATCGGTTGGTTTATAGGGTTTCTATCATGCGCTAGCTACATCTTGTGTATGCCAGAAACATGCTTCGATTGGGTTACTACATATTTTTCATCTGATTCCTTCCACATTATTGGCCTATGGGTTACACTCGCACGAGATTGATGAAGGATTCCTTAATGCCTTCCTTCTAGCATATATTTTCTTATCGACTACGATTCATTGCTCTGGGACAAAGATCTAGAGTCCATTTGGCAGTACCTTGGGGTTTGCAGTCATCAGTGGAAGATTCCTTCACTATCGACAGTGGGAAACCATCATTGTCCCATGATTGATAGATTCTTCCAGGTGTTCGACTTCAGCTCATCCATTCACACTTGTTAGATTGTAGTAGGTACCTTGACTCTCATTATCATTATCAGTGAGTAGTCTCACGTTTGCTAATGGTATACATCGATGAATGCTAATCAAATGATTTCTCACGTGGTTGAATTCAGATCATTTATTCCCATTATGTAGAAATGTACCACGATGGTCGGTGAAGACCTCGGGTTGCATCAACATGTTTTGGTTTACTTGTCATTTGGTCATGTTACTCTTAGTTGACACCATCCACTGTATATGTTGCGGTTCTTCACAGCGACATCTTATATGCTAGCATCCGAGTTGCGATGTAATATCATTTTATTCCATCATGTTCATTTGGTACTATTGGGATCAGTTTTTGACATCAGTGATCAGCTTCATCTTTCAGCTTCATTGATCATCTTTTTATGTGATATTAAGATATGTACCTTTTCGATCACGATTACATGATCCATTATGTACTTTCATTTCTTTATACTTGTATACATATTGGATCTGCTTGTACTTGATATGTGGACATGCTTTACTTTCTCTGAGCATGGGTATGCCCACCATAGACAATAGTTTCTTTCTGATCTCTTTTTGATGGCTTAGCAGGCTAAATTCTGGTGAAGTCATTCTCAATCTCAGCAGGGTTCTTTCCATATACTTAATACATTTTGGCCATCATGTACCCCTTCTGAACTCATATATTAGGGGCATCTGTTATGGCACCATTTACCATTGTTGGTATTTGTGATGCTTGGTTTATGGCCTAGGGAAACCCCTCCTTCTAGCCTTGGTCCAAATATTTTAAAAACAATGTTTTATTCCCTGTACGCTACTTCGCCTTGAGATAAAAGTGTGTACACATGGGTTATTCAATACCCAACCCACATATATGTGTTAAAACAATTAAAAAAATTAAATTTCCTTAATCATGGGTGGATTTCACATTTTTTACCTATTGATTACCTCCTATTGCCCATGGCCTAACTGTTCCCAACTAAAAAACTAATTGGGAGAAGTATAAATAGACTTCTATGGGAAGGCCTTAAGGAGGAGAAGAGATAGTGTTATTATACTGAGATTATCCCTGATTGACTCTGAAGTATCCTTGTGCCTCATGCACTTCCCCAAGTTTCAGGAAACCCTTGTTTCTTTGATTGTTGATATTCTCCCTCTTGCTTGAGATATCATGGTATTGGTTATGGAAGGAGATTGTTGAAGACTGGGACTCGACGGATCTGGAGGATGGTCCCGCTTGGAGCTGGAAGAAGAAGACTTAGCTGAATTATCTCCATGTTAGTCATAGCTTTCTACAATAAAAAGAAGTGTTGTCTTGTTTCTGAGATTAATTGTGTTTATGCATCAGATACTGTTGTAATTCATATGTGAATATTATTTTGATGTATAACTGATCATTTGCTTATATGATATAAAGTTAGTTTCATTAAAATTCTTTATCTATATACTGCTATGTATGTTCAAATTGAATAATTTTCAAGTTTGGAGAACATCAGGAGTTGCAGAGGGTCTGAACCCTGCAGTTTCTACCTAAACGAAGGACATTTGGGTATGGTCGCTCTCACATAGTTTGTTTATTTAAGCAAATTTTTGCCTGAGTTGAATGAGTGTTTCTTATTGTAGTTTGCTCTTGCTCTGTTGGGGTTCCAACCCAAAGCCCTAGGGTACTTATTCCTGTAACAATATGTGTATGTACATATTTCATTTAATGAAATAGAATTTCATATATTTGTGGTTCTCATGAATTGTATTTGTATGAATGAATGGATTTTAGTTTGTGCATGCTCTAGATTTCACTGTAAGTAAAGTAATTTTTTTATATCAAATAATTTTGTAAAACAAATTAAGGGCTTGATAATGAAGCGATTTTTTGTGTGATCTAGAGAAGGTCAATTTCCAGGAAAAGTCAAAATTTCCCACATGACATCTCTTCCAATTAGAGTTCCCTTAATTCTAAATAGTATTGAAGCATTGTTATATGAAGTTTCTATAAATATTCCTTTCTTGAATTTTGGATTATAATCCATTTTTTTCTTCAATGGTTGACTCTCTTTTATGTTAGTCAATAATTTTCTCCACAAACCTTGACTATGAATCTTATGTATCCTTTGTAACGAGTAAGTATACAAAGTGTGAAATTATCACTTCCTGAACATGCCATTTATAAGTATAAATATATATTTTTTTGAATAATCCTTATTCAACTTTCGTAATATTTTTCCTTTTTATAGTCTTATCAAAATGAGTTTTAAATGTTACCTCATAAAATAAAACATGAACTCTTTATCAATAACCTTATCTTTAGAATCCCTCATGACTTTCCAAAACTTTGAAAATAAGCCTCGATAATTATGTTGGTCCACTTATATCTTATATAACCTTTTTATTATTTAGAATGGAATAATACAAAGTGTTGTTTTGAGTATAAGCAAGAGTCACAATTTTTTATCATTGGTTATAGCCCAGCTCTTCAAATTCAATAATGCCTTGTGGCCATGGAATTTTGAAGACATGACAACCTCGAATGATCGTGATAGGGTTGGTTTAAATTAAAATCATGGGGAGAGTTATACAAGATGGGTGGCAGGATATTGGCTACAAATGGGGATAGCGGTGGAACATGAATAGTGGTGTTGGCATAAGATTTCACACAAGTGGGGGATGGTAGCTGTAGCAACGTTGACAAAGGAATTTGTGGTGGACAACAATGATTATAGTGGGGTTCGGAGGCCAAAATGGTTGTTGTGGCTGCATCATTTTTTTTTCTATTATGACTACTATTATTGTTGTTGTTATTGTTAGTATTATTAGTATTAGTTTTATGTTTCTTTTTTAATATATAATCCTTTTTTTATAACTAATTTTTGTTTTTTTTAAGAACATATATCTTTTCAATAAATTCTTTTTATTTTATTTTATTTTAAATTTTATCATTTTATATATATATATCTTCTTGTAAATATAATATATAAGTAATATAAACAATAATAATCATAATAATAATTTGTTAAATAATTATTATTATACTAAAGAGTCATGTCTCTAAATGACATGACCATTTGTGAAGGGGTACTTGCCAAGGTATAAAAGTAATCCCTCCTTTCTATCACATCATCTCACATCACTTGTATTCAAACATTCTTATATAAATACATTATTTGTCCCATGACGGAAATTTTTATATTCAAGATATTCTAAATATTTGTTGCATATATGAACCTTGTTCATTACATTGGTATCATAACTGTGTTCTTCTATTATTGACCTTTGGCTTTCAACTCTTTATCAAGCCTATGCCATTGTGATTGGGAATTTTAGCCACAAAAATCTTGTTGGATCTTTTCCATTCTGCTGTTAGGCCTTTTGCCATTTAAAACAATAAAAAATAAAAGAAATATTAAAAAAAAAAAAATTGGACAATTTCCTACAGAAAGAAAAGATAATGCTATAGGATGTTACATTAAAGCCAAATTAATAACACCAAGATCTAAATGATATATCAAAAAAAAATCTTCAAGAAAACGACAAGGCAATGAAAAATATGCAGAAGGAACTTCAAAATTTTATCATACGTCGAAACAAAGAAGCTACTCACCTCAAGGACGAAAGAGAAAAATTACTAATGTAAATTAACAAACTTAAAAATCATAAAAGTTCAATGAAAAATAAATTAGAATAACTTATCATGAAAGAAGCATCTATGTCTTTAGACATAACAATCTAAATTAAAGAAAAGGGAATGAATACTGATCTAGAAAATATCACAATGCAATAAAATAGAATCTCAGTTAAAGTAAAAACATATTTAAATGTTGTAGGTCTAATAATGGAGACCTCAAGTGAAGAAATAGAAATTAACAAGGTGACTTCCATAGCTAAAGGAAATCAAATACTTCAAGTAACTAAAATAATAGACACAATTAGGATCAAGGCAAATTAGATCACAAGAACTTCTTATTGACACCCAAATCATAAAAGCATGCGTCTTAGATAGTATTTAAATCCATATCATATAGATAAGTGACAAATGATTTATGTTCCAAAGAATATCAATGTCACCATATTTCTATCTTATGATGAAATATCATGTGAAATATCCAATAATCACAAAGTTCCACAAAATATTGATTTAGGATAGGAAGATCCCTTCTCAGTTCAACAACTTTTTTTATCACTTAGAGTATCCTATCATCTTGTATCATTGAAGATGACAACTCAAGAAATTCTGAAGGATGAAAATATATTACATAACAAATAAATAGATCACACGCCATGTTAGAAATAATCTTTGAGAACAAAGATTTTCTGAAGAGGAAAGAAATTTCATAAATATAATATAAATAATAATATTAATAATTAATTAAAGAATGATTAGTATACTGAAGAGGCATTTATTTGAAGGACATGACAATTAATGAATGGGGCACCTACTTAGGTATATAAGCAGGCCTTCATTTGTATCACATCATCAATGATCACTTGTGTTCAAACATTATTATATAAATATATTATTCGCCACATGATGGACATTATTATGTTCAATATATTCTAAATATTCCATTGTGTATACGAAACCTATTTATTACAATAGGCTGGAACTTCATTGAGGAACCAACCTCGAAAGAATGAAAGAAATTGCTCACTATAAGCTACAACCTGACTAACTCTCCAGCCTAACTAAGGCTCCAACCTCAATGATGAGCAGGCTCCAACCTACTTTAGGTTCCAATTTGATTGAGAATCCAACCTCAATGGAGGTGTTATCCTCCACAATAACCCAAGGCTGAGAAAGGAGATCGAAGGAGGTAACTTCAGACCACTTAGGGTTTAGCAGCTAGCCCTGCTAAACCAGAGAGGGCTCTCTCTATCAACTCATAGCCAATTATTACTGGAGTGGGAAAAGATTTTAGGCTAGTTATTTCAGCTCAAGGGTTTTGAAATTTATAGTTTTACTGGATCAGGAGTCAAAATCAGGGAAGTAGGTTGAAAGATCAAAGGTTTCATTTGCAAGAGATATAAAGGAGAAGGGTAGGTATGAATTTTTTATACTTTAGGATTTTGTTGATGTAGTGTAGGGTGGAAAATCAAAGATAGAAATGAGTGTGACAATCATGAATTCATTTATTAGAATATAGGTGACATAAACATGAAGTTCCTAACAAAAAACAATGCTTAAAACTAAGAATTATGTTTAAAATTACATAGGGAAATAACTAAAAATAATAGACATGGAAGGAAGATGGATTTATCATTCATATAAAACCATCATAGAGAGAAAATGTTATCACAAAATCAGAGGACAATAATTCTTGAATAATAGCTACAACTTTCCTTTGATTTCTTGTAAAAAGTGATGAAGTAGAATCTCCAAGAGTTCTACTCACTGATGTCCATCGCTTTCTCTGACTAAAAACTAGATACATATAGAGCAAATAACCATTTCACCTCCCTCAAGTTCAAATACTTCAGCTTAGGAAATGATTACATGAAGTGCTAAAAAAGACGTAATGTCTAGGGAGGTTAAAACAAATCCTCATGTTAAACTTTGACTGAACTACTCCTCATAAATGAGGCCTAAATTTACATCAAAATTACTCTAACGAGCTTATTTACCTCCTATTACATCATTACAACTCATTAAAGAATAATTACATCAAAGAAAGTAGAACTAGATTGATCAAACCGAGGAACATGAGTTCCAGTAAAAAAACATAGCGAATTTCTCTAAAAACGCAGTGTTCTTGGAGAGAACATAGTGAGCAGCTTGTGAGGGACTTATAGAGGGGTTCTTCTGCTCCAAATTTACCTCATCATAGCTCATTGGAAATATTTTCCTTTCTAGTACACCATAGAGTCCTCAAGTACTGAAAAACACTGACTCTAGCCATCCAAAAAGCAATTCTTCCACAGATACTCCAAAAAATTAGAGTGTTGTTCGAAAAGAGCGAAGAAACATGTTTTTAAGCACTTTTTGGACTTTTTGACCTGCCAGATCATGTTGTAGTGGAACTCCAATTTTCTAGGATTGATGTAGAGGTCAAAATGAATCCAGAAGACTAAGACATTTATCAAATAGAAGTCCCCAATGAAAACGTAGCGTGGGCCACGCTACCTTTTATGGCCAAAACCTGCTAAAAATTGGAAAAATGCCCAAAAAATAAAAAAAATTGCCAAAATTGCTCAGAATTTTCTCAATTAACCCTTTGAAAGATAAGTAAAACTATAAAGGATACATCAAAAAACAACTCCAATTTATCCTTATTCTTTATCTTCTATGTGGTTTTCTTGAGTTTTGCTTTCATGCTCTTAACCATAATTTGAAAAATCTTGTTCCGGGTGTAGTAATGTCTAGCCATGTGCCTTTGCAAGTTGGTGCCCCTATTGGTCCTTTAAAGGAGTTTCTCCAAGTGGAAATTAACCTTTTCTAGAAAATACTCTTTGTCTTTCTCAACATCTTGTTCAATGGATGGGTTAATATTTTGCTGCTCCATAGGTGTAGATGGTTCACTTATTTGGTCCCCTTTCCTTTTCATGCCCTTGGTTTAGGGCCTATTTAGCTTGACTTGAATTTCAATGTCCTCCATTTATTCTTAATCAATGAATTTCTTACCTTTTCCTAGCTCATCCTCTACACCCATTCTATGTTCTGACATTAGCATTTGATTCACTTTGAGTTGCCTATTTTCTTGCTGCAAAAATGCGATCATGTAGTTGGCTTTAGGCAAATCATGTTTCAAATATCTAATATCAGTCTCTTTTTCCATGACAAGCTACTTCAATGGTTTTCCCTATTTTGCATGAACATGCTCATGGAATGATGTCTCATGGTGATGTGGAGATGCTTCCCTGACAACTGAAGAAGGCTTATCCCTTTCCTCTCCTTTAGGAGAAAACACAAGCCTCTTCCCTCTGGTGTAGGTCCAATTGATTTCTACCCTAGGTGTCTTCCTCACTAGAACTCTGCTAGATGTGCCAACCTCCCTTGGTTTGGATGATGCTAGCGGTGTACTGCATCTAGTAGGCTAACAAGTGGAAGGCGGAAAAACTGTCGACTGCATGAAGTTTTCCCAAGAGATTTTCTTCTGTCTAAGCTAGTGTAGGGCAATCATTTTAATCAAAGCATGGTGGTAGAGACTAACTTGGTGGTCACCCAATCTATTTTTGACTTTCATTGCCATGTTGACCAAATTTCTTTAAAGGTAATGAGGTAGGTTGAGAGGCTTTACATTGGTAAAGTGCATCATCAATCTGACATGATACTTATACACTACTAGAAACCTACCCTCACATGTAAAATATTTCATGGTGAAATTCATTAATGGAGAAATCTTTCAAGCAATAGTCTAAATGGAAAAAAACTCTTGGGACCCTCTTTGAACTGAATTTTGATGAAAGCCCTATAATTTGAAATGTCCAAATCTCAGTTTTTAAACCATTTTTCCCCATTGTTAGGTATCCTTGTGGAAACAGCTATTCTCTCAAATGAAATGATGAATTTCACCCCTACAATATTTACCTTATCTCCTCTAAGTTTTTTCACAAACAGACTGGTTAGTTTAACATGATAACCTACTTGTTGGATTCGCTCACAAAACCTTGGGCAACCACCATTCTGGAAACATTACTTAGAAAATGGTGAGGAAACCAACTCTCGGTGTTAAGGGGTTCAAACCTTGACACATTTCCTCCATTTTTGTATTTTTTCTTTTTAGCTTCCATGTCTCCAATGTTGCACAACAAACTAGGCTAGGAGGAATGGAAAAAACAAGTTTTTAATGAGGGAAAACTAGGGATTTAGGTTTTTTGATTTGAGGTAAGGGGAAATTGAAGTTAGCGAGGGAATTAAGCAATGGAAAATATTTTGGAGGTGGGTATGGGTCTTAGGGACATTAGGGAAGTGAGAAATATGATAGGGAGATATAGGAAGGGAAGCAAACAACTTTTACACAGTCCACACTACCCTTTCTTTTGAAAACGTATCATGGGGTTTTGGTTTTCCCCTAGAAGATATGGGGATGAATGGGAAGCGTTAGGAAAGATAGTGGAGATTTATATGAGTGTGAGGAAGGGTAGAATGTACAAGGAATCTATTTTATTTGTGTGAAAATCAAACGATGGAGTAAAAACTAAAGATGTAGTGTGGAATCCTAGGAGAGAGTTCCACACCCAAAAACTGAAAAAATTGATAAATGGAGGTGTTTATTACTTTGAACTTACTTTTATTGAGTTAGAGAGGCCTTCACTTGCTATAGAAAATGTTGGGAGTTGTTCCTTTGCATCAAACTGAAGAAAACACAGTGTTTTGTAGAAAATGCAGTGTGGAGCACAAAACATAGAGAGCATGCTTGAAAACATAGCGAAATGGCAGAAAATGCAGTGAAATGGTTCGTAATGCAATTGGAAAGTAGGAATCGATGTTGAGTGAGTCTTGTGGGTTATGAATGATAAATTGGAGTTTTTTTTACATGTGAATGATGAAAACCAATGCTTGGAATGTCTTTAAAACTTACAAACCACTTTTTCTTGTATATGTCGAATGATGACAATATAGCTTTCCTTTTGCAGCAATATCTTCATAAATGTTGCTCGATACCTTTTATTACCTTTATTTCATAACATTCTATATCCCTTGGTGTGAAGACTTAAGACACATAACAATGATGCCTCTTTACTTTGAAATTGGACATAGTAATGACAACACTGGTGGAAAACCTAGAACAAGACTTATATGATGAGACTTTAACTGATTCGAGACCAATCATGAAATGAACATGAAAAATAATGAGAACCATGATTATTTAAGGGAGTAGCACTGACCTACACTGAAAAACCAATGATCAAATCTTTTTATTTGAAGACCTAGTGAAACTATAAAAAGTTTGACCTAAGACCCAAGAAAAACTTTGAGAGAGCATATTTTGATCACTGGTGACTGACATCATAGATAGGAACTAACATTGGCTCCAACTGGGGATGGAATCTCCTTTAATAGGTGTTAAGAACACCATAGACCAAGTAGCCTTATCCATTGAGCATGGAGTCAAAAACAAAAAGACCAAACTCAAAACTTAAAACTGACCAACAAAACTTAAAAAAAAATGAAACCGACATGACTTAAATAAAAAACTTAACTACTAACTCAACTTACTTACACATGGTAGTAGACCATCGGGATCTTAGGGCCTTCACCTCAGGCTTCAAGTCCTGATGATAACTGCCCACCTACTGAAGATATATATACAATCATGTGAAATGATCCCTCCAATGTAACGAATCCAGCAAATGGCTAGTTACTTGAAAGTTACTCATAGATTCTTTTAGCAGGTAGAAAAAACAAAACATTGGCCACTCAAAGTGTCCACTGAACATGTTCTCATGATCCATAAATATAAGAAAAATCATCTTCCCAGATGGATGCAACAAATTTGCAATAGGGTCTATAATAACCTGGATCATTACCATATCTTGAAAGTCAGAAGAAATACAAGCACACTCTTCATTTTCTTAATTTGTAATAAGATCATCATGTCCAAGAGGCTCTAAAACAACCTCTCTTTTATCATTTCTCTCCTCTTTATCATCTGCTTGAAATGTTTGATGATTATTCTCTACCATAATTACATTGTTTAAAACCTTCACACATGCCAATTGAAAATTATGATTTGCATGATTATGCCCTTGTAATAGTGCTTCAGAAAATGGATGAGTTGGAGAGAGATATGAGTGGTGAGTGTCTATAGATCCTCGTTCATACATTTCATTAGAAACCTCATCTTGGTCTTCAAAAACCTAATCTTGAAATAATAACTCAAAGAAAGAACAATTTGAAAAAACAAGTGAATGACTATCTTCATACCTCTCATCCAAAAGACAGGGTTTTGGATGCTCATGGAAAACATTAAATGCAACAAAAAATTCAAGTATATTTAATTCATCATGTGCTTCAACAAGAAGGATATCAATATGACTATCACAAGAATTAAGGAAAACAACTTCTTGTTCACTATTTCCTTGCAAAAGTAGATGATCATTGTCATAAGATGAACCTTCACTCAAGTTTTTTGTACATGCAGTTTTAGAATTCTGACTTGGACCAATTTTTTCTTGACTGTTAGGATGCAGATCTGTTTCATCTTCAAGCAAATAAGGAGTTGATGAGTGCTGTGAATGATCCTTTGTATCAAAGCATCTAACCTCTGTTATTTTTTGTTGGGAAGAAAATTCATAAAGGACCTCTATGATCTCATAATCTAGACATTCTTCATCACCAAAAGTCTCTTCAAGGTACTGAATGAAATTTTCATAGGATTCACAAAAATCTTCAAACAACAAGATGAATGACGAGATTTTCCATAAAACTCAAAGAATGTTGTGTGGAATTATTTAAGAGAGAATAAACTACCTGGCTTCAATCCTTCATACCATGTTCTTGCTTTTCCTTCTAGGGTAGACATAAGCATTTTAATCAAACAATCCTAATGAATCCTAATCCTAATCTTATGTATATGGCAATGAAATTTTATTAGATGCAGAATAGCTTCGTCCTCGTTTCCATATATGAATTTGGGCAAATTAGTTTGCCAATATACGTAACGAATTATATTTGGAAAGCATTTTTTTGAGTACGATTAATAGGATAATATCTTTGAGAAATTGAATCCATATTGAAAATAGTTAAGTCACCAAGAAGTTCTTCAAAATACTGGTTTTTGAACAATGGAGTCGACATGAAAAATCCAAAATTTTGGATTCTTCGACACTGGAGTCGCCAGGTGAAAGATGAACAACCTTTCTTGTGTCTGATCACTATTCACCATCATCAATTAGATCTGATGCTTGTCATTCTATCCTAGGGAAGATATGATATTTCATTCGCCAATAATGGTGCCAAAATGTTATCCTCTAGAATATCCCAAGGATGAGAAAGGAGATCGAAGGAGGTAACTTCAGACCACTTAGGGTTTAGCAGTTAGTCGTACCAAACCAGAGAGGGCTCTCTCTATGAGCTCATAGCCAATGATGATTGGAGTGGAAAAATATGTTAGGCTAGTTATTTTAGCTCAAGCGTTTTGAAATTTATACTTTTTCTATATCAAGAGTGAAAATCAAGGAACTAGGTCAAAAGATCAAAGGTTTTAGCTCCAAGAGATATAAAGGAGCAAGGTACGTATGACTTTTTGATACTGTAGGTCTTTGTCGATATAGTGTAGGGTGGAAAGGCAAAGATAAAAATGAGCATGGAAAGCATGAATTCATTGATCAATAGATATGTGACATAAACATGAAGTTCCTAACAAAACAAAGCTTAAAAATAAGAATTATGTTTAAAATCTCTTAGAGAAATTACTAAAAAGCATAGACATGGAAAGAATAATGATTTATCATTCATATAAAACTATAACATAGAGAAAACATTATCACAAACTCACAACACAAGAATTCCTTAATAATAGCTCCAATTGTCCTTTGATTTCCTGTAAAAATTAATGAAGTACAAGCTCCAAGAGTTCTACTCACTGATGTCCAACCCTTTCTCTAACTGAAAAATAGATAAATATAGACCAAATAACGATTTCCCCTCTCTCAGGGTCAAATCCTTCAACTTAGGAACTGATTACATGAAGTGCTCAACAAAACCCTAATCCCTAGGGAGGTTCAAACAAATCCTCCTTTTAAACTTTGATGGAACTGCCCCTCATAAATGAGGCTTGAATTTACATGAAAATTACTCTAACAAGCTTGTTTACCTCCTATTACATCATTTCAACTCATTAAAGAAGAGTTACATCACAAAAATTCGAACTAGACTGATTGTTGAGCTCTGAAACTACATCTCTCCCACACATTTTCGTAGACTTTTTCCCCTCACCAGTACCTCATAAGCTATCACAGATCATTGCATATTGATTCTAAAAGAGAATTTAAGTGGCTTTCTAATTATTTTTTTGTGTTTTCTATTTGAATTAGATTTTTCTCATTAGCTGCGGAATGCAGCCACTTTCCGCAGCTGATTCAACTTTCCGCAGTTGTTTTTGTTGATCTCTATATTATAGGTGTCATAAGGAAAAACAAGGCACGTGGGTAGTTCATGAATGATCTAGACATGGATAAGGTCCTATTGGATTAGCCAAATTCATAAAGGAAAGCCATGGTCAAACGATGGTCAAACGAAGGAGTCCTACGGCAACAGGTCTCTATTTTTCAACACGTGAAGGGTCTGAGGTTGTTCCTAGATCCCTGGTTTCATTTTGACAACTGTAGACTGCCTCCATGACGCAAATCCAATAGCCATCTTTTGATAGATTGAATTATCTCGGCAACCATCATGCTAAACCCACGGATGTTGTCTTTTTATGTGTCCTCTATTGAAGGTGTTTCATGAGAAAACAATTATGTAATTTCCCTTATAAATAACGCATTTGCAAATGCATGTAGAGTTAGTTTTTGATGTTGTTTTGATGTTAATCATTGTATTGTGCTGTGAACTGGTCCTGCTGTTGTAACGAGAGGAGTCTTCCTCTGTTTTGAAATATAATAAGACTCTGTTTTATATGACTGTTTGAGCGTAATTCTAGACTGATACCATGTTGACCAAGACTGTGTAGAGGGCCCCTACACGCTGAGGTTTTGTTTTCTTTATTGCTGTAAAGTTTTTATGTATTGTTTCCTTGTTTCCATTGTATATATTTCATAATTTGTTTACCTGTGTATATTTCATAAGATGGTTATGATGTTAACATAACAGTCCTGTACATGATTTTCAAGCATTGTATACTATTGCTAACACTAATCAGTGTGTGTGTTCAGGATAGGCTAGGCTCGAGAATTTTCATACAATTTTTACAATAACTAGTGACATGAGATTAGCCTCTCTGCTGACTTTGCTTTTCTTAACTTTTCAATTTTAGTTATGCTTTGATTTCAGTTTTATTCATTTGCTTTGTCAGTTAGTTTAGATATCAATTTCCTCATATCATTAACGTTATCTCCAGAGCCATAACTTAGACTACTTCGCGAGCTATCAGACTATGAATGATGTGAATTGATTTTAGCTTTATTTTTCTGCAATTAGATATCAATTTCCTCATATCATTGACATTATCTCCAGAGCCATAGCTTAGACTACTTGGCGAGCTATCAGACTATGAATGATGTGAATTGATTTTAGCTTTATTTTTTTGCAATTAGATATCAAATTCCTCATATCATTGACGTTATCTTCAGAGCCATAGCTTAGACTGCTTGGCGAGCTGTCAGACTATGAATGATGTGATTTGATTTTAGCTTTATTTTTCTGCAATTAGATATCAATTCCTCATATTATTCAAGTTATCTCCAGAGCCATAGCTTGGACTACTTGGCAAGCTATCAGACTATAAATGAAGTGAATTGATTTTACTTTTAGTAGTTTGCAGTTTTTGATTTGTTTGAGTGCAGTAGCTTAACTCATTTTTCTTTATGTATTTAGATAAGTAGCAAAGATAGTGATTTCATGATCAATAGTTCATTATTTTTTGATTTGAATAGGAGCACATTTCATTCTTGTTTAAGTATTAATTTCATCACTGGTATGTTTTAAGATCTTTTGAAGTGTTAAGTTCTGGAAATCATTATAGAGGACGTAATTGGCTTAAAATCTATACCCAAACTTACCTTCTAAAAGTATTCTTAAAACTTAGGAATAGGATTATCATTTGCATTAGGAGACAAACTGAGATAAAACCCCCAAAAACAAGATAAAATTGATAAAAAGTGAGAAAGAGGTTGTCTTGCACATATAGTGTGCCACACTTCATCAATTTACGATCGCAGATTGATAATTAATGTAGCAATTTAGGACATACTAGATTGAATAAACATTTTGGTGTCGTTGCTGGGGAAGTGTAACTAGGTAGCCAACATCATAAAAAAAAAAAAAGAAGAAGGGAAAATTGATAACTTCTTGAAGTATGCTCTCATCTTGCACCTAGCGTGACCTAGAGGATCAGAAAAGAGAGTTATTAGTTCAATAATTTCTTGATAATGCTCTCTTCTTGCACCTAGTGTGACCTGGAAGATCAGAAAGAGAATTATTAGCCTGACTTAAAAAAAAAGGGATAAAAAAATGACATGCATAGAGCAAGAGATTCTAGGGGAAGGTTTATAGCCAGGGCCAAAAGTTCGATTTTCACAACTCCAGCTACTTCAGGGCATAGATAAGATACACCTCCATCATCTCTGACTCATACTCCCAGCCTTAGGATTCCTGAAATTCAAGAGGTAGCAGCCGAATTAGGAGACTCTCCCACACTATCTATTAAATCTGATCTAAGAGTTTCTCACTTCTACAGGGCAACATATTGTAATCGAAAGAAGTAGAATCACCTGAAGAAGAGAAGGGAGAAACTCTTCCTCATTCACCATTAATAGAAGAACCATAGGACTCTGAGTACTCTGAGGAAACTATCATGACAGAGGAAGTAGTAAATGGATTTAGAGGAGGGGGTTGAGGTAGAGGAAGTGGAAATAATGGAGGAGGTGAAGGTAACAATGGGGGAAATAGGGATGGAGATAACTCATTTGGATTCCCTATAGTCGATGAGGAAACTCATACAACAATGAAAAACATTTCACCATCTATCCTGTCAAACTTTTATGTGTTGCGAAGTGATGATCTGAAACATTTCTATTTGAGTTTGAAGTCTTGTGCCGAACCTATGACTATATGGAAGACTCTCAAAAACTCAAATTGTTTCCTTCAACATTGAAACGAGCTGCTTTGAAATGGTTCATGGGATTAGTCACTCAATCTATTAGGACTTGGAATGATATGAAACAAACATTTCTGGATAGATACCTAGATTATTGTATGCCCACCAATCATAAGGATGAGGTATTCAAGATGATGCAAAAAGAAGATGAAAACTTGGAGGATTTACTTGAAAGATTTCAATACAACTTAAAGAGAGAAAAAATGAGTAATTTAGATGAGAAAACCTTAAAGGCCCTTCTACTGAAAGCCATTAAAGATGAATGGATAGATATTTTAAACATGATGGGGAAGGGACATATTTCTCAACTTCCACTTCATGACATAGCAGAACTATGTGTCCATCTCTCAAGAGGAAAATCTAAAACTGGAAAAGGGCTGAGAGATCCTTCTCTTATTAGAGCAAACAAATCTACAACTATATCAGTAAGTAGGGCAGATATTGGTAATAGTCTTGATGAGTTCAAAATTGATATTCTAGAGAGCCTTAGTGAACAACTAGACAACCTTAAAATACAAAACAAGGAGGAAGTAGAAGCTGATGCCTTGGCAATCTTTTGTCCAAAATGTAGAAAGAAACATGCTCTAAGGGAAATCCCCTTGGACACAAAAGTTGTAGAAACATGTATGATTTGCTCAGAAAGCCATGAGACCAAGGATTGTCCTTCAATTCCTAGGCTCAAAGCTATCTTTCAGGAAGATCCAAATTCAGTAGAGTCCCTTTGTTTTGTTTCAGGAAGACCATGGCAGGGGCAACAAAATCAGGGATTTAACAATCCTATGAACTTTCAGCTCCCACCAAATTGGAATTCTTGGGAATAACCTTGGCCCCAATCTCAAAATCCATACCAATCATGGGCACAAGGGATGCAAAATCCTTATGGGAGATTTGCTCAATTTTATCAATATCCTCCATCTTTTCCAAATCAACAAAATCCACCAATTCCAAATCAAAACCCACAACTTTCATTACCATTCCCACAACAACAATCTTCTCAACAAAATCCAAATTCTCAACTCTTGCTTCCATTTCAACAAAACAGAAATCAACTACTAGCCCAACCATTGCTAAATCCCAACAACAAAAATCCTTAGAATGCTTACATGGTAGAAGGACAACAATTTCCTAGCTATATGATTGTTCCTCTTAATGATGTTCAACTCAGATCTAGTAGAGTTTTAGAAAAACCTTCTATAGATGTTCAAGAACAAGGTAATTTTGAGGAGGTTTCTCTTAAAGTCAATAAAGGTTCTAAGGAAGCATCTCTTCAAAACCCAATCATTCAAAAAGAAAAAGAAAAAGAGTCAACCCCCACAACTCCTATAGTTGAGCAACTTGCATATTCATCCATGCCTCCTTTCCCTAAAAGATTACAAATTGACAAAGGGGTGGAAAAACAAATCTTGTTGGTTGACTATGATTTTCTAGATGAATTGAAGAATGTCTATATCAAGATTCCCTTGCTACAAACCATTCGAGAGATTCCTATTCTAGTGAAAACAATAAAGGAGTTGAGTCTTAAAAGACTAGGAATGAAACCAAGGGACACAAGAAGAATCCACCTGGTAGAAAAAATTGCAGATATCATGATGGGAAATATTACCATGCAGAAGTATGTAGATCCAGGTAGTCCAATTGTCAAGACACATATAAATGGGATAGAAATTTTGAACACTTTGATTGACTTAGGGGCTACTATCAACATTATGAGTAGACAGACTATGGAATAGCTTAAACTTCCTAATCTTCTCTTTACACCCACCTTACTGCAACTTGCAGATAGATCAATAATTAAACCAGATGGTGTACTAGAAGATATTTCAATCTCCTTAGATTCTTGGGAATATCCAGTAGATTTCATGATTTTGACTCCCAAGAGTAATTTAGGAGGACATCCACTCATCTTAGGAAGACCTTGGCTAGCCACAACTGATGCTTTCATTAGTTGTAGATCTAGAGATATGTACATTTTTGATGGTAGTTCGACAAAGAAATTCAATCTGTATCCTCCAGCAAAGGAAATTATAGAAGTAGGAGACAATGAATGGGTTGATGATGAAGATATTATACAACCTGTCTTTACTGTTTCTGAAATTAGTGAAGATAGTCAAATTTTGAACACATTAGAAAATTTTGAAACATCTTCAGAAATGACCACACACAATTTCAGTTAGATTCTGATATTGAATATCTATCATCAAGACAAATGTCTCTTTACTCTATGGAAGTGTTTGGTAGCTCTACTATTGAGATTTTTCCAAGAAAAACACTGAATATCAATAGAAATTTGGAAAAGTCACAATAGGAAGAGGTAACCAAAATCTTGCAAAAACATTCTACTACATTTGCATGGGAGTATACTGATATGAAAGGTATTGATCCTAAGACTTTCATCCATCGTATCTATATTGAGGAAAACAGTAGACCAATCAGACAACCTCAAAGAAGGATGAATCCAAATCTTAGGGAGATAGTGAAAGAAGAGCTCAAAAACTACTCAATGTAAATTTCATTTACCCAATTTCAGATAGCTGATGGGTTTCTCGTTTGGTTATAGTACCCAAAAATAATGGTAAATGGAGGGTATGCATTGATTACAGGGAATTGAATAAAGCAACTTTGAAGGATCACTTTCCCTTGCCCTTTATTGATCAAGTATTAGATACGTTAGCAGGCAAAAAGTACTTTTCATTTATGGATGGTTTTAGTGGTTATAATCAGATTCAGGTAGCACCTGAAGATCAGGATAAGACCACATTTACCTATCCATGGGGAACTTTTGCTTATCGAGTGCTTCCTTTCGGATTATGTAATGCACCTGCAACATTCCAAAGAGCAGTACTAGGAATTTTTTCTGATCTAATCCATCATTGTATAGAGGTTTATATGGATGATTTTACAGTTTATGGTGGTTCGTTTGAAGAGGCATTAGAAAATTTGTGAAAAGTTCTTATAAGGTGTAAAGAAACAAACCATTCACTAGGCCATGAAAAATTCTTTATGATGTTTACTGAAGGTATTGTTTTGGGACATCATATTTCAGGGGATGGGATTAAGGTTGATAGATCAAAAGTTGAAGTCATCTCCAAGTTGCCTATTCCAAATTGTCATTAAGATGTTAGAAGTTTTCTGGAATTTACTGGATATTATGGAAGATTTATAGAAAACTTCACCAAAATAGCATCTCCACTCTTCAAACTACTTACAAAAGACTATGAATTCAAATGGGGTCTTGATTGCCAATGAACATTTGAAACCTTGAAAACAAGAATATCTAAAGCGCCTATATTGAGAGGACCTAATTGGAAACTCCCTTTCCATATTTCTACAAATGCTTCAGATACAGCTCTAAGGGCTGTATTGGGATAGAAAGATTTAGTTCCTTATGCCATTTACTATACTAGTAAAAATTTAACTCCTACGGAGTTGAACTATACTGTGACTGAAAAAGAGTTCTTAGCTGTTGTTCATGCAATCAATAAGTTTAGACATTATATAACAGGCTATGAAACTTTTATTCATACTAATCATTCTACAATTAGATATCTAATGAATAAACCCATTACTAATGGCAGAGTTATAAGGTGGCTCTTACTTTTACAGGAATTCAATATTACTATGTTAGATAGATGAGGGAAACAAAACACAGTCACTGATTTCTTGTCTAGGATTCAGAATACTAAAGAAGATTCTCCTATAGAGGACAAGTTTCCTGAGAAATATTTATTTGCAGTAACTACTAAGACTCCTTGGTATGCAGATATAGCTAACTATTTGGTTACAGGGAAACTACCTCCACATTTATTTCCTGGTGAAAGAAGAAAGATTATTCAGGAGAGTTCAAAATATTCATGGATTTCTAACGAATTCTTTAAAATAGGGCCAGATTTTGTGATCAAAAGATGTGTTAGGGAAGATGAAATGCCTGATATTCTAAAAGCATGCCATGATGAACCAAGTGGCAGACACTTTGCTGACGAAAGGACAGTCTATAAAATCCTCTCTTTAGAATATTATTGGCCATCCCTCTTCAAAGATGCAAAACAATATGTCAAAAGTTGTGATAGCTACCAAAGAGTAGGGAAACCTACCATTTCAAATGAAATTCCATTGTAGCCACAGGTACTCATTGAACCCTTCGAAAAATGGGCTTTAGATTTTATTGGACCTATTAACCCACCATCTAAACAAAGGAAGTATATACTGGTATGTACTAATTATGTCACTAAATGGGTAGAAGCCAAAGCATTATTTTCCACTACTGAACATGCAGTTGTTAGTTTTCTTTATGAGGATATTTTTACTCACTTTGGTTTTCCAAGAGAAATTGTGATAGATCAGGGAGGACAATTCACATCCAAATTGGTGGAGAAGCTAATGGAAGAGTACAAGGTCAAGCACAGAAAATCTACTCCTTACCATCTGCAAGCAAATGGTCAAGTGGAGTCTACAAACAAAGTTCTTGAAGGCATCATTACCAAGGCTGTTCATCTACATAGAAGAGGTTGGGAAGAAAGGCTTCTTGAAGCCTTATGGGCCTACAGAACTACATGGAGGAATACAACAAGACATTCTCCCTATGAACTTTTTTATGGGAAAGAAGTCCTGCTCCCCATTGAGTTCCAAGTCAAAACTTTCAAGATGGCAGTTCAGTTGGGAATGGATCTATCAGAAGCCCAAAAGCATAGAATGGAGTAGTTGAATGAGCTAGATGAGATTAGACAAGAAGCAATCCTAAGAACTGATCTAGTTCAATATCAAAGAGTTAAGTGGCATGACAAATACATCAAGGAGATTGGGCATTGCTATTTGATTCCAAGTTTAAAGATTTCAAAGGAAAATTTCAGACTCATTGGCTTGGGCCATATGAGATTGACAAAATCTTTAGCAATACAGCAGTAAGAATCAAAACCATTGATGAACATCAAACTCCTCTTATTGTGAATGGCCATAGATTAAAGATCTGTCATAAGCCACTTTCAAAGGAGGAATTTGTCAAAATATTTCAAGAGAATTCTGAAATAAGACTGTTGAAGAAGAATCCTTCTTCTCCACCAGCCTAGTCCTTGTTCTTTTCTGTTTAAAAGAAAAAAAAAAAAAGTTGTATAAGCTTGAAGACCAATAACTGATTGGCAGTCTTATACAGAAAATACAAGGCGAAAATTAGAAACTTTTGACGCCCTATATTTTCCAAAAAAAAATCTTTCCTCATTATATTCATAGTTTCATGTCATTTCACTTCATTTCACTTCACTTCACTCCATTTCATTCCATTTCATTTCATCATCTCATTTCGCCAATAAAATTCATTTCATGACCAATTTTCCTATATCATTCACTCAGGCATTATTCATTTCCATCCATATCCATTCAATCATATGTTCACTGTGTCAGTTTCTGTAGCTGAATTCAGTTTTTGCAGCTAGAAACTGATTCCACAGCCAGTTGATTGATTCCACAACTAACACTCTGTTATTCAACACTGACAGTCATATGTTAGCCAAATGATGATGAGAACCAAGTGCAAGAATGACAAAGGAAAATATTTTCAAGTTATAAAGCACCTAAAGCACCAACAAGAAGCAGCTAATCAAAGGTTAATCAAAGGTATGAGCAAGATTTATTTCAATTAGCATTTTAAAAAAACACATCCTATATAGTTATGAAACCACAGCTCCATTATATGTAATGATTAGCATTGATAGCTTCCAGAACCTCTCCATGACCTATACATGATTTCTCTGAGAACCTTGGATTAATTTTTAAAGGCCTGATGATCCACCTCCGAATTTAACTCGTGTTTATTTGTACATTGGCATTCCACCTACTGAACCAGGTAATTATGGGGACGTGATCTATTTGATCATGGCTCTGTCCCGCCGCACATTCTGTAACCATTTTGAGAACGTACTCATGCTTATTCTGTAGCCGTGTATCTCAAAAGCTAAGCTCACTCTATTCCCATACTATCTCGTTTGTTATTTCCGGCATGTTTACACTCTCGCGAACTCATTCTCATTACCTATTCTCTACTCTTTCGTTTACAATTACTAGTTTTTCTCCACAAACCTTTGCCATTCCCTCACTAACACAGCCATTTCACCTCCGTCAATCCATTATTCACTCAGACATATTTTAAGGCAGGAGGTAGGAATGAGTCTTTTGCTAAGATCAGAACCAAAAGGGCCCAAATTCATGGAGGGGTATCCCCAATTGAAAAACATACTAAGGAAGGCACAGTGGCTACAATTCATCTAGAACTTCAAAGGCTACAAGCAATAAGTTACGAAGACATTTGCGAGGTCTTTTAATTGCGTGGAAGTTGAGATTGGAGACCTTAAATTGTCAGTTACATAGGCATCTATCGCTGCAACAACGAAACTCCCACAGGAGGGGGAACGGTGGTTCAAAAACAAAAGCTTTGACAAGAGGGCCTGGAGGTTTATCCTACACAATCCAGGTATGGATATAACCATTTTCAAACGTGGAATCCCTGTCTCTGTTTTAGAATAAAAGTGGGCCAGTCTATTATTGATAATCTAGAAGTTTATTACATGTGAGGGACGGTTCGGGTCCATGTATATGTACCACACCCGGTTACTAATGAATTTTCTAGAAAATCAAATTATCAATTTGCCTTACCTTTTATTGAATAGTCTGAGAAAGATGTCCATAACTGTCCAAAAGAATATGGAGGACATATAACCCCACCTGTACCATCACGGCCTTATGAAAATTTTGATAGAAAAATAGTTAAAGGAAAAAAAGGACACCTGGGAACAGTTTTTGGTTAGAAACTTCTTTCAAGATCCACCTGAAACACCCAAGAGCAGCTCAGCAAGGAAAAGTGGGAGAATGAAAACAAGTGTGAGAATTCAAGGCACTCCTACTAACATAGCTAAAGAAACTAGTAAGGAAGAAAAGCTGCTAGAAAGTAGGAAGGAAAGAAATGAGGATAGGAAGCAAAGAAAATTAAAGGAGAAAAGAAACATTGAAGCTATCTATCAAACCCTAGAACCTTCCTCAGAAGAGGACCACCAAATAATTTCTAAAAGACCAGTTTATCTCCAGGAACAATCAGTTACAGCAAAGAGGAAAGGGAAAGAAAAATAGAGTGTGAAGAAAGAAGACACTAGCTCACAAAATTTAAGGAGGAGCTCCAGACTTAGAGGAAAACTGAGGAAAGTACAAACTAAAGGGCCCCACTTCATTGATTTAGGAGGGGAAACATCAGAACAACCTCCAACAATCCCTCCTGGCCATGGCCCACACCATACTCCTATTCCTTAGCCAGATTTTGAGATTAGTCCTTCTCAGCTAGATCTTGAGATTAGTCCTTCTCAACCACATTTTGGGGATAGCCCAAGGAAGACTACACCTGAGATAGATCCAACCCAGCAAGAAATGTATGATTATATTGAAACATTGGAGAAAACTGCCACAGATCAAGGCACATCATCTGCCCAGCCTAATATAGCCTAGGAAGCTCTAATCCAATCACTAAAACAGGAAGTTTTTGAGCTGGAGGTCCTAAATAGACACATCAAAAGAGAAAATGAAAGATTAAGAGAATAGAGTAGGTTGGATAAGATTATTCATGACAACACCATGTTGCATCTTGGGCTGTGGTAGAAGAAAAATAGAAAATTGAATAAAAAGTGTACGAGGTTGAGTAGAGCTCTCATCAACCTCAAATTCAAGTGCCTAATGAGGAAACAGAGGACGACAGTGGTCCCAAGAAAGAAGAAAAGAAGGTTGGATGTGTTGGTAGAGGTCTCAGAACACATGAACTGAAGGGAGGATGGTCAAAGTTTTGGTTGCATGAGGACATGCAACACCTTAACAGTGGGGTTATGTTGAGGTTTGAAACTACATCTCTCCTACACATTCTCCTAGACTTTTTCCCCTCACCAGTACCTCATAAGCTATCACAGATCATTGCATATTGATTCTAAAAGAGAATTTAAGTGGTTTTCTAACTATGTTTTCGTGTTTTCTATTTGAATTAGATTTTGCTCATTAGCTACGGAATGCAGCCACTTTCCACAGCTGTTTTTTTTTCATCTCTATATTACAGGTGTCATCAAGAAAAACAAGGCACGTGGGTAGTTCAGGAATAATGTGGACATGGATCAGGTCCTATTGGTTTAGCCAGATTCATAAAGGAAAGTCATGGTCAAACGGTGGTCAAATGAAGGAGTCCTACGACAGTAGGTCTCTGTTTTTCAACACGTGAAGGGTCCGAGGCCATTCCTAGATCCCTGGGTTCATTTTGACAGCTGTAGACTGCCTCCACAATGCAAATCCAGCAGCCATATTTTGTTAGATTGAATGATATCGGAAAATATCATGCTAAACCCACGGATGTTGTCTTTTTACGTGTCCTCTATTAAAGGTGTTTCATGAGAAAACAGTTATGTAATTTCTCTTATAAATAACGCGTTTGCAAACACATGTAGAGTTAGTTTTCGATGTCATTTTGTTGTTAGTCATTCTACTGTGCCGTGAACTGGTCCTGCTATTGTAACGAGAGGAGTCTTCCTCTGTTGTGCAATATAACAAGACTCTGTTTTATATGACTGTGTGAACATAATTCTAGACTGATAGCATGTTGACCAAGGCCATGTAGAGGGCCCTTGCACACTGAGGTTTTGTTTTCTTTATTGCTGTAAAGTTTTTATGTATTGTTTCCTTCTTTCCATTGTATATATTTCATAATTTTTTTACCTGTGTATATTTCCTAAGATGGTTATGATGTTAACATCACAAACCTGTACATGATTTTTCAAGCATTGTATACTATTGCTAACACTGATCAGTGTGTGTGTTCAGGATAGGCTAGGCCTGGGCATTTTCATACAATTTTTACAATAAGTAGTGACATGAGATTAGCCTCTCTTCTGACTTTGCTTTTCTTAACTTTTCAATTTCAGTTATGCTCTGATTTAAGTTTTATTCATTTTCTTTGTCAGTTAGTTTAGATATCAATTTCCTCATATCATTGACATTATCTCCAGAGCCATAACTTAGAATACTTGGTGAGCTATCAGACTATGAATGATGTGAATTGATTTTACTTTTAGTAGTCTGCAGTTTTTGATTTGTTTGAGTGCAATAGCTTAACTCATTTTTCTTTCTGTATTTAGATAAGCGGCAGAGATAGTGATTTCATGATCAATATTTCATTATTTGTTTGATTTGAATAGCAACACATTTCATTCTTGTTCAAGTATTAATTTCATCACTAGTATTTTTTAAGATCTTCTGAAGTGTTAAGTTCTGGAAATCATTATAGAGGACGTAATTGGCTTAAAATATTTACCCAAACTTGCCTTCTAAAAGTATTCTTAAAACTTAGGAATAGGATTATCATTTGCATTAGGAGACAAACCGAGAAAAAGCCCCCCAAAACAAGATAAAATTGATAAAAAGTAAAAAAGAGGCTCTCTTGCACATATAGTGCACCACACTTCATCAGTTTACAATCCCGAATTGATAATTAATGTAGTGATTTAGGACATACTAAATTGACTAAACACTAATCAAACTTAGAAACAGGCAAAAAAATAGCGAATTTCTCTAAAAATGCAGCGTGCCTAGAGAAAATATAGTTTGCAACTTGTGAGTGACTTGTGGATGGGTTCCTTTGATCCAAATTTAGCTCATCATAGCTCATTGGAAAGCTCTTTCGGTCCAGTACATCATAGAGTCCTCAAGTACTGAAAAATACTGACTCTAGCCCTCCAAAATGCAATTCACCCACAACTACTCAAGAAACGAAGTCTGTTGCTCAAAATAGGGGCAAAAAAGTGTTTTTTAGGCACCTTTTGGACTTTTTGACCTCCTGGATCATCCTGTAGTGGAAGTCCAGTTTCCTAGCATTGATGTAGGGGTCAAAACGCATCTAGAACACTAGGAAATTTGTCAAATAGAAGATCCCAACAAAAACGTAGCGTGGGTCACACGACCTTTTCTGGCCAAAACCTGCTAAAAGTTGCAAAAATGCCCAAAAGCTAAAAAATTTGCCAAAATTGCTCTAAATTTGCTCCATTTAACCTCTGAATGATAATTCAAACTATCAAGGATGCATGAACAAGAAACTCCAATTTATCCTTCTTCTTGAGCTTCTTTAGGGTTTTCTTGAGTTTTGCCTTCATGCTCTTATCCCTAATTGGACAAATCTTGCTCCGGGTGTAGTAATGTCTAGCCATGTGCCTTCACAAGTTGGTGGCCCTGTTGGCCCTTTCAAGAGTTTCTTCTAGTGGGAATTAACCTTATCCAACAAATACTCTCTGTCTTTCTCAACATCTTGTTCAATGGATGGGTTAGTGTCTGGCTATCCCAAAGCTGTAGATAGTTCACTTATTTGGTCTCTCTTCCTTTTCATGCCCTTGGTTTTGGGCCTCTTTGGCTGGACTTGAACCTCAATTCTCCATTTTTTCTAAATCAATGACATTCTTACGTCTGCCTAGCTCATCCTCTACATCCATTCTAGGTTTTTACATTAGCACTTAATTCACTTTGTGTTGCCTATTTTCCTACTGCAAAAATGTAATCATGTAGTTGGCTTTAGCAAAATCATATTTCAAATCTCTAATCTCAACCTCTTTCTCCATGACAAGTTTCTTCAATGTTTTTCCCTGTTTTTCATGAACATGCTCATCGAATGATATCTCATGGTGATGTGGAGATGCTTCCCTGTCAACTGAAGTAGGCTTGGCCCTTTCCTCTCCTCTAGGAGAAAACACAAGCCTCTTCCCTTAGATGTATGTATGATTGATTTCTACCCTCGGTGTCTTCTTCACTAGAACTCTACTAGATGAGCCAACCTCCCTTACTTTGGATGATGTTGGTGGTGTACTACAGCTAGTAGACTGAGTAGTAGAAGGCAGAAAAGTTGTGGACTGCATCAAGATTTCCCAAGAGATGTTCTTTTGTCTAATATGGTGTAGGACTATCATTTTAATCAAAGCATGGTGGTAGAGACTAACTTTGTGGTCACCAAATTTGTTTTGCATTTTATTTTCCATCTTGACCAAATTTCTGTAAAGGCAATGAGGTTGGTAGAGAGGCTTTACACCATTGAAGTGCATCAACAATTTGACATGATACTTATACACTACTGAAAACCTTCCCTCACATGTAAAATATTTGATGATGAACTTCTTTAATGGATCAAACCTTTCAAGCAATAGTCCAAAAGGAGAAACACTATTTGGAGCCTCTTTGAACTAAATTTTACGGAAAGCCCTGTAATTTGAAATGTCCAAATATGAGTTTTTGAACCACTTTTCCCTAATGTTTTGTATCCCTGTGGTAGCAGCTATTGTCTCCGATGAAATGATGAAGTTAATCCCTACAATATTGACCTTATCTCCTCTAAAGTTTGTCACAAACAGGCTATTTAGTTTAGCATGATAACCTACTTGTAGGATTCGCTCACGAAACCTTAGGCAAACAACATTGTGGAAACACTGCTTAGAAAATGGCGATGAAACAAAATCCTAAGTGTTAAGGGGTTGAAACCTTCACTCTTGTCCTCCTTTGTTGTAGGTTTTCTTTTTAGCTTCCATGTTTCAAATGCTGTACAACAAACCAGGCTACGAGGAATGGGAAAAACAAGGTTTTAATGAGGGAAAATGGGGGATTTAGGTTTTGTGATTTCACGTGAGGGGAAAGAGGACTTATGGAGGGAACTAAGCAATGGGAAAATTTTGGGAGTTAGTGAAGTGAGAAATAGGATCGAGAGTGAGAGGAAGGGCAGCAAACAATTTTTACAGAGTCCATACTACCCTTTCTGCTGAAAACGTAACGTGGGGTTTTGGTTTTTCCTTAGAAGCTATGGGGTTGAATGGGAAGGGTTATTAAAGATAGAAGAGACATATATAAGTTTGAGGAAGGGTATAATGTATAGGGAATCTAGTTTATCTGTGTGCAAATCAAACCATGGAGTAAAAACTGAAAACATAGCATGGAAACCCTAGGAGAGAGTTCCACACCCAAAAATTGAAAAATTTGATTAGTGGAGGTGTTGATTACTTTGAAATTACTTTTAATAAGGTAGAGAGGCCTTCACTTGATGTAGAAAATTTTGGGAGTTGTTCCTTTGCATCACACTAAAGAAAATGCAGTGTTATGAAGAAAATGCAATGTAGAGCACAAAACGTAGTGAGCAGGGTTGAAAATGCAATGAAATGGTTCGAGATGCACTTGGAAAGTAGGAATCAATGTTGAGTGAGTCTTGTGGATTATTAATGATCAATTGGAGTCTTTTTTACCTGTGAATGATGAAAACCAATGTTTCAAATGTATTTAAAACTTATAAAACATTTTTTCTTCTATATGTCAAGGGATGACAATATACCTTTCCTTTTGCAGCAATAAGTTCATAAATGTTGATTGATACCTTTTATTACCTTTATTTCCTAACACATTATCTCCCTTGGTGTGAAAACTTAAGACACATAACAAGGATGGATATTTACTTTGAAATTGGACATAGTAATGACAACACTGGTGGAAACCCTAGACCAAGGCTTATATTTTGACACTTTAACTGATCTGAGACCAACAATGACATGACCATGACAACTAATGAGAAGCATGATTAATGAACGGAGTAGCACTGACCTAGACTGAGAAACCAATGATCAAATTTTTTTATTTGAAGACCTACTGGAACCATAAAAAAAAATTACCTAAGACCCTAACAAAACTTTGAAAGAGAATATTTTGATCACTGGTGACTGACATCATTGACAGGCACTAATAGGAGGAACCGACCACCTTCTTAACCTCCTTTTGGATCCCTATTTCATATCATTTTCAAACTGGGTTCATTTTCATCATAAATATTTATTTTTTTATAAAGAGAAATGATCTTAACCTACAATCACTATGTTATCAACATAATCTCAACCTACACATACTTCCACTATTATCATTGTTAATCACTACCACAAAATATCACATAAAATACTACGAGTAGTTTCAATGTTGTTGTCCTTCTATTTCAAATTGTTCATCCTTCTAGTCACACATACCCTTTCTTCGAACATGTTTTCATCATGTATTCAAAACCTATGCAACCTTCTCATAGACCCTCAAAACATCATATAGACATTTTGATCATAAAATATTTGTCAATAGAACTTTCCAAGCCTATAGAAACATCCACCTTCAGGCCCTGATTACACTACTTCTTCCATACTCTAATTTGGACAAACAATAAGCCCAATAAAATATAAAAACCAAAATAAACCATATATTATTTTAAGCACTCTACAAAATTTTTGTTTTCAGGTATGTTTCTACAAAATGCACCCCGGGTGGAGGCAGCAACTCCGGGGGAGGGGGAGACGAATCAGCTCGTCCTGTGTGGTGAAATCCGACTCGCAACTGGCGGAGAGGATTTCCAGAATAGAGGGGAGGACTCAACGAGCCGGGAAAGAATAGTCGTTTCGGGCGACTATACGAATCGAGGAGACTGGAGTGACGGCATGAAGAAATGATTCCGGCGGAGGAATCCGATTCCGGAGGGACTGGTACAGCAGCCCGGGTCGAGGGAGGGACCGAATCCCCAACCGTACCCATTGGGATGATTGCATAGGGACGTGGAGTCGCAGGTAACGGAGCAGTGCACTTTCGAGTCTTCCATTGGCAACGGCGGGATACTGTAACATGTGATATAGTTCCATTGGATATCCGTAAAGTCATCTATGGCGGCCCATATCTATGGGATAGAGACGGTATATTCCGCCCGCGGAGGGCTTAATCAGTGGGAGCGTAGGAGGGATGGAATACTTGGGCTTAGAGGGTGGTCCCCCTTTCTCGCTACGAAGCGATCCTAATTCAAACACGCTGCGTTTTACTTACAGAATCGAACCATGGGACTCTCTACAGGGCTATCACCTTCTTCTTGGTTGGAAGAGATTCCGGCGGCCTTTGAGTCGAGCGACTACGTACCTCTCCTCGACCTCGTAACCTCGGCCGAGTCGGGCTTTTTAGTCGAGTGTGCTAACGCACCATTCGGGCCTATTGTCGAGAGTTCCGCTAGCTCACCCTCACCCTCACCATCTGAATAATGAGTACCTAACCAGTCCTTGATGGGTGAGCAATCAATCACCTTCCCTTAGAACACATCCGTACGATACATTCTTTCTGATACAACAGGCAATGAACCTGCTTCACACCGGGGATTGGGGTGGGTGGGTAAATAGTAGACGATGGTGGCCTTTTGGTCGAGTGTGCTAACGCAGCCATCAATCGATCAATCACGAAGGATGCGCAAGCAGGCTCGACCATAAGCCCCCCCACCCAATAAGTAAATTGAACCTTTGGTTTTCTACCAATAGCCCTATTCTCTGGGTGGGATAGCCTGTGTCTCCGGGGCCTATAGCCAGCCTTATCTATTCGATGGGAAGACTCATAGATAAAGAAGTAGATATTCACTATTCTATTCTATTCCTTATGTGACCCTGGGACGCCCAATAGATGAACTGGCGAGGGAGAACTGTTTGACCAAGTTAGTCCAAACGTCGCCCACACAGCACTTCATGGAAGTCGGTCACCGGTGTTACGGAGTAGAAAAAACAAACGCTAGCAGCCTTCGACTGTTCCATTAGGGGATATCATGACTCTTGAGACCAAGGAGAGAATTGGTGAAGTGGGATATGTGAGCCCATAAAATGGCACTGGGTCCAGAATACCCGGAATAATACTATTTGGTAGACTTCACGTTTTGGCTTTCCTCCCTCCCCAGACAGATAAGATATAAAGCACTAGGCCCGGTAGGGACTCACTATTCATATGGTGAGGTATTTCACCCCAAAGAAAGATTCATTTCATTGGGAGGGAGCAGGCATCACCATAGTAAACCACCTAATAGGCCATTTCCTAGCCTTGGCATTTTATTATCCATCTTGGTACGTGGATGGAATTTATATGAAAGACTTAGCGAATTGAAATATCGCCTATATCTAGATTATCTGGCGCGTGATCCTAAAGAAAGAATAAGAAAAGATCCCTCCATTCATTCGGCGACCTATCAGCTGATCTGATTGATCCTGTCATTCTGCGAAAAACGTGTTGTTGTTAGTCAAACAGGATCATCCTTCCTTCCTGCCTTATCTACACACATGATTAGACCTGCTGATTGCTTTTTTGATCAATGTAAATTCGCTCTCAATATCAATGTATATAAAGGTCCCGAAGGGGCTTGCGCTTCTGAGGGCAAGGAATTGTTTTCAATCGATCCAGCCAGAAAGAAAGAAATCATATGCATGCTGATTGATCCATTCATTCTTCCGATCAATGAATGATTTGCTGTAACCGATGACTAACTTAGTATGGAATAGATCCCCCATTTTGATAAGCGAGGCCCAAAGACTGCGACTGTTAGCTCGTTAAAGCCCCGAAGCCGCACACCAAACTCATAGTCGCCCAAAGTATAATTTGTGCCAAGATAAAATCACCATCTTTCTTTCTTTTCACTAAGTATTCACTTCTTTCTTCTAGTTTCAAGTCCTACAGGAGGAAGTTGATCGATAGGTTGGTACAAGTTTCTCATGCACATTTTGAGGTCAGGTTCCATCTTTGGATCTCATCCCAAAGAAGGAATGGGTGAATATGTTTAGAGCAACTGCCCATCATCACTTCCCAAACTCCATTGAAAACTTTCATTTAGTTTCAATCTTCTTGGACATGATCTTCGGCAAAGGGTCACGGATCTATTCTCTCCACACAGAACGGCGAACGGTAATGCATATATTCTCTCCACCAATAACGCAGATTTGACCCTAACGAGAAATAAGACATTATACATCCCATACCAATTCCCAATCTAATTTGGAGTGGTCAAGGTCTCTCCACACCTAAGAGAACAAGGGAGTCCCGAATGCAGTGATTCAATTAGTAGAAATCTAAGCACGATGGCTGCTTAAGCGTAAACTTCTTGTTGCTCTTTCCCCGCTCTCCAGGTTATCAGGATTTCTTCGAGCCAGGTGCATAGAGATTTCTTTTTCCAGGTGCAGCAGGATTTCTTCTCCACATCAAGGTCGATTTCTCTTCTCAGGTGCTACAGGATTTCTTTTTTAGGTGCGAGACAGATGAAGCAACCAAACCCTCTCTTTCTGGGTGGGTGGAAGAAGTTGGTATTGGAATTGAAAAATAACATATATAATGGTTCATTCTATATCCCTCTATCAAAGCAACGTTCGGTTACCTCTCAAAGTGAATCCCCCATACAACCTCATCCTTGGTCACATATTTGTATTTGCACACGACGTTCCCCTCTGTAGCAACGAATTCCTACCGGGCCCTTATACGTACGCTTGAACAACTTGACTCTTGTCTTCTTTACTCCGATCGGTGGGAACCCCCCGACTTGTGCTTCTCCTCCCCTATAATAACGCTATTGCACTTACCCAAATAGGATAATAATTATCTCCACCCACATGGCTTAATGTAATCATAAGATGACATCTACGGGTGCTTTTCGCAAGGGGACATCCTGCAAGCAACCAGGAGCACGGTGCGAGTATAGGGTTTACGGTAAGTGGCGGGGGTGGTTGGCCTCGCGGGGCTCGTCTCGTGGGGATTGATTTTGAAGTTGAGAGGGTGAGAAGAAGTATCATAGGTCAGAGGGATCTTTCCTGGTGGGAGATAGATGGATGGCGGGCTGGATAAAGACCTAGCTAGGTCAATTCTAAATAGATATTTATCCTAACCTAGCTCCCGTGGGAACGGGAATGCCGAGTTTAAGAAGGTGCGGGATGGCGGCCTCACCAAAGCCTTTGACTTTCCCCTTCTCCCTCACATTCATCATCGGCAGAATGAATCAGATTGGTGAGTAATAAATACTACGCCTATATGAAATGAATAAAAGAAAGGCTTTCCTTGCACTAGGAAGCGCAAGCCCCTCCGGGACCTTCTTTCCGCTTCTTGAATTAGCGTGTGGTTGGGCTTGCCGAAGAATTGGGTTTGTTAAGGAAGGTAAGACCGAAGCTTAAGGGTGTTATAAAAGAACTTTGATCCGTAGGAGCTCGGGGTCTGGGCTGCCAGATAGCAAGTCTGACCACTCGAACGAGATGTTGGAGCTATAGACGCCCTCTTCTCACGCCACTGGCCTAAGTAAGTGAGTGCGGACACCCCAAAGCATGATGCTTGGTTTGACCTGATCAGATAATTTCATCAGATTTCATTTGATTGGGCGGGAGTGTTTTTGTTATCATCGGATATCTAACGAAGATGGGGATTTTACGTATCCCTCTCTGGTTCCCCCTGTATGCCTTCAGAATCCTCCCATCTTTCAAGTTCTTATTGGTCCCTATTAAAACTCGACTTTAAGCAAGGCCTCTAGCCGTGGGTCCAACCGTATGAGTACTTCGCTGGTCACTTTCATTGTAAGTAGAAATCGTGGGAATAGGAAGGCTCCAAGAAGGATATTATCGGTTGTTAGCCCCTAGTTGCGTGTAAACACATTGATGGGGTCTCATTATTTATAGTAATTAACAGCCCAGTTCACTTGCTTCAATCTTGTTTTTTCCAGTACTATCGTATATAACGAATTACTTCAATCACTTAGCGATCGAATGACTCTTATTACATATATAACGAATGACTGGAATACCTTCCCCTCCTATGTATGTTGGGAAAGTGGCTTCACATGGTCCTTTACAAGTTGGCCCTTGACAAGTCTTCCCCCCCCCCCCCCCCCCCACCTCATGCAAGGAGCTTTACTTCCTCGATCCATAGTAGTGCCGGAACCCCCGTACCAGTAGTTTCCCCACCGCATCTTCCAAGTATTGGTGACCGCTCCTTTATAATCATACAAGTATAGGTTACAGCTCCTTATCAATCAATCTCTATTGGTGCCGGCTCCAACAAGTACGATAATTTGCTTAAGGCTTGCTTCCCTACTATTGACCCTTTACGAGAGGAGTTCCATACCCAATAGAGGAGCCTTCTTGTTTCCCGCTACATTATAGATAGCTCCTTCACTTTACGTACGTTATTGTCATCATGAATTGCTAATTGTCATTGATCGCTATTGCCAAGCCAATCACAATCAACCTCGAAGTCACCATGTATTTGTACGACCTCCATCGGTAAGAGAAAACCTAATTGAAACATGTACCTACCTTATTGGGAAGATACCTGATTGGGGAAAATACCTACCTCATTGTGGAACCCAAATTGTGTAACTTCACTAACTAACCACGGACTTACGGACTAACAGACTCCCTCACCTCAGTGACCCATACCGTCCCGTATCTTCTTCCCTTGTTGGATGAAGTGAAAGATAGGTGGAAACGTGTATGTCACAAAGGGGTATAGCTGTTGGTAAGTCCTGCTGTCCTGTCTCCTACAGGTGCTTATGGGAAAGCTCTAGCTCTATGTTGTTCCGTTAGGTGGATGAGAAACTAAGTTCCGTTAATGTGAGCTCAGAGGAATGTTGTTCCGTCAGGTGGGTATCTCTCTATTTCCACCATCACACTTATAATCTTCCCTTGCCAACGGAATCTCCTTCCTATCGTGCCCGGGCTCCTCCTTTCTTTATTCCCTTCCCGAGAATATCGAACTGCTTAATTACGCCCTCCTTTGACAAATATATGATGAATCCTTTTACCCGCATGGCATTGCATTGCATGGATTGGGTTACACTCCCTACGAACCAAACCGAACCTTCTCTGACCGCGGAACCACAAGAGGCAGGCTGGCACCCGATACACACTCCCGGATCTTGGAATTCATTTGCCTGGCTTACCTTTTTATTGATGCTTCCCGAACTTACCAACCCTAAACACCACGACTGATGAGGCTGCCACCCGCGGAACCACCACTTAGGCTGGCTGGATACTACTTGTTTTTGAGAGGAAGGAGGCTTTATACCTGACCTGATACCGCCTTTGATAGGGGCATTATATAGGCTTCTCTATTTACTTACACACATTCCTGACTCCGCACTGCCCTACTAATGCTCTATATACGATCATCTCACTTCACTCTTGCCTTTTATGGATGGGATGGATGGGGTACCTACTACTACCTGAGATCCTTACCACCACCCAGATACGAATCCTTCTCCTTCTGACCTTTACTCTCTATACTAATCCTTCCGAACTTACATTGACAATCTAGAATCTATTCATCTTATTGAATCTTCTATCTTGGCTTACCCCAATGAGAGGGTGCGTGGGCAGTCCTATTTTCACCTCCTAAGTGGGCATTACAGCAAACCAACAGATAGACAACTACTACGAATGGATAGTTTAAGCCAAGAAAGAAACAAAGGCTTTTATCTGCTTGTTGAGCTGCTGGACAGTAGATAGATTTCACCATAGGTTCTTTATGCAAAGGTTGACCGAGAGAGAGGTATATTTAGTGTTTGGCCTGTTGAAGTGAAACAAACAGAGGTTATGCTAAGGTGTGCTGCTTGCACATTTTCCACTTGCCAACATGACGAAAGGCACTGATCGCTAACCCTTTCAATCCACTTGTTTAAGGATCCATACAGACAGCTTTATGAGGCTGGAAGGATAGCTACAACAGCTTGCTTGGTTACCCAGAATAGGTCCCCTCGCAATTCTCCAATTCAATTGGACTTATGCATACAACCTTTAGGACAAATAGTTCCCCTGGTGATTACCCCTACCGGATAGAACCTTATAACCTTGAGGACATGAAATGATGATTGAGTCTTACTACCCCATGTTTGAAATTCTTTTTTAAGCTTGCCCGAGGCCAAAAGAGGGAGAGCTACAGCTATATTTTTAGCCCCACATTCCCGGCAAAACCGGATCAGAAAAGGGTTACAACTTCGCTTACCAACATATTTCAAAAACTTCATCATTCATGGGGATTTATCCACTCACCTGAAGTACGAAGGTGAGGAGCGGAGCTGCTCTAAAATAGTATGCCCCCCACCCAATAAGTCTTTAGGATTCTTGTTAATAAAAATGTTACTTTGAGATGTCCAATAATCCTTCATCGGGCTTTCAAGCTGGATTATAGTCACTATAAACCATACCTTTTCAGAGCGTTTCTCTCTTATCTCTAATTCACCCAGGTATGTCTACATGCTTTAATTACATCAGCAGCTCGTAGACCTTGCCTTCTTGGTTACACCTCGTGTGAAGTTAGGTGGGTGGGTCAATAGAGAATGTTTGGTGCACCCACAAAAAGAGATAAGGCTTTTATGCAGGGCTTATAGCCAGTATATTTATACATAGGGTTGTTTTTAGCAAAGGGGGGATTCTTTATATAGTGAGACAACCGTGTGAAGTCTATATACGTTATAACATAACTCATACCCAGGTTGTGAGAGAGAGAGAGAGGTCGCGTGTGATTAGCTTTTTAGCATTTTCACATATATAATAGAAGAGCAATCAAGAAGTTTTTACGTTAGGTCACTTTGACAAGAAAATCTATTCACTCACCTATCCATAAACTCTCATGAACCTTGCCGAACAACAACTACTACAACCTCCCGACACCTTGCCTTACCTTTACTCTCCCCCTTAATGAAACTTCCCTATCACAGACAATGCACTAGTGTGATAAAATGTCCATTATTGATATAACTGAATTGACTACCATTGGGACTCAAACGAGGGTCTCTCCCAATACAATACTAATGCACCACCAACCAGGCTATATGCAGTGCCTTCAAATAAATACACCCAACCTTGTATTCACTGCAACTCAAAACTTGACTGGGGTAAGGACATTCATGTCAATACAATTACATCTTGTCACTGTGCATGGAAACATGTATCATGTAAACTGATATACAAAGAACGACATGGAGTCTACTATGTTATCACCAATGTATTATATTTCTTCCAAATCAAAAGTCAATGATATGCGTTCGAATCATGAGCAATGAATAAAATGAATAATCATGGAGCCTCATCACAATACTCCCTAACAAAACAAAACTTCAAACAATTCGCTTCACATGGTTGAGAATTTACAGTACTACAAATACATTGCTTGATCACATGTTTTTAAATCAAGTAGATTGGTCACATATTTATAGTGGTTCTATTGTCTTGGGCTTCTGGAGGGTTAACCAAAAGGCATGTAGTTTCTTCCTATACAATAGGGCCAATGTCCATTAAAATGTGATCCATGTAACGAAGGGCTAGGCTCCTACCACATGAATTTAACTCACACAATTTTTGCTTTAGTCATATGACTAGGGTGGCCTTACCATGCAACCTTAACTCTATCCCATAATATCACTGGTTCCACCTTATGACTGAGGTTTGTCTTGCCATGTGAGTATTCTCCCTTTAGTTCTTTAAATTACCTTCTTAAACTTAGTTCTGAGGTCCTATGTGACCAAGTTCCATGACTGGGTATATAGCGTTACTTGGTCATTCATATGATAATGTCATCATGAAATCATCATACCACACAGAAGCATATGAAGGGTGATACATGTCACCCATTTTTTGACCTTTCTTCCAACAAAAATATACCATCTTTCCCTACCATATGAAATCTCCTAGTGATTCGACATCACCATGTTGATATCAACAAATGACATGTCATGGAAAATGTAGAGGAAGCCTGTAATATTTTTCCATATTTTAGTACTACCAAATCATCATCTCGAGCATATAAACATGTTCCACATGACACACTACTGACTTATTATGTGTTAAACTAGTGATATGGATATGCCACTCCATGATTACCATGTGTTCTTGTCATCATTAACGTGGACTACTGAAATCTCGCCATGTGTATACCACGTTACTAGAAAGGATTACGTTGAGCTTTCCATGTGACTGTCATGTGATAGATCAATCATCAACGTAAGCCTCATCTGGCTCCCCATGTATTTTCCATGTGTCAATTTGGCCATTAATCTGACCCATTATTAGCTCGCCATGTGTCACTCTATGGGACCATCGTGGGGGATTAGGTACATGTGTTTCTTGCAAGTTTTCATTCCATCTACGTCTTAGTATCTACATTCACTGTCAAATGCTTTCAATTTGTGAAAGATGAAAGATCTTTAATGAGGATAAATGATGTGCATGTTGTTGGGTAATTTAATTTTTAGTAAATTACTTCATTAAATTATCGACTAGGGTTGGTATGCTTGTGAAGTGTATGTGCACAATATATGCTATGAGTTTTATTTGTAATCAAGAGATTCAATTCCAATGCAAATTGTAATTTTAGTCTATTAAATTCGACTGCAAATTTTAAATCTAAGCTATTCAAGACTAACTCTCATGAAGTGTGCACGCATGTTCTTTGTATGAGTCTTGTTTAAATCAAATTAAATTCAAAACTGATATAATAGAGAGAACTAGAAATGTATTTTATTGACTAGAATAAAATCTTATATTATTGAACTGAATTGAAAGACTATTCTACTTGAGAATTGAAAACTAATTCTAGTAAACAAAAATGAAAGTTTATGCTAATTTCTTTGAAATAACTATATTATACTTTAACTAGAAATGAAGTGGTTCTATTCTAATAGTGTAATGAGGAAATAAAACTAAAAATTATAATTGAAATGAACTTGAAAATTGATGATTAAGTCCAAATTACAAGCATTGCAGATTACTAATGTGTGCAATTGTGATTATAACCAATCTGAGCATTAACATAAACCTAGGAATAAGCGAGAAATTAAAAGAAAAACTAATTAAAGAGATGTTTTTGGTGTTTTGATGTTTAATGGTGAGTGCTAAACCTATCGAAATCAAGGAAATAATGAGTAAATTGAATGTAAAAACATAGAATCTATGAATCATAAAATATCTGGCTCATTACAAACCAAATTGAAACAATGTCTAAGAAAGAAATGAAATTAAATGAATATGCTATCTTACGACTCTTCAGGGGGGCTCCTATTGAGTGAAATGGAGTATAAACTCAAATCAAATTAATCATTAATGCATTTTTAATTTAACTGTGGAACAATTACAAAGTTAAAGCTCTTAATTTTCCTCGTCTTCAAAATTGAGGTAACATTTAGAACGTTTTTAATATTTAAGAATTAAAGAGATAAATGTTGAAAGTCAAGTTCCTCAATCAAAAACTAAATATTTGAATTGGTATAGGAAATTGACTTCTGGTGATTTTCTAAGAGAAGATAAAATCATGTGAAGGATCTTTATCAACACATCAACCATTGAAATTAGATTCTCGCTCACTTGATTCCAAACTCGCCTTGTGATGAAATTATTTCCCTTGATATCCTATGCAAGAATAGATCAAAATTGAGTTTCGCATTCACCAACCAAATTCTCAAGCTATGTGATCTTTTAGGTAGGCATGAGAGGTCGAAATGCATGTTCTTAACATTTCGCACCCATCCATATGTCTTGTTCACCTTCAGTTTTGTGAGAACCTACTTATCCTTGGACTTAGCTAAAGAAACAATAATTTTCTATGGAATATGTGATTTTCGATAGCCAGATTAATGTTTCAATAAATTTTCACAGATAAATTATAAATTATAAGCTATGAATGAATGATACCTTTTCTTATGTTTGAATAGGACTGAGATCGCCTTATGGCTTGTAAATGTAGAAATAATATGTATGAAATGGATAAAGGAGAGGGGAAAATGTTGTCAAAATGAGGATAAGTGAGGACCTCAACATTCCCCCATGATGAGGATGTTGCATGTCCTCATGCATAAAAATTTAAAAACTAGAGAAATGCCCTATCAATGAATTGTTTCTAATAATTCTATTAAGACATCCATGCTTTTAGATATTCCTTTTCTTTTAACATTGACTGCCTATCTAGGTTTCCTCATTAAGGTTTTTCCTTGCAGTCTCTTGATTGTTTTCTTCACAAATATGTTATTTTGTTTATGTTTCTTAGTATTTTTATACCAATAACACATCCTCAACAACATCATATCATTACGATATTTCAAGTTTTGATTTTGCATCTCTATTGCCTCATTTTCTTCTTTTATATGTTTGTTCAATACTTTTAATTGATAGATGTATTGTTTTAGAGTATTAATAGTTTCTTTCTTTGCTTGAGGAGTGGTATTGGTTTATAAATTTGTCAAAGGAACATTATCATGTAAAGGATCTTCGTAAGATTTAGTTTGCAATGGAAAATTCACCTTCTCTTGTACCTTCTGCTCTAATATCTCCAAGTAATCATAAATTTGTTCTTGAACTGGATCAACTTCAGGATTCTTTCTTGCTAGAGTTGGACTTTGGTAGAATGTATATTATGTTGTTATTGGTGTATCAACATGGTCTTCTTCATGAAGATTAAGATTCTTGGGAGGTTCTTGTCATGTTTGTTCGTTTGAGTGATTGGAATTATTTTTTCTTCTTCTTAGATTTTGTTTTGATTCCACTATTTCTTCTATAGTTTTCTTGTTGTTTCCTTTTTCCTTCATTTTCCCTTGGTTCTTGTATGTTCCCTTTGTATCCTTTATTGTCTCTCGTTACTTGGTCCTTTGAATGAGTTTATTTCTTCTAACATTTTATTCATCATTTCTTTACTTATTTTTTTCTAAAAACTAGCTAAGTGGAGCATCATACTTTGTTTCATCCAACATTTCCATCTTTACTTGTTCATTGACTGTCAAACCCTCTTTTCTTCTAAAGATTCAGGATTATGGTTTTGAATTATGTTAGTGTAAAATTTTCATAAAATTGTACCAAAATCCCTTACTTATGTTATAGGAGAGTTATAACACTAACAACAAAAGATGGTTGTGCCTATGGTTCAGATATACAACAAAGTGTTAGTAAAACCCCGCAGTAAATTACATAAAAATATGTCAAATATATAATAGTAAATTACATCATAAGGACCCAATGGAAAATAAGAATGTTTTATTTTATTGATAATGAAAATATAACATGTGTGAGGATAATTTGTAAACTTGGGTCTATAAATCCCCCTCTGTCGACTGGGTCCTTCTTGACCTTGTGCTTCAGCAATGTTTAATCTCTCTCTTAGTATGTGGTATGCTATACGAAAATGAAAATAATGAGTTCTTGAACTCAAGTGGGAACTCAAATGTCATGAGATGATAATGCGGATGATGAGGATTATCATGGTGAAGAATGGAGAGAAAGCTGTCTATTTATAATAAAATATTGAAATAGATTAAGAATTAGAAAATAATAAAATATTGTCAATTATATCAGAATCTTGTTGTTGTGAGTATTTTATTATATTTTTTGAGAGGGAAAAAATATTAAAAATGGTCAAATATCTTTATTTAAAAGTGGTTAAAGTAATTAACAAATAAAATGATTTATTAATTAGTATGTGACGATTAAGGCAAATATGGATTAGAAATAATTATTAAATAATGATTTAACAATTATATCATAAGGAAAATAAGGTATAAATATGAAATAATAAACAAATAATTATTTATTTAATTATTCTCATGGGTTTTTTAGATTTTAATAAGATTTTTTTTAGGAAAATGGTTCACTAAAATATTTCTTGTGGTGAAAGTGGGTTTTACCATGGTAAAACTCATCCTACATGGTACATTTTGATCAACCTAGTATGAAATGGCTAGGTGAACATTTTTTGGGTGATAACAAAGTTCTCTACATTGTCTCCTCTTTGTATTTTTCACTTCTTCCTCTTTAGTTACATCTATGAAATGATTTCTAACCAGAAAAATTTGCCAATTATCTCTAATTGTTCTTAGTTGATCCTTTACAAGAATTTTTACTAACCCATGGTGGTATTGAGCACTATCAATCTATATAGAGTCCATTTGCATACTAAAGGCCATTTTTTAAGGCTACACATCAAATAGTAGGGAAGATTTAACTCACTTCCTTCAATGAAATGCATCAAGAGTTGAGTATGGTTGTACCATACAGACCTTCACAAGTATGGAATTTCTGAATAACTAGCAAAAGATTCCTCCATTTACACTTAAGTGTATTTACTGCTATTCCTTTCTTGAAGATTGAAGAGTCATTATGTGGATTATGGAGGAATATTCTCCATTCTTTATCCTTGATCTTTCAATTTTTGAACCAACTCTTACTATTCCTAGGAAAGCCTATCACCTCTGCCACTAAAGACTCTATAATTATCAACTTTATATCCCTGATTTTAGCTCCTATTTCATCAAAATCACGAGCAAATTCTCTGGTGACTTAAACTTCATACATGTTGAATTTTTCAAAGAAATTAAGCTATCCTTCACTATACAACTAGTCTCAGACTCATGGGTAATCTTGAAGAAAATTGACTCTGTTCAGCTCATACCATTCAATGACATCCATTTTGGCAAGGAAGTGTTTCTCCTACATCACATCTTTTGATAAGGATGGATGAAGGAATGAGCAATGAGATTCAATTGTTTAATAGTGGTTGAATTGGAGTGAAATTGGTCATTCAAGTGGTGGTTGATTCTCAGTAAAACTGTTTCTTTTATATTAATGATTTGTCATTATTTCAATGATCTGATTTTATAGGACCATTATAACTTAGGTGATGTTGAAATATTTGAATGCAATGGAAGAGATTTTTGACGTGATGCAAAGAGATAAGATTATGAGTGATGGAATATGACTAGTCATCATTTCGGTCATCATTTCAAAAAGTGTATCATAAACATTTGATAATCTCATAGATCTATTATTTTCTTGAATGAAAAATAATTTAAGAACCTATCCACATACCTTAGAGCACACACCTTTAAGTATTGATGTCCCTTTTTCTATAGGTTTGGAATGATTTTCTAGATTTTGAATGTTCACAGGTTCAAAATGATTCCAGGTTCATTATTGGCTACAAAAATGAGATGAGCTACAAAACGTCGTAGATTCTACAGCTACTTCTTCAACTTAATTATTTTCTTGAAAACTTCTTATTGCTGATGTGGATGATTTTTATTACTGTTGGTGACTTTTGATCATCTTGAGATTTATTGAAGATTTATATTTAGAAGATAAAAAAAGTATTCAAATATATTTATTTGAAATTTCAAATTTACTCAAAGAAGAAGCAAGTTAAATAAAATGGGAAAAAAAGCGGAATGTGAAAATCTAAGCCATTGAGGACACCTTAGTTTTCAGCTAATATTTTCTGCATAGAAATGCTAAAAGTGTTGGTTTTCATACCTATGCTATTATTTTATTCTATTTTGTATTTATTTCTTTTTTCCATATTTTATACATATATTTTAGAAGAAAAAGAAATTACTATTATTTTAGTGATAAGGAAGACAAATATTCCCTTCTAAATGTTTGACAAATTATTCTCCAGTCAAGGGCTTATGATATAACTTTAACCTATGCCCATTAACAAGGAAGGAATCCTTTTCTTGATCAATAGTCCTGATTCTAACTACTCCATTATTGAAAATAATATATATTCCATAGCGACCAAGCCAATGTGTCTGAAATTTTACTCGAAAATCGTTCAAAATTAGAACAAAAATGAAGAGCCTAGTCACCTAGCTTGAATTCATTTACTTTAATGAATTTTTCTAGCCACTTGGTTCTTTGTTGTTGGATTATGTTTGTTCTTTGTATGGCATCTTATTAGATCTCATATAACTCATTCGATTGTGCTAATATTTGTTTTTGAGCTTCAAATAGATCAAGCCCCAACTTTGTTGTTGTTATAAAGGTCTCCACTTGGAACTCAGTTGGAAGCAAGACCTGCTTCCCATAGACGAGCTCATAAGGAGTATGTCTAGTAGTATTTTTCAATGTGGTCCAATATACCCAAAGTTCCTCTATAAGCTTTTCTACCCAAAATCTTCTATGGAAGTGTACAATCTTGTTTATTATTATTTTAAGTACCTTTTTGGTAGATTCCACCTGTGCACTGGATTTTGGATGATATGGAATGGATTTTCAATGCTTCATTTTGTATTTCTCCATTATTTATAAACCAACTTGGATATGAATTGAGCATATTTATCTGTCACAATTTCCCTTGCTACACCAAAAAGAGTGAGATTTCCCTCAAAAAGAAAAGTAACTACAACATTCTCAATAGCCAAAGGAAGTGCCTTATCTGCTACTTGTTATGTAACATAATCTATGTTAGATAGTTTACATGGTCTGGATGGCCAGCGGCCTCATGAATTCATCTATAAGCATGTTGGAATTGATGTCAACAGTCATGCTGGGAAGATGTGTTGGGCAATTGGCATTGCCTAACTATTGGTAGCAATGTCGGCATTGATGTCAACCAGACTAGCTTAGATGCTTGTTGTAGTAGATGTTGGCAGTGATGGCCCATGAGGAATCTCGTGATAGCTATAGGCCTCATGTATAGAATCATATTAGTAGAAGGATTATTGGAGAAGCCATAAAATAATGATTACAGTGATTGACCAAATGGAAGTCCATGGTCACTGCAAGATTCATGTAGAGGATCACCTTGGTGGTTGTGATTTTAGTTGTCAGGAGAGTTGAGAGGAAGAATAGTGGAAGAGAGTTTGGAGCCATATTAGAGGTAGAATGTGGTCTCAAAGCCTACATCAAACCCTCTTCCTTGGAAAGTTCTCTGGAAGAGATTTCCAATGATATGCGGAAGTCTAGAAATGGATTCCTAGTTCAAACGTTATGGGCTGCTAAAGTTCAAGGATTAAAGCATTAGGAAGGAATATTAGAGGTTTGATTTATCGAAGATCACATATAGGAGGTCCATAGATATCTATAATCACAACATCAAAGCATCATCCATATCAGTGTTCACATATTGGAGTTCCGGAGCTATTGGCACATCACAACATCGTAGTCAAGCATACCGACGATCACATATCAGATATCATCATATCAAGCATATCGATGATCAAAGGAGATTGGAACATCGAAAATTAGAGGATAAAAACTTCTAAAAGTGAAAACCTTTAAAAAGTTGTGATATTGTTAAAAGTTTTAATAGTGTTAAAAACCATTAGGGAGTGCCAATAAGGATTAACAAAGGATTTCATCACAAAACCAAAGGTGGATGAGCCCTTTTCTCTATCCTCTAGTAGGACACGTGACAATATATGATTGGTTTCGATAAGCTGCGCATGCTAACATATGATTGGTTTTGATAAGATACGCATGCTAATATATGATTGGCTCTGATAAGTTACAATTGGTAGCATATGATTGGTTCCGATAAAACTACACTGGCATCTGATGTTAGCATGACACGGCAGTACAACAGGACACATGGCAGACAATTTTTTTGTTTTGAGGAGTCTAAGGAGGAAAATATGGGTGATTATGTCACCACTCAGGAAGTGCGATGTGGAGGGATGATGTCATATTGGAGATTAGTATATTGTAGGTTATCATATTGGAGGTTGATGTTGTTGGCACTTTATAATAGTTGGAAACTGAGAAAGTGTTGAAAAGGGGGCTCTGATATTAGTGTTGGCACTTGGTTAAGGAAACTAAAAGAGCCAAGGGTGTAGAGGAAAGCTTGGAACCTAAGTGTTGTGGAGCACATCAAAGATTGGAGATTTTATCACTTTGCTTTAAATGAATTTTGGAGAAAGTTACGATAAGTGAAGCTTCTGATGTTGTTGATGCTTGGTCGTGGAGCCCGAAAAATGAAAAGTGCAGAGCAATAACACGAGGTTAAATGCCCTTGACAGGATGCAAAAGGACTTAGTACCTAACTCCTATACCAACAGTCATAGGCTGCGGTCTTATGGTGGAGATGTGATAAGGAACTAAGTAGAAGGGGCTAAACACCAATCAAAATATTGAAATATCATAACATCTACTTAAGAGACTTATGATATGTTTAGGCTCCGAAATTTCACTTTGGTGTAAAATATATGATATAGAAACACAAAGAAGTATTGAAGGTTGGATGAGTTGGTAGATGAAGAGTAAATGAGTGCAGAGGCGTTGGTCACTGGAATAAATGGTGACTGTCAAAGATCATTGGGTCAAGGAGTCAAGGACCATGATCTTCGAGAAAGAGTGTTGGGTTTTCCTTGAGGTGAGACAATTTATTCATGTGCTCTTAGTCACGTCTCAGTGATTTAAGTGGATGACTGGTTCAGCTACCATAGAAAAAATGTAGATCAGATGAGCTGGTTCATCAAGTAAGATGGATCAGAATAAACTTTGAGAAAAGGAAACAATGACAATGGTTCACATAGAAGCCATTTCGAAGTACAACTAAGCCATGTGAAACCATGAATAAGCATGGAGAGTCTCAATGACATGACTTTTGTTCATGGAGAGGACTGTTCCTTGTTTGAATTTCAAGGTGTACTGAGAATTCATTCTTAGTATGGAGAAATAGTCTGGTGACCATTATTATGGTTTATGTAGTGGTAGTGACCAAGTTAGACACAACAACAAAATCAAGGGCCATGGCGAGGTACACTCGAGTAGTGTGAATATAGGAGACAGTCGCAACATCAATCGAGGCGGAAATAGAGGAATAAAACCCAGGAGGTTAGATGAGGAAAGTGGGGAAGAAAGATAGTTTCTAGAGAGCTAAGTGGAAAATATCTATGCGTGTGGACTATTGTGTGAGGCTAAGTGAACCTGTTCTGCAGAGAAAGGGTGAGAGTGCCCAGGCAGTGGTAAGAGACCTTGAGATTTGTGGTACTGTGATATTTTTCTGCATATGCATATGTATTAGGGTGCTTCCTTCTAGTCGATTCTAGCAAACAAGCAAAGGGAATTGGTGGTTACTGTGAGTGGGTGCTCACAAAATAGATTGATGTAATAGAGTAGGTGCTCTTATTTACATCAAAAACAACAACAAACTTTGGTGGTTTTTTCCCGGAAGGATTTAGACGTAAAAACCTTGTCTCTCATGTATATGATACTCATGGTGTGTATTCCTGTATGTTGATTTCATGTTGCTTTCATATTACATATTGTCGATGATTATATGGATGGGTTCCAAGCTTGAATAAGAAAAGTAAATAGGCATAAAATTTTAAAATTAGCCTTAATGTTGATTGAACCGCCCCCTCAGTATTATCATTGTTTCCAACAATCTATATAGACAACAATATACCTCTTTTGTTTAGATGGAGGATTGATTAGACAAACAAAATATAGAGCCCATTTTTCAAAATGCTCTACATGTACCTGATGCTATAGAGGCATCTCATTTGATTGAATGGGCTTTCCAATTCTCTGGTAGTTGTCACATATTTTGACATATTCCTTGGAATATCTAAAGAGAGAAGGCTTATAATATCCAAAAACAAGCACATTGTATGCATTTATTTTATCATTGAAGTGTCATCCACATGGTTCATCATGGAAAGCTATTGATATCTACGGCACTTTATCCTCTCGAACACATATTTGGATAGTAAGATTAGGTATGGTTTAGTATAATTTTCCTTCTATCCATGATTATGGTGCACTAGTCTTCATAATTTTCTATCTTTATTTAACTGATAATTGTGGAGGAAACTTTCCTATAGTTAAATAGTTATCAATATTTTCAAACCAAGGAGTTTCAGTGAGTGCTCACAAAATAGATTGATGTAATAGAGTAGGTGCTCTTATTTACATCAACGAAAACAACAAGCTTTGGTGGTTTTTTCCCGAAAGGGTTTCCACATAAAAACCTTGCCTCTCATGTATATGATACTCATGGTGTGTATTCTTGTATGTTGATTTCATGTTGCTTCCATATTAGATATTTTCAATGATTATATGGATGGGTGCCAAGCTTGAATAAGAAAAGAAAATAGGCATAAAAGTTTAAAATTAGCCTTAATACTAATTGAACCCCCCCTATTATTATCATTGTTTCCAACAATCTATACAAACAAGAATATACCTCTTTTGTTTAGATGGAGGATTGATTGGACGAACAAAATATAGAGCCCATTTTTCAAAAGGCTCTACAAGTACCTGAGGCTGTAGAGGCATCTCATTTGATTGAATGGGATTTCCAATTCTCTGGTAGTTATCACATATTTTGACATATTCCTTGGAATATCTAAAGGGAGAAGGCTTGTAATATCCAAAAACAAGCACATTGTATGCATTTATTTTATCAGTGAAGTGTCATCCACATGGTTCATCATGGAAATCTTTTAATATCTGCGGCACTTCATCCTCTCAGACACATATTTGGATAGTAAGATTAGATATGGTTTAGTATAATTCTCCTTCTATCCATGATTATGGTGCACTAGTCTTCATAATTTTATATCTAAATATTTAACTGATAATTGTGCACGAAACTTTCCTATAGTTAAATAGTTATCAATATTTTCAAACCAAGGAGTTTCAGTAGGAAGTGAAAAAAGAATTTCTTCATGGAAATTATCCATTATAAGGGTATAAATATTATCATTCTACATCCCGGAAAGGAAATAATGTTTTCATTTCCTACCCTATCCAAATAGTTATATTGAAATTTTGAAATAATAACAACGATCTAGTAAACCTGCCATTAGTAATTGTTTTATTCATTAAATATATAATAGCAGAATGATTTGTATGAATGAAAGTTTCATAACTGTTATAGACAATTTTGTGCCTTGCAGCATCAGGCATGAATTGTCAATAATCCAAGGGATCCAAAGTCCCTAAACATGATGTTCCTACCCCTAGAGGAACAAGGTCAGCAAACCAACAGCTCTCAGATCAGTTCTCCACCTGAAAACACTCAAAAACAAGCAATCCTGAAATCAAAGTAGGTGCTCCACTAGGCTTCTGCGCTGAAACTCAACTCCTCCATGGTGTACCTGCGTTGCAAAGCAGGTAGAACAAAGGTGACCTGCGCTGAGCGAGATGGGACAAGTGGCACACTGAGTCATTGCTCTGGAATCTTCCAAAAATGACACTTGGATCAGGGATTTCGCCTTGTGATGAGTCAGAGGCTCTGTTTCTCCAAGTGGAAGCAAGGTTCTCCAAGTGGACTCAAGAACTGAAGATCAACTGAAGAGAGAGAGGACACAAGGCAGCTACACATCAGTTGCAAGCTGACTCATCCTTTCTCAATTCATCTATATATTGAGCTCTCCCCTATGAGCTCAGGAGGCTGGAATTTTGTGCAAAGTAATGACATGCTGTTGGTTTCACTATAGAACTATTGGGTGATTGCTTGAAGGAGGTGAAGAGGAGAAATTCTTTCTGCTGGGAGGTGTTGCTGGATTGGAGCCTTCAATGGTTGTAACCTTCTCAGAACTTTACTTCTTCCATTAATAAAAGCTATTGAGGTTCTTCTATATGCATTTGTTTCAGTGATGTATTGTGATGATTGTATATTTGATTTATGCTAATCCTTGAATCAGTTATCAATGCATGCTTCTTGTAGTTTCCTTCTTTGTTATTTTGTAGGATCTCATTGTAGCTGGGCCAGCAAAAGAGCAAAGAGCTAGGAGCAAGCAACAAAGAGAAGAGATTGGATCAAATATTAAGCGCAAGGCAACGGTTAGTGCATTTCTTCATTCTCTCTTGCTTTCATAAAGAAGTAAACCTTAAGTAGTTTTGTTTACAGTTGTTGCTGAGGTACTATCACCCTTAGAGTGGGATAGGGTCATCCGAATCGGATACTTTTCCCTACAACAAACTGGCGACTCCGCTGGGGATCGTATTCTGTTTGATTGTTTGTAGTATTTTGCTATTCATTTCCTGAACAAAAGAATACCAAATCGAAAAGCTTTTGACTATATCAAAAGCGAAGTAGAGGGCAGCTACTCTAGCTCATTTCTGAGCATGTTCATGATTTGAAGAGCTGATCTACAAGGATCCTTGTAAGCTCTTAGTGATAGCTTTTCATCTTCCTTGTCATCCCTTTGTGTGTACTTGACTGATAGCTTCTGATTTGAGCAAAAACTGTGAATTTTTGAGAAAATTGTGACCCGGAAACTGTGAAAACGCAACTTTCATTTTCCAAAGCAGGTAGTACACAGGCTACCTGCTTTGCAACGCAGGTCCCGAAGGGGCTACCTGCGCTGAGAGCCAGACTGGCTGTGCAGCACCTGCGTTGGCCCAATTTTGCTTTGTGCATTTGGGGTTTCCTCCCTTTTTCTTGCCTGTTTTCACTATAGATTTTGCAACCAGTTACCAGTCTTGTACCTATTCTGAAACCAACCTTACTTGCCATCATTCCACCTCTGTTATATAATGAAATTGTACTTGTTCTTTTGTATTTCTTACATCATTTACAATTTCCCATAACGAAAGTGAACTAGTCTTGCTCTGGCCTCTTAGATCTGAACCTGTGTTAGGCATTTTGCTGGTCTAAGGAGTTAGCCTGTTTGCTGTCCATAGCTGATTAGTCTTTTTACTTTCGTCATTATGGTTTGATTTCATGTATTTCCAGTGATTAAACAAGTAAATCTTAAGGTGTCTTTTGATTTTGGACAAGCTTGTTTGTTTTCGCTTTAAATCGAAATCAAAGTTATATAACAACTTTCTTTTTGTAATACATCAACATTAAGAAAGGGAAAAGAAAATACATGCATTGTGCATTTTGCATTTGACTGTTTGCATGCTGATTTAGGAAATTTTGCATTAGTGTGTGCTCTATGATCTGTGTGAAAAGATTTGCCTTTCTTCTCCTCAGTAGTTAAGATTTTCAAAGTTGAAAGATTGAAAAGTTTGCTTCTCATCTTAGACTGCATTCAGGAATTTGTTACATACATCTCGTGGTGATCCTTAAAGGCAAACTGCTAAGCAAGATCAACATTAAAATAAATTCAATTTACATAACAACGCTTTGTAACATAACGCAAACACATAGAGGTCTAGGTAGAGACGTGTTCCGGCGTCGTTAAACGTAGTGACTGTCGATCTCTACGAAGGTGGGTGATTTCTCCTGAGAGTCGGTGGCACTAATACGGACTTGTGCTCCCACGTACCGTCGCGTATATATTGGGAGACCCCTATAGGAACAAAGCCTTTATCCATAGGAAGCCGTGTCGACCGCCCTACTGATCGCGATGCAGTGAACACAGCATTCACGAAGATCGACCACCCGTACCGTAAAACGTATTCTGTGGTTTCGCGAAAAGTTTGGCACACCCTCTGCCTAGAACTCCAGAGCAGTTTCTTTTGGCCTTTTTCAAACTCTATAACTGAAAAAGTCCATCCGAGCATTTGTCACTTCGGGCTCATTAAAACATCGAAGGGGACTAGAGTCATCTTTAGCTTTTTCTCGACTCTTAAAACATGGAAAAGAAAAGTTGTGTCTAAAGCGTCATTAATAAAATTTATTTTAATCGGAACATAATCACCTGTTATTCCCACGTTGATCTTTCAGTTGAAAAGTATGGAGCCTACCAACCAAGGAAGTCACCTTGGTGGAAGTCCCAATCCCTTCTCCTCTTGGGGAGATGTTGGTGCGCCTCATATGGCCACATTGTCACTTCCAGGATTGACAATTGGCCTACCTGTATGGCTCTTTTCAACTAATGTAGTTCAGATCACCACTAATCCTGAGCAGTCGAATCAACAGTCAGACCAGTCTAGAGCTACCCTCCAGCCTTCCACTTCTTACAATTCTTCCTCTGATCCTTCATCTTCACAAGGTAGAGCCGGCGGAAGTCAGCCTCCCATGGAGAAGAAGGAAAAGAAGAAGAGAGAAAAGAAGCAGAAGGGGCCTATGGCGAAGGCGACTGGGGGCAAGCAAAAGACATCTGACAAAAATCCACACACTGCACCGACCGGGCCTAAATCGCCATGTGTCATTTGCAAAGGGACCCACTTCCACCGTGACTATCCTTGTATTCCCTGGATACTAAGGGACTGGTCCCCCAGGTTGCACAATCCGGTAGCATCAACCTCTGATAGTCATGTTGATTGCAGTCCGTCAACTAGCGAGAGTGAAGGACAAAGAGGGAGACCAAGATCACCCTGCAGACTGTGTGAAGGCGATCACGCCATCCACCGTTGTCCATTCTTAGATGAGGCGAAGAGAGTTTTGGAAGATCATCCGGTTTCACTGTTACGACTTCCTCCTGGATACCAAAAACTCGCGCCAAGTCCCTCGATACTTGAAAATCCAGCTGGCCCGCTCAAGTGGTCAGCTGAAGTGTCGGTCATTGAGAATGAACCTACTGAATCCAGACCAGACGAAAGTCTAAAGGTCGAAACAGCAGTTGACCCGGTTCTTCCTTCAGAGGTTTCATCCTCAAATGACACCGTCGTTGAAGACTCATCTTCAAATGACACCCTCACTGAAGAGAACAAGGATGACACCATCCAGATTCTTTTCATCAACACAGACTCTGATGAGCATCAGGGCAATGCGCCCATTCCTTTATCGCAGGGAGGAACATCGTCAGGGTCGTATCCGGCCGTGTATTCGGTCCCACCACCAAGCAACCTGGTTGTGTCCTTTGACTGGAACCAACTAGGCAGAACTCGGTTACCAGCCAATATACCATTCAAAATCATTGTCCAAATCTATAGAATGATAATGGCTGGAACTATCATTGATGAAGGGGCATCTGTGAGTATCCTTTCCTCTATTGCTTGGAAAGCACTGGGTTCCCCGGCGCTTTTACCTGAGATGAGAAATCTATCAGGTTTTGATAAAGGAACCAGTCGCCCTTTAGGGATCCTCCCCAATGTTCCGATTACATTGAGGAAGAAGACAGTTCATATGAATGTCATGGTCGTCCAAGGACCCTTGGATTATAACCTACTCCTTGGACGGGACTATATATATTGCATGGGAGCTATAGTCTCCTCACTCTTTAGAGTAATGTGTTTTCCACACAAAGGAAAGGTGGTCAAGCTCGTAGACCAACTTTCATTTCCGGGATCTCGCATCGCAAATAGTCAAATACCATCCCTGAATGGCTTATTCACTCAAGAAATGCCTCCACCCCCAGTTCTACTTCCCGATGAGTGCGAGTGATTCGGAAAGATAAGACTGGAACCCAGGGGGCATGCACCCTGGTCTGCTTTGGGCAGAAGAAACCTTGGGTATAGGGTAGAATTTCCGCGAAAGAATATGACTAGTCCGTACCCCGTCCGTGGATGGAAGAGGGGTTGTTCTGGAACGTGATTCTTTTGTCAAGGTTACTTGTTTGACAAAGGTCATTCATCTTTATCTAAATAAGTAGGCTCTGCCAAGGAAGGGGATCCATTTGTGGCAGTAAGTAGTAACCGTCTTTGGATAAAAGGCAAGCCTCACCCATTAAAACAAATGTTTTAAAGGATAAGTAGGGGCAGCCTCCAAAGAATGAGTTTCTATTGCTGCAACAAATTGTAACCATCCTTGTGTAACCTAATGATAGACATCGCCGAAGAAAAAGATTGATTTGCGGCAGCAAATAGAACCACTCTTCGGGTAACCAGAAAGAGGCAAGCCTCCCTCGATAACATTAATGTTTTTTCTTTGAGTAGTGTTCTTCTCTTGTCACAAATAGCTGTTCGTTAAAAGTTGGGCCGACGGGAAGACAAGTACCGCGTAAGATCCCTTAGAATAACGAGAAAACAAGTATCGTTAACATTAGATTGGCAAGATGATAAGTAGCTGGGAACACCCAAAGAAAAGCAGAAGTGAGGGAGAGGAGGGGCAGTTTTGAAATTCTATTTTATACCTGGGGGCATGAAAACGTTTTGGAGTGCAAGCAAAGATCGGTTATTTATCTGTTTTTTTAGATTAGTCATTTCCGAACTTGCATGAAGAGAGGATGTGGGGCAAAGGTCAAAATTTGCCAAATTAGGAGCATAGCTTCGTGAGATAAAGCTCCATAAAAAATAGCTATCTCACAGGAGACATTTCTTATCTTATGACTGGTGTAATCGAGCAGTTTTAGCACACAGTTCATGCTCGTTAAAAAATAAACGCAAGATCCGAGCAGTTTTAGCACATAGTTCATGCTCATTAAAAAATAAACATAAGTTTTGAGCAATCTTCCCCTAGAGTTCAAGCTCACCCAGAAAAATGAACCGGTAAATAACCTCGGTAAATGTAACCTTTGACAGCCATATTAAAGCCCTTGGTCGTGTTCTTGCAGTCTCACCTCCATCCGTTCATTTGGCCAATCGTTCATCTCCATATGTTTGTTTACCCATTTTGAGGAACAGCTGCGAAGAGTGATTTCATTTAGCCATCCTTGTGACACTGCCGTGATTGGAAAATTCCAACCTGCACCTGGAATCTGCTGCTATCCCTGTTTATCACTCGTTCCTCAAAAGACGAGTCTTCTTTGAGCTCTTTTCTCCTGACTCGTAAAATATGAAAAGTTTGCCGAGTTTTTGGCCTTCCAGCTCGTTAAACGACCGGAAGAGCTATCCCTCCTCTAGATTTTAATCTTTTTTGGACCTGAGGGATTATTACACAAAAAGATCGAGCGCTTGTTTTGTTCGGCTCGTTAAAAGTACCGAAAACTCATCCCTTCTGTATTGTTTTATACTTTTTCGGACTTAAGGGATTAGATGACGAAAAAGGAATTCTGGAGTTGACTTTATGTACCTTTTCAGACTCTCTAAAAATGAAAAGGACCGAGTTATCCTTGTCGTTAGACTCGTTAAATTCATTAAATAGCGACAAACTTGTCTTTAGACGAGAACGAGTTTCCCTATCGCTAGGCTCGTTAAAACATAGCGATGGGCTTGCCCGAAGGGCAGGTTATAGAACAAGCATATGTTATCCTCCTCAAGCTTGACAAAAATAAAGAGGTACTGGTCAGCAATGACTGGGGAAAAATTGGGAGAACCTCACAGCTTTAATGGTAGCAAGTCGCTCTTGAACATGACACTTTGTCCTCCGTATCACATCGGGTTGGGTTGTTTCATTCACCGGTCTCATCACCATGGTCCTCGCCACACCATCCACATTTGGGGTAATGCTATCGATCCATCACATCAGTGTCGTTATATGTTCAAGAGATGTTGTTCTGCAAAGAGTCAACCGTGTCCCATCCACTGCCATACATTGTCCTTCATCCATTTCATGACCGCCACCCTGAATCATACATCACAGTTTGTTTTCACCTCATTACAATCACTAGCTCCGTTCCGTGTCACTGATGTGGGATTCATTAAGGCCCTCCTTTGACGGATCGCTCCTTGTCGACATCAGCTCATTATCCAAGGAGTTGATCTAGGAACAACCCCTTCAGTACTTTGAAGCTTGCATGCCTCAATGGCAAGTTTCTCACTTCCGGCGACAAGTATACATCAATGACCTTCGACCAGAAGATTTTACATGGTGGTCGACACCAAGTCCTTTATTCCCACCATGTGAATTGTACTGCTGTACCTTGAGGGTCATCATCCTTATCGGTGATTCCTCTCGCGTTTGTTAACGGTTTACATCATTGACCGGTAATCAAGCGATGTCTTTCCATGTTCGACTTCAAGAAATTCTCACATGGATCGACTTGTACATCGAGTGAAGATCGGAAGAGATTGAAGACCCCGGATCTAGTTTCATCCATCCGGGCTGCGATATATATTCAGGATATAAAGACATTTGATGTGTACATCATTACAGCAGATGATCATCCTTCTCAAAGGATGATAATTTCAGCAGAGAATTATCAGTCTACCATCAGACGATCGTCTGTTCTATGTACCAAAATGAATTTATAAAGCTGAGCATGGGAATGCCCACCTCAGCTAGATCATGAAAAAGTATGAAAAATAATGTATTGTATTGTATCTTATTACAGGACACTTCTCAGCAGATTGAATGAACTTCGGATCCTCCTAATAAAGCATTTCACCCGATAAACGACCTCATACTTTAGGGGGCATCTGTTATAGACAATTTTGTGCCTTGCAGCATCAGGCATGAATTGTCAATAATCCAAGGGATCCAAAGTCCCTAAACATGATGTTCCTACCCCTAGAGGAACAAGGTCAGCAAACCAACAGCTCTCAGATCAGTTCTCCACCTGAGAACACTCAAAAACAAGCAATCCTGAAATCAAAGCAGGTGCTCCACTAGGCTTCTACGCTGAAACTCAACTCCTCCATGGTGTACCTGCGTTGCAAAGCAGGTAGAACAAAGGCCACCTGCGCTGAGCGAGATGGGACAAGTGGCACACTGAGTCATTGCTCTGGAATCTTCCAAAAATGACACTTGGATCAGGGATTTCGCCTTGTGATGAGTCAGAGGCTCTGTTTCTCCAAGTGGAAGCAAGGTTCTCCAAGTGGACTCAAGAACTGAAGATCAACTGAAGAGAGAGAGGACACAAGGCAGCTACACATCAGTTGCAAGCTGACTCATCCTTTCTCAATTCATCTATATATTGAGCTCTCCCCTATGAGCTCAGGAGGCTGGAATTTTGTGCAAAGTAATGACATGCTGTTGGTTTCACTATAGAACTATTGGGTGATTGCTTGAAGGAGGTGAAGAGGAGAAATTCTTTCTGCTGGGAGGTGTTGCTGGATTGGAGCCTTCAATGGTTGTAACCTTCTCAGAACTTTACTTCTTCCATTAATAAAAGCTATTGAGGTTCTTCTATATGCATTTGTTTCAGTGATGTATTGTGATGATTGTATATTTGATTTATGCTAATCCTTGAATCAGTTATGAATGCATGCTTCTTGTAGTTTCCTTCTTTGTTATTTTGCAGGATCTCATTGTAGCTGGGCCAGCAAAAGAGCAAAGAGCTAGGAGCAAGCAGCAAAGAGAAGAGATTAGAGAAAATATTAAGCGCAAGGCAACGGTTAGTGCATTTCTTCATTCTCTCTTGCTTTCATAAAGAAGTAAACCTTAAGTAGTTTTGTTTACAGTTGTTGCTGAGGTACTATCACCCTTAGAGTGGGATAGGGTCATCCGAATCGGATACTTTTCCCTACAACAATAACCAGTAATATAATATCAAAACTTATTAATGGCATGTATAATAGCTAAAAACTCCATTTTAGTATTTTTATAATTTAACTCTGCAATATTCAATTTTTTTACTTGTATAACAAATATCATAATGAGTCAAGTATTTTTGACCCAATACAACTCCCAAAGATGCATCTGAAGCATCAGTTTAGATATGGAATGGGAGAGACCATTTCAGCCCTCTTAAAATTCATTCTTCAGTAACTTTTCTATTTCAATAATTAAAATTCCTTATGGTAGTTAGAATTCCAAACAAAATCACAAAGCTATTTTTGTGAATTTTTCTATGAACCTTCTATAATATTCTGTAAAACCAAGAAAAATTACAACATCTATTTGATCAGTTAGAACTAAAATTTTGGAGATAACCTCTACCATAGACGTATCCACCTTGATTCCAACACTTGAAATATGATGCCCCAAAATAATTCCCTTATTAAAAATCATAATATATATATATATATATATATATATATATATATATATATCAATGAAATATTTTTATTCTTTGCATCTAATGAGAAATTTTTTTAATTTATCCGTATCTTCTTTAAAATTATTTCCATAGACAATAAAATCATACATGTGAACTTATACACAATCATGAATCGAGTCAGAAAATATACCTAAAATTTCTCTTTGAAATGTGGCAGCTGCATTACATAAACCGAAAGGAACTACCATGTGACCATACATACTCAATGGACATGTAAAGTTTGTTTTGTCTTGATATTATGGTGCCAATTGAATTTTGTTATATCCACAAAAACCATCATAAAGTGAAAAAAAATATTCCCTGCTAAAGTATACAGTACTTGATCAATGAAAGTTAGTGGAAATGATCTATTAAAGTAGCCTTGTTTAGTTCTATATAGTCAATGCACACTCTCTACTTTCCATTATTCTTAGGAACTATCACTAAAGACGAGACCCATTGACTATCTTATATTTGGTAAATGAAATTCACACTAAGAAATTTTTGTAATTCTTCCTTAACAATTTCTCTCAGATTGGGATTCATCATTCTCTGAGATTATCATACTGGTTTGGCATTTTCTTGAATATAGATTTGATGCATACATGTACTAGGGTCAATTCCCTTCATATCAATGTATTTGAATGCATATTCAAAAAAAGAAAAAAAATGTAGCATCTTTATTATTTACTTCTTTTGAAATTATTCCAAGTTTTTATCAATGGTTAATGTTTTGTCTTCAAAAATTTATACTAAAGAATTGTCAAACTTTTCCATAGAATGTAAATATAGTTGAGATAATAAATATTCAATGTTGCATTGGTTTTCAAAACTTTGATCTTGTTCACAAAATGAAGAAGAATTAATATTATTCATCAAATTTCTTAAATAATCATCCTGATTAGGTTGTGAAAAAGTAGATATAGGTTGAATGTTTTCAAACTCTTCATTATCATCTTCATCAATCAAAACTTCACTTTCTATTTCAGTGATTATTTTTGTAGGTGGATATAATGTGAATATCTTCATGGAATTTCCATTAGAAATGTAGAGATCACCAAATATAAAAATTATAAATGCATCAGTTGTAGCTAGCCAAGGTCTACCAAGGATCAATGTATGCCCTACTAAACTTTTTATGGGAGTAAAAACCATAAATTTAATAAGATATTCCCATGAATCTGAAGATAGAAATACATCTTCTAATCTACTATCAATTTTAATAACAGATGTATCTTCTAGTTGCAATAAAGTTTGGGTATATTGAGTATTAGGAAGCTTCAATTAATCCATAGTTTGTTTGCTCATGATTTGAATGGCTGCTCCTAAATCAATCAAAGTATCTGGCATTTCAATACCATTGACGTGAATTTTTACAATAGGGCTACCTAAATTTAAATAGTTTTGAACTATTGGTTTCCCCATCATAATATTTGCAAATCTTTCCTACCAATTGAAACTTTTTAATATATTTTAATTTTTTTCTTGGTTTTTTAATGCATAACTCTATTTTTTTTGCAAATATGGATATTTCCTTTATAGAATCAATTAGAGGAATTTTGATGAAAATGTTTTTCAATTCATCTAGCATATTGTATTTAGGTAAAATGATTTTCCTTTCTATTCCCTTATCAATTTGAGGTATTCCAGGAAAATGAGGACATTGTAAGGAAATAGAAGGTTTTTCTACTAGAGGAATTGTAGGAGTTGATTTTATTTGATTGTCACCTAATTATGTAGGAACATATTCGTTAGGAGGATTTTTTTTTTTTTAATCAAAAGATGCCTCTTTTTCAAGAGCTTTATCCTCCTTATATTCTTGGATGGCAATTGGTGGGGATTTCTTTTGCAAGACTCTGCCAAATCTAAGTTGGACATCATTCAGACCTAGAGGAGATATCATACAAGCTTGAAACTTTTGACCCTCAACATTGTAGATGGGTTGTTGAGGAGTTTTATTATTCAGATTTTGGAGTGGTTGAACACGTAGTTGATTAGATTTTTGAAGAAATGGCAAGGGAAGTGGTTGACTTATGGCCATTTAAGGTTGGAATTGTGGTTGAGTGGGGTTTGAAGGTTGAGGAGGATAGTACTAATTTTGGTATTGAGGGTATGCCTATTGAAATTGGGAATACTAAGGATTCCTACCATAAGAAATTTTCTAACCCTATGACCAAGATAGATTTTGGGGTTGAGGTGGAAAAGTTTTCTAAGGCATGGGTGTGTTACAATTTCTTTGTGGTTGTGCATATGATTGATATCGTGCACTAGTATCTTGTTCCATGCCTATTTGTCGAGGCTGCTAAGGTCTTTTGGGGCAAACATAGCAAAGTGATTCAACTTTATGTGTTCCAACATCTTCTTGGAAAATAGACTTAAGTCAAAGTATTGAAGGACATTACCTTTTATCATGATTTTATACACATATAACACATATTTCAACAATATTAAGAGGAAATTATTGTAAAGCATGTTTTTTCCTACATATAGGACAAAAAATTAATAATGAAACATTCTTGTGTTTCTACTCGTTTTGTATCCTTAATGTATCTAGTTTTTTGCTAAGATTTCGAAGGATATTAATTTTAAAGTTATCAAGAAAATTTCCTGATTTTTCTCTACTGACTATTCCACATGTAGATTTTCTTACTTTTGACATGATTGGATCTCTTAGGTTCTTACCATATTTTTCCTTTCCTCTTGCAATATGTTTACACAACTCACATATTTATTTGAATGTCAACTAAGTGACAACCCATTAAATTGAGAATATCAATCCACTCATCCCTTATGGTTTTTAGCAAAATATTTTTTAATGTGTCTTCATCTAACTTATGCAATCTAGCCCTTTTGATATTGTAGGAAAATATTTTGACCAGGTTTTCAACTGTTTCATTCTCTTTTCTGAACCATATTAAAGAATTCATACTTAAGGTCACAGTGCACACAATAATCTTCATATTTTTCTAGGAATATTATTTTTGTATCATCCCATGTTATGATAGAATGGTTTCCTAGACCCATAAACCATTTAAGAGCTCCATATCCTGAAGTAGCTGAAAATAATTTCAAATTTTGAGTATCAAGTAGATAATCATATGATCTGCATAATAATTCAAACTCATCAATAAATGTTTATGGATCCTCAGTTCTTAACCCATGAAATTTAGGAAGGATGGATGGTGAGAAATGTTTCATGATAGCAGTGGTCTCTATATCTACGATGGCGAATCTAAAATGGTCTTATTTATTAAAATATATATCATCTCCACTTCCACCTCTACCACCTCGACCTCCTTTATTACCTGCTCTACCTCTTCGTCCACCAATCCATGGTCTTTCCTCTTCTTTGTGTACTTCGCCTTTTCCTTCTTCTATTATTATAGATTTTTTGGACCTAATATAAGGTTCAACAATATGGTTTTCTACTTCATCTTCCTTTAGTCACTACAAGTAAAATACCTTTTAGTGGAGGTTATAATGAAGGTTTTTAGTGTTATAAAATTGGAAAATTTTGTAAAAAAATACTCGACTACAACATATGTTTGTGGAAGTGCATGTTTTAGCTGAGATGATAACGAAGCATCATCATAACTAAAAAAATCAGGGCGGTCATAGGTTTTAGAGGATGTTTTCTTAGTGGTGCGCTTACTAGAAACATCACACATGTGCACAACTAATATAAAAGCATTGGTGTCATAAATTTAAATAAAAACACTGGTAATGGAAACAAATGTTTGTAGCATTGGTGCATTAAATTTATAAAATAATCGATGCTTTAATAATAAGAAAACATGGGCTCGTACAATGTATGATACCATGCACTTGAGAATTGAATGCAAACAACACTAGTTCCTGAAAAATATACTGCCCTAGTTCTTATATCTTCCAAAAACGCCTTGGGAAATACTTTTAAGGAAGTGGGTTGGGGAAAACAAAACATCTTGCAACAGTGGTGCTTTTATATTCTCAGACGCATCGGGTAGTTGTACATAACTATGCACAGGTGTTGATGAGTTTTATAAACAACATTGGTTCTTCAAAAGTATAACACTTGGTGCTTATGTGTTTGAAAAAGCCCCAATTTGTACTTTTCACAAAATGCACTAGGGCAGGAAAAAAAATCTTGTACTGTGAGTGCTTTTATGTAATCTAACAATGCACTGGTGTGTTAAGGGAGAATCACATCAGTGCATAAAATGTATATCTTCCTGGTGCATGTTTATTTTAGAAACACACTAGGATGCCATTTTTATTTATTGTAAATATTATTGTTGAAAAACTTGTATTTAGGGCAATGCACATTAATATACAATGTCCCAATACATATTTTCTCTTTTATAGAAACATTGACCTATGACAGTGTAATTATTGTGATTTTTCAAATTTGTTATTCATTAAAAAATCGATTTATAGCATATAACATTATTGATATAAATTAAATTTTGATTAGTGCATTTGTATATGATGATTGGATTAATTTGTTATATCATCATATTCACATCTCTTCATTATAATATTTAATCATCCATATATTTAATAAGTGGTGTAACATTTCCCAACGAAATTGGACAACATAATAGAATAAATTAAAATATATTTTATTATATATGAATAAGAGGCTCTTTGTCATACAAAATGGGATAGTTATTGGTAACCCCTTCTCTTTCAATTGGAGCACTATGTCCATTACATTAAACAAAAAATCATATTTTTGCCTACAATTATTTCAAAAAATACAACAAATTGCATCGATATCCGAATACATCATCATTCTTTGTTGGAACTGTTGTCAGTGCTCGAGCTACTTACATCACTTGGGTTATTGCGATGAATTTTTGTTGATTTCATCGTTTGTTTTTGTCTTTTTCATGTTCCATCTATAAAATAAAAATCAAGTGTAATGAGTGTGTTTACAGTGGTGAGGATAATAAAAATTGAAATAAATAATATGCATCAATGCAAATAAAAAAATAATGTACCATAGCAAGAAGTGATTCTTGAATTTTACACATTTCTTCAAAAACAAATATCATGCCTTGTTTCAACAACTCTTCTATTGACGTGGTTCCATACTTTGTTTGCTACATGCTTTATATCCCATAAAAAATCATAGATTTAATATAAAGGATTTTTTGTTCAATTAATTATAAACTCAAAGAAGTAAAACAACATACAGTCAGGCGGAAAGAGTCGATAGTGCGGACACAAATCAACCTCCCTAGGAGCCTAAGACTCTCTAGTGACAAACAAGACAAACAAGAGCAATCCTTCTCTAAACATGCATTTATTATATAAGAAATCAAGTGTTTAGATCCTACCTGTAGTCCAACGTTGTTGTAGTAGTCCAGCTCCGCGGATCCGAATGAGCTCCTCCTTCACTTTGAAACCTGCATCCACTAACAATCAAACGATTAAATAGAACTTGATAATCTCATAGAATAAAACATATTTAACACATAGACCAAGGAGTACATGAAACAACTCATAAATAACAAGTTATTGAGAAGAATGGACTCATTAGCATTAATAGGAAACAAAAGGAACAATTACAACCTGAGCCTTGGTGTTGTGCAAGTCCCTCCCAGGGTCCATCAAGAGTTCTCCTTTACTTTGACAAAGCTCACCCACTTCCAAATAGAACAAGTAAAGATGACAATCTCTCCTCACAAGCTTCTAAATGGGAGTCCTAATTTCTGCAGCATCTACCCTTAGAAATGTTTAGCTTTCAACCTCCCCTCCTTCTGGCCCAATGCCTGTATTTATAGTGCTCAAGAGGAAGTTAATCAGGTCCACCATCAATGGGATAATCCCCTTTTTGGATGGGATAGCTCCCTTATTGATGGGATAAGTTCCTCTTTGGTAAGGGTACATGAACCATCTGGAGGTGCTCAATACACGTCGAACAACCTTCTAGAATGCTCTAGAAATGACCACAAGTAACTTTTTAAAGATGAAAATTGCGCATTTTGACCTTTACAGGGGGACGCACCTGCCCCTTTACATACAGAGCGTACAAGGACGCAGCTTTTGTGAACATTGGGTGCGTACCCGCAGGTAAGGTTGAGAGAACCTGCGTACCCAGAGATAAATACATTTATAAAGACTTTCTCTCTTTTTGGAGTTTGACATGGAGAGCAGAGGCTTAAGACTTGCCCAAGAGGATAGCATGACTGTTGATAGAGCCATACTAACTGTACATAGCCATGGTGACATTTTTTAGTGTAACAGATTGCCCCCTAAAGTGCGAAGCCTATAGTAGATTAGGGTTTTGTAAATCTAGGAAGGGTGAAGCGCTTTATCATTTCAAGGATTATCTCGTGGAGAGCCTGGTTAGAACCTGCAATTTTCAACACAAAATACATGTATAAGATTATATCATCACTGAGGTAGGCATTCCCATACTCAGATCAAAACTTTAACTAACTGACTAACTACTCTGATACAAGAATGATCTTGTAGTACATCATAATTGTAGACTTTTGTAGACACAGTATGGGCGCAGCCATCTGTTTATGATTAGTCTACTTAGATAATGAATACAAAACTCCTCGCAGCCTGGATGGTGGAAACTAGATCGAGGGTCTTCATTTCCGCTTCCCGAATTGGTACGATTCTAGCCATGCGAATAAATGAGTTGATGTCGAACATAGTAGAAACCACTCGATTACCAGTCGATGATGTAAACTGTTAACAAGTGTGAGAGAGACCACCAGTAATGTCAATGGTTCTCAAAGTACCCAGTACAATCCATGAGATGTGAATGAATGAGTTGATGTCGAACATTTCACGGAATCCTTCGATCGAAAGTCGATGATGTAAACTGACGTCAAAGGCGAGAAACCTGCCATTGATGCATGCAGACTTCAAGGTACTGATGATTTCTAAGTCATCTCTCTAGATAATGTGCTGATGTCGATAGAAAGTGACCCGTTGCAGGCAAGCCCACAAAATGAAATCATTTGTTCAAGTTGAAGAAATGTTGCTGTAAGGACTGACTCAGGGATGGTCAAATGGATGACAAGTATTTTGCAGATGAAAGTTTTGCTTGCAGACCTCTTGAACACATAACGACACAACAGATGGCTTGGTGACGAATGACTCAAAGTTAATCCACAGAACCCGGCTGAAGACTTTCAATGTGGTTTGATCAACTATGAGGCAAAGGATTTCCCAACCCAGGTGAATGAAAAGCGTCGTGTCCAAGAGTGGTAATAAAGTTTCTTCTGAGACAAAGGATAACAAATAGGCTCATTCTTCTCTCTTTTCCCCCACCATTTCTGGCAAGTACCTCTTTATTTTTAACAAGCTTGAGGAGGATAACATATGCTTGATTATAAGCTCATCCTTCGGATGAGTCCAACCTAGTTTTGATTCGAACCCTAGGAAGGAGTGGTTCGTTCCTGTTTGTAATTGAACAGGTCCTTTACTGTGAAATGTTTAACGAGTCCAGTATAGGAGAAACTCGGCGTTTTTCAATTTTAGAGAGTCTGAAAAACTTAAGAAGACTCCAAGTTGAACTTTTTCGTAGATTTGTGTCCCTCAAGCCCGAAAAAGTATAAAATAATACCTGGGGGAACCGCTTGATCTTGCAACCAAGGAGTACTTTCATAATTAGTGCCACTGACCTGAAAAGTAAAAAGCGATCAAGGACACGTCGTTTTATTTCCACTATCGAGTTTGAAACGACAAAAACCCAGCAATCTTTTCCTGTTTTTACGGTCAGAAAAGGGCTATAAGGGGACCGTCTTTTAATTCCGTTTTAACGAGTGTAAAAGAAACGCTCGGCAATCTTTTCATATTTTTAGGAGTCAGAAAAGGGCTTAAAAGATGACTCTGTGAAAAATGACAATTTTCCCTCTAAATTCCTTTGTCCTGCACAAAAACGACACATTACTCATACCTGTTTAAGATAGGCAAAAATACATTGAAAAATATCCTTCCATGGTGAAAAATAAACAAACCTAGCATTCATTCATCCAAAAAACCTATAAAAAGACTTTTTACCATGTCATTTTTACCATTTTACTGTTGAGGTTGAAAAAAGGGGTTTTGGCAAGAAACTTCCCGTGGTCGCTGCGGAGAATCCGACCGTCAGAATCGAACGCCGTCTCTTCCAGGTATTTCACAACATCCTCCTCTTCAATTTCATCCGATTAAAAGTTTGTTTTAGGTTTTAGTTTTGATTTTTGGGGGGTTTTGGGTTTCAAAAATCGCTCTGCGGGGTACGCAGGTGCCCTAAGGGTGACCTGCGTCCCCCGACCTTTTCCTACACAGGAAAAAGGTCGGGGTACGCAGCTCACCTTCAGGCCAGCTGCGTCCCGACGCTCTGTGTCCTAAATGCGGGGTGCGTCCGCCGCGAAAGGCGGAATTTGAAACCCCAAACCCCAAAAATAACCATTTGAATTTTCCCAAATTAATTCTAATCTTTATTTCTTGGTGTGTAGGGTACTCACCATGTTGGATTGGAGAGAAAGCGAGCACGAGGACGTTGATTTAGCCGCAATAAATCATCAACCTTCCATTGATGCCCTAAAAGCATGCGGACTATATAAATACTGGGCCATACCTGGCATGAGGGCTCAGGTGAGATTCTTGGAGTGGCTGGTTGAGAGATGGAACATTCATGAGCAATGCTTTTACATCGGAGGGTACCAGCTTGAGATAGAGCCCTCTGACATATACTTTCTCACTGGCTTGCCAAATAGGGGCGAGCAACTCAATCTAGCCGGGACTAGGCCGGGTGGCCAATCCCTTGCTAGTCCCCGGGCAGATTGGTGCATACCCAATGCACACCATGCGAAAGGCGTAGAAATCAAACACATCTCTCTGCGTGAACTCAAGGTGATAGCTTTCACGGTTACCAGAATTTGCGGTGCAGCCGCTTTACATATTGCCACCGGGTCCCAAATGCGGATGGCGATTGACTGTTTCCGAGGCACCATCTTCAACTGGTGCGATGCTGTGTCGGCCAATATGAAGGCCCAACTGACTAGGGCAAAGAATGGACAACTGAAGACCTTTGGATATGGGCCTCTAGTTGTGAGCTTTGCCTTAGAGAGAGTTCCGATGCTGATCCCTCAGCATCTCACTATTGATATCTTGGGTCCTCGGGAGCCAAAGCTGATACGATGGGTTACGGTGATGGCCCGGCATCCTGACGAGGGCGCGGCAGTTGTTCGATTCCCTGCTGGTTATTTTCACTGGTTAGAGGACCAGGTTTTTGCGATCTAGGACTTTCCGTATGCCGGAGTAGATTTTCGAGGTGATCCGGACATGGTTCTTCCACTGGGAGAACAATGGGATGACAGAGGTACTTTATTTTTCACAAGTTTTCAAATTATATATTTTTTTGTTTTTTATATATATCGTCTCAAAACTGACAGTAAAAATTTTCAAAATGCAGATGTTGGTCCACAGCGCCCAGCCAACCTCCGGCCTTTTGAGAGGAGACATCCAGTTGCACCGATACCGGCCCCACAAGACGCGGCTGCAGAGTCGCTAGCTGAGTTGGAGCAGGATCTAGAGCGTCTGACGGTGGATATACCTGAGACTACCATAGATGATATTCCTATCAGACTTCAGCGCTATGTAGTCGCAGTCCCTGGACCGTTTATGAGGTTTTTGTGTAAGGTAGCCCGTGCAGTGGTGTCGTATAGAGAGCACCACCAGTGATTGGCTAGTCACTTTTGTAGACACATATGACATTTTTGGCTTTTTGTACTTATCATTTTTGCCGATCATAAGGTGTTTTTCAACCTATGATCGAAGACGATGTATATTTTTGACACACTCCTATCTATATATATATATCATTATTACCGGCTTATCTTGTTTAACATATGTGATGAAATGTTTTTAAATTTACTTGCATGATTATCGTAAATGTCTGTCCAACATTCGAGAAGCAATTGCATCTGCTAATGTATTTAAAGACCTTGGAATATGCTGATATTCAATGTAATCAAATTCACGTTCCAAGAGACGCACTCTAAAAAACAACCTTAATAACACAGGATTTCTAATGGCATATACTCTATTAAGCTGTAATACAACAAGTTCAGAATCTAACCTCACTATCAAACGTCGAATTCCAAATGAAATAGATTCGGATAATAATTCAACCACTGCACTGTATTCTGCAATGTTGTTCGTTGTTTGACCGAGGCTTACCCCATGCATAGAAACTAACTCGTCAGAGGGCGAATAGATAACCCAAGCTGCGGAAGAGATATTCCGTGTACTACGACAAGCACCATCAGCAAATCCAATGTATGTTTGGAGAGGCGTCGACATCTGCAATATCAAGAGTAAAACCAAAATAAGCCAGAATAACGACGAAAAACACACTCTCTAAGCTAAGCACACTAACCAAACTAACAAACACACTAGCTAGAAAGAAAACCTAACCTAACTAAAAATTCTCCATACCCACCATTTAAGCATAATACCTCTTTAGGTAAAGTCCATTTCTGGGTTTACCCAAAGAGTCCCCATCAAAATCTACCAGCTCATAAGCCCCTTTTGCTAGCTTTCGCTTTACAATGTAGGGTCCATGCCACATAGGAACGAATTTTCCAGCACCTAGCTTATCGTTAGCTTGATCATATAATAGCACTAGGTCTCCCTCTGAAAAACTTCGAGGGGTCACATTTCTATCATACTGAGCTTTCATTCGCTTCGCGTGAGTCTCGATTGCCAATGCAGCGTCACGTCGAGTCTCATCTAACTGAGCTAAGTATAATAAACGTTTCTCCTCTTCGGAAGTAGCTGGGAGTAATTCGACAGCCATTTGAAGTGATGGGATTTCGCATTCAATGGGTAACACAGCTTCCAAGCCATAAACTAGCTGGAAAGGAGTGAACCCTGTTGAAGTTTTCACTGAGGTTCGGTATGCCCATAGCGCTGAAAATAACATGTTGTGCCAATTTGACCGATGAATACCAATGGTTCGTCGGATCATGATAACCAGAACTTTGTTGATAGACTCAACCAAACCGTTGGCTTGCGGATAATAAGGAGTAGAGCTATCGTGGCGCAAACCAAGCTGGCTTGTAAGCTCAGTCATCATGATGTTTCGAAAATGGCTCCCATGGTCAGTGATAATTGCTTGTGGGACACCAAACCTAGTTATAATATGATTGAATACGAAAACTGCAGCTGTTTTGCCGCTTGCGTCGAATGTAGGCATCGCCTCGGCCCATTTAGTAAAATAATCAACCGCGAGGATGATATACGCATGCCCCCCGGCCGAGTGAGGGTTACAAGTAATAAAATCGATACCCCATTTGGCGAAAGGACCAACGGCAATTATAGGGTGGAGAGGAGCAGGTGGTGCGCGCATCTTGCGATCAAACACTTGACAGTTGTGGCACTTCCGGACCGCAATGATACAATCTTTAAACATGGACGGCCAGAAATAGCCAGCGCGCAACACCTTCTGAGCTGTGGCATACCCAGACATATGACCGCCACATGCTCCAGAGTGACAATCATTCAAAACCCTCTCAGCCTCTTCGTGAGTTAAACAACGTCGAAAAACTAAGTCTGCCCCCCGGCGATAAAGTGTATCTCCAATAATCTTGTATTGCTGGGATTGAAACCGAATTTTTCGACGTTCTGACTTTGAAGCTTCAGGCCGAAAAGTTTGGGTTTGGAGATAGATGATTATATCCCCGTACCACGGATCTAAAGTACTGATAAGAAACAAAGATTCGTCCACAATGGACTCCTCTGCCACAGTTTCTGTGTCAGTACGCGGGAAATCACACATCAATTCCGCAAAAACTAAGGATTTCTTAGACTTGGACTTCTCAAACTCCAAGTCGAACTCTTGCAGGATAACGATCCATTTAGAGTACTTGCCCCCTAGCAGTTTTTTTGTCAAAATATAAATCATAGGGTTGCAATCCGAAATAACTGTAGTTTTACGAAGAAGAATGTAGTGACGAAAACGCTGGACAGCTTGAACGGCTGCCAGGGCCAATTTCTCCACATGCGAATATTTTAGCTCAGTGGGGTTTAACGTCCTACTAAGATAATATATCACATGTTCCATTCCGAATTCATCTTCTTGAACTAACACCATTCCAATAGTGGAATGCGAAGCTGCGAGGTATAAGAAGTAGTCCTGGTTGTAGTTGGGAGGATGCAACAACGGTGCATGGGTCAACGCGTGTTTAAGTGCATCAAAAGATTGTTGGGCAATCTCGTCCCAAAAGAATTGAGCGTTCTGTTTCAACAACCGTGTAAAACCCTTAGTGACCTCGGCGTAGTTTGGGATGAATCGGCGTAAAAAGTTTGCTTTCCCTTGCAAACTTTGGAGTTGGCGCAAACTCGAAGGAGGAGGCAATTTGATGATAGCTTCGACCTTCGAGGGATCGACGCGAATGCCGGCTTTTGAAACAACAAATCCCAGCAATCGACCCGCTTCTATACAGAAAACACACTTGTGTGGATTCAACCGAATACGATAATGCCTACACCTCATAAAGATTGCTCGTAAGTGGACAAGGTGATCAGCTCGATGTAAAGAATGAGCAGGCAAATCATCGAGGTACGGTTGCACAATGTGCTTGATGTCATGAAATGCGTAAGACATCGCCCGTTAAAAGTGGCTCCGGCATTCTTAAGCCCAAAAGGTAATTTGCAGTAAGCAAATGTCCCCCATGGACAAATGAATGCCGTTTTTGGTTGATCGGCAGGTAGAATATTGATTTGATTATAGCCCGAAAAACCATCCATAAAGGAAAACATTTCACTTCCGGCACAATCATCAATTATTTGATCGATATAAGGCGTTGGATAGTTGTCTTTTGGACAAGCTCGATTTATATCCCTATAATCGATACAGATTCTTATTGTTCCTTGTTTCTTGTTAACTGGAACAATATTCGATACCCAATCCGTTAACGGGATCGGATAAATGAAACCTGCTTTCAACAGCTTCTCGACTTCTGCTTTAATCGCAGCCGCTTTCCGAGGGTGAATCTGACGCAACCGTTTCCGGACGGGTTTAGCGTCCGGGTAGGTCTTTATTTCATGAACAACAATGGCAGGGTCGATTCCTGGCATTTCCTCGTAAGACCAGGCAAACACATCGCGGAATTCTTGGAATAGGGCCTTGTAAGTTTGAATTTCATCTTCTGTACATGAGGCACCTATATGAATGTTTTCCTCAATTCCGGCCTTCACTGAAATGTCAATGGGAATAGTGCGAGAAATATTCCCTAAATTCAACTCTGAATCAGGATGTTTCGTTGGATTCTGAGCGTCTTTGACATATTCAGCGGTAAAGATAGATGAAAAATCATTTTCAAGAGCATCATCCTCAGGTAAAAACGAAGATCTATGATGAAGATCTTCCCATGGTAGATCGTCTACACTTAGGATTTCGCGAAGTTGCTCGTCAGATGACACGACTTCGGGAAACGCTATCCGTTCTAAGGTTGATGTGAAAAGTGACTCTTCACTGACCACATTCATTTGGTCGATTTGGATTGAACGCGAGTCGGTAAAAGACATGACGGCTTCATAAGCAATTTCATATGGACTCAAAGGCATAGCATCACCGAATGAGTCTATCTCAGATTCAGATGGGACAATCCAAGGATCATCGTAAATAATGGTGTCTGATGTAATCATATGAATTGATGCAAATGAAGGGTCTGCGTTGATTGGAGGGAAAGGAAAAGTTCCCAGTAAACCGGAATCTTTAACTAAACCTACGCCAACGTCCCTATAAGGGATTGTCGTCTTACCGACATGCTGGATACTCTCTGAAGAGGCTGGGTCGGATGAAAAGTATGTCAGCTGATCAATTGTCACGATCTTACCGTTATGTGGAAACTTTATTACTCTGAAGACCGATGAAACGACCGCTGTCATAGCATATGACCAACTTCGACCCAAAAGAAGGTTGTAGTCTAGAGGGGCATCAACCACTTCCACATCCAGACTAACGGTTTTACCTTCTACCCCTATAGGCAATTCCTGTAGAATACCAAACGGACGGAACCCACGGCCATCAAAGGCCTTAAGGATGGTCGGGGATTGGTTCAACGAAGGAGAACCAAGCGATCTCCAACACTGAATCGACATAATACACGTAGAAGCTCCCTCATCAATCACAGTCCGATGAATAGGCCTGTTTTTGACTATCACTGGAATTTGGAAAGCCATTTGATGGGGTAGACGCGGTGTACTATTTTCTAGATCGAAGATTATCAGATTCGGGTCCTGAACATCAACAGCTCCGATAGCCGACAAAAGTAATTTCCGTTGTGCTGGGCATGATTGCAGCACTTCTAAAGCCGACATTGCTGAGGGTGAAACAGCTAAGTCCTCAACAATGTTGTAATTCTGGGCCACTCTCGCATGTGGATTGAAAGCAGACCTTCGAAGTACACCCTTGGCGGGCGGTTTGATTACTAAGTCCGGGTTAGGTTTTTCGATCTGTAGTGGATCGGAACCAGGAGCTGAGGTTGATGGATTAGAATGAGAAGATTCTGCTTCCTTACCATCAACAGGATTCTTACTACCATAATCTTGCGACCGAGTCGCAATCCTCACATGAGACATCATCAAAATGGGTTCTTCACTGGCAGTCGAGGAAGAACCTATCATCTTACTCTCCTGCTTTGGAAATGGATCTTTCAACACAGCAGGAGTGGGAGAACCTTTGACTATTTTCACAACCTCGGCCCGATGAGGGCAATCTCTTGTAAAATGATCCTCTTCACAAATAAGACAAGGATATCGAGGTTTGCGCTTTTCGTCATTGGTTTCCGACTTTTCTGTTTTCTCCTTCGGAGCCTTGTCTGCTTTAGCCTTCTTCTTCCCTTTCTTCTTTCCACCGTTTTTTGATTTGGCCGTAGATGACTCTACAGCGTGAATATCGGTGGAAAGTTCAGGAGAAGACTCTCCTGTCGGGGAATCAGGCAAGGTGATTATAGGAGTAGTAGAACTCTTGGAAGACTTCTTCTTGCTCTTTGTGTTCACCGTACCAATCATACCATCAGCGGCATGAGATCCCAAAGGAGCAGCAGCGATTTGATTCGATTTTGGAAGATCTGGAATCTTCTCGTGTAACGTACCTGACTGAGTATAAACTAAGTCAAGGTACTGCGCCTGAGCAATGACTTGCTCCTCAGTAACTACTCCGGCCTTAGCTACATCTTCAGTAATCTTCGGTAATAATGATTTAACAAACCATTCAGCTAAGATTTGGTCCGGAATAAAAACTTTCACTAACCTTCTTCGACGTCTCCACTCATGAATGTGATCAGAAATATACGTGGACGTCGATTGTTTTAGTGAAGTTAATAACTCCGTGCCATTATCGTATCTGACCGGCAACTGAAAGTGAGTTAAGAACGAGGTAGCTAACTGGCTAAAATTGTAAAAAGAGGCCCGTGGCAACTCAATGTACCACTTGGCCGCGAGACCAATGAGTGTACGCTGAAAAAGACGTAAGCGGATCGAATCATCCGAGATAGAATTTGAAGCACACCAGAGGTGGTAAGTCATCACATGATTGGACGGATCCTCTCCAGGCTTACCTTCGAACTTGGGTATATCACTGGGCAACTTATTTGGCATTGGCGGCCAGAACTGAAGATATTGAATTGGATCATTCGTTAGGCGCGTCAAATCTGGTAAATCCAAAGTTGCGATAAACGGTAATTGCCGGTTAGGATCTCTAAAACTCTGAGTCATAAGACCAGTCCCAGGAGGAGGATATCCAGGATAACTAGGAACAGGAATCGCATTAGGGATATTATATCCTCCTGGAAAACCAGGATTAACCGGACCGTACTGGGGTTGTTGAGGTTGTTGATAAGTGTACCCAGGATACGGTTGATACTGGTAAACTGGCTGTTGGACAGCTTGCCCTTGTTGGTACTGTCCCTGGTACAGTTGTTGAACAAATTGAGGTTGAGTAGTGACAACCGTACTTATACCAGGCTGACCTATAGGCATCTGGACCGTGGTTTGAATCGTAGATCCAGACAACGGTAAAGATGCCTGAGGAGTGGTTGCAGAGACAGTAGAAACCGGAGCTGTCGATACTCCAGAAGTAAGTGCGGTAGATGTAGCGGTAGTTGCAGCAGCCGTTTGAGATGGAGTACTAGGTGCAATTGGCGGCTGAGTAACTACCGAAGTTACAGAAGTTTGAACATTTGACTGGACAGGTTGCGGTTGCTGGGGTGAACCAGAAACTACGGGTTGTCCAGCTTGAGGTAACAACTGTATACTTGGCTGCAACACTTGTTGACCTTGTGATGGATCCCACACTATCATTCCGGGGTATTGACCCGTAACAGGTTGAGGATACTGAGATCCGTAACCAGGTTGAGGGTAGGGTTGATAATTGAAAGGTACATTTCCCTAACCTTGAACATAAGGCTGACCCTGAGGTGGTTGATAACCTTGACTCGAGTATTGACCTTGAGGTTGATAACCTTGGGGTAAATACTGATACTGGGGTTGACCTTGACCTTGGGGTTGATACCCTTGAGGTTGATACCCTTGAGGTTGATATTGATACTGAGGTTGACCCTGGGGTACATATTGAGGCTGGGGTTGACCTTGAGGCATGTATTGTACCATAGGTACATACTGGCCTTGAGGTTGCCCCCCAGACACAATTTGTGTACCTTGAGGTTGCCCCCCAGGCATTAATTGAGGCTGCCCCCCAGGCGGTAATTGGCCACCTTGAGGTTGAGAAACGGGAACTGAACCTGACATCATGTAAATGTCCCCTACACCCAACGGTCTATTACCATTGTTTCCAGCTAATAACCCATGATCGACGGGTTGAGGAGATGCCCCCACAAAGGTACCAGAAAGCGACTGATACCCAGTGGGAACAGAAGGACCGCCGTGTAAGAAAGATTCAGGAGTTTGAGTAAACACGGACGACTGACCAGACATATTTACAGGAGTATAAATACCTCCAGGTGGAAAAGGAGTGCGAGGTGGAGAAAAGCTTAACCCTGAGTTGTCTAAATAATTAGTTAACGAAAGGTACCAAGTAGTACTTCTAAGAGGATTGTAAAAGATAGATTCACGCTCCCTGAGCTCAATAGTAAGTTGATCTTCAAGGTTAGAGACGCCTATTTCTTCCTCTGGAGCAAGTTCTTCAATAGCAATCAAACCAGTAGGAAGATTTTTGGTGATAACTCGTTCTATCCTTGGTGAATCTGGAACACTAGAAGTCGGAGTAACAGGTTCGGATATTTCAGGTTCTTCGCCTATATCACTAGTAGACGAAAAACTACCAGCAAGCTCAGAAACTGTAACAGCTTCGGAATTATAACCTGTCTCTAGACTTTGGTAATCTAGATGGACTACCAAGGAAGATTCTCCTTCTTCAGGTGAACCTACTTTACTGCCACTAGGAGGAGTTACAAGGACCTTCAATCCTTCGTACTGATCCGGGACGTCTTCAGGAGATCCACCCCGTGATCTACGGAGTTTCCTCAACAAATCAGTTCCGGTAACAATCTCAGGTGACTTGCCCCGAAGTCTACGGGACTGTCTCAGTAATTCCGCCACAGCTAAAAACTTTTAACTACTACACACGAAAACAAAGTAAAATCTCAAATCAAACCACCTAAAGTCGCTAAAGAACCAAACAAATTTGAATCACATGCCTAAAGAATCTAGGGTGTCAAACCAAGCACAAACAGTAGCCTTCCAGACCGAAAACGCTAGTTGGAGATGAAACCCAACATCGCCGGATTCAGTACAGAAGTGGCGGGTGGAACAGTTACCCCGGCAACCTTCTTAATGAATAGACCGGCACAAGTTCCTCCACTTTAACCGTCTCGAGTGAAGTGAACCCCCCGGAAAATCCAAGTGAGTCTAGCCGACGTCTGCTCCAGGTATGGTGGGATCTTCCCTCCACCGTCACCTCGGTAGAATCCTAAAGATAATGGTCACTAAGGTTACCAATCGCAACAAATGCACCTGGGGGAACAGTCTACACTCCGACAGCACGCAAGGGCAGAGTATCAAGCTCAATCCCCTTGCCGGTTCCTTGACAATAATCCAAGGTTTACCGACAAGTGACCCCTGGCTCCTCGACAATGGTTAATCCGAGGTTTACCGTTTGTAATACGTGCGTGTCTGGCGTCGTTCCCAACGAGGGAGGATTGATCCCCTCACTGGTTCGGACACAAGCTCGTGCTTCTCCTTTAAGTGGAGCTTTCCCAGAGTACAAATGAGACAATTGGATTTATTCTATCACAAGATAAGCTACTTGTTTGGTTTTGTTGTCTTGGAGAGTTAATTACTCTCCTACTCCAAGACACTAGCCTGATCTAAATTGGTGTTTCAGAGCCCTAGTAAATAAAAGTTACTACGTTGATTTTACTTTAAGCGTTAATTTTATGGTTTTTCTTAAAGACAAAAGGTAGCGGAAGTGAAACCAATGGTGTGTAGACTCGATTCAAACCACTACAAAAATGCACCTAGGATGATTTACGCTATTTTCCTTTTTCAATGAAATTCCTAACTAAGAGAGTTGAGAAATGCAAATTTTATAGAAAACAACTTTCTTAGTAAAGACAATCAAAGAAACAATTCTCTTTATCTTTCCAAGCATACAAACATGACCACTCCTTACGTGCACGAAAAAAAAAATTCTTTTTCTCTCAAAATGACTCAAAGCTACTTGAAACAAAACTTTTCAAAGGAGATATTTTTGTATTTTCTCTTATTTAATAAAGCATATAAATCTATTTTAACAAAAATCAATCTCAAAAGCTATAAAATCTATGAAAACTTGACTCACAAGCAAATCAAAAAGAAATTTACTCTAAGCAAACCTAACGAGGCAAAAGCCTACAAAGATGATTCTAGGTTGTTTTACTTGACCACAATCAAGTCAAGGACCAGCTAATGCAGAATCAAAAGACCAGTCAAAACAAAACTCAAATCTTTTTGTTCTTTTTGTAAAATGGAATTCAATACTCAATCAACAAGCACTTCGAAATTTGCCAAAGAGACCACTCAAAAGTAAGCTGCTCTCATAGGTAGACTTTATGACAGGTCCGACTTCTAAGAAAGGCTGACAAAAACAGAGAGATCTAAGGCTTGACAACTTCTACCGCCAAAGTCACTACAAGACCTACTCAAAAATCAAACCCTAGGACTTAAACTTCTATGAAATCCACTAAAACACTCAATGCTATCGAAACAAGTTCAGGTGAAGATCTTTGACAAGAGACTAATGGATCTGGGCAGTAAAAACTAATAAAAAGCAAAATCTAAGAGAAAAAATGCAAAAAAATGGAAATTTCTTAATTTTTAGCAGGGGACGCAGGCAACCGGTTAAGCCAGGTGCGGGCCCGCTTTGTGCACACAGCAACAGTGCGTATAAGTACGCGCTGTGCAATACCCAGAGGGTGTGTCCTACTGAAAAAACCAAGAAAAACCAAAATGAATCTAACCCTAAGCTAACCCACCCAAACACAAAGTCACAGAGCCAAAAACCAGAAAATAAATGACTTTTCTCAGATCAAAGTTGCATACAAAGGAAAAGACTTTCACATCAATGGATTCCCCAGTGGAGTCGCCATTTTGTCAGGCGGAAAGAGTCGATAGTGCGGACACAAATCAACCTCCCTAGGAGCCTAAGACTCTCTAGTGACAAACAAGACAAACAAGAGCAATCCTTCTCTAAACATGCATTTATTATATAAGAAATCAAGTGTTTAGATCCTACCTGTAGTCCAACGCTGTTGTAGTAGTCCAGCTCCGCGGATCCGGATGAGCTCCTCCTGCACTTTGAAACCTGCATCCACTAACAATCAAATGATTAAATAGCACTTGATAATCTCATAGAATAAAACATATTTAACACATAGACCAAGGAGTACATGAAACAACTCATAAATAACAAGTTATTGAGAAGAATGGACTCATTTGCATTAATAGGAAACAAAAGGAACAATTACAACCTGAGCCTTGGTGTTGTGCAAGTCCCTCCCAGGGTCCATCAAGAGTTCTCCTTTACTTCGACAAAGCTCACCCACTTCCGAATAGAACAAGTAAAGATGACAATCTCTCCTCACAAGCTTCTAAATGGGAGTCCTAATTCTTGCAGCATCTACCCTTAGAAATGTTTAGCTTTCAACCTCCCCTCCTTCTGGCCCAATGCCTGTATTTATAGTGCTCAAGAGAAAGTTAATCAGGTCCACCATCAATGGGATAATCCCCTTTTTGGATGGGATAGCTCCCTTATTGATGGGATAAGTTCCTCTTTGGTAGGGGTACATGAACCATCTAGAGGCGCTCAATACACGTCGAACAACCTTCTAGAATGCTCTAGAAATGACCACAAGTAACTTTTTAAAGATGAAACTTGCGCATTTTGACCTTTACAGGGGGACGCACCTGCCCCTTTACATACAGAGCGTACAAGGACGTAGCTTTTGTGAACATTGGGTGCGTACCCACAGGTAAGGTTGAGAGAACCTGCGTACCCAGAGATAAATACATTTATAAAGACTTTCTCTCTTTTTGGAGTTTGACATGGAGAGCAGAGGCTTAAGACTTGCCCAGGAGGATAGCATGACTATTGATAGAGCCATACTAACTGTACATAGCCATGGTGACATTTTTTAGTGTAACACATACATACTTACAAATTCTACAATTAATTTTTAATAGGTCAACATATACTCACATTTTATATTTAACACAATGTTAATGAGTTCTTCTGATGGCTCTTATTTCTATGTTAGCACCTATTTGAATACATTCAAGGATGATTGTTGTAAAAAAAACTTAAAATATACAAAAATGAAACCTTAAGTTGTTATAAGGAAATATTAGCAATTACTGACAAACTTTAATATCAACTTGTTACTTCCTTGTTGTCATGTTTTATGTGTTGAATGATTTCCAATTTTGTTTTCTTTTATGCAAGAAAATACTTGAAAATTAATATTAAATCCTAAATTTTTTTTGTTTATATGAACCTAATAAAAAATCAATGATTACATACATTTGAAGCACATTGTTGTTGAGATGGCTCCTCCTATGATGCAATTATGTCCATTTCTTTCACCATATCCTTTTACACTTTTTTGGACATTCCTACTAGCATTTTCATATATCAGTTTTTCAGTCCTTTCATATTTTCATAATCTTCCTGAAAATGTATTAAACATTTTTTATATTGATATATGAAAAGTAAATATAACAAAATTGATATTAGTAAATGAATGCTTTATAGTAATATATACATATAATTATAGAAAAGAATTTTAATTAGGAGTATTACTTTCTTAATGATTCTTTTTCATCATTGTATCTTTTTTCTATTGCAAGTCTCACATGTCTCCTTGACCATTGCTTTGGAAATGCCTCCTGTAGTTTAAATATAACATCGTTCTTTGAATAATTGGATTGATTTATATATTGTAAGTGGAAAGTCGATCCCTCATAATTTCTCTCCACTATATCCCTCATAGTTTTGTAAAATTCCCCCATTTTGATTAACCTTTAGTACCACCCTAGATGAGCTAAGGACCAATTCATTTCCATTTACATGTTCTATACTTTTTATTATCTTAGAATGACCTTCTTTTCCTTTGTTGTTGGTCCCTATAGAACATTAAATATATGTGAATTAATATATTGTATGAAACATGTTATCTAATGTTCTTAAGTATATTATTAATGAAAAATAAAAATAAAAAAATCATATTGAATAGTATTTTTTTTATTCAGTGGAATCATTCTCCTGCAATTTTCTCTTGGGATTTTACACTATTCTACACTTCGATCAAAAATAATCTTATCAAGCTTCCTCATTTTGTGGCTCTGCATGACACACACTAACCAATACATATTAGTTAAAGTTACATATATTTCAGACATATTGCTTTTGCAAGGAATTTACAAAGAAGTTGCCATTTTTTCTTTTTCGGATGTGCTATCATTGTGTCGATCGATATTTTTGTTACTTGACAACGTCTTAGATATTGTTTTATCAGTATACAACTTGTACCATTCAATATAGAAGCCATTAAATATATTTTATAAATAAATCATTTAATTCTTAGCCAAAAAGAGGTATGGTAACCGATGTGGTTATGTGCATAAACAAACTAAGGTGTTTAATTGTTGAGCACCCACAATAAAAACTAATTTCTTTTTAATTTTCAAATTATGATATTGTGAGATGTAATGATAAAAGAACTGTCATCACTATAAAAATGAAAATGTAACAAGTTAAACACAATATTTCTGGACATAATAGTTCTATTTGGCAGAGGTGCATTGGTGCATTATATTACATAGGGCGCAATGATAAAAAAAAGTTGCTTTTTAAGAAAAATGGATTTGGCCAAGAGGGTTTGGATCTAATTCAATAATTGGTTCCCCTACTTTACTTGTCAAATGCATTATATATCGTAACACAAACCCGTTAATAATGAAGTGGTAGAGGGAGTTAAAGCTAAGGTGAAATCTCACAGTCTCATAGGCAAGAAGAAGCAAGGGTTTAAGATTGAATATTAATTTTTTCTGAATTTTAATTAAATTTAAATAGAAAAAAATATTGTAAATTTTTTAATTAGTATAATCAATAGTAAAAAATTTACTATGCAGTTTTTTTATTTTTTTCTGAATTTTAATTAAATATAACAGAAATTGTAAAAAATATTATAAGTAAAATCAATAGTAAAATGTAAAATTTTTACTATGTAGGGTTGTGAATGAATCACCATACCTTTCAAATCCTGATATTTTAAATAGTTCTTCTATTCCAAAGTATTATGTTGCTCTATAGTGCTCCCAACATGTCTCTCTTGCAAATCTCTCCCTTGAGAATTTGGGCAAAATAATGAAATAGTGAATAGCTTCTTACTATTTATAAGACTTTATTACATTAGATTTCAAAAAATAAATTACCACTAATTTTTCAATTTGAAAAAAATAAAATCACACATTTTTTTTTAGTTTTTTGGAACATTAGTGTGTCTCATAGTAAAAAACACTAGTGTGTTTAACAATAACACACATCAATTAAGATAATGTATCGATGTGATAAAAAAAATTAATGCACTAATATGATATAATTCCTTTCTTATTTTCTAAATCTAAGAAACTGATGCAGTTATTATTTTTATGCATCAATGTGGTTATTATTTAAATGCATCGGTGTCATTAGTTTTACAAGACCACTGATATGATTTAAAAGTTATCTGAATTTTTATTTTCACATAAAATGGGATATTTATCTCATATTAGCCTTTAGGATGAGTCCACATGAGTTACAATATTTCATAGTATACATATTCTACTTAAAGTCGCCTTATTCTTGAAAAATGGTTTGAAAGCTATATTGAAATTCAAATTGTGCTTATATGGTTCTCGAAATTAATTTTAGGTGGGTACACAAAAATTTATTGTTGATTTTGCTCAAATTTAGGGAGAAAATCTCATAATATGAAATGGAAAATTCTTCAAATTCTATCTTATTCCATATTGCTCAAAGTCCCTCAAAAAGTTCTCCCTTTCCATCTCTAGTAAGTTCATATTTTATTTATATTTCTATTATCTAATTGAATTATTTTTTTATCCATGAAAATTTGAATAACAATGTATCCAAGTTTGCAGGATCCTGATTCATAATCGAGTTTCGATGCAGAAAATATTCGAGTTCAGAAACGTTAGAATCTGTTATCAAGAGCAGCATACCTCAAGCAGTTGGAAGATGAAAATGGACAATCGCTTTACCCCTAACAATTGTAACATGCCATCTTCCAGCCACAATCCCGGGTCAATGATGGTAATAATTGTTTGGTATAATGAAAGTTTAATACACCAATTTCATTTTTCTTACTAATATCAATGATTTACTAATGTTCAATTTTTTTTGAAATTATGATTTTATTGATGATGGGTGACCCACCTACCATCTTCCAGTGCACCCCACTATAATGTTAAATTGAGAGAAGGCTACATTAAGAGCACAACTCAAAGAGGAATGATACCATGAATGGTTGAATTAGCCACATATTCAATTCTCACTATGTCCAAATTCACCAATTAGGAATGGTTACAACAATAGTAGTTCTGAATCACAATTTGGCAATGAAGGCAATCAAATAAAGGTTGGCATGGACGATTAATTATGGGATATGACTACCATGGAGACAATGTTATTATATGCATTTCAAAATTATTTGATAGGGGATTATGCTCATATCACTAATACCTTTTTTGAAAGCCTAAAATCTTCCTCCACCACTCCTCTCTTTGGACCTAGTAGCAAGTCAAAGTCTGCCCAATAGGGGACAATTTTGTTACTATACAACTTAAAATAATTTTTTGGCATGTTGAATGCATGTTTCTTGTTAATATTCAGGTAATTGACCACGATCAAGTCCTTCATATTTTGAGAAATATTTTCACACAATCAACATTAAAAATGGTCAATTTTATGAACGTTACATATTGAAATTTACATTTATATTTCCCACAGATTGTAGGTTATCCAAAGATAAGGTTCTTCTAACTGATAATTTCTTATCTGGTAGCTACGAAGAGGTAAAGAATTTGTTGAAAATGTTCGGTGTTGAGTACATATCATATCATGCATGTCTGAATTATTGTATTCTACATAGAGGAGAATATGCAGACAAAGTGATATGTTTGAATTGTGGGCATGACATGGACCATAAATAAAAAAAGGGGTAAATAGAATGGTCCTCCTCATAATAAATTGAGGCACATGCCTATAATCCCAAGAATTCAAAGGCTCTTTTGTTGCAAAAAATTATCTATGTTATAGGGATGGCATGCCTCAAACCTAAGTGTGTCGGGAGTTATGTGAATCCCTACATATGAAGTATGAATTCTACGACTCAGCATAGCCATTGATATTGTTAACCCATATTCCCTCCAAAACACCAACTATTTTATTTGGCATGTAGTATTCATTAATAAAAACAGCCACCCATGGTTTTCCGTGAATAATGAATAGCTTATGTTGGCTCTCATAGTCTCTAGTACAATGGAAGACAAGAATATGGATGTACACATACAACGATTGGTAAATTAATTGAAAGAATTATGGGAAAGGATAAATGTATAAGATGTATCAAGATGCAATGCAATAGAGAATATTTTTGCATTGTATGGCATATGTGCTTACACCACACATGATTATCTAGTCTTAGGAGTTTTCTCTGGTACATTACATGTTTATTGATTTGTTTATATACATAACAATATTGTTTCCAATATTAATTTAATTTGCTATAATTGTTCTGATCCTCATTAACACTAGCGTTCCTCATATACATTAATTTTGCAAGTATTTTAACAAAATGGTATAATGGATGTAAATGTTGTGGACCTTCTTTGAAGGCTAGGTGGTCCAACAACCTATGAATGAAAGTATATGACTACTCTAGGATATTCCTCCTAGTAGAACATCATTATAGAAGAGAAACATTTGTCTCTAATGTTAGGTTAGAGAGAACCCAAAGGCTTTCAATAATGACACCATCTGAATCACTTAGAGCATATGAGAGAGACAAGGAGACCAAGATTACATAAATCTTCGATTCAAATGGGAAGCCTATGTTCGATGATCTAGAATTCTTTGACACCTATGTTGAGAAATTTTCCATTGGGATGAAAAATAAATATGTCTTTTATGAGCTCCCATTTTGGGAGAATCTTAATATTGCCCACTTACTACATGCATATATTTAAAAATGTTTCATCTTCTTTATGGATGCACATATCATCGGATGAAAATGACACATTGGCTATTAGGAGAGATATTATTTCTTAATAAATTAAAAAGAAACATTGACCAAGACAAGAAATTAGAAGAGAGGTTGGTCCCTTTTTGTCTTTAAATGAAGGTGATGTGCCATGGGTTTTAAAGAAATATGATCATCATTTGGAAAAGGAAGTTATAATGCATGTATGGGTTCCTTTTTTATATAGGTCTTCACTATGACATTGCTTAATTGTGGAAGACAATTTGTCGGGGTTGAAATTTCATGACAATTTGAACCTTCTAAGAGAATCTGTGTCCAAAACATGACTTTATTATTTGTTATTATTTTTATTCCATGAGACAAAATATAATTAATTTTTGTATGTGTTTGCCTTGCAATGTCATTATCCTTTGCTCGTGTGTGGATGTGTTAATTATGATTTCCCCTAAGACCTATGATGTGCCATACCTAAATTATTTAAATTTTTACATTGGATCACATCAAAAGAGATTCATATGACTAGCATTCCATGATGATGTGAAGAGATAGCTAAGATTGTTTGTATGTTTAGGAAGGAACTGCCAACAAGTTTCATGGACTTGCAGGTTCATCATCTAATTTTTCTTTTGGTTGACAAGTGGGTGAATCCTAAAAATCACGCTTACCCTGTGGCTGAGAGGCCATGACTCAAGGGCATCTAAACCATCAAAGTCACCCAAGGATCGCACCCGGCCTGAGCTACACCAGCGATAACCATGCTGGATTTTTTGGTATCAACGAGACTAGAACTGGTGACCTTTGCTTACGGAGCGCCTTAACAATGTGCTCCTTCACTGACTGTTCCAAATCCCTTTGATAGGTTCATCGTCTAATTAACCTAGAATATGAGGTTGAATTAGTTGGGGTGGTTTCTTATCATTGGATTTTCTTCTTAGAGAGGTACATGAATAAATTGTAAGGTTTTGTTCAAAAAAGGGAAAAACATGAGGGGTCTATGGCGGAGGGGTACATATCGTATGAGTCTTTATATTATGCAAGTCAGTATACCAACTAGATCGACAACACACTAATTGTGGTGATTTGGGATGACGAAAGAGATGAAGACAAAAGAGAAGGGGAGCTTCTCAAAACAAATTGGAAAAGGCAGATGATAAAGAGTAAGTGACTTATCATTTATCAAATTTATACATAGTAACAATTCACACTGAACTTCATAATGTATATTTTATTCTTATACATAATATATATGTCAGTTTGACTTCATCAACGAATTCATAAATTCAATCCACCAAGAAATTCATTCTTTAAAATTTAGAAGTAATAAAGACGTGACTCACATTGTACAAACAAAAGAGTAGGAAATGGGATAGTGATAAGAAATAATTTAGACAGTTGAATGGTATAAGTGTTCCTTATCCTGATCATTTTGAAGAAAATATGCCAACGATATGCCCCAATAGTTTGGTTGTTAACCAAGTCAAAGAGAAATATGTGGCATCATGTAATCTCCCATGTGCTGAAGACTATACACTAAACATAGGGGCTGGGGGCAATAACTCGATAATAATTGCTTTGTGTACATTTTTAACTTCATAATGCAACTTTGAATTGTAAAATTTATATTTTATATTTTAATTGTGTTCTCATTATTATACAAATGACATTATGATTTTTTTCACCTTTTTATAGGTGCATTTGTTCCCATATATGTGGGCATATGGACATCATTTTCACATGGAGGATGTCGTTGATTGATGCATGATAGAAAATTGTGGAGTGGAAGAAGGGTTTGACCAATATAGTCAAGCTATCGACCGTGGTCAAAACCTAATATAGGGGACATTAGGATATGTCAGAAAGATACAATAGATCATTGAAGTGGAATTCTCTTTGTTCCAGAATGTTATTTTTAGGTGCAAGTGGTGGGACACCTTTGATAATAATAATATAAAGGAATATTGCGATAGTGGGTTAATATATATCAACTTTAAAATGATGTGGCATGAAGCTAGGGAGCTTTATGTTTTCCCCAAACACTGTAACCAAGTTGTTTCTACCCAAACGTGTTGAATAGGGATTGGTGGCTCATATTAAGACACGAACCTGGATCAAAACATATTTTTGAGAACAATAGTGTTACCATGCCAAGCAAGGAAGATAACCAGGGTGATGACAACAGAGAGCGACATGTATTTGTGTTATTTCATCATTTATATTATTGTTGTATGTTTTTGTTTTCTCTTTTCCGCTAATTATATTGTTTTTTATTCATCTTATTGGCATTTCATATAATTGGTAAGGTTGACAAACATTTTTACACTTTTTTTTTCAATGAAAGCATTTTTAAATTTAAAACTAAGTACTTCCAATTGTGTAATTTATAATTTAAAAATTAGAATTTTAACATATTTTTTTAATTCTAAGTTTTTGATAAGTTTGATTTGGATTTTATGATAATTTGGCTTTCAACTTAGTTTTTGGTTAGTTTACATACTTTTATAATTGCTTTTGGAAATATTTAAATTATGCCCCCAATGTTAACTAAAACCATAACTAATGAAGTAATTTAAAATTTTGATAGCAATCAACTTACAAATTAATGACAAAAACAAAAAATATAGGAAGATTTGCATCCTAGGGTCAATAGAATGCTTATGATTGGAGATTATAATTTTTTTATAATAACAATTTTTATAGTAGACAAGTCTATTGAAAAAGAGTAAATAGTACAATGGAAAATAACATTTATTCATATTAATTATTTTTTGAAAAGGAATTTAGTTAGAATGAATATGTATGAACTATATATACAATAAAAGAATATTTATTGTCATTTTACAAATATAGTTTCGACCATATTAAACTTTGTAATTTATAATAATCTCTTTGCATTTTTTATTTACAGTAAATATTGTTTGCATGTAATTTCATATATAAATTTTGATACAAGCTTACCAATATATAATCTATAATAAATATATATCATTTCATAAAAATAAACATCATGATGATAACCATATAAAAAACATAAACACAATTTAAAATACACATCCAAATTCGCTAACATTTTCTAATTATATACATCTCTAACAAATAGACACGTCATTAGCTATCACACAAATCTAATAATTTTAAATGGCATCATCATCGTGATCACATCTAACAATATCCAATGATAATAGATCTCGTGCTAATTATATTGTTTTTTATTATTCTTGTTGGCATTTTCTATAATTGGTAAGATATTAAATATAAACTTAAATTGCTAAGAGTTGCTATAAATATTAAATTTAAATTGCTTCAAACTCTAATCACTTTGGTGATAAATTAAATTTTATTAAAATAATATTTTATGTTATATTCAATCTAAATAAATTATAAAAAATTATGACTTAAGTTTTTTAAAGTTAACAATACATTGAATTTTATAAATAAACTTAAAAGATTACTTTTATCTATTTTAAATAAATATTACTGATAATAGTTTATTGATTTCATTTTTTATTTACTAATTTAAACATTAGAAATCTATATCTATATATATCTATATATATATATATATATATATATATATATATATATATATATATATATATATATATATATATATATATATATATATATATATATAGTTTGAAAATAAATATCAATTTAAGAAATATATTTTAAATAATAAGTATAATTAGTAAATAGATTTTTTAACAATGTTTCATTTATAATTATTAGTAATAAATAAACCTGAATTTACTAAATTTATAAAATCATATTAATTGTAATGTTATTTTTATAGTCCAATATTTTATGAACATTTTTTTTTAATTATAGTTGATTTTATAGACAAATTATTTATATAGTTTAATTTTATTATAAATATTTTGAAATTTTTATCTCATGATTAAATGTTGCAATATACATTTTGAAAATTAATTGCAAAAAATAATTGGATGTTGTCTAACTCTTATATTATAAGTATAGGTCAAAACTTTCTGATTTCTACACTTAACTATGACTAGAAAGGTAATGTTGTTTAGAGATTTGTACATTTTAATTGTGTGTAAAATTGATTTTGTTTTGTAGTGACTATTTTTTAGACTTGTTTTACAAACATTGATTTTTATACCTATGTTTTCTATAGGAAGGGACTATGATGCTCGCAACCCTTGTTTGAATCAGAATTTAGCTAGAATGAACATGTATGAACTATATATGAAATAGAAAAACAATCATGGTACTTCTACCCTTATAGTTTCAACCATATTAAACTTTGTAATTTCTAAAAATATCTTTACAATTTTCATTTAAAGTATGTTCTTTTGCATGTAATTACATATATAAAATATTCATATAAGCTCACCAATACATAATCTGTAATAAATATCATTCCATAAAAATAAACATAATGATGATACCGATCTAACAAACATAAACATCATCTAAAACACACCTTCAAACATCTAATTATATACACCTCTAGCACATATAAACATCATTAGCTAGCACACAAATCTAATACTCTAATAGGGAATCATCATCATGATCACATCTAACAAAATAGAATCATTGTCTCATATCATCACCACACACATCCTCAAATATACAACATGTATTGTCAAACAACTGCTATAACATACACATCTATCTGCAAGCACATTAAATGAACATATCTAACATGACCTAACAATATACACATCAACACCATCATATAAATTAAGTACATCACATGAAAATAATACATATATCTATATATATGAGTGTGTGTGTGTGTGCAAACAACTCAAAAAACTACTCTAAAATATATAATACAATAGTAGTAGTGGTAGGCTAGTCTATAGAAATGGATGATGCAAAGTCAACTTCCTGATCGAGAGTCAAACTATGAGGTGGAGGAGGAGGTGGTTGGTCTACTCTCCAAGGATAAATATGATGTAGAGGGTGATCATGGGGTGAATGAGTAGGAGGTGGTGAAGTACTAGAAAAAGGATCATCGACACCCTAATCATCATCTGATGGGGTAGTACAGCTAGGTGAAGATTGTGTATCTAATGCATGTCCATATCGAGAAGGTGGAGTACTACTAGAAGGACCACCACCATGATCATCATGATTCAATGGGATAGTATTGGTTGAAGACTATCTATCTCCTACATGGCAATCATCCCTCCTCAATGTCAGTATAAACCTCATATGTCTAACTATATGACACATAAGACTCATCATATCGCAGAACGAGTTTGTCTACAGCTTTAGGAGCCTAGGACCTACCCTAATGTCTCGGTCTGTTGTAGGGAAGAATCTCATCTCAACCAAAATTCTAGAGAGTACGTCGCCCACCTCCATCTTGAATCCAATATCAGACCTACGACATGGCCCTATGTGTGCATGTATCTACATCATATTAGGATGTCCCTCACCCTCTACAGCCTCGGCCATCTCTGCATCTGCATCTGGTGTGGGAGGAATCATGTCCCTAATGAATGTGTCCATTTGTAAAAAATATATATTACATAATAATAATTACACAGTTTCATTTTACAATTTAATAAAACAAGTTAAAGAACAAGCTAGAATAAATTTTATTCTAACTACTTAAGACAATAAAATGAAAGTAGATTAATTTAAAGAAAAAACTAATATTACCTATATCATCTACTGGATCATCTTGTGTGAAGAGGATGTTGGGACACTGTCACCAATCCATCCCCATATAAGGAAATGGTACTAAGTCGAAGATGTGTTCGGCCTCACTGAACAGTAGCCCGAGCCTATGAAAGGAAATCATGGTAGGATACTTGGGTTCACCATTTTTAGGTATCATCTTGCCCCACATGTGCATCCAGACTTCATCAACCTTGGAGGGCAAAAGTCAAAAGTAGGGCTTGTCTTTGGAAACCTCTCAAAAAATAAAAAAAATAGCTTTAAATCAAAAGGGAAGTTCAGCCTCCCATGCATCATAACTGGACATCTATCTAAACCTATATAAAAGTTACACAAAAAAATGTCATACCATCTGATACATCATGACCTCTACACCAAAGAATCAACATAAGACAAAAGAGGGAAACTAATGCACTTCCATCACTAGTATAGTGTGCAATGGTACTCACTAATAATGAGAGGCACTGACACAGAAAGTTCATCAAAATAAGGTGGTCATCTAGAAAATAGACTATTGGTTAATTTATAACCAATCAAATGTGTTCAAGTCGATTCTATACGTGGATTAATTTATCCTGAGGGTCCAGTTTTTCTCCCTAAACACGTCGGTCCCACATTGATTTTCCCTTTTTAAACAGGCACTTCACTCTACGTCGTTGATCTCCTCTTTCCATATCTAACAGTCATCACTCACCCCAATCACTAACTAGCCCGTTGATTTTCTACTGTCGATCTATCCATCCGATCTAGTGATCACCACGTGATTTCACGTGGATTTAAGCACAATCTTTATCACTTTGGAGGCACCCGAAAAATTAGTTTTTCTCTCTCCTCTGGTTGCGACATGTCGATTTCTCAAGCTAATGGTGCAAACTCAGAATATTATGGCTTACTACTTTAAAGGCACGCAATATACCTCTTCCCGCTTTTCCAATACAACCCATGTGCATTAAATCAAACTTTAATAAAGCGCTTAATAAATGTTTTAACCCTTAATTCCAAGATTACCCATTAACACCAAATGACTGCAATTAATGATAAACACATAAACACTAAGATTTACAATTAAAGGGTGAAAACAGAGGAAATACCCCGTTAAGTTTCAGATCGCAGATAAATAGATGTAAACGAGATTCTGCACTGGGATTAATGCACAGTTGCACACTGAATCAATTTATTCAATATAATAGAAGTTACAGAGCCTTGGACCTCTCGACTCAATTACAACAATTTATTTGACCTTTGTCTCAATCTTAAAACCCTATCTATCACTCAGACTCTTGCTTCCCACTCAATTCTCAATCATCTTATCTAATCCCTTTTCCATTGCATTTTCTTCTCTTTTATGAGTCAAATCCTATTCTAACTGCACTAACAACTCGATCTCTATTTTAATCAATCTAACAATCAAATCTCTATTCTTAAGCTCTATTACACACCTATGCTAACAACTTATCCCTTAGTCTAAAATAATAAAATTTTCTAATTATTACAATAACGAAGTAAAGATCATTTTCAAGAGATCCAACCCTCTCTACCAAAATTGAATGTTGACCACTTAGGTCAATGAAATTCAACTCATTTAGCCACAACATGTGAACAAGCTATCACATTGATGGCTATGTCCAGATGCTCCTGCATTAGACTCCCAGGGAAGAAAAGAATCATCCCTCAGACTTTCAGGGTTTACTCCATACTTCTGCAACTCCACTGTTTTCCACCAACTAGCATCCTCCACTGGTTGTCCTTTCCATTTAACTAGATATTGAAAATAAACTTGTCCTCTGGTTCTTTCGAATACTCTTTCTCCAAAACATCTTCCACCTCTTTCTTAATTGTGTTTGGCATTTGTTCTTCCCAATTCGAAGTTTGAACTTCATCTTCTGTAGTTTCCTTCTGTAGCTCTATCTTTGTCTCTTTGTATGGATACAAATCTGAAACATTGAAGATACATGATATTCCAATTCCTTCTGGAAATTCAATTTCATAAGCATTAGTTGAAAATTTTCTTACAATTCTACATGGTCCTATCTTTTTCATTTTTAATTTATTGTAAGTCTTAGCAGGAAATATTACTTTTCTCAAATACACCATCATTAAATCTCCCACTTGGAATTCTTTCTCTATTCTTTTCATATCTACTCTCTGTTTGCATTTGCCACCACTTTCCTACAATCTTCCTTTGACATCTTCTATTAGTCTCTCCATCTACTCTGCAAACTCTTAAACTTTTGCACTTCCTGTCTCATGTTTACCCACATTTCTGAGCTCATACACACCTCTTGGATTCATCCCGAAAAAACATCTGAACTGGACTCATTCCAGTACTTTGGTTTTGAGTGTCACTATAAGCAAACTCAACCTGAGCTAGTACTAAATCCCACTGCTGAGGATTTTAATAAACTAAACTTCTCAATGTGTTCCCCAAGATTTTTTTTATCACTTCAGTCTGTCCATTTGTTTGAGGATAGTATGCTGAACTGAAACTGAGGTTAGCACCTAGTTTCTTCCAAAGAGTTCTCTAGAAATTCCCTACAAACTTTGTATATCTATCAGACACAATACTTACAAGCAGTCCATGTAATCTTACAATTTCTGAAAATAATAGATTAGCAATATTTGTTATATCACTAGTCTTCTTACATGTAATGAAATGTGCCATCTTCGAAAATCTATCTACCACAACATAAATGGAATCATTCCCCCTTTGAGTTTTAGGTAACCCAAAAAAAAATCCATGGTAACTACATCCCATGGTCAGTTTGGTATTGGCAATGGCTGGTACAATCTTGTATTCTGGCTCCTCCCTTTAGCATGCTAACATATCCTACACTTCTCAACAAATATCTTAACATCGGTTTGCTTCTTTGGTCAATAGTAAAAATTATTTACCTGAGCAAAGGTATTGTCTTGTCTAAAGTGACCAGATAATCCTCCACTGTGTTTCTCCTTTATTATGTTTTCCTTCATAGAACATTTGGGAATGCACAACTTGTTGCCTTTAACCAATAAACCTCCTTGGATAAGATAGTCTAACCAATGACTTCTGTTATGAAATATTGGATTTTGTATTGTTGCATAAATGTCTTTGAAATCTGCATCATCTTTATACATATCAACCATTTATTCAAATCCTACAACACCAAATTTTAATTCTTGCACAATGAAATTTACCCTCCTTAAAGCATCAGCAACTTTGTTCAACTTACCACTTGTGTGTTTTATCACAAAAGTAAAGCTCTGTAAAAAATCTACCCACTTGGCATGTTTCTGGTTCAATTTTGGCTAGTTGTTTATGAACAGTAATGTATGATTGTTAGAATACAATATAAACTCCTTTGGTAGCAAATAATGTCTCCATTATTTTAAGGCTTGTACAATAGCATAAAATCCTTTATCATAAGAAGAATGCTTCTTCTTAGCTTCATTTAATTTCTTACTAAATTATGCTATTGGTCTCTGTTCCTGACTCAGAACGGATCCAATTGAAACTCCACTAGGATCTGTTTCAACTTGAAATACTTTTTCAAAATTAGGTAAATCTAAAACTGGTTTCTCTGTGATTTTCCTCTTTAGCAACTTAAAATTCCTATATGTTGCTTTTGTCCACTTGAATGGCTGATTAGTCTCCTTGATAGTTTCAAGAATTGGTGCACAAATCTGGCTAAAACCTCTGATAAATTTCCTATAAAAACTTGCAAGACCATGAAAACTTCTTACCTCAAATATATTCCTTGGAATAGGCCAGTTCCAAATTGCTTAGACTTTCTATGGATCCATTTTCAACCCTTCTTTAGAAACTGCAAATCCCAAGTAAATTAATTCTTCTTTCATAAAACTACATTCTTTATATTTATCAGTAGTTTCTCTTTTTGCAAACTTCTTAAAACCAATTTAAGATGCTCTAGATGTTCTTCTTTCCTTCTACTAAAAACTAGAATATCATCAAGGTAAACAATAACAAACTTGCATGTGTATTCCTTCAAGATTTCATTCATCAATGTTATGAATGTGCTAGGTGCATTAGTGAGTCCAAAATGCATCACTAACCACTCATACAACCCAATGTTTGTTTTAAATGCAGCTAGGTGCATTAGTGAGTCCAAAAGGCATCACTAACCACTCATACAACCCACTGTTTGTTTTAAATGCAGTCTTCAATTCATCTCCTTCTCTAATTCTTATTTGATGATATCCACTCTTCATATCTGTTTTAGTTAAATACATTGACCCACTCAAATAATCCATCAAATAATCCATGCATGGTAAAGGAAACCTATACCTGATAGTGATCTTGTTTATGGCTTTGGAATCTGTGCACATACACCATCCACCTCCTTTCTTTGGACTGAGTACAGTTGGTACAACACATGGACTAAGACCCTCTCTCATTAGTGCCTTATCCATCAGTTCTTACACTTGTTTTCCAACTTCTGCATTCTCTTGAGGAGTTAATCTATATGCTGCTCTATTTGGCAAACTTGCTCCTTGTATTAGATCAATATGATGACTAATACTCTTGATTAGTGGCAATGCATTTGGAAACTCATCCACAATAATATTAGCAAAATCATTCAACGGAGTTTTGATCTCTTTAGGTAAATCATCTAAGTTTGTGGAAGTAAAAATTACCTTAGCTATCCCTATGACAAAAAAATACATTTCTTCACCTTTTCCAACCTCTTGCAATAGCTCCTTTCCACTCATCAACATCACACTGTTTCCAGGTGCTCCTTTGTCAACTTCATTCTTTAATGGTAGCAATGTATGTTTATTTCCATCCTCTCGAGAGTATAATTATTTTTCCTCCCATAATGAATAGCTTTCTAATCAAACTACCAAGGTCTTCCCAGCAATACATGGCATACATCCATTGGCATTACATCACACAATATTACATCTTTATAAGTACCAATCTGTATCTCTACCTTGCATTGTTCTGTCACAATAATCTGATGTCCTCTCTGCAACCATGACACTTTGTAAGGAGTAGTGTGTATTGTCTTCACTAGTCCTATCTTGTCCACCATCTCTTTAGAAACAAGGTTATCAGTGCTTCCACTATCAATTATCACTTTACAACATTTACCTTTGGATTTGCATGTAGTTCTAAATAAACTCTTCCTTTGAGCTAGTTCTCCACTCTCTTTCTCTGCCTTAAGAAATACCCTTTTCAACAACAAGGATTCTCCTACTTCAAGGGACTCTTCCTTCTTCCTAATTTGAGGTGTTTCCTCCCTCAGCCACATTGACATTCCTCTAACTTGTTGTTCTATTATGAGGATAGTCCCATGATCCATGTCCACATTCTCCACATGTGTAACGCCAAATATCTCTTCCTCGACCTCTTCCTCTACGTGAAAATATTCCTCTATTAAAATCTCCCCTCTATGGTGCTCTACTACTTGAAATTCCTTCTCCACTCTGATGTTGCTGAAACTTTGGTCTGGTACTTCCTCTACCTCTTACTAAACTTTTCCCTTTATTCCTCTTATTTTGTTCCCTCAACATCTTCTCTTCTTCCTTCAAACCTGCTTTATAGGCATCTTCAATGGTCTTCAGACTTAGCAAGCTGATCTCATCCTATATGTCATATCTTAAGCCATTGATATTTCTAGCTACATTCTCCATGTCATCCTCTGTATCTCCTGCTTTAATACTCAATCTATAAAACTCTTCTATATATTCTTTAACATACATTCCTTCTTGCCTTAAATTCTGCAACTATTTGAAAAGATTTAACTGATAATCTTTTGGCATAAATTTATCTTTCATTTTACTCACCATTTTGTCCCATTGCTTGATCTTGGACTTTCCTTTTCTTGTTCTAGATGTTTGTAGTTCATCCCACCAAATAGCTACATGACCCTTCAATTTGGTAACTGCAAATTTCACCTTCTTTTTGTCATCAACCTCCTCATAGTCAAAATATTTGTCCAATGAACTGATCCAATCCATCAGCTCTTCTACATTGAAACTCCCTTCATACACAGGAATTTCCACCTTTGGTTTTCCACCTATTTTAGCCAACATCTTGATAAATTTGGTAGTTTCGTTTTCCTCCTCTTCTTCTTCCTCAGAAGATTCTTTTGCAGCACTACCAACTCCTTCATCATGTTTTCTCCTCTAAGCAATCTCCATTGTGTCCATTCTTGTATGCAGACTCTAGATCTCCTCCATCAGAATTGCATTTGCTTCAGGTCTTCCACGACCTATGCCAGCTCCCCTCCTCGGTGGCATGTTTACTACAGTCAAACTCAATCTCTGTGCTCTTATACCAAAATGACACAGGAGGTTGATCAAAATAAGGTGATCATCTAGAAAATCGACTATTGCTTAATTTATAATCAATTATATGTGTTCAAGCTGATTCTATACGTGGCTTACTTTATCTTGAGGGACCCGTTTTTTTCCCTAAACACATCGATCCCACATTGACTTTCTCTTTTTAAACAAGAACTTCACTCTACACCATTGATCTCCTCTTTCCAGATCTAACAGTCATCACTCACCCCAATCACTAACTAGCCCATTGATTTTCTATCCTCGATCTGTCCGTCCGATCTAATGGTTGTCACGTGATTTCACGTGGATTTAAGCACGATCTTTATCACTTCGGAGGCACCTAAAAAAGTTTTTCCTCTCTCTCCTTTGGTTGTGACGTGTTGAGTTCTCAAGCTAATCGCATGAAATCCAAATATTACTGCTCACCACTTGAAAGGCACGTGATATACTGCTTCCCGCTTTTCCAATACAACCCATGTGCATTAAATCAAAATTTAATAAAGCAGTTAATAAATGTTTTAGTGCTTAATTCCAAGATTACCCATTAACACCAAATGAATTTAATTAATGATAAACACATAAGCACTGAGATTTACAATTAAAGCATGAAAACAGAGGAAAGATCCGGTTAAGTTTCAGAACGCAGATACACATGTAAATGAGATTCTGCACTAGGATTAACACATAGTTGCACATTGAATCAATTTATTCAATATAATAGAAGTTACAGAGTCTTGGCCCTCTCGGCTCAATTACAACAATTTATTTGACCTTTGTCTCAATCTCAAAACCCTATCTATCACTCAGACTCTCGCTTCTCACTCAATTGTCAATCATCTCAGCTAATCCCTTTTCCATTACATTTTCTTCTCTTTTATGAGTCAAATCCTATTCTAACCTTGATATCTACTTTAATCAATCTAACTATCAAATATCTATTCTTAAGCTCTATTACACACCTATGCTAACAACTTATCCCTTAGTCTAAAATAATATAATTTTCTAATTATTACAATAATGAAGTAAAGATCATTTTCAAGAGATCCAACCCTCTCTACCAAAACTAAATTTTGACCACTCAGGTCAATTAAATTCAACTCATTTAGCCACAACATGTGAACAAACCATCACATTGTTTTCTAAGTCCAGATGCTGTTGCATCAGGCACCTAACCTCCTCTGCACCAAAAAAAATATATTTATCTTTCCATGAGACAACTGCAAATCTATTCGAGAAAGTACATGATCCCTAACATATCTCTGATAGTAGACAATATAAATCTCTGTTGCAACAACATGGGGAACATCAAGGAACTATGGAAAATCCTCAACTCTCCTAGATATACCAGTGATAAAATAAATGTCCTTCTCATTGTGTTGAAAGCACATGTCAAGGAAGACACAGATAGCTTGTCGATAGAAATCCCACTGACGAATCAGTTGTACCAACAACTCGAAGTGCCCCTTCAGGGATGTAGCCTCCTCAGAGTGCTTGAGGATTCCTACATTCCTCAAGGGGCCTTGTGTCATGGTGGTAACAGGGTGAGGGCACAAATCCCTCTCCCTCTCTCATGCCTCCCACCCTCGTACCATATTGTATTGGGAAACTCTTTGCTGTTTATGTTTTTCCTTGCATCTCCTCTAACATCTCTGCATGATTGACATATAAAATACATTAGCCTCATACATAAAATAAAAAAATAAAAATAAAAATTGTTTATAAATATGGATATATAACTTTGAATGAGAAAAAAAGCAACCTCAGTGCACCAAAAAAACAGGAATTCACCTAACACAGTGAGCCAAAAAGATAAGAATTCATAAAAAATGGTTCATACAATGACATCATGCATCATTTTTGGTTTTCATATATACATAACATTAGTTAAAATTAATGTGGTGCATTAACATAACATTTTGCACCGATGCGTTAATTTTACATCAACACTCTACAGAAACGTGCAGGTTAACAAACACACCGAGCTATAGTTTTTTAATATTACTTGGTGTGTTTGGAAAAACTAAATGCATAGGAAGTTACTTTTACCAGATGCACCATCATAAAAATTATAATTTTTAAAGTGGTGTGTTGAGTAACTTCATGACCTGGATCATTTCCATGTACCAAATGTGCTGAACCACTAATGGTGTGTTGACATTACACACCAACATGTTGTGCACCCTACAAATTTATAGGGTGCATCGTGAATAGTGCAAGCCAAATATCTTAAATGCACCATGAAGAAAAAAACACAATGCATTTTTTAACTTAGTTTTCGATTCTAGTCCACTAAAAAATTAAGTTAGGGAGAAACATAGACATTACCTAGAAATTTTCTTGTTTGGGATGCATGGTTGCCACATAAATGAGAAAAAAAAATTTAACCACAGTTTGAAAAAATTTGAATGGCATGCAGTGAGTAATGGACGGAAGGATGGCAAGCAAGGGAAGCACTGATGTGTAGAAATAACTTGAAATTTGTAGCTGCTAATTAAATCACAATGAAATCAGTCAATCACAATGAACATATTTTTTATTAGGGAACCCAACTAGGAAAAAACCCTGCTCTATTTATATTATATCACATGACAACAATGATATATTACATTGACAACTTCAATGCTTGAAGCTCTATCTGCACTGTAATACTGATCTTCTCCTGAGTCTGCTCTAGAAAATACTAAGCCTACACTCCTATTCCTGTACTCGCTCTTATTTCCTTACACAATTATGAGGAAATTAGCTCATATACTACATGCAAACTATGTACACTCAATAGTATATGATAATAAATACAATTATGCCTTTTCCCTCCAAACAACTAGGAAAATTGAATCGCATGCATGACTAAGCCTATTTCTAGTAAATTGACTAGTTAGCTAAGATATCAATGAGTTAACAATAGTTACAACTACTCAACTAAACTCATACTGACTTTATTCTAGACTAGAGCTCAAATAACTGAGTTTCACTAAATATGACTCCACTAGATAGCCAGATATTAGCAATCAAATCATGCACAACTCTAATTCTTGCCCACAAACTTGAATTGACTGAATTAACTAAGTGACTTGGCCATGTCACTCCTACTAACTGCAACTCAGGTCATACAGTTGATGTGGAAATTTTAATTTCTCCATTTGACTAAGGAACAAGTAACACTCCCTCTTAGCAAGAAAAGGGTTTTGAACAACGCCAATTCTTCTCCTTTGGAGGAATGTACTTTAACACAACTAACACTCCCTCTCACTATTGATTTTTCTGCTACAACAACTCCAACTCAGAGCATCCAACATATTTAATCAAATGTGTCTCTGAGCTTCAACAGTATCCTAAGTCTATGATTGCTACTAGCCTTTGCACTGTCTCTCAATATAGGACAACATCAATTGACATTGATCCTTCTGCTACTGAATATTGTGGGTCCCTGCAGCAAGGGCAATGATCCATGAGAAGACTATACTACAACTACTACTAATCTCTTATGGACCCTACTAAAATGTTTGCAACTTTAGTACTAAGGCTCTACATCACCCCACCTCACTCTTGGAGGTATAGTTGCATACAAAGTGAAGTTTTATCTACTCATACTTTTACTACTACCACTCTATTATAACTTCCAAACCGTTGTTTTAGCTACTGCAATAATGAGTCTAATCTCCCTAGAACCTGATGTAATAGCTTCCATGGGGTTGTTCCCTCTTAAACTAGACTCCCTCTGATTCTTGATTTTCCCATGGGAAATCTCTCTTCTCCCTCTTGACAACTTACACTTTCCTCTTGCAATAGAGAAATTCCTGCACCACAAATATGTTATTTGAAATTTCTCTGAGCGAAGATCAAGAGGTTGTTTCCTATGTAGTTTTCACTGGCTCTGATACCATGCAGAAATAACTCGAATTTTTCAGTTTCTAATGAAATCACACTAAAATAAATAGGAAAAAAAACTTCTACTCAATCTGTGAAAGGGAAAACATACAATAGAAACACATTCAGTCATTCAATCACAATGAACATAGCTTTTACTAGGGAAACCAACTAGGAAAAACCACTCCTCTGTTTGTATTATATCATATGAGAACAATAATCTATTAGAATGACAACTTCAATGCTTGAAGCTTTATCTTCCCTGCAATATTGGTCGCATACTATGTCTGCTCTGGAAAATACTGAGCCTTCACTCGCGTTCCTGCAATTTCTCTTATTTTCTTGCACAATTCTGAGGAAATTAGCTCATCTACTACATGCAAGCTATGTACACTAAATAGTATACGATAATATATACTAGCCTAGATCCATCTTAACTCTAGATCTATCAAGCACCAAGAGGGATCAAATATCTTGAGATGAAAACCTCTTTCTTTAGTGAAAAACTTGAGGAAAGGTTTGCACCTCGATAGATTTGATCCCTCTCGGTGCTTGATAGATATGGAGTTAACATGGATCTAGGTTGGTTTGATTCATGTGCGGCCAAGGAAAATCTATTGAAGATATGATTAATTTTATCAATAATATCTAAATACATATAATATTAATATAATCATTTTAAATATGCTAAATATGTCTGAGATTAATCTGGTCATTTTAATTTAAATTTGCTTAGTTACCTCAGTTTGTTGAGATGATAAATATTATTAATAATTTTAATGATGAAATATCATGTAATAAAAGTTTTGAATGAAAAGTGACAATGTAATAGTGTTTAATGACAAAAAATGTGAATAATAAGAATTTATTTAATTACAAATAGTCTTCATTGTGATCAATCTAAAACTATTTTCTTCTACTATTCTTATTGTCACCCTTGTTAGTTTTGTCATTTTTTCATATTGATTATATGAAAAGGATAGTTGAAATCACAAACCATTTAAATCTTTAGGTTGAGCTGTTGTAGTAAAAATCATACCTTGTCTTTCTTTCTCTCCAATATTAATAAGTTGAATTACTATAACACAAAAATAAATGTCGAATACCAATAATTTTGTGTTCTTACACTGAAATCAATGCACATTGTTAATCCAATAACTTTAAAATTAATATACCATCATACATCCAATTACATCAAATCAGAAATCAACATCTAAACCGAAATCAATGCATCTAATCATGCAATCAAATAATATTAGAAAACAACTTGTACACTAAAATCAATGCATCTAATGAAAGCAATCAAATAGGATTATAAATTAAAGTCTACACTAAAATAAATGCATCTAGTGCAAGTAAGAAAATAGGATTAGAAACCAACATCTACACTAAAATCAATCCATTTAGTGCAAGCAATAAAATAGGATTAGAAATAACCATCTACACCAAGATCAATGCATTTAGTGCAAGCAATCAAATAGGATTAGAAATAACCATCTACACTGAAATCCATGCATTTAGTGCAACCAATCAAATAGGATTATAAATTTCCATGTACCACTTAAATCAATGTATATAGTGTAAGAAATCAAATAGGATTAGAAATCACCATCTACACTAAAATCTATGCATTTAGAGAAAGCAATCAAATAAGATTAGAAACCATCTACATTGAAATGAACAAATCTAGCGCAAGAAATCAAATAGCCTTACAAATCACCATCTACATAAAAATCAATACATATAGTACAATAAATATTCTTCCCTCTCTCCCCCCTCCATCTATATCTATATCTCCCTCCATCTCTCCTTATTTGTCTCTCTATCTCACCCCCCCAAAAAACACATACTTTATCACTCCATATTTATCAATCTCTCTGTCCCTCCCTCCCTCTCTCCATCTCTCTCTTCTTTCCTCTCTTCACCTTCCATCAATATCTCTATATCCCTTTGTCTCTGTACATCACCGCCAAAACATACACTCTCTTTCTCTAATCAATCTATCTATCCCTCCCTCCTCCCCTCTCTCTCTCTCTCCTCCCCTTCTCTCCCTCTCTCGGGCTTCTCTCTCTTTCCTCTTGTTTTCCTCTCTCCCTCTCTCCCCATATTCCTTATCACTCCCTCTCTTTCTCTCCAACTTTATCTCTCTATGTATTTCTTCTTACATCCCTCTCTCTCCCCCACCAACTTCATCGCTCTCTCCCTCCCTCTCTCCACTCTCTCACATCCTCCCTCTTCCTTCCTCTCCCCCCCTTTCTCTCCCACCTCTCTCTATCTCTCTCTTCACCCCCAAAATTTGGTACTATATACCTCCCTCTATTCTTCTCTCTCCTTCTCTCCCCCTTTCTCTCCATCTTTCCTTATTTTTCTCTTTATCTCACCTTGGAAAATGCACACTCTCTCTCCATCTCTCCCTTTTTACTCCATCTCTCTCTCCACTTCTCACTCTTTATTTGTTTCTTCTTCCATCATTCTCCCCCCCTACAAATCCATCTCTCTATCCCTCCCTCTCCCATCCTCTATTGCTCCCTCTCTCCTCCTCTCTATCAAATCCTCTCTCTCCCTTTCTAAATCCTCTATCTTCCCATATCACTCTCTCTCTCTCTCTCTCTCTCTCTCTCTCCGTCTCTCTCTCCTTTTCTCTCCTTATCTCCCCCCTTCTCTCCATCCCTCCTTATTTGTCTCTTTATCTCACCCCTTAACACACACACTCTATCTCCATATCTCCCTATCACTCCTTCTCTCTCTCCACTTATTAATCTCTATGTATTTCTTATTCCCTCCCTTTCTCATCCTTTATCTCTCTCTCCCTCTCTCTCTCCCCCGCCCCCGTTCTCTCTCTTTCCTCCTATTGTACTCTCTCCCTCCCTCTCCATATTCCTTATCACTCCCTCTCTCTCTCCACCTTTCTCTCTCTATGTCATTCTTATTACCTCCCTCTCTCTCCCCCTCTAACTTCATCTCTCTTTCCCTCCCTCTACCCACTATCTCGCATCCTCTCTCTCTTCTAACCCTAGAACTTTGTTAATATATCCCTCCCTCTCTCCTTCTCTCTCCTTCTCTCTATCCTTCTCTCCATCTCTCCTTAGTTGTCTCTTTATCTCACCCAAAAATATACACACTCTCTCTCCATATCTCGCTTGTAACTCCCACTGTCTCTCCACTTCTCCCTCTCTATGTCTTTCTTCTTCACTCCCTCTCTCCCCCTTCAAATCTATCTCTCTATACCTCCATTTCCCCTCCTCTCTCGCTCCTTCTCTACTCTTTTCCAAGTCCTCTATCTCATCCTTCCTCTCTCTCACTTTCTCTCCTACATCCCTCTCTCTTCCTCCATTACTTTCCTCCTCTCTTTCATGTCCTCTCTCGCATCATTCCTCTCTCTCTCTCTCTCTCTCTCTCTCCAACTATGTTACTATATCCCTCCTCCTCTCCATCTCTTGTGTGTATCTTTATCTCACCCCTAAACATACACACACTCTCTCCATATCTCCCTTTTTACTCCCTCTCTCCTCCTCCTCCTCTCTCTCTCTCTCTCTCTCTCTAGCATTTAATCCTCTCACTATCTCCCTCTCTCTCTCCTTCTCTCTCTCCCCTCTCCATCTTTGTGTATCCCTCTCCCTCTCTTACCCTTCTCTACATCTCTCACTCATCTCCCTCTCTCTTTCTTCATTCCTCCTCTACCCTATCCTACAGTTTATCTCCATCTCTCCCTTGTCACTCCCCCTATCTCTCCACCTCTATCACTCTATTTCTTTGTTCTTCTCTCCCATATATATCTAGAGTTATTATATATCATGATATATTATTATATATTATAATATAGCAAATTTGATATTGTATTAATCCAAAGGTATTAAATTTAATAATATTAATCGTTTAATATTAATATTAGGGTTAATAAGGTTTTTTTGCATGGTATTAATAGTAATTTGGCCCATGGTATTCAATCCATGGACTTGGTATATAATTAGATGTTGATTTCTAGTCATATTTGATATATTTTTATTAATTTACCATACCTCTTTATACCTGTTTTATAAATATGGTATTTGGCCGATGGTATTTAGCCCGTGGTATTAAAATGGTATTTGGCCCATAGGCTTCACTTAAATAGGACCTTTTTTTTTAGTCTTTTTAAGCATAAAGAGATTTATGGAGTAAACAGAAAACGAAGTTTCATTTATTTACAATACCTATAGTTTACTTATATTTTTATTTATTTACCATACCTCTAGAGTAATTATAAAAAGAGGTTTTATTTATTTACCATACCTCTAGTTTATTTATATTTTTATTTACTTACCATACCTATTTTTTGTCACTCTGTCCAACTATGTTACTATATCCCTCCCTCTCTCCTTTTCTATCCTTCTCTCTGAAATGCTTATCACACTTCACATTGTTCTACATGTTTACACTACATTTACATTTACATTCTTACCCCCATAAACATTAGTTTAGGATCCCCATAAATATTAGTTTATGTTTATGTTTACATTTACGTTTTTGCGTTACGTTTTTACATGAGATCTATCCTTAGATATGTTTATGTTTAAGTTTACATTTACATTTACATTTACATTTACATTTTAGGTCTACCTCATATACATTTATGTTTACATTTTTATGTGAGATCTACCACCATACTGGACCATAAGCATTAGTTTAGGATCCCCATAAACGTTAGTTTACGTTTATGTTTAAATTTAGTTTACATTTACATTCACGTTGTTGGCATTATGGCACAGGTCTGAAGCTATGGCACAGGTGTTGTCCTTGATGGCAACTCTCTTTGATAACAGATCTCAGTTCAGGCTTTCAGAATGAAGGAAAAGACATATACGCAGGTTCATCTAGACGAAGATACATATACATGCAGGATAGATGTTACAAAGGCGCGTATGCGTATACACGCACTTTCACTCAAGGAAACGCACGTACATGTTGGAAAACTTACCTTTGGTCCGTGGTAGTTAGTCCTTGGTACTTGAACCTATGGTTTTGGACCATGGTATCTCATCAGAAGTGTTGATCCCAAGTATTGGGCCCATGGTATTGTGTTATTATGGTTTTGGACCGTGGTATTGAGAAAGACCTAAGACTATAAAAGAGGAAGGAGATCATTTGGCAAAGCATCTTTGGAATCAATTGAATATCTAACATGTGCTAGATCTGAAACTTTTGTGATTGGGGTTATGGTGCAGATCTGGATCTGAATGAAGGAGGAACCTCAGCGCATAAAGAAGGATAAGATCCATTGATGGGTCATAATCTTTAAAGCTTGAATGATAGTATCTTTGTATGATTTTGATCTATTCTGTGAGGCGCACACTTGATCTATAAATCTGATAATTTGGGTTATTTAGCATTTGACTGTTTGAAAGAGTAAATTCTCCTTTATAGATCTGTACGCAGGTTCAGTGAAGCGAAGGCGCGTATACACACAGGTTCAGTAAACGAAAATAGCGTATACACAGGTTGGTCCACACATAGGAGCGTATGCACGCAGGTTTCAGGTTGTTTAAGTAGTGTATATGTATTTTATTCTGATCTAACTGCCTCTGTTTGTTGCTGCAGTGTTCTGGGTTCAGAATTGGTGTGTGGCTACAGTTACTGTGTTCTGGGTACAGCTGTCAGAGAAGTGTTTATTTTGATTCAGTTTTGATTGGTGAAGAGGTGATTGATTGATGCAGAAATTCTTAATGTTTGATTGATGTGGATCCAGTCTAAAAATTTATGAAACGTGGTCCCTGGAAGAAAGAGAAGGTTGTAGCCTTCAGTAGGCCAGCACCTACGTACTAGTATCTTGGCTAGTACAAGAGCTAAGGGGGTTGTAGCTCCCTTCCAGGAGAAGCTCGAAAAAGAGAGAGGGTTGTAGCTCTCTGTAGGTTGTAGCCTGCGTACTGGTAAAGGACTGCACCAGTACATTGTAAAAGGAAGTTTCTAATTAAAGAAAGATAGAGACGAATTGCAGCAGGTGGGTTTCACCCACATTAGGTTTCCACCTTATATCTTGTGTTCTTGTGTGTGATTGTCTTCTGTTCTGTTTTACTGGTCTAGTTACTATTTATTTTCACTTAGATACACAGATTAATAATCAACATCTGAAACATAAAGTAAATCATAAGTTTGCATTGTATATGTGGGTTTCCTTCTACATAGTTGTGTATATACGCGGGTTTTACTAACTGAAGTATCGTATATCCTCTGATTTTATAAAAGGGAATTTTTGGCTTAATAATACTGATTCACCCCCCCTCTCAGTATTATTTCCAACAATTGGTATCAGAGCGAGTCCTTCTGAAGAAGCTTGATCACTTGGAGGAAGATCCATCATCATGAGCAACTACGAGAGAGAAGCATCTATCAAGCCACCAATTTTTGATGGGACAAACTTCGTATGTTGGAAGGTAAGAGTTGTTGCCTATCTTCAATCTCTTGGTACAGAAGTCTGGGATATCATCGATACAGGGTACACTTTTCCATCGGCAACTCCTACAGATCCGGCTGAGAAGAAGAAATATGAAACAAATGTAAAGGCAGTCAATACCCTATTGGGATGTCTATCTCAATCAGAATTCATCAAGGTTATGCAGTATAAATCCGCAAAGGAAATATGGGACAAGATTTTTCTGAGCTATGAAGGAGATGAATAGGTAAAACGAGTAAAACTTCAAACCCTCAGAATTCAGTATGAAAATCTCATAATGCACAATGATGAAAGTGTGGCTAACTATTTCCTTCATGTAGATGAGATTGTTAATTGTATGAAAAACTTGGGTGAAGAAATAAAAGAGGCTGTTGTGGTTGAAAAAGTTCTAAGTTCTTTGTCCCCTAGGTTTGAATCTAAAGTTTCTGCAATAGAAGAAAAAGAGAATCTACGGAACCTTACCATGTCACAGCTGCACGGGATTCTAACTGCTTATGAAATGAGGAAAGGACCATCAGACAGGAGAGAAGCTGCTTTCAAGGCTTCAGGCGAAGGAGACTACTATGAGTCAGGACACGTGTCAGAAGAAGAAGAAGAATCAAACTTTGTCAAGAATCTTCAACGGGGTGCTGGAAGATTCCGCGGTAAGTTACCTTTCAAATGCTTTGCTTGTGGAAGAGTCGGTCATTATGCTACCAAGTGTCCTCATAAGGATAAGATTGACAAAGGGAAGGAACCTGTTAGATGGAACAAGAAACAGAATGCAACTAAGAAAAGTTACTACACTCATGAAGATAGTGATGGCCTATCAAATAGTGACAAAGATGAATGAGGTAATGATTATAAACTTTTAATGGCTTTTGAAGATGATGATTACATGGATGATATAGATGTAGATGGTTTTTATGAAGAGATTTCTATACTCAAAACATGTTTAGAAGAAAAGGATATGATCATTGATACTCTACAATTCCAACTTGATGAAAAAGAAAAATTTCTTGAGAAGTTGGAATGTGAAATTGTTGGCCTTAGAAAAGAAATTGAGAAAACAAAGGATCTTAATCTTAAATTTGTTAAAGGATCTGAAACTCTGGATGAGATTATCAATGTACAACATTCTCCACTAATCAAGACAGGTCTGGGGTATAATGGAGAAGCATCTCAAGCATCCACCTCAAAGAGTTATCTTGATGCAGCAAGGAGGAATGAGCAAAATCCCAATGGAGATCACCAGGTAAAACAGGGACGAATTACATCAAGAATAAACAAAGACTACCAGGTAAATCAGGGGCAATCCATCTTAAGGGTGAACAAAAGCTACAACCAGCCACAGGTAAAAACTTCTCAATTTGCTTCAAGAATGGATGACAATAGAAACTACAATCATTTGGCTGGTAGATTTGATAATCACAGGAGTTTCTTCAATGGCCAATGTTTCTCATGCCATAACTTTGGTCACAAAGCAGCTCAATGTGTTGCCTATAAGGCAATCATGACTAGAGAAGCTCAAAAACAAAGAAGTATGTCTAGAATCACGAAGAGGACCGATAACAATTTTTCTGCCCTTGAAAGTGAAATTGAATGTTCTATTTGTAATAACTTCGGTCATGAAGAGTCTGAATGCAGGAGCAGGTTTCGGAAGAGAACTCAGAAGGAACAAACCTCAAATGCTAGAACATAGAGAATGAAGGAACCACAACTAGAAAGATATGGGATAGCTTTTTATGCAGAAGGACAGGAAAATCAATGGTACATCAACAGCGGATGTTCAAAGCATATGACAGGTGATAAATAAAAACTTGAATCATATAGTGTCTTAGAAAAGGGAAAGAAAGTGTCTTTTGGAAATGATACCCCTGCAGTCATAAAAGGAAAAGGCATTGCTCAGTTGAAAGAAAAGGTCAAAGCTAGAAATGTTTTATATGTTGATGGCTTGAAGCATAATCTTTTGAGTGTCAGTCAAATGTGTGATCAAGGAACTGAGGTAATATTTCGATCAAATGGATGTCGTGTTCGTGATCTTGATACAGGAAAAATAGTGATCAAAGGCAGAAGAACTCCAAATAACTTATACATATTTGAAGAAGGACAACAACAATGCTATTTGAGCAAGGATGATGAACACTGGTTATGGCACTGGAGGTTGGGGCATCTAAGTTTTTCACAAATAAGGAAAGCATGAAAATACCAGGCAGTTCGTGGTCTTCCAGATATCGAAATTCCAGACAACACCATATGCAAATCATGTCAGTTTGGTAATGAAACCAGAACCAACTTCCCTGAGAAGGAAGGTTCATCGAGTAGGCCTCTTGAACTAGTCCATACAGATGTATGTGGTCCATTTAGGACAAGGTCACCTCGAGGAGAAGAATACTTTATATTATTCATTGACGACTTCTCCAGGATGGTTTGGTTGGGACTTATGAAACACAAGGATGAAGCATTCGAAAAATTCAAATCCTTCAAAGCCTTGGCTAAAAACGAATCGGATCACAAAATTAAGTGCCTCAGGTCTAACAGAGGTGGGGAGTTTACCTCAAATGAATTTTTTGATTTTTGTGAAGAACATGGAATAAGAAGGGAATTCTCTATAGCTAGGACTCCTCAGCAAAATGGAGTGGTGGAAAGGGTGAATAGAACGGTCCAACAAATGGCTCGTGCTATGCTTGATGAGTTTGGAACTCCCGAAACCTTCTGGGGTGAAGCTGCATTTTTTACAGTTGTTATTCTCAACAAAACAAATGTCCGAGTGAACAGCACTCAAACTCCTCATGAGCTCTGGTATGGTGAGACTCCTTCGGTAAAGCATTTCAAAATTTTTGGAAGCAAATGCTATATTAAGAATAATGATGAACAGCTTGGCAAACTTGAACCTAGAGCAGATGAAGGCATTATCCTTGGTTATTCTCCCCACAACAAAGCATATATTTGTTACAATAAAAGGCTTGGAAGAATTGTTGACAGCATTTATGTAGTGGTTGATGAAAAAGGATACATTCCTAGGCAAGTAAATTATGAAAATATCGAAGAGGATGAAGACTACTCTCCAAATTAGACTGATAATGAAGAAGAATCTCAAGAGGCACCAGAGGAGCAGATAAGGATAGAAGAGAAGACTCCATCCAGGTACGTTCAGAAGAATCATCTAGAATCTCAGATTTTGGGGCAGAAAGAGGCAGGTGTACAAACAAGAAGAACAATTGCAGAAGCCTCAAGCTATTTGGCATTGCTCTCCTCCACTGAACCTCAAAATATAAAAGAGGCATGCAAAGATGAATGCTGGGTCAAGGCAATGGACGAATAACTTGAGCAGATCAAAAAGAATACCACTTGGGAGTTGGTTCCTAGACCAAAAGATAAGAATGTCATAGGGACAAAATGGATCTTTAAAAACAAGTTCAATGAAAATGGGGAAGTGATTAGAAACAAGGACAGACTTGTTTGTAAAGGGTATGCTCAACAAGAAGGTATAGACTTTGAAGAAACTTTTGCTCCCGTTGCTAGACTTGAGGCCATCCGAATGTTCCTTGCTCTCTCAAGCTTTCAGAAGTTCAAAGTATTTCAAATGGACGTGAAATCAGCCTTTCTGAATGGAGACTTAGAAGAAGAAGTGTACATTGAGCAACCAGACAGCCTCATCCTTGGGAATGATCCAAATCTTGTATGCAAACTAAAAAAGGCTCTCTATGGTCTTAAACAGGCTCCAAGGGTTTGGTACTACCATTTGGAAAAATATCTTCATCAACATGGTTTTTCAAAAGGATCAGCAGATAGCAATCTTTATATAAAAATTGAAAATGACAAATTGCTAATACTTGTTGTGTATGTAGATGATATTATCTTTGGCAGCAATGAAGAAGCTATGAGTCAAAGCTTTACCTTGGTAATGCAGAAAGAATTTGAAATGTCTTTGCTTGGAGAACTGACATATTTTCTGGGATTGCAAATCCAACAAAATGAAGGCAATATCTTTTTGTCTCAAACCAAGTATCTCAAGCAGATCTTGAAGAAATATGGCATGGAAGATGCAAAACCAGTATGTACCCCTATGGTTATAGGATGCAGCCTCAGTGCAAATGATGAATCTGCAGCAGTGCATCAACCAACCTATAGATCCATGATTGGAAGTCTTATTTATTTGACAGGTACTCGACCAGACATCATGCATGCAGTGGGAATAGTTGGAAGATTTCAGGCAAATCCTAAAGAAACCCATCTTCAGGCAGTAAAGAGAATTTTCAAGTATCTTCAAGGAACTCAAAACTATGGCTTATGGTATCCTAGAGATACAGATCTCACGCTTCATGCTTATACAGATGAAAATTGGGCCAGAAGCGTGGATGACAGGAAGAGCACAAGTGGTCATGCATTCTTTATGGGTTCCAGATTAGTTTCTTGGTTCAACAAGAAACAGAGTTCGATTGCTCTATCTACAGCTGAAGCGGAATATGTGGCTGCTGCATCTTGCTGCACTCAACTCCTTTAGATGTTGCAAACCTTGCAGGATTTTCAAATAACTTGTACACCACCTATCTCCATCTTATGTGATAATACAAGTGCAATCAGCATTTCAAAGAACCGAGTCATGCATTCAAAGACCAAGCACATACCGATCAAGTATCACTTTCTCCGGGAACAAGTGTTGGAACAAAAGGTCAAATTGGAGTATGTTCCTTCTAAGGAACAAGTTGCTGATATTCTCACTAAACCACTTCCCAGGGAGACATTTGAATACCTCAGACAGAAGCTGGGGGTAGTTGATGCATCATCTTGCTATTAAATCTTGTCTGGTTTAGAGAAAAATAGGTGTACGCGACTTGTCTAAGGAGGATCCGCGTACATACACCAGTTTGTGCAGAGACAGTCGCGAATATGGAGGTTTGATGGATATCAGTAGGGATAGGCTCTGGTTGAAGATATTCTGATATGGGTCTGACAGAGACCATCCGGCACAGGCTCAGGGGGAGCAAATAAACTTCTAATGATGCATTGTTGGCATTAACTTAGAAGCTTTTGGTTTTAAGCAGTTGTTGAGTTTAGGTGGAACAAAGGCAGAGGGAGAGCAGAAGGAAATATTGGTTGTTGATCTGAATGGTGATTAACAGATGATGCTGCTATCAGTTATTGGTGTCTTTCATAAGTATTTCATCTCTATGTCATGTATCTCTTTTGTGGTATCTCTTTTATGGTGTCAAGGTCATGTAACGACCTATTCTGGTTTCCCCACTATGCCTGGGATGAACATGTAATGAACTTCGTTGTCATATGTAAATTTCTGATGTATCCCCACTTGGTTGGGTGATGGATGTATGTGTTGAGTCTTTTGGTGATAGGAAGGTCTTTTATGATGTATAAGTCATGGTTCTTCTTGAAAAACATCTTTTTGCAGATCTTGCCTACAGCCAGGGGGAGCATGGTTAGCACAGCAGGGCAAAGATTTCAGCATGTACTCAGGGGGAGCACAACCCTTTGCCCTTGATGACAAAGGGGGAGAATGACTTTGAGGATCTTGGGGTTGCCATCAAGTCCAAAGGGGGAGATTGTTGGCATTATGGCATAGGTCTGGAGCTATGGCACAGGTGTTGTCCTTAATGGTAACTCTCTTTGATAACAGATCTCAGTTCAAGCTTTCAGAATGAAGGAAGAGACATATATGCAGGTTCATCTAGATGAAGATGCGTATACATGCGGGATAGACGTTACAAAGGCACGTATGCGTATACACGCACTTTCACGCAAGGAAAAGCACGTACATGTTGGAAAACTTACCTTTGGTCCATGGTAGTTAGTCCTTGGTACTTGAACCTATGGTTTTGGACCATGGTATCTCATCAGAAGTGTTGATCCCAAGTATTGGGCCCGTGGTATTGTGTTATTATGGTTTTGGACCGTGGTATTGAGAAAGGCCTAAGACTATAAAAGAGGAAGGAGATCATTTGGCAAAGCATCTTTGGAATCAATTGAATATCTAACATGTGCTAGATCTAAAACTTTTGTGATTGGGTTTATGGTGCAGATCTGGATCTGAATGAAGGAGGAACCTAAGCGCATAAAGAAGGATAAGAACCATTGATGGGTCATAATCTTTAAAGCTTGAATGATAGTATCTTTGTATGATTTTGATTTGTTCTGTGAGGCGCACACTTGATCTATAAATCTGATAATCTGGGTTATTTAGCATTTGACTGTTTGAAAGAGTAAATTCTCCTTTATAGATCTGTATGCAGGTTCAGTGAAGCAAAGGCGCGTATACACGCAGGTTCAGTAAAGGAAAACAACGTATACGCAGGTTGCTCCACACATGGGAGCATATGCACGCAGGTTTCAGGTTGTTTAAGTAGCGTATATGTATTTTATTGTGATCTAGCTGCCTCTGTTTGTTGTTGCAGTGTTCTGGGTTCAGAATTGGTGTGTGGCTACAGTTACTATGTTTTGGGTACAGCTGTCAGAGAAGTGTTTATTTTGATTCAGTTTTGATTGGTGAAGAGGTGATTGATTGATGTAGAAAATCTTAATGTCTGATTGATGTGGATCCAGTCTGAAAATTTATGAAACGTGGTCCCTGGAAGAAAGAGAAGGTTGTAGCCTTCAGTAGGCCAGCACCTACATACTAGTATCTTGGCTAGTACAAGAGCTAAGGGGGTTGTAGCTCCCTTCCAGGAGAAGCTGGAAAACGAGAGAGGGTTGTAGCTCTCTGCAGGTTGTAGCCTGCGTACTGGTAAAGGACTGCACCCGTGCATTGTAAAAGGAAGTTTCTAATTAAAGAAAGATAGAAACGAATTGCAGCAGGTGGTTTTAACCCACATTGGGTTTCCACCTTATATCTTGTGTTCTTGTGTGTGACTGTATTCTATTCTGTTTTACTGGTCTGGTTACTGTTTATTTTCACTCAGATACACAGATTAATAATCAACATCTGAAAGATAAAGTAAATCATAAGTTTGCATTGTATACACGGGTTTCCTTCTACATAGTTGCGTATATACGCGGGTTTTACTAACTGAAGTAGCGTATATCCTCTGATTTTATAAAAGGGAATTTTTGGCTTGATAATACTGATTCACCCCCCTCTCAGTATTATTTCCAACACACGTTGCATGAGATCTACGAAAATACATGTTTATGTTTAAGTTTAAATTTACCTTTATATTTACATTTTACGTTTACGTCTACCTAATATACCTTTAGGTTTACGTTTTTATGTGAGATATATACTGCCATACTAGATTGTAGAGCAGAGAACCTCTCAAGGAAAAATGTTTTGCCTTTTCCCTCCACTCAACTAGGAAATTAGATCTCAGATAACTGAGTTTTACTAGATATAACTCCACTAGATAGCAAGAGCTTAGCAACCAACTCGTGCACAACTCTACTTCTTGCCCACAAACTCAAATTCACTGACTTAACTAAATGACTTGGCCATGTCACTCCTGCTAACTACTGCTCAGGCCATCCTACTCATGTGGAAATTGGAATTTCTCCATTCGACTAAGGCACCAATCTTAGTGCTTGAAAGCTCTACAACACTGCAAATGGTAAAAATGAATTTTATGACTAGTAATTTTTTTTCATTTAACCCTATTCTTGTGCGATCAAGCATATTTACGAAGTGCACCATGATTTTTTAAATTCAAATCCCTAATGTGGTGCACCACATTATTTATTCGTCGGGGCCTATCAAAATAGGAAGACCAATAGTGCTTTGTGTGATTATTGCACTAAAATGGCGAAATTTAATTTCACAAATGAATTTTTTTAAATTTAACCTTGTTTTGGTGCTATCACATCAGTGCTCTAGTTCAACCTAGTGCATTGTTATTCTTGAATTGAAAACCCTGCAATGATGCACCATGTTGTGTAGACACATGGGTGTTCTGAAAAGGTCAAATCACTTAGGCTTTGTGTCAGTATACCATCAAAATGGCGCAAATGATTTTTACCACTTGATTTTTTTTAAATTTACACTAGTCTGCGCTATCTAGTAGTATACTGTGACACCTCAAGGACTTTAAGAAAACGAATTCTTGTTTTCACTTTTGAGAAATGGACAATAAATGGATTTGACAACACTAGTTTAATTTAATAAGAAAAAAAGGGATAGCGGATATGATACGGTTCCATGGGGATTTTAAATAATTACTGATGAACCTTAGTAACTCTCTTTTACTGAATAGTTATTATTAGTTCTTAGTTATTAGTTAAAGAAGCAATTACTCCTTCTTTGCACTTCTCTTACATAAGGGAAGGGAGAAGGAGGGAGGGGCTGGATTTTTTCTAGAAAAGAAAAAGAGAGGAATTCCTTAAGGTGAAGAAGGTTTTAGTGGGAACAATTCTTGAAGAGACTTCCCAAGAGGAAGTAGAAACCATTGTTGGATGGACCTAGAGTGTTGAGGCCAAAGCAATAGAAACTGCTACACTAAAGATAACTGATTGTTAGGAAAAGAGGAGCTTGGGGGGAGAATACTTGGACGTGATTGCCAGATTCTCATTGGAAGGGTGGAGAGGTTCATTTATCGCAATTTAGTGTTGCAATGCAAGATAAGTGAAATTGGTTAATTATCTTATGATTATTCTAATTAAATTCTAATCTGGCCATATTATGCAAGTAGGAAATAAACATTATGGTATTGGATTTTGTATTTCTTTAATTCTGTGTCAATTAGAAAAAGGATGTAAAAAAAAAAGGAGTAAACATGGAAAGTCAAATTCCACTGAGAATGTAAATATGTAGGGATAAGTTAATCTACGTGTGGAGGTAATAAGTTGTTAGGAGAATTTACATATTACAGCATGTGTAGGCTAAATGTACAAAACCTGTACCATGCTTCCTGAATGCATTTGTCCATTTACCTAGATTCATGAATCTGGGCAAGGGTTGGACTGCACATCCATTTCCTAGAATAGAGTCATTTTAAGGAAAAACAATCCAGAATATGCAAGAGTATATGAAAAATAGTAGACAAGTGATTACAAGGAAGAATCAAAACTATCGAATATGAGATAGAATATTCCTTCTTGTATATGACTTGAAAGGAAAAGACAAACAGATGATAATTTATACTTATTCAGCATTAATATTGTTAAGTGAACCAAACTAATTATATCAGTGGTAAATTCAAGTTATATTCCTTTAATTTTGAAATTAACCGAGCATACCAATAACCATAGGAGTGGAATGCATACAAAGATCAACGCATTAGACATTTGAAGGGACATACGTATATATATTTATATTCACCCCGAATCAATCAGGACAAAACCTTCAGTTTTAATCAGGGAAATCTCAAACATATTAGCAACCATAATCCTCTTTTGGAACATAAAATAAATAAATACAATAACTACAATGCAAATACAGAAAACCCAAATGAGAGGGCTACTATTTAAAGACAAAATAACACTTTTAATAGTAAATAATGTTCAGGTTTGTTCAGATGGCAGTCTTGGGAAGGATGCCAAGAACGATGTTCTGAAAGTGGAATAACTAAGTTGAAGAATCAAATCGAGGTTCCAATCACATCGAATAAAATTATTTAGAGAAAGATTAGGAGTAATATTACATAATAGATTAATCATTATATCAGAAAGAATAACTATTAAACAATCATGATATTGATTCATTCAAACTGATAAGCTTAGAAAAATGAGAACCCAAAATTTACTAACATCAACATGCCAAAATGTCCCAACTAAAAATGGAGCAGGGAGCTGTAACAAGAAGAAACATAATCCATGTACATAACTTAACAAGACATAGATAGTAATTGAAACGAGGGAAAAACCCCAAAGGAAGAAACCCTCATATAGGGAAAGTAGGACTAGCAACATTTGTTCAAGCAAAGGCCTACATATCCGAGGGTTTTGCGTTGGAAGAAACCAGGTTGCATAAAGGTCTGGTAGCTGCATGCATCCTCCGCTTGAACACACCTTACACCATAAACATGGTGGTTAAACGATTTGACTGAGTTAATAATCCAAAGAAAACAGGGTAATGCAGTTGCATAACTAGACCTACACTAAAAAGGCAAGAGATGAACCCACAATCACTTACCCAAGGGAGAGAAAGCGTAATAGAGGCTTTTTGAGACATAGGCTCTAAACACCATCGCGGAGGTAACACCAATGCGAGAATGATTAAACTAGTGATGCAAGAATTAACTTAGAATGAAGAGCAAAGATAAACACCCAAATTCAAATTCAGAGTAAAGATTTACCTGATAAGAGCGAATGATTTTGAGAAGGAAGTGTGCAGCCCAAATGTAAGATTGTCTGCAAATTGGAATGCCCAGAAAGCTCTTCACATTTCATAATAGATGGGAGAAGACGGATTGCAAAAGAACTTCATCACAGAGACCAGAACACAGCTCACAAATCCATACCTAGCAAATGAGCTTAGAAACCAAACAAGTGCCAAGTCGTAAGGGTTTACCCTCGAAGTTCAGCAAAGCATTGAACTCGTTGCCTTCCCCGAACTATACTCCAAACAATAAGTGACACAGGATAAGAATGAGTTCTGGTAGTTGGCGGCCATCCAACCATGGACCAACTGGATAAGGTCATGGAATGTCAACACAACACGATGTGAGATCTGGGTAATCAACCATGTGTAGGAATTTACAGGGTAAGTTCCTCAGAAAGAATACCAAAAGGACACCGCTCACAACCAGATCTCAAATCAATACACCAGTATTTTTGACGTGGTTAAAACCCTCAGAGTGCAAGGAGGGAAACAGTCCATGGCCTGTCCCAACGTGGGTACAGACAATTTATTAATCAAAGAATGAAAATTTACATAAGCTTCTCTCATGCACGGATTACCCGAACAATGACCCTCCATGCGCTTTAAATAGAACTCATGGACCAATCGGGTGTCAAGCCACGGATCAAGTGTCGGTAATACCGAGGTGAGAGTGAACCGTCGGATCACTACATATCGTGACCGTCGGATTGTAAGTTACAAAATGTACAACGGTAAAGAAACACACTTTACCTAACTCTAACCTAACTCTATGCTAGACCAAGTTGAACTTAACTATATCCTATGTGTCGGAATATCCTAACATCCCCCCTTAAGAACAACTTGGGATAGGATTGAAGGATTTACAAATATGACACAATAGGAGAAGGAAGGAGGCACTAGAGCCTATCCCCCCTTAGTGACAACTTCCTGAACTCCAAGCATATATCGAAGTTTAGTGAACTTCGCCTCTGTGAGAGCCTTTGTGAAGATGTCTGCAACCTGATCATCCGTTGGACAATATTGCACTTCAAGAACATGGTCATGAATGAGCTTTCTGATGAAGTGCATGTGTAGTTCAATGTGTTTGCTGCGCTGATGCTGGACTGGATCTTTGCATAGCTGAATGGCACTTTGATTATCACACCAAAGTGTGGTTGGATGCTGCTGCTCAAAGCCAAATTCTGATAGGATCTGACGAAGCCACAAGGCTTCCTTACTAGCTTCCACGGCACCACGATACTCTGCTTCTGCTGACGAAAGAGAAATGGCAGCCTGTTTCTTACAAGCCCATGTAATAGGTCCTGAACCAAGAGTGAAGACATAACCGGCAGTAGACTTCCGATCATCAAGGTCACCAGCCCAATCAGAATCAGTGAAACCAACTAACAGAGGAGCTGCTTTGGCACTGTAATGAATCCCAAACTGTACTGTACCTCGAACATAACGAAGTATTCTTTTAGCTGCTTTCCAATGACTTTCACGGGGGTTTTGCATAAAACGAGCAACAAGGCCAACAGCAAAGGAAAGATCAGGACGAGTATGGGTTAAATACAAGAGTTTTCCGACAAGTTGACGGTATAAGGTAGCATCAACTTCAGGAGAAGTACAAGAGACTGAAAGTTTGACTCCAGACTGAAAGGGAGAAGGGGCTGGCTTACAGTCTTCCATGTGAAAATGACGAAGAATATCACAAGCATACTTGGACTGGGAAAGGAAAATACCTTCTTGGGATTGCAAGACTTGAAGACCGAGAAAATAGTGTAAGTGTCCTAAGTCTGTCATTTCAAATTTCTTTTTAAGGCTGGACTTCACATGGTTTATAAGGTTGGGATCACTACCAGTAAGAATAAGATCATCAACATAAAGAACAAGGATGATAAGAGAGTTGCCCACTTTCTTGGTGTAGACAGTATTGTCAGAATGACACCTAGAAAAGCCAGATTCTAAAAGAAAGCTATCCATTTTGGCATACCAAGCCCGAGGAGCTTGCTTGAGGCCATAAAGGGATTTCTTAAGTCGACAAACGAGGCTGGAGTCTGTTTGTATGAAGCCAATGGGTTGTTCCATATAGATTTCTTCCTGCAAGTCCCCATGCAAGAAGGCAGATTTAACATCCATTTGATGGACTTCCCATTTTAAAGAGGCAGCAAGGGAAAGAACAAGGCGGATAGAGTTCATTTTGGCAACTGGAGAGAAGGTTTCAGTGTAGTCAATGCCTTCAACCTGTGAAAAGCCCTTAGCAACTAGACGAGCCTTATGTTTATCAACTTTCCCATCTGGTCCATACTTGGTTCTGTAAACCCATTTGCATCTAACAAGTTTGCGTCCCTTTGGTAGAGGAACAAGATCCCATGTATCATTTGTCATCAATGAATGATATTCTTCATTCATAGCTGCTTCCCAATGTGGATGGCCTGAAGCTTCTGCAAAAGTGTCAGGATCATGATTTACTGGAGCTTGAGCCAGTAAAGAAGAGGCTCTTTCAAACTGAGAACGTGTACGTCGCTGATCTGTAGGATCACCGGCAAGATCACCTGCTGCATCCCGAGTAGCACGGACCCATCTTGGAAGTTGAGGATCCTGAGAAGGTGGGGGAGGATTATCATCCTCGCTTTCATCATCAGAAGAAGAAATGTTTTCAAAGATAGAAGAGATAGGAAGAGGTGGCACATCCGCCGGACTAGGCTCGCAGGCCGATTTATTTTCATCAAATTTTACATCTCTTCTAATGATAACATTTTTGGACTTAAATGGAATAAGTCTATAACCTTTTACATCTTCAGAATATCCAACAAAAGTACATTTCTCACTCTTAGGTTCTAAAGCTTTATGCTTTTCATCTGGAATATGGGCCCATGCTTCACTTCCAAACACACGAAAGTGACTTACATCTGGTTTAATGGAACTCCAAGCTTCTTCTGGAGTGATATTCTCTAGAACCTTAGTAGGAGTGCGATTGATTATATAATTTGCACAAATAATTGCTTCGGCCCAAAAACTAAGACTGAGTCCTTTAGATTGCAGCATACAATTAGCCATTTCCTTTAAGGTGCGATTTTTCCTTTCAGCTACACCATTTTGTTGTGGAGTGTATGGAACAGTATGTTGCATTTGAATTCCATTTTCGGTGCAAAAGTTGATGAATGCGTTTTTAACATATTCTCCACCATTATCAGTTCTTAGCTTAAGAATTTGATGTCCAGATTGTTTTTCAACAAATGCTTTGAAGGCCAAAAAAGTGCTAAATACTTCGCTCTTGAGTTTTAAGAAGTATACCCAAGTGCGTCTAGAGAAATCATCAATGAAAGTTAAGAAGTACTTGCAGCCAGAGAATGAAGCAACAGGAAGAGGACCACATAAATCACTGTGCACAAGCTGTAAAGGGGCTGAGGCGTGCCAAGAGGCACGTTTGTCAAAACTGTCCCGATGATGTTTTCCGAGTACACATCGGGAACAAACACCATCTTTGCAAGATACCATAGGAAGACCTGTCACCATATTTTCTTTACATAGATGTTGAAGGGAGCGATAGTTTAAGTGACCAAACCGCTCATGCCAAAGTTTGCTCACTTCATCATTATGAGCAACAAACACTGAGGGAAGATGGGATGACCCAAAGTTGTGAAACTTATACAACCTTTTGGAATCATCAGCAAGACCAGTAGCTAGAATCTGTTTAGGATCTTTTAGATCCTTGATTACAACATCATGAGGTGAAAATTCAACAATTTTACCTTCACCTGAATGAGTTATCTGATAGACAGATAGAAGGTTGCAGGATAAGTTTGGAACACATAATACATCATTGAACTGACCATTGTCTAGATGAACAGTTCCAGTCCCTACAACATTAAGAGATCTATCATCACCAACATATATATTTTTGGTGTTACAATCATTTAAAGAAGAAAACATGGCTTGGTTTTTGGCCATGTGACAAGAGGCTCCAGAATCAATGAGCCACTCATGAGAATGAGAAGAAGAAGAAGATACATTTAATGCATAACCAGACTGAGATGATTGACGATGACATGCAGAAAGTGCCGTTCCGGAAGTTGAAGTTGAAGTAGGCTCCAGATGGATGTTATGTTTCTTCATTGCGGCTTCCAAGGCTTCCATCTTCTTAAAGCATTTAGATTCTAAGTGGCCATCTCGATTACAAAAGTTACAATGTCTGTCAGTCCTCTTCCATTTGTTTTTATTGGTCTTGTCATTTTGCTGAAATGATCTTTCATCTTGAGGCTGAGTTGGTTTAGGACCATTCCTTTGAGGATAAGACTTCTTAGGATTCTTTGAATTTGGTTGCTGCTGGGCGGCTAACGCTTTCGAGGAAGAGTTTCCAAGATTAAGAAGACCAAGGTGTAAGAGTTTTTCTTGTTCTCTTATTAAGGAATCACAAAAGGAGTCAAAGGAAGGGGGTTTGTAGTCTTTGCCTTGACAAATGAAAGCTTCCCTTGTAGAATGGAAAGTGGAAACAAATACAGAGTAGGCTGGTCCCAACTTAGTAAGGATGGAATAAATAAGGTTACCATCTTCTTTCTTAACTTTAACACCTTCCAAAAGATATCTAAGGGTCTTGAATTTGGACAAGAAATCTTCAATGCAAGAAAAATTATTAGGATCCAAAGTAAGCAACTCATTCTCAAGTTGATGGGCTCTAATTTCATTTTTAATCCCAAAAACTTTAGCAAGTTTTTCTAATGCTTCATGAGGAGTTTCAATTTCTGCAATGTGGAATCTAAGATCAGGAGAAATAGACATTCCTATCAAACCACGTGCTTGATCTTGTCTATTTTCCCATTTTTCGGCCTTGTCTTCATCTTTGGGTTTCTTCTCTTGGTCTGTGGCTATTCTGAAGAGACCTTTACTTCTAAGTAAATCTCCCATGTAGGCTACCCATTGGAAGTAGTTAGTGCTGTCAAGAATGACTTGGCATGGACTTTCCATTTTTTGAAAAAAAACCTGAAGCTGAAGATGTTGAAAGTAAGTGGTCCAATGGATAGATCTCGAAAAAATAGGCGGTTTTAAAAAAAACGGCTCTGAAAAAGGCTTCCGGATGAAGAAGTTATGGCTTTTTGAAAAAAAATTGTTGACGTTGCCGGCAAAGTGCGCGAATGTGCGGGAATGAAAAAATCCGCCCCCACAAAATGGAGACTTGAACCCAAGACCTCTACTCTCTTAAAAAGTCTTTGAACCAATTGACCTCTACTCAATTTGCGTGCTTGCCTTGGGAAGGCTCTTTTCCCCTACAAAACACAAAACACAAAACCCAACACGAATATGCAAAGAAAAACGAACCTTACAGCTCAAAGCTAGCTTTAGCCAAAAAACTAGAATTTTTAAAAAAAAATCTCAAAGTTAGCTTTTAACCGAAAAACTAAATATTTTTCTCAATGTTTCTGATTTTCCAAGATCACACTAAGGTGCAGGGAAAAGAGCATACGCATGAGAAAAATCCTTTCTTTCTATTTCTGATTTGCCCAGATCGCACAGAGTCGCAGGGCAAAGAGCATACGCAGAAATGAAAGGTATAGATCCGGGAAAAAAAAAAGGCTAAATAAACCGAAACCGAAATAAGCAGAGAGAAAATGACAGTAAACTGCAAAAAAAAACACTGTATACCTCCCGATCTGAAAAATGACGCAGCTAGGGCTACCGGAAACCTTTTCGCGTGAAACGAAAGGGGTTCCTCACTGAAACAGATGCTCCGAACGCAACAGAGCAGTCCTCTCGGCCCGAAAGCAGTCAGAAACAGCAGATCTAGGAAACGACAGCCGCATGCAGTTCTACCGGCTTCAGATTTGGATCACCAACGGACGCGGCCCTCAAATAGCTCTGATACCATGTAGGAATTTACAGGGTAAGTTCCTCAGAAAGAATACCAAAAGGACACCGCTCACAACCAGATCTCAAATCAATACACCAGTATTTTTGACGTGGTTAAAACCCTCAGAGTGCAAGGAGGGAAACAGTCCACGGCCTGTCCCAACGTGGGTACAGACAATTTATTAATCAAAGAATGAAAATTTACATAAGCTTCTCTCATGCACGGATTACCCGAACAATGACCCTCCATGCGCTTTAAATAGAACTCATGGACCAATCGGGTGTCAAGCCACGGATCAAGTGTCGGTAATACCGAGGTGAGAGTGAACCGTCGGATCACTACATATCGTGACCGTCGGATTGTAAGTTACAAAATGTACAACGGTAAAGAAACACACTTTACCTAACTCTAACCTAACTCTATGCTAGACCAAGTTGAACTTAACTATATCCTATGTGTCGGAATATCCTAACACCATGTAATATACTCTTGTACAATCCTGTTAGGTCATGTATATAAGCGGGTATGATAACATTAATCAACATAGTTGTATTATGAGCCCCTTTAATTGTGTGGTACCATGTATCAGTGTGCACATTATAATGCTTTATCATAATATGTCGTTATATCATTAATGATTAGTCACCATTCGTAAAGTTTTTTTTTATATGGTATAATGTTGAATAGTTATATTATTTAGGTGTTACAATTGGTATCAGAGCCTCAGGTTGCTACACTGAGGATGGGTTGAATGATTTTAGAAATAACAAAATAATTCTGATGCACATAGGAGCACCGGACATAACCCAAAAGTATGGGTACAACTGGGAGAAACAAATGTTGGCAACAATTTTGCTTTACTAGAAACAATCTAGTAGTTAAGAATAGAAATACAGAACCTACATGCAGATAATGAAAGACTACGTTTGGAAAAAGAGAAAATTATGAAAATTTTATCAGATAGATAGAATCAGAGGAATCCAGACCCTAGTCAAGGAGAAGAAAACAAGAAAGAAACCCGCAGACAGCAAGCACGACATCAGGAATTAGAAGGGGGACAAACTGTTAATGAGGAAGATTTAGATAATGGTTCCAGCAAAAAGGGATTAAAAAGATAGAAAACAGAACTTTAGGGAGAATTCAAAAAGATAAAACCACCAAACTATAACGGTGAAACAGAAGAAGCGATAGAGGCCTGGCTTATTAATATGAACAAATATTTCAAAATATACGAATATGATGAAAATTTAAGAGCAAGGCTAGCAATCTATCACTTACAAGGCAAGGCCACCCTGTGATGGGAAGAAATCAAAAAATTCACAGAAATTAATGAGAAGTAGGTTACCTCAGAGAAATTTCAAAATCATTTTAAGGATAGATATCTGACTGAGTGATTTTATGGCGATAAAGCAAAAGTGTTTCATGACTTGAAACATAGGACAACAAACTATGGATGAATATATAACTAAATTCATGTCACTATTAACATATGTCCCTTATATTCGTGAAGAAAAAGCTAAATTCCAACGTGTTGCATCTCTAAGATGATAATGGTTAGCTATCATGCCAGAGCATCTAAGATAATTTTTTTGGGGTTTTTTTATTTTATTTGGAGGACCAATGAATGAAACAGATGTAACACTGATATGCCTAACCTTGTGAATAATATTAATGCCAAAGCAAAGGGCTGCTATACAATTTCACACATTGATTTAGCTTGTATGGTGGTGAGCATAAACAAAGAAATAATATGATTATCATAGTTTTCAAACTGAAAATTAAATAATCATAAGTATGAAAACCTTTAAACTTTGTTCAGAAGGTTTAAGAAAATATGCTTAAGCTTACAAAAGATGTTGATGATTTATAGATTGAGAGGGAATTAATTAAACAAACAATCCATTAGTTCATTCGCTTTATAGATTATCACTTCATAATCTTATAGGAATAGATTGAAACACAATTAATCCTACCTAGTTATCTTTGTAAGACATAAGAATATGAAGAAAAACATAATGAGTAATACTGGAAAAACATACAAGAAACACAAACTATGTAAAATAGAATTCAGAATCCTTTGCTTTGTATTAAGGATCCAGAAAAGTCAAGTACATCAAATGTTTAGAAATGTTTCATCAAGGGTGCAACCCTTAATAACTCATGAAGAGAGTTATTTATACAACATTAGAACTAAGAAAATATCCTAAACTATTTTTACAAAAATAGATTATGATAAAATCAAAATAAAGACTTCTAGTTGATCTAGCACTATTTTGATGTTGCGCTGTTGGTGACTATCACTGAAAAAACTGAAAATTGTTGAAGTTCGCTGACTATTGCTCCAAAAGTTGAATGTTTTTCAGTTTTCACGGTGGATATCACTTTTACTGATGACCTTTTATCTGATACACTTTCATCTATTTGTCTTTCATTTGTATTTCTTTATCTGCCTCCTTTTTTTTGTCTTTTACTGTGTAAATGGTTTCCTTCTATGTAAATGAATCCTTTCTACTTTGTATCCTAGAATATTTTGTTAATGAAAATCATCCGAATTCATTTCTTGAGAATGTGGAAGAAACGAGTTCTTAACTAGTATAAAAACTATTTGTCTAGGTCTTATATGATCACCTGCAGAAATAAACTAATAGTTAATAAAAACACAGGTTGGCAGGGAGGTGATAATGACTTCAGGGAACAGGAAAGTGTGTGGATGGATTCCTGGCGGTGTTTGGAAGGTAATTGAAGGTAAAATTTTGTTGCAGAGGTTCAAGGTGGCGTAGGAAGGGTTAAGCATCCTTTAGTGAAAAAACAAGCAAAAAGAGTGAAAACGAGGGTCTTTGGCATTTTAACGGGTAACCTTTAAAATTTGGGATGGAAATCGATAAATGAATAGTGGATGGTTTTAGCCTAAGCAGGGAGGAATTATTAAGGGTCATCGCACTACTTTTGGGCATCTGGTTGTTTTTTCATGAGAGCACATGAGTTAACCTAAAGCTGCCACGTAACCGAAAGGGGCCGAAGCAAAACCACGAATCTCGCGTGCTCTTGGGATTTTAACTCTCAGACATCAGGAATGCATGATATGGATGTGGGTCATTGGATATGGGGTGGAATATCTAACGTCTATTGCACGGCGAAGTTGCACCGAGGGAAATCGGCAGAGATTAGCAGGGCCCGGAGGTTAATTACAAGTGATTTGTAATTAATTTAATGAATAAAGTGTGGGTTAAAAATATATAATAAGCGAGTTTAATATAGTGGGACTAGGATGAAAATATAGCAGGGTTTGTTAAACACACCAAGGGGTGTGGGATAAAAGGTTTTTATATCGAGAAAATGGTGAATTGCGGAGTTAATTAAAATAAAGCTGGGAAAGACAAAACTTAGGCTAAAGGGTCTTTATGGGTTTTTTAGGCGTATGGCAGAGTTAATAAAATAATCCACGGGGGGGGGGGAATTTAAAGTTAGGACAAAGGGGTTTTTTTAGAGAAATTACAAGGGGAAAGTGTTTACTTCAATAGGGAAAGGGTTTCACACGAGGGAAAAAGGGTTTTGGGTAGGGAAATGACCTTTAGAGGGTAGCTTTCTGGGAAAATGTGTCAAACCAAGGGGCAAAGGTGAAAATGAAGGGAAAAGCGTATTTTAACAAGAAATGATGGGATAATGGGGACATTAGTAAGTATGTAGTGGGGGATGAAATGAAATGAGGGGAAGTTAATCAAATCAGCTAGTGAACATCTTTTCACTTTCATATCTGCTCTTGCACACCGAAACATTGGATTAAGCATGATAAATGTGCTTATGATTTAACAACCTTGTATTTCTACAACCTTTCTTCTACCTACCCTTTACTTACCCTAACATTTTTTCTTCACTTAGTTGGGTGCATTTAAGCTAGCAACCCAATATTTCTTTTCATGAATAATCTACCTCTATACCTTATTTTCTCCATTGGCTTAGATTAAATTGTTGACCCAAATTTATTTTCTACCTATGACAATCAATCTAAAACAAATCCAATTATAATTAAACCATATAATTGGATTAAATAAACTAGTGTGGCATCTAAACAAACTACACACAACTATTATTTTCAAAAGTGAATTAGAGTAAAAGTAGTGGCATTTAGATTTGCAACACTTTCTTTTTTCTTTTCTCTCTAACCTAACATTTTATTTTTGCCTTCATTTTTTAGGGAATCTATTCTAACATTTTCTTTGATATGGACATATTTATCAAAATATTCCCTTACATTTTTATTCAGTATTCTTTTTGTCCATATCCTAGCTAAACATTTTTTGAAAAATATTTTCATTTTTTTGGACTAATTTATTTTAACTTACAAAAACCACAAAATGCTACAACATTAGCTCCATCTGGGGACTTCTTTCTCCTATAGAATGCAGAGAACTTGTAGATCCATCTGCCTTCTCCTCAGGCTATGGAGTCTTTTGCTGTAAAAAAATCACACTGACTGATTGAAAAGTAAAAGAAACTAGAGTTTTTACAATGGTAGTAATGAAATCTACTTCAACTTCTCAGCACTGAATGTAATGTTTAAGAAACCTTCCATTTATAGGATAAGTGGAATATAGCCCCTCAATATTTTTTAGCACAAAAGTGTCGTTTCCCATCACTTCAGCAATTGCTAAAGGTCCAAACCACAACTTGTCAAACTTGCCATGCTTTCCCTTTTCTTCTCTCTTGGAATCCCATCCTAGAACTAGATCACCTTCCTTGAAGTCCCTTTCCCTGACTCTTCTGTCGAACATGTTCTTCATCTTATTCTGGTACTTTTTCAATTTGTATTGAACTTCATCTCTATTTTCATTTAGTTCAATAATCCAATTTATTCTCCTTGAAAAATCATTAGGTTCATCTGTTGAATACTATAGGAATTCTGAAATATGGAAGGCCAAATTGGTAGGGAAGATTGAATCTTTCCCATAAACTATTTGGAAAGGAGATTTTCCAGTAGATCTCTTTGGATTAATTTTTCTTGCCCATACTACATAAATTAAATAAGAGTCCCAGCTCTTTTTATGGTCTGCTAGAGTCTTTTTTATTACCTTTACGATACTTTTATTGGAGGATTCTGCAAGGCCATTACCATGTGGGTAATATGGAGTTGAATTATGTAACAGAATCTAATATTTCTAGAAAAACTCAATCATTTTAACACTAGAAAAAGTTGTTGCATTATCAGTGAAAATTTGAGTTGGGCAACCAAATCTAGATAAGATGTTCTCTTCAATAAATTTTATTACTTTTGAATCAGTAGCATTTTTCACTGGAATTGCTTCCACCCATTTAGTGAAGTAGTTTGTTGTAGTGAGGATCCATCTATGCTGATTACATGAAGTGGGATGAATCTCTCCAACAAAATCTAATCCCCATTGTAGAAAAGGTTCTGAGACTATTGATGGAACCAGTGGAAGAGCTGCTAATTTTTGCTTACCAGCAAACATTTGACAAGGAACACAATCTCTGAACTTTTCTCCTACATGTAAGAACAATGTTGGCCAATAAAATCCTCCCCTTAATATCTTATATTATGTTTCTCTCCAAGCATAATGTCCTCCACAAAATCCTATATTAAACTGGTCAATGATTCCTTTAGTTTCTGATAATTTTAAGCATAATAACAAAATATTTAGTGGGTCTTTCTAGTACAAATTTGGATTTATGATATAGTACTTGATTGCTTTTAGTTTGAGAGTTTTACATTGGCTTTTGGAGAATGATGTTGGACATTCAAAATGGATCAAGAAATTTACAATGTCTTGGTACCAACCTGACAATAGAAATTTGTCAACAATGTATAAAGGGTGGATCTGATCTGAACGTAAAGGTTCTGGTGGATTCTTTTCTTTAGAATGAAGGGAAGGTTCTGGTGGATTCTCCCCTTCTACAAGCACAAAAGGTTCTTGTGTATTCTTCTCATTTGAAGTTTGAGAAGGTTCTTGTGGATTCTTCTCTTCAGGATGAAGGGAAGTTTCTTGTGGATTCTCCCCTTCTATAAGGACAGAAGGTTCTTGTGGATTCTTCCCTTGTATCTCTAAAACAAAATTGATTCCAAGCAGTTTACAGTTGGATTCAGCTAGAATCTTAGCTAATCCTTGGCCTTTTACTAGCTTTGTAGTCTTGATAGTTAGATCAAACTCCAGTATTTGAGTGATCCATCTACCTCTCTTTCCATCAGTGTTTAGTTGAGTTAAAACGATTTTCACAGCACTGTTAGGAACATAAGAAGTAATAGGAGAATGTTGGACATACATCCTAAATGGTTTCAAGGCTTGAATAAGGGCATAGGATTGCTTCTCAATTATGTCATACTTAAGCTCATCATCTCTCATAACCTTACTGAAAAAGGCTATGGATTGGTCATGGGAATCTTCATTCTTTTGTAGAAGAACAACAACAAGGATTGTTTCTGTGACAAAGGAAAAGATACTCAATGGTTTAGTGTAATCAGGGCTCACCAAGGTGCGAGATTTAGAGATAGCTTTCTTGATTTGATCAAATGCATGCTTGGAAGAGACAGACGATTTAACTTCATGATCTTTTTGGAGCATGTCAGTTATATCTTTTACAATCTCAGCATAATTTGGGATGAATCTCCTTAAAAAAAATCCTGCCTAGGAAAGCTTGAATCTCCTTCTTGTTTCTAGGTAAGGTCAATGTTTTAATGGCAAACACATGCTTGGGATCAATCATGACTCCTTATTTTGAAATTATACGACCCAACAATTTTCCTTCTTTGATAACAAACAAAGACCTTTTAGGATTCAATGATACTCCAAATTTTCTACACTTGTTAAAAACCTTCATTAAGTGCTTTAGATGTTTCTGATCAAATTTAGAAAAAATAGTTATGTCATTAAGATAAATGACCACAAATTTATTTACCTGACCCACAAAAGCTACATCCATATCTCTCTGAAATGTTGCTCCAGCATTGGTTAAGCCAAATGGCATTCTAACATACATGAATGTACCCCAGGGTTTAGTAAAGGTTGTCTTCTCTATGTCTGCTAAATCAACATTTACCTGATTATAGCCTAAAAAACCATCAAACATAGAAAGTATTTGTGCTTCTAAAACCATTTGAAGTAACTAATCCATTTTGGGCAAAGGATAGTTATCTTTTAATGATGCTTTGCTCAAATTTCTAAAGTTGACACAAAGTCTAATTCCTCCATTCTTCTTTCTAATAGGAACTAAATTTGCAACACGATTAGAATATCTAAGAGGGAGAATGATCTAGGCATCTAGCATTTTCTTAATTCCCTTTTCTACAGTTGGTAGAAGAACTGGATTGATCCTCCTAACTTTCTATTGATAAGGAATGGCTTCTGGTTTTAAAAGAATCTTATGTTGTATTAATGAAGTATCATAGGTTTTTAGATCAGCATAGATCCATGAGAAAAAAACATCCTTATAATTTTGACGTAACATAAGATATTGAGCTTTGATCTCAAGATCTAGAGATGCATAGATTTTGATGTTTTTAATATCATCATTTGTTCCAATATTAATTTTTTCTATGTCATCTTGTGATGAAATGGACTAAGGGTTTCGAAGGACATCATTTTGATCAAACACATTTTCTAAAGGAATGAGGCCTTTGGGAATAAAATTGTTAGACAATTGAATAATGTCATGATCATAAATTTTTGTATTGAAATTTGAAGTATCATTTCCATTTGTATTTTCATTTATTTCTGTTTTATCTTCATCAATTTGTAGAACTGAAAATTCATCTATAACCTGCAAAAAAGATTTCAAATGTTCATCATCTTCAAATATATGCCAGTGTTTTAGATTATCTCGGATGGATGGTCTATACTTGACTTGTATTTGATAGAGTACATTGGTTTGATCAGGAATTTTAAATGAACTAGCAAAAACGGCTAAGGCATCTGCATGAATATTCTGATTTCTTGGGATATAAGTCAAATTAAAAGCATCAAAGAATTTTTTGTTTGAATCCCAAAATTCATTTCGATAAGACCCAAGTGTAGGATGCTTAGTCTGGAAAATATTTCTCACTTATTTGACAATAAGCTCTGAATCAATAAAAGCACTTAAGTTTTGAACCTTTAAGCTTTTGTCTAATTATAGCCCCAAAAGCAAAGCTTCATATTTAGCCACATTATTTGTAACTTCAAAGTTGAGTTTGCATGATTGGGTGATATTTTCTTTTTCTGGTGAAATTAAAAATACCCCAGCTCCTGCTTCATCTTTTGTACAAGAACCATAAAAAAATAGTTTCCATACATCAGTTTGATTTGGTACATGACTTTCAATTACATCTTCTATTTTAACTTGAGTTTCATGTATTTCGTTTGAAGAGAGTGGAAAGCAACCAAAATCCTAGTCAATTGCATAAATGGGATGGTTCCTTAGCTGGTTTGTTTTGCAAACAGTGTGCAAAAATCTTACCTCTCTATATAACCTTAGTTGTTCTCCACCATAGACTATAATAGTCGCATAAGATATATCCATCTGAAGAGTTCCCCCTAATTTGGAACATCAAGACCTAGAAAGGAGCATTCCAAATTTGGGAGAAATATCTATGACAACTATATCAAGCACTACACTTTTCACTGGAATTTGGGAAAGGGTGGCTACTAAATCCTTAATCAATGCTGAATAGGGCACCCTTTTAGAATCAAAGGTGTACAAGTCATGATAGGATCTAGTTATGTCAAGTTTCAAATGGTCCATGATAGTTTTTGGCATGAGGTGATAATGGCTTCAAGGAATAGGAAAGTGTGTGGATGGAGTCCCGGCAGTGTTTGGAAGGTAATTAGAGGTCAAATTGGGTTGCAGAGGTTTAGGGTGGTGCAGGAAGGGTTAGGCAGCCTTTAGTGAAAAAATGAGTGAAAAGAGAGAAAATGAGGGTCTTTGGCATTTTAATGGGTAACGTTTAAAATTTGGTGTGGAAATCGATAAATGAATAGTGGATGGTTTCGGCCTAAGCGGGGATGCGGTATTAAGGTTCATCGCACTTCTTTTGGTCGTCGGGTGTCTTTTAATGAAAGCATGCAAGTTAACCTAAAACTGCCATGTAACCGAAAGGGGCCCGAGCAAAACCACAAATCTCGTGTGCTCTCAGGCTTTTAATTGTTGGGCATCAAGAGTGTGCGATATGGATGTGGGTCATTGGATCTGGGGGTGGAAGAGCTAATGGCTATCGCATGGTGGAGTTGCACGGAGGGAAATCGACGGAGATGAGCGGGGCCCAGGGGTTAATTACAAGTGATTTGTAATTAATTTAATGAATAAAGTGTGGGTTGAAAATATATAATAAGCGGGTTTAATACAGTGGGATTGGGATTAAAATATAGCATAGTTCGTTAACCACACCAAGGGGGTGGGTTAAAAGGTTTTTATATCGGGAAAATGGTGAATTGCAAAGTTAATTAAAATAAAGCGGGGGGAGACAAAACTTAGGCTAAAGGGTCTTTATGGTTTTTTTAGGCATATGGCGGAGTTAATAAAGTAATGTGGGGGGCGGGGGGAATTTAAACTTAAGACAAAGGGGTTTTAGGGGTTTTTTTAGGGAAATTACAAGGGGAAAGTGATTTTTTCAATGGGGCAAGGGTTTCACACTAGGGAAAAAGGGTTTTGGGTAGGAAAATGACCTTTAGAGGGTAATTTGCAAGGAAAATGTGTGAAACTAAGGGGCAAAGGTGAAAATGAAGGGAAAAGGGTATTTTAACAAGAAATGATGGGATAATGGGGAAATTAGTAAGTATGTAGTGGGGGATGAAACGAAATGAAGGGAAGTTAATCATATCAGCTAGTAAACATCTTTTCACTTTCCAAACTGCTCCTACACACTAAAACATTGGATCAAGCATGATAAATGTGCTTATGCTTTAACAACCTTGTATTTCTGCAACCTTTCTTCTACCTACCCTTTACTTACCCTAACATTTTTTCTTCACTTAGTTGGGTGCATTTAAGCTAGCAACCCAATATTTCCTTTCATGAATAATCTACCTCTATACCTTATTCTCTCCATTGGCTCAGATTAAACTGTTGAGCCAATTTTATTTTCTACCTATGAAATCTATCTAAAACAAATCCAATTATGATTAAACTGTATAATTTGATTAAATAAACTAGTGTGGCATTTAAACAAACTGCACACAACTATTTTTTTCAAAAGTGAATTAGAGTAAAACTAGTGGCATTTAGATTTGCAAAACTTTCAGAGTTTATTGCTTTTTGCTTTTCTCTCTAACCTAACATTTTATTTTTGCCTTCATTTTTTAGGGAATTTATTCTAACATTTTCTTTGAGATGGACATATTTAAAAAAATATTTCCTAACATTTTTATTCAGTACTCTTTTTGTCCATATCCTATCTTAACATTTTTTGAAAATTATTTTCATTTTTTTCCACTAATTTATTTTAACTTACAAAAACCAAAAAATTCTACAACACAATGCTTTATCAACAACCTTCTTGCCTTCATGAAAGAGAAACTGGAATTTGATAACCCAAAAACGATGGATGAAGCAGTCTGGAAAGCTCGGATCTGCTACCAGCAAATGAGACAGAAAGGAGAAGTGCATAAGAATTGGCCAAGTAGGAAGGGGCAGAATTTTTTTACAAATAATAAGAAAATGACAAGTTCAGGAACCAGATTCCCAGGACGCAAAGTACCAAATGGACCTATTAATTGAAATCAACAGAAGTATAGACCTAAGAACGATATAAAACAAAATGAGGCATCAAGTAAGTTGGAAACCAGTTAGGTTCCCCGACCGTCGTTGCATTGCTGGGGTTGCAGGAAACCCCATTACTATTCATGAAGCTTCTATTGTGGGTGATGTGGCATGAAACATACCTCAAATCAATGCAGCATTCAAAGATCACCAAGCAGATTATCAACCTTCAATGGTGGAACTTGAAGGTAAAATATCTGATCATCCTATTTCCATTTTAATAGATCCACGTGCTAGTTTGAGGTATGTCAGTCCCAAAATAGTTGATGAATGCCATCTAAAAAGTTCAAAATTTCAGAACCCTTGGTTGGTTCAATTAGCTACCGGTGCAAAAATAATAGTCTGTGCAAAATTAGAGGGTTGTGAAATAAAACTAATAGAACAGCAAATTAGGAAAGATTTAAATGTATTAACATTAGGCTCCTACAATGTCTTGATAGGCATGGACTAGTTGGAGTGGAAGTCAGCCTTGGTAAACTGTAAAGATAAGACCATTGATTTTTTGTCTAATGATGGTACTAGAATAGAGATTCAGGGAGTCAAAAGAGAAGTCAAGTTACGATCTATTACAGCCCACCAACTAGCAAGATGTATGCATAAGGGCTGTCAAATCTATGCAGTTCAAGTGGGATATACAAACTCCAAAGATAAAGTGTCAGCCTTAGAATAAATACCCGTAATACAAGAATTTAAAGATGTGTTTCCAGAAGATATTCCTGGACTACCAACCAAGAGAAACATTGACTTTACCATAGAACTAGTCCCTGGAGCAACACCGGTATCAAAGGCTCCCTATAGAATGAGTGTTCCTAAGTTAACTAAATTAAAAATCCAGCTGCAAGAGTTGCTAGATAAAGGGTATATTTGAACCAGTGTATCCCCTTGGGGAGCCCTGGTTCTGTTCGTAAGAAAGAAGGATGGTACTTTGTGGTTTTTGTTATAGATCCATTTGGGCACATCACTCCCATCATTCATATTAGTACCATTAGGGCTCATCAAACCCTAATTTAGTTGCTACATGCCCTAGATAAGTCACCATTTTGAATGCCTCCTTCCCTGAGAGTTTTTTGGCCTCAAACCCTCCATATTTTCCTCCTTAAGGGACCAGCGCAGCCTTGGACAGGCGTAAGTGCACTTCAGTGCAGGTAGGCCCATGCCAAGGTGCTCTGCAGAGCACCCAGACACACTTTCACCTACGCTAGGTGAGATTGAGAGAAATTCACATAGGGTTCTGGGAATATTATTATCATCTAGAGTCATATAGAAGTTTCCCATCCTCTCATCCTCTCATCGCTTCCTCCATGGAAACCAAATCTATGTTTAGAAGGCCATTCAATACCCTCATTTATGACAAAACCTCCTCCATTTGCCTATAAATTGAACACTCATCCAAGTGATCAAGGGCTAGACTTTGAGAATTCGTAAGGAGATACTGTTGAAGTGAGAATTGAGATTGTAAGTGAGTAGTGTTATGTTATCAGAGTGCTATGCTATTGATGTGATTTTGGTTGGAACCCAAGCTAGAAGAGTGACAATGGATTGTACTTCATGGTTGTAATTATTCCTTCTACTTAATAAAGTTGTTTACACCTTTTTCCATATGCTTATCTTGATATATGATGTTTATATGTGTGAATGTATCTGATTCCATTTAGTTATAGTCGATATATCTCTTGATTTGATTGGTTCTCTATCTTCTATTTATGCTTGCAAGTACTTGTTGAGCGAGTTAAGTTCAAGAAGAAGCAACGGGAGTCATACAAAGGATACAAAAAGAAAGCGAAAAACAAGTAGGTCATTTGATCCCGTTTGTCTTACTTATCATCTATACAAAAAGGATAAGCGCTTTAAATCTGTTCTTCTAGGTATAGCTACCTACCTAGGGAATTAGTATTTATCCGTAGATGCAAAATTCCTCATAACAAATTGGTGACTTCGTTGGGGAACGATCATCATTCCGGGTAGTTTACCTTCATCCTACTACACTGTAGTAGACCTTACTTGCTTCCATTGATCTTCTTTCATCCTTTTGAAGTGTTTTTTGGTGAAAATTGAGCTTGTAAACCAATAGGATGCCCTCTCTGGCACCATCACGGGCTTGGTCTAGAGATAGAGTGTTGCAAAGCACCCTTGGCTTGAGGATAGTGCTCTGAAGTGCATTGTCTCCCATTCAAGGCTATGTTGATGCTCATTAGGACAAAAATCTCTCCTTTGAGTTGAATTTTTGCCAAATTTTCTTCTATTTTTGCTTGCAAAAAGGTCAATGATGCTTGTGCCTCTTAGATCAATTTGTGTTTCCTTTACTAGCTCTACTTTGGCTTTGATTGATTAATGTTTCTTAAATGATTTCTTTATCACTATCAATTCATTGTCAAAGTTAGTTTATAGTTGATTAATCTTTGTTCAAAATAATGTGTCGTAAAAGTCTTCTTTTCTTTCGAAACGGAACTGTCGTAAAGGCTTCATTATTGAAAAAAGATTGATTGATTGTATGTGCATTAGTTTCCTTTTGTTCATCATAACATTAAGGGAATTGAAAAGAAAAACTTGCATTGTCCATTGAAAAGTTTGTGTGTGCTCATAGGAATATTTTAGGGAAATTGCATTAGATTGTGCTCTTTTCTCTTTGATTGAAAGAAATCTGATTCCTCTATCCCTACTAGCTAATGTTTTCATTGTCAAAAATGAATGAAAAGGATCCTTATCATAATAGTTGCATTCTAGGAATTGCAAACATACATCATGCGTTTAACCTTGAAAGGAAAATTCTAAAGAATATCAACTTAAAATTCATCTGAATTAACTTAATGGAGCATTATAATTTAACGCATAACATTTAGATTGTCTAGGCTAGAGACATGTTCTAGTGTCATAAAACATAGCAGTTGTTGCTAACTTGTCTATGATACACACCGAGTGTGATACCTCATTCCAAGTACATGAGTATTTCATAGCTCGTCCACGTACCTTCGGGTATATAGGGAGGTGTTACAGTATGTAAAGTATATGGGAATGCTCTCACTGTGCAGTTTCGCATTAGATAGCACTAATAGGAATTGGGCCTCCACGTACTTAATTGGGCCTCCACGTACTTTCGGGTATATATATGAGGACAACACTAGGTTTCTATCCATCCTTAGGTAACCGATTTGACCGCCTTGTACACTGTGATACACCAAACAAAACATTCAGATTTCCTACCTGTACTTCTTGATTCGCAGGGAGGTATTCTACAGTGCACAGTTACTTGGTAATCCTTTTTCCTAGATCATCCCTCCACAATCACTGCTTAGTTGATCTTAGGTTGAGACATATGGCGAAAAATCTAGAGTCCACTGATTAAGAAATTCCTTTCTATGGGAATCCTAGTCCTTTTCCTCCTTTTTGAAATATTCGAGCTCCTTATATGGCTACATTATCCCTTCCAAGGCTTACCATTGGATTTCCAGTATGGTTGTTTTCAACCTTCTTGGTTCAAAATATCGTGATTTCTCTGCAATCGAGTACTCCTCCAACTGGACAAAATCAACCTCCAATTGATCCTAAAGTTGACCCTTTGCCTTCTTCCTCGATTGTTTCTTCCTCCCCTTCTTCCTCTTCGCCTAGTGAAAGTATTGGTACTAGTAACTAACTCGCTAAGAAGAAGAAGAGAGGGAAGAAGAAGAAGAAGAAGAAGAAAATTCAACAGGGGGCCAACCAAGCAACTACTGTTTTGAATGCAACTTCTGATGAGAAATTGTCTGATAAGCCTCACAAAGTTCGATATCCATGCAAAATTTGCATGGGAGACCATCGTCTTCGAGATTGTCCTGATATTCCTCATATCTTAGAAGAATGGTCTTCTTGATCACATCATCCTGTGTCATCAACTTCTGGAGATCATGTTGGTGACACACCATCAACTAGTGGTAGTAAATTTCATGGAAAGAAGGGTACAGTTAAGTTTCCCTGTAGGTTATGTGAATGGAATCACCCCATTCACCTTTGTCCCTATCTGGATGAAGCCTAAAAAGTGTTAGATAGTTGTCTTGCTTCACCGCAATGGATTCCATCTGGTTACATGATATTATCCCTTAATCCTTCACTATTTGATAAAGTGACTGACCCATATCAACTGTCGGTCAAACCCACTCTCTCTAAATGTGAATCCCATGAGTCTATACTTGACCTATCACAGGGCAAGGAAATAGTTGACCCAATTTCACCTTGAGTTAATCATACCTTTCATGAAGAGAGTGAATATGATACCACTAAGGTTCTTTTCATTTCTTCAGATTCCAATGAGCTTTGTGGAAATCCTCATGTTCCATCAAGATAGGAGGAAAACTACTGCCACTCTCGTAACTCAAGGGGTTTATTCTCTTGTTTCGATGGTACCCCCTCCAACTAGTCTGGTCACTTCCTTCGATTGGAATCGACTAATAAGATGTTGTCTTCCTTCTTATGTGCCTTTCCAGATCATAGTACAGGTTTGTAATACGATTATACCTAGCACTATTATATATGAAGGTGCATCTGTGAGTATCCTCTCCTCCACTGCTTGGAAAGTGCTCGGTTCACTGCCACTTATGCATGTTACCCAGAATTTGTTGGCTTTTAACAGAGGAACAAGTCAACCATTAGGGATCCTTCCTCAGTTGCCTATTACTTTGGGAGGAAAAATTATTTATCTCAATGTGATGGTAGTCCCCAACTTTTTAGATTACAATTTACTTCTTGGGTGCAACTATGTTTATGACATGGGAGTTATTGTTTCAACGCTCTTTTGAGTGATGTGTTTCCCACATGAAGGCAGAATTGTCACCATTGACTAGCTTTTGTTTCCCAGTCCAAATATGGCTTCTAGTCAACCATCTTCCGTAAATGGTCATTTTGTCCGAATGGTATCTTCCCCTCCACAGGTTAATTATGTGTCGACCTGTTCCATGCCTACATCAACAGACGATCAATTCCGTGATGTTATACGTTATGTACTAGGGGCATTGGAACTAGATCTCTCCTTCCAGAGCATTCTTCTCCCATCTAATGAGAACTTCTTGGAAGTCATGACCTTTTATGGGTTGTGATCAATGGATATGAGGATAGTTCTTTTACTGTGTCAACCTCATTAAAAAATGAAACAGCTTCCATGAGGATGGTTCCTTGTCTTCTGTCAACCTTGTTAAAGAATGAAACCAAGGATATGAGGATAGTTCCTGGTCTTGTGTCAACCTCGTTAAAAAATGAAGCAAAGGGTATGAGCATAGTTCCTTGTCTTATGTCAAGCTCGTTAAAAGAAGTAATAAGGAATACGAGGATAGTTCCTTGTCCTGTGTCAATCTCATTAACAAATGAAACAAGGAGTATGAGCATAGTTCCTTGTCTTGTGTGAAGCTCGTTAAAAAATGAAACAAGGAATTTGAGTAGAGTTCCTTGTCTTGTGTCAAGCTCATTATAGAACCAAACATGGTCTCCTTGAGAAAAGTTCCAAGTCGAGTCTTTGTGTAGATCTCATAAAATCCTAATTGAGTCTTTCACTTGATCTCATAAATGACCTTCATTCCATCCACCTGACAACCATGAGTAGTCTACTTAGCTAAATGTAATGAAGCTTGGGGGGCATGCACCTAGAATCGAGTCATCATGATGCGGGCATGTAAACCAATCTCAAGCATAGTTTTTCATGCTCCAAGCTTCTGTAAAAATGAAACTGAATTCAAGCATAGTTTTTCGTTTCAAGCTTGTGTAGAAATGAAATTGAATTCAAGCATAGTTCTTCATTTGAAGCTTCTCTAAAAATGAAATTTAATCCAAGCATATCTTTTCATTTCAAGCTAGTGTAAAAATGAACCCATTTCCATTTTAACCCTTGTGATTTCCATTCTATCAGCCTTTTGTATCAAATGAGCCTTGGTTTTTCTCCTTCAATTGTCACTATCTGCTTGGCCGATCATATGCTTTCACTTGGTTGTTTTACCCTTTTTGAGGAACAGTTGCAATGAGTGGCCTTATTAGCCAGCCTCTTCACATAAATCAACATGTTTTGAGAAGTTCTAACATCACCGGAACCAGTTTCTATCCTAGACACCACTCGTTCCTCAAAGTGGAGTTCTCTTTAAGCTCTTTTCAGACTCTCGAAATATGAAAATATTGTCAAGCACTTGTCCTTTTCAACTTGTTAATGGATTGGAAATGACATCTACTCAATATAAGTTTAACCCGTCTCTGGACTGAGATAGATTACTTATGAAAAAGGAATATTTGATTACTATTTTAATTATCAATATTAATTATTTATAATTAGTTAATTATTAATTATTAATTAGTAATTATTAATATTGATTTTTAATATTATTTATATCAATTAATATTAATATTAATATATTTTAAGTAATTTCAATTTTAATTTTAATATTAATACAATACACTAACATTACTATTCATTAAATACCAATATATATTAATAATAAATATTTCACATACTATTTTATAATAAATATTATACTAACATATATTATGTATATTAAATATTAAATACAATATACTAAGATTAATATTCATTAAATACCAATATATACTAATAATAAATATTTCACATACTATTTTATAATTAATAATACTATACTAATATTAAATGCTTATATGAAGTATTAGTAGAATAATTATTAAAATTAATAATAATTACTATATTAAAATTAATTAATTATTAATAATGTTAAAATTAATTAATTTTAATTATAATAATGATTAGCATAATAATAATTTATAATAATTTAAATCAATTAATAAACTCATCAATAATTAAGCAAAAATAATTATTCAAAATTCTACAATTAATATTATTAAAACAGCTGACATTCACCTCATCTCTAAATCTTCTCTCCTCATTACTATTTAAATCCCTCAATTAGGTTCTTCTACTATCAAGCATTCAAGCAGTCTTGATGATGGATCCCGGTTGGGATTTGAAACATTGACGAAAAATGGTTTTTACTGTGGATTCTCCAGTGATTTCAAAAGATATAAACCACAAATGTCTTAAATCCAGAGAAAGGAATATGTTGATCAAACATGGTCAATAGGTTCTCTCTAGTATTATTTTACACTTTTTCAGACTTGAGGGACAAATATATGAAAAAGAACTTGTGGAGTTAGCTTTTTGTCCCTTTTCAAACTCTCTAAACATGAAAAGGACTAAGTTATCATTGTCATTAGACTCATTAAAACATCAAATAGCGACAAACTTGCCCATCATGACAACATTGAGTTTCACCTTCGCTAGATTTGTTAAAACATCACATAGCGATGTATTCACCCGAAGGGTGGAATTATATAGCAAGCATATTTTATCCTCCTCAAGCTTGATAAAAATAAAGAGGTATTGTTCAGCAATGACTGGGGAAAATGGGAAAAGGGGTAAACCACTTTATGGGAGAAGGTCGCCCTTGAACATGACACTTTCACTTCATCATTATGACTATTTGGGTTGGGTTTATGGTCATCATACCTTGGTCCATCATACCATCCATTACTTTGTTTTGGGTCAATGCTACCAATTGATTCAGTGTCACCGACATGTTCAATAGAAGTCACTCAATTAAAATTCATCCCTTGCAATACTCATAAACCTTCATTTTTGTGACCGCCATTCCTAAACCTTATGTCATCAGTCAAATTCCATCTCCAAAATCATTACACTCGTTTCGTGTCGTTGATGTGGGATACATCAAGGCCCTCCTATGATGAGTCACTTCTTGTCGACATCAGCACATTATCTAAGAAGTTGACTTATAAACACCCTTCTAGTACCTTGAGGCTTGCATACATCAATGGCAGGTTTCTCGCTTCCGGTGATAGGTTGACATCACTAGCCTTCAACCAAAAGACTTTGTATGGTGTTCGACATTAAGACATCCATTCACACCATGCAAAATGTACTACAGTACCTTGAGGATCATTATCATTATCGATGATTTATCTTGCATAGGTTAATGACTTACATTATTGGCTAGTAATCAAACGTTGTCCTCCCATGTTCAACTTCAGATCATATATTTGCATGGTTAGACTCATACTTGAGAGAATAATTGAATGAGATAGAAGAAAATATATCTAGTTTCATCCATGTGATTTTAGGAAATGTACCAAATCATCTGTACAATGGCTTTACATTGATGGTCATCCTATCATGGGTCTATATCTATAGATGACTGTCTATATAATTGTAATGAAAGTTTATATGTTGAGCATGGGTATGCCTGCCCTCAGCAATTCATGAGAAAAAATCAAAATATCATGATATTATGTATTGTAATCGATGCAGGTCACCAACCACTTCGGAACCTCTTCATCACATCGTAAAGCATACCACTCGACATCATTATTTTTGAATTTATGCTTTAGGGGGGTAGTTGTTATAGATCCATTTGGTCACATCACTCCCATAATTCATATCAATACCATTAGGTCTCATCAAACCCTAATTCAATTGCTACATGCCCTAGACAAGTCACCATTTTGAATGCCTCCTTCCTTGAGAGTTTTTTGGCCTCAAACCCTCCATAATTACCTCCTTGAGGGACCTGCACAACCTTGGATAGGGTAAGTGTGCTTCAGTGTAGGTAGGCCCATGTCAGGGTGCTCTACAGAGCACCTAGGCCCACTTTGACCTGTGCTGGGCAAGATTGAGTGAAATTCACATACGGTTCTAGGAATATTCTTATCATTTGGAATCATTTAGAAGTTTCCCACACTTATCATCTCCTATGAGCTCGAAATTGGATAGGAAATGAGTTAAGTAACCTCCACCCTCTCATCCCTTCCTCCATGGAAGCTAACCTAAGTTTTGAAGGCCATTCAATACCATCATTTATGAAAAAACCTCCTCCATTTGCCTATAAATTGAACACTCGTCTAAGTGATCAGGGGTTGGACTTTAAAAATTTGTAAGGACATACTATTGAAGTGAGAATTGAGATTGTAAGTGAGTAGTGTTATGCTGCCAGAGTGTTGTGCTATTAATGTGATGTTGGTTAGAACCCAAGCTAGAAGAGTGACAATGGATCGGACGTCATGGTTGTAATTCTTCCTTCTACTTAATAAAGTTGTTTACACCTTTTTCCATATGCTTACCTTGATATATGATGTTTATATGTGTGAATGTATCTGATTCCATTTACTTATAGTTCATAGAACTCTTGCTTTGATTGGTGCTTTGTCTTCTATTTATGCTTGCAAGTACATGTTGAGAAAGTTAAGTTCAAGAAGGAGCAACGGGAGTCATATGAAGGAGACAAAAGGAAAGTGAAAGTAAAAGTAGGTCATTTGATCCTCTTTTCCTTATTTATCGCCTATAGAAAAAGGATAAGCGCTTTAAATCTGTTGTTCTAGGTATAGCTACCTACCTAGGCAATTAGTATTTATCCGTAGATGCAAAATTCCTCATAACAATTGTGGATAGATTTCAGACAATTGAACAAGCTGACCATAAAGAATAAGTATCCCTTACCCTGAATCGATGACCTCTTTGATCAGGTTAAAGGAGTAGTGGCATTTTCAAAGATTGACTTAAGATTTGGATATCACCAAATTTGAATTAAAGACGAAGATATCTTCAAGACTTCTTTTAGAACCCGCTATGGCCACCATGACTTTGTAGTCTTTCCATTATGACTTAATAATTCCCTAGCAACCTTCATGAGCATGATGAATGGAGTTTTTCATTTCTATCTGGATAAATTCATCCTTATATTCGTTGATGACATTCTCATATATTCCAGAAGTATTGAAGAACATAAAGAACACCTTCGCATAGTACTGCAAACCTTAAGAGTAAATAGGAATTTTTATAAATTTAGCAAGTGTGACTTCTATAAAGATCAGATCCAGTACCTAGAATTCGTTATATCCTCTGAAGGTGTAGCGGTCGATCCAGAGAAAATAAAGACCATTATGAATTGGCATGTTCCAACCAATGTGGCGGACATACATTCTTTTATGGGACTTGTAGGTTATTATAGATGATTTATAAGGGGATTTTCCAAGGTTTCTTACCCAATTACATCATTACAAAAGAAGGGAACAATTTTCAAATGGTTAGGAGCCTGTCAATAAAATTTTGATAGGTTGAAGCATTTGCTCACCACAACTCTGGTATTAAAGATAGTAGATCTTGAAGAGGATTTTACAGTTTACACAGACGCATTCAAAGAAGGTGTGGGTGGTGTTTTAATGTAGAATGACAAGGTCATCACTTATGAATCCCGTAAACTCAATGAACATGAACATAGATATTTTTATTACGATTTGGAGCTAACTGCAGTAGTGGGAACCTTGAAGGTATGGCAGCATTATTTGTTGGGGAAAACATTTCTACTCAAAACAAACCACAGTAGCCTAACTAGTTTCTTCAATTAGCCTACCTTAAACGCGTGCCAAGCTCGATGGACTGCATTCTTAAGTGAATTTGATTTTTAAATCAATCATTTGAAAGGAAAATAAAATAGGGCGGTAGATGCGTTAAGTAGGAAGCTGCACCACATTTATGAGATTTCTTTTAGTCAAATTGAACTTAATTTTCTGGATCAAGTAAAGGAGGCAGCCCAAAAGGATCCTGAATACAACTACCTATGGCAGCAAGTAAAATCTACACAATGTTTGGAAAAGCAAAGGGAGTATAGTATTAACTCTGAAAACTTATTGTTGTTCAAAAATCATATTTATGTACCCAATCAATTGTCTTTAAAGCAAAGAATGTTTGATGAATTTCATAGAAGCCCCTATGCTGCTCACGCGGGCTATCAAAAGATTTTGACCAATATCAAGAAAGCCTACTATTGGCTTGGTATGAGACAGGATATTTCCAAATACCTAGCTAAATGTCTAGAGTGTCAGCAAGTGAAGGCGGAACACTAGCACCCTGCTGGATTGCTACAGCCGCTACCCATTCCTAAATGGAAATGGGATACTATAACTTTGGATTTTATAATGGGATTATCGCGATCTAAAAGACTAAATTATTCAATTATGGTTGTGGTAAAATTGAGCAAGACAACTCATTTCAAACCTATCAAATCCACATATCAAATGGATCAAATAGCTGATATAATCATGAAGGAAATTTTCAGGCTACATGGTATGCTGAAAGTCATAATATCTAATCAGGATGTTAAGTTCACCTCTACTTTTTGGAAAGAATTGTTTACTAGGTTAGGTACACAAATCCACTTTAACACCGCTTATCATGCCCAGACTAATGGGCAAATTGAGCGAGTGAATCAAGTGGTAGAGTACATGTTTCACATGCATGTGATGCAGCAACCTGGGAAATCATAAGAGTATCTACATCTGGTAGAATTCGCATACAACAACGGTTATCATGAGTCACTTAAAATGAGTCCTTTTGAAGTACTTTATGGAAGGAAATGTACCATACCTGCAAAATGGAATAGTTCGAAGAATAAAATGATATTAGGACCAGATATATTGGAGGAAATGGATAAAATCATGAAAAAGGTTCGACAAAATTTGAAGGTTACCCAAGACAGGCAGAAATTGTACGTTGATTAAAAGAGAACTTATCGAGAATTTTAGGTGCGAGATCATGTGTATGTGTAGATTAAACCAAAGTGGAGTACGTTGAGGTGGGGAAACTGTGCTAAGTTGGCCCCCCAGTTCTGTGGCCCATTCCAAATTTTGGACAGAATCAGGCCAGTTGCCTACCAACTAGCCCTGCCCAGCCACATTTGGGTCCATAATGTATTGCATGTTTCCCTTTTAAGGAAGTATGTGTATGACCCCAGACATATCATAAGTTGGCAAGAACTTCAGGTAAAAAAATAACGTATATGTATATACATATATATATATATATATATATATATATATATATATATACATACATACATACATATATATATATATATATATATATACATACATACATACATATACATATATACATATATATATCTATATATATATATATATATATATATATATATATATATATGCATGGATAGATGTGCATAACACAAAATTTACGTATATAAGGATGTAGTGGTTATGTACATGTCAAGTATATAACAATGATATTTGTGGCAGGTCAAATCGGAAGGAGAATTTCTGGTTGAACCCCTGTGCATACTCGATAATAGAGAAGTAATATTGCAGAAATGAGCTATCATCCATGTTAAAGTGCAATGGAAGCACTTCAAATCAGAGGAAGTCACTTGGGAAGATAAAGACTTCATGTAGGAGGCGTATCCAGAATTATTCTGGGACCATATGAAAGAATGAACACAAGGGATGGTGTTCTGCTAAGAGGGGGAAGATGTGACACCTCCAGGACTTTAAGCTACTTTTACTTTCATGTTTTTACTTTTATAGTGAGAAAAAAAATTCTTGTTTTAACTTTTGAGAAATGGACAATAAATGGATTCAGTGATAACAGTAGTTTAATTTAATAAAATAAAAGTTATAGCAGATATGATACGGTTCCATGGGAATTTTAAAGAATTACTGATGAACCTCGGTAACTCTCTTTTACCCAATAGTTATTAGTTAAAGAAGCAGTTACTCCTTCTCTGCTCTTCTCTTACATAAGGGAAGGGAGAAGGAGGGAAGGGGATGGCTTTTTTTCTGGAAAAGAAAAAGAGAGGAATTCCTTGAGCTGAAGAAGGTTTTAGTGGCAACAATTCTTGAAGAGACTTCCCAGGAGGAAGTAGAAACCATTGCTGGCTAGACCTGGAGTCTTGAGGCCAAACAAATAAAAACTACTACATTAAAGATAACTGATTGTTGGGAAAATAGGAGCTTGGGGTAGAATACTTGGACATGATTGCCAGTTTCTCATTGGAAGGGTGGAGAGGTTCATTGATTGTAATTTAGTGTTGCAATGGCAGATAAGTGAAACTGGTTAATTATGTTATGATTATTCTGATTAAATGCTAATCTGGACATATTATGCAAGTAGGAAATAAACATTATGATATTGAATTTTTGTTGGGCATGGAATCCCCTCACAACATGCTTTGGGGCTCAAAGCCCAAGTTTTGAGTTGATATTTTTGTAAAACTTTGCGAATTGCGGGCATAAAATGTATGTTAGGGTCATAGGGTTGTCCGCCCTAAGTTTTGAATGCAATGTCGGCCTACCCATGGTTCGCAGACCATGGGATTGTATAAATTGAGTGAGGCTCTAAGTGGTAAAGGAATTGAATAAGATGCAATAGAGGATAGGCATTGTTAGGCCCCTATACTACTAGTGTAACCCCCTATTGTTATTAGTACAGCCCCCTTACTACATTGTTGTACCCATGTAGTCCCCATATTGTTACTATTGTGCCCCATAGAAGCCCACTATTGTGATTATTGTGCCCTTACATTATTATCGTTATGTCGGCTCTGATTATATTATGACTCCTTAGACTCCTATATATAGAAATGAGGTCTTGTCATTTGTATCATCGAAGAATTTTTCATTTATGTAATGTAAAGGAGGTTTCCCCCTTGAAGAGGCTAAATTCTAAGGCATTGATCTATCTTTTCTATCTTTTTCTTGAGCTCGTTTCATAACATTTGGTATTGGAGCTTTGGATTCTAGGGTTTTGCTGCTCCAAACAGGTTATCATGGCATTTTCGCTATAACTTTTTTTCTACGACATTTCAGAAGCTAAAAAAGAAACTGATTTGAGAAGAAATGGTGCTAAATCTTGGGCCAAATTTCAGGGCTTTTCGCACTATATTTGTGGAGATATGATCTGAAGAAGTTGGTCTTTTTACAGACTCCTGAATTACATTCCAAACAGGTGACCTAGGAAATATCATCATAACTTTCTCTCTAAGCATTGGATTGAAAGTTTGTTAGAAGGTACAGAAAGAGGATGGACTGTAGTTTCTTATATGTATTTTTTAGAGCCAAAGCTCGAAACAGTGACTCATGGCACGTCGTACAATTTTGCTCTACTGAACTAGTGTATAATCAGGTCATTGTGGGAGATTTCGCATAACTCTTCCTTGGAGAATCCAATTTGGATCACACTGGTGGTATTGGAAACAAGACACAGAGGGCTACTATAGGTCACAATTTCAAAACTGGATGATCCAAAAGTACATAGATACATCAGAGGCAATATCGAGCTCCTACAAAGTGAAAAAAGGTGTGTAGATTTTTTTAAATTTTTGCTTAAGCTTGGTTTGAAAATTTATTTTGAAGGAATTCAAAGGGCATAGTAAAGCATTATTATCGGTAACTGATGCACCGAGGAAAGAAAATGCAAACACCTAGTAAGCAACCTTAAAGCTCTAGCATGACTCATGACGAAGAGGAAGAACTGCTACATGATATATCAAAATTACAAAACCAACTGTAACAAATGTCACTCTCACAAAAGCTAATAGAAGCTAAGATAAAGGGCATGGAAGTTAAGATGGAAGATTTGAAGACAGATTTGAAGAGAGACATGGCAGATTTAAAGACATATCTGACAAATTTTCTACAAGAAATACTTACTAATGGTGAAAAGGTGGTAAAGGAAACTCATGATGCGAAAAAAGAAATGTTAATCATGATTTCGTAGACTGTAATGTGGAATCGAAGACCCACCATATTCCAAAAATCGATATGAGGAAGTTTGATGGCAAGGATCCCGCAACATGGATATTACAGATGGAGCAATTTTTCGATCTCAATAATGTGCAAAACACACAAAAGGTACGTATTGCAACTTTATCTTTGGAACCAAATCAGTTTGTATGGTATCAATGGCTTTGCTCTCGTAAACAAATTATCACTTGGGCAACTTTTATGGAAGAATTGACAGCACATTATGAGGATACAAAAAGCAACACTTTTTTTAGCCAATTGATAAGTCTCAAACAAAAGGGTTCAATAATGGAGCACATTGAGGAGTTCCAAAAATTGAACATAAGGGTAAAAAATATTCCAAAGGAGCATAGGATTGATAATTTCATAGGGACTTTAAAGGATAATATCAAACATGATGTTCGCCTTTGGGAATCTGATTCATTAGAGAAGGCATTCAGGTTAGCAAGAAAAATGGAAAGAAAAATTATGGCAACCAGGAAGCATACCACTCACAACTATAAAGATGGAATTGTTGTTGCCCCTAGTCTTCCACAACCTATAAGGTTGACACCACAACAATTGGAAGAAAAGAGAGCAAAAGGGCTTTGTTATAGTTGTGATAGAAAATACACTAAAGGTCATAAGTGTGCTGAGAAGAAAATATTCTACATAGATTGTGAAGAGGAAGAAGAAAAGGAGCAGGAAAGGTCAAAAGAAGAGGATATACTCCAGGAACAAAGCCTAGATAAAGAAGAAATGAATCCGACCATATCTTGTAATGCATTGGCAGGAATTACCACTCCTCAAACTATCCAGATAGAAGGACATATCAAGAAAAAAAATGTTCAAGAAGAGAAAGATCACATTGAGCATCAAGAAATGAATCCAACCATATCTTGTAAAGCATTGGAAGAAATTACCACTCCTCAAACTCGCAAGATAGAAGGACATATCAAGAATAAAAAGGTTCAAGCAGTGAAAGATCACATCGAGCATCAACAACAAGTTCTCCAAATTTTAAAGGATAACGCCACTTTGGTGCAAAATCGAATGAAACAATAGGTAGATCAACATCATAGTGAAAAATGTTTTGATATAGGTGATTGGGTATTTTTACTGCTACATCTCAAACAAGCTATTTATGAGAAGGAAATGTTGGCAATACTACATACACTTAAGAAATGGCAACCTTACTGAATGGGAAGACACTTCAAGGTAAAAATGGATCATGATAGTCTTAAATACTTTTTCGAACAAGTATTATCTTTAGAAGAACAGAAAAAATGGGTCACAAATATGTTGGGTTATGACTTTGACATCACCTATAGAAAAGGAAAGAAAAATTTTGTTGCATATGCACTCTCAAGAAGGGATGAGGATGTGGAAGCATTGTTTCGTGCTATTTCTATTATCCAACCAGATTGGATAAACGAAGCAAGGGATGAATGGAAGAAGGATGAAGAAGTGTGGCCACTCATTCAAAATATACAGAAGATCCCAATTCAAACAATATTGCTAGAACTTGAAGAGGAAGGAAAAATCATATTGGAACCTGGAGCAGTCATAGAAACAAGAATCCGACAGCTACGAAATCGGTCTATTTCAGAGTATCTCATCAAGTGGAAGAATGTACCTGCTGAATATTCCACATGGAAGGACAAGAATATTCTACAGAAGCATCAAGAACTACTCAAGCGTTGAGGACAACGCTTTTTGAAGGAGAGGGGCATGTTAGGCCCCTATACTACTAGTGTAACCCCTTATTGTTATTAGTATAGCCCCCTTATTATATTGTTGTACCCATGTAGTCCCCATATTATTACTATTGTGCCCCATAGAAGCCCACTATTGTTATTATTGTGCCCTTACATTATTATTGTTATGTCGGCTCTGATTATATTATGACTCCTTAGACTCCTATATATAGAAAGAAGGTCTTTCCATTTGTATCATCGAAGAATTGTTCATTTATGTAATGTCAAGGAGGTTGCCCGCTCGAAGAGGCTAAATTCTAAGGCGTTAATCTATCTTTTCTATCTTTTTCTTGAGCTAGTTTCATAATAGGCATGAAGGGTATAAGAGATTAAGTCAAAGTGTGAAGTGTGTGATGAGTTGTAGAGTAGGAAAAGGCTCTGCAGCTAAGTGCCCAAAGGCCTAGTGGATTCCGTAGCTGAGTGCACGGACCCTTGCAGCTGAGTGCACAGGGCGGAATAGAGTCTGTAACCGAAGGAAGAGAATAATAAAGAGTAGTTTTATCTGAATTCCATGTATCTATTCTTGGGTTATTATCTATTGGATATGAATTGCAATTATACTATTTATTTACTGCACGCACTTGTATAAGCTATGAATATTTTTAAGTATAACGGAAAGCATACATTTAAGCTAAGTTAATCAACTAATATTAGATTTCTAGTAAGGACTTGGGTAACAACACTGTTCGGCCCCTGAGTAGGGCTACGCAAAGGCAGCACCTCAAGCTGCGAGATATAGGTAAGTGTGCATAGTGACGTGCACGCTGCAAACCACTTGAACCCATCAGACATCTCTGGGGTGAAAACACCTAGTTCTAGCACCCTTCCATACTACTTCGGGTGAGACCTCAGTCCGCGCTCCGCAGACTGTTGCCGAAAGGGCTAGTAGTACTGGGATTTGTTTGGCTAAATCACCTCCAAACTTGGGTTAGGCCCCAACAAGCCAACAAACGTTTCCGTTGCCGAGACCGAGATCTGCATAAGGGATGTTTGATGTTGTGTCACTGGAATCCAATGAAGAAAGAAATTGAAGAGTGGTTGGATAGAAAGATTCACGAGTTCACAATGCAGGAAAATAGGAATCCGTGAGTACCAAAGGAACAGTGGTTAGAGCACTACTTATATATGGAAATCCATGAAATTTTCTTTGCATCCTTCCCCTATTAGTTGTTTGAGTGGATTACGAAGCTAGTAGATAGTCAAGGAAGGTGTGGGCTCGACAAACTGATTCTGTAGACTCAAGAATTTGTGCACAGACTAAAAGCATCGAAAGATAAGATCACGCACGTTGTGGACCATTGGCTCGATTGAATTATAGGAGGGTTTATCACGAAATTCATGGTAGATACTTCAGTCAGCTACAATGAGGCAGAACGATGCTTCCTTAAAGGACCGCAAGGTAAGTACATTAAATATTTGAACACTTGGATTAAAATGCTATTGTGTGAAAAGCAGGTTATGCGAATAAATTGATGTTTGGGGCTATGCAAAGTGGGAGGACCTATAAAAATGAAGGTAGCACAGAAATAGGAACTAGCCCCTTGATTTCGGCTCGGCGGGAAAGCAAGGAAGAGCTCATGAAAGTTTCTCCGAGAAGCATGATCAGTCTGATAAGGTAGTGAATTTTGCACATACCACCTCCACCTACACCACCACCAGTCTCACCATCTTCACCTCTGCCACCACCATAGTTCAATATGGCGGGCGAGATAAAATTGTCGGTATTCAGAGGAGTAGGGGACAAAGATCTGGACCAATTTTGGTTCATGGTAAAAGTTGTATGGGAAGCACAGGGAGTCGTGGATGACAATATAAAGAAGACAACATTGTAAGCGCATTCTAGAATCGCACACTAACATGGTACATTAAGCATTCTAATGACCATCCAAATGTGGGGATCGTAGATATCCAGGCTGCGCTGAATAGGGAATTTAGAAAGCCAAAATCAGAGACATAATCAATTATTGGGTTTAAGGAAATCGTGATGCTTCCAGGTGAGACCCCATGGGATCTGGATCAGCGACTGAAGAGTATGATTCATGAAGCCAACATGACCTTGATGGATGGACAACACTGTGCATGATTAGTAGCGTCACTAATGCCGCATTTAAGGACGGCACTGTCACTGCAGAAGTTATCCACCCAGGTCGAAGCTTTGGTGATTGCAATGAGACTGCACGAGACCCCAATACAAGATCCTAGCCTAGGAATCCAACAAATCCATGTACAACTGAAAAATTTGTGTCTGGAAATGCAAAGTTTGAAATAGGATAGGACAATTTGGCTAGAGGCAGGCGAGGAGGTATGGTGCATAAAATGCAAAGGCTAGGGGCATGACAAGGACCATTGTCCAGTCTTCGTGAACTACTTGGCGGGGGGAGGGCCAATGCCATTAAGACCAGAGGCACAAGCAGAACCGAGCGTGGCGCCTGCATTATGGTGTGCGATTTGTCAGATAGGAGGAAAACATGCTATGAATAATTGTCATCTATTACATAAGTATACACAGATGTCCCAGCAATTGTTCTGTAATTTCTGCAGGTCAGTAGGCCATGATGAGCACACCTACAGAAGTTACGAGCTGATGATGGATCGGACCCCTACCTACAGGGTGCAGACCAAAACGCGAGCCCTTGATCAAAATGCAGGGATGGCGCACACTGGATTTCAGGGGCGCAAAATAGGTCTAGGTGGAATGGGACTAGGAAGGGGTCGCAGACAGCTGATTTGTTACAATTGTGGAGGGATGGGGCATTATGCCCACGATGGTACAAATCCGGCAAGAGCATCATGCTTATATTGTACTCAGTTTGATCATGAGACAGAGGACTGCCCTACACTAATAATGAGGCTGCGTGATAAAGGGATACTCCAGCCTCCCTTGACTCAGAATTTGCAAATGATGAGGTGTGAGCCATGCAAAGAGGACTCAAATGTAAACATCATGCTCTGAAGCGATATCACGATAGGAGATGACAAGGGCAAGCAACCTGAAGAAAGTGTGTGGGTTCGCAAGGCTCCTACAAAGGAACCTGAATTTGATTTGTAGCACACGAAGGACACATTCATGGAAGCTAAGAAGAACTTCACGGAGGCCTTTGCTTCAGGTAGTAAGGATCAAGTAGAGCCAGAGATGGATCCTTCAGTGCCCACTAACTTTCTGGAGACATGGATGAAGCTGTCGTGAGATAGCAAGGCGGTGAAGGGACTGCAGGAACTTATCACTAGGTGCACTAGGTCAGGAGAACCATGCATACTGTGGAAGCTCGGGAAACATACATCGCGAACAAGAAGGGAAATGAGATTGACTATGAAAATCGGGGAGGATGAAATGGATCAAGTAATTCTGGATCTAGGATCAGACGCGAATGTGCTGCCAAAGCAGACATGGGGGCCCATGGGCAGGCCCATGTTGCAATGGTCCCCTATTCAATTGCAAATGGCGAACCAGTAGAATATCCTACTGATGGGAAGATTGCACGGAATAATGGTAGACATAGAAGGTGCAAGCGCGCTTACAGATTTCGAAGTGATAGAGATTTTCGATGACAACAATCCCTATCCTGTGATACTAGGAATTGATCATGAACAGAGTGATAAACCTCAAGAAGCGCAAAATGATTTTTGAGAAAAGGTCACTATGCATAGTGGTACCTTTAGACCCTGCGGAAGAATTGCACTACACAGAGCCAGTGTGCGATAATGAGAGCGATGATAAGCTAGAATGCATCTAGAAGATAACCACTTGGGAACAGGATTGGGTAAATCCTACAGCTGATGGCAAGATTTTGTGGGAGTGCGACATCTCCTGCACATCAGATTCAGATGAGGAAACAGAACGATGACAGAACCGGTTGCACGAGGTAACAACACTCAATTGCAACATGAGGGTAAGATCATTGCGCTGTGTGACAACAGAGGTAAGGGATCTACCTATTTATGATTGGTTGACATTGGTGGATGAATTCCTGAAGAAATTTGAAATCGAAGTGCCAGAACAGCACCGATTCGATGCTCTTATATTTGCACTATGCGCTACGCTGGCAAGGTGGTGGCGTACGCACCAGCAGAGTTTCGGGGACTGGCACGAATGCAGAAAGATGATGCGCTTATGATTTGGGAAGCCTCTGATGTGGATGGAAGCTAGGCATGATGGACGAAAAAAATTGCACGCCCACCTTTCCATATGGGTATAGGCATATGGTACGTAGCCCACACGAACGCACACCGCTCTCACGATAGGAAACAAGAACAACAAGCAAAAGCAGGCAAGACAAGTGCGTGAATGGCGAAGTATGATAAGACCTAGCACACCAAAAATCATACACGGGGAAGCCTTTGACAAGGTGTGTGAAGTACTGAACAGGGTCCACCATGTGAGATGCACCGATTGGGACCTACGCATACTAGCGGTTGTATGGGCTTATAGGACCATGTGCAAAACTCTGACCATGCAAGCACTTCTGAAGCAGAAGTTTGAAGCAAGGGTTGTAATCCCTGTGGAGCATGCGAAGCCAAATCCGTGCATAATAGCACCCACAGATACGAGGGACCGCGAACCTCGGAACGAAGAAATCATACAGCTGCAAGAAACAGAACATATAGCACTTGAGGAAGAAATCTGACAGGGAAACTTATGACTCCGCGAACTTGAAAAAGATCTGGTACGACTGAGGAAGAAAAGCACTTTGATGGATGTGGAGGTCAAGAAGCTAGAAGATGAAATAAAGAAAGCATTTCTCGTCGAAAAACCAAGAATAATAAGGCAAGGTGCGTATGATTGTACTAACAAGTTGGAGGACTATCATCATGAACTGGTTAGTCTACTACCGTGGCTTGGACTGCATATCACCAAACGAAGTGACCAGGGTAGCACATTGCAAGTAGTAACGTGCACAGTGCTGATCACCACAATGGAAGATGGGGATTCTCCATGAACCATGGTGGAGGACGGGATGGAGCCCCACATGGGTGGTGCGACCACCTGACTAGCTGTAGGAAGAATAGTCTTAGCATTCCAGGCAGTTGAAAGGGGGCACGGGACTATAAAATATTCTGCTTGGGAGCTGGGTGATATGGGAGATGCACGCAAAATCAGAATGTCACAAGGTTAGTGACCAGGCACGGAGGGCTGTGTTGCCACGCGGGTTGGCTGGGAAGTGACTGTTGAGGTCACTATTCATGATGGGATGTGCAATTTGAGGCCAAATGGAGCTGGCAGTGGGCATTTAAGACATGATTTATGGGCAAGATTTGGGAAAATCTGCCGCCAAGAAAGCATTAATGGCCTGAAATTGGGGGGAACGGTCAATTTTGAATTTGAAAGGTGCTATAATACATGAAGGGCTGGACAACGAACAACCCTTGGTAATTTGAGAATTGAGCGCTTGAGCATAGCACTGAGCATTGAAATTCGAGCGATAATTGAGCCCATAAGTTTGCAAGTGACAGAATACAACCTAGCTATGATGATAGCCACTAAGGATGGTTTAGGGATTGAAGAGGTAACCGCCGGCGAGGCCGCGTAGACCCCAATGGTAGAGGATGTTCTAGAAGGCACCGGGGTTGTGATAAAAATCCCCAAATCACTGCGAACACCGAGGCCGAAGAAGGATAAACAGATAATGTGTCCAGTATGCGTGTCCCCGAGGAATCCATAGCACAACAAAATAACTATGGTAGGGAAGGGGAAAGCAGTCACAATAGAAACGAATGAGGAAGAAGAAGACATGTAGGCCCTGATCATTGCAGAAGACAAAGAAGAAGACATGGAGGAGGATATCCAACTATTATGCTCTGCAACAAGACTTCCCGTATATGTCCCCCCATGGAAAGGGAAGACTAAAATACCAAAGGATCTGGATGAAATGAAGAGTGCACTCTAGACCCTACTCCTCCTAGATGGCATTGTATTTGAGGGCACGCACCTGGGCCACGTGCCAACCATGAAGTTCGAAGACTGGGACCTCACTGACTATGAGAAGTTCCCTCATCTGGACACTACGAATCTAATGAAGCAGAATACTGAGGGGGTGGTGATAACATTAGAGCCACAAAAATGGTTGTGTGGTGTGGAAAAGGCCGGATTGCTGCGCTTATTATGGATACCACATTTCCACCACGCGCCCATCACGATTTTCGTCATAAGGTAGCTACTCTACTTGGTACATGATGGGTATCTATGGTTGGAGGAGCATATTCCCATCATGGTAGACCTCATTCACCACATTTCTCGGCTCTCCTATAAAGGAAAAGACCCCGTGACCATAGCCAAAGGAAACGGCAGCGATTTGGCTATTGCAGAAGCCATGAAGGAAAAATATAAGTTGGAGAAGAAGAAGAGGGGCTACACCATCTTGAACATCAAGGACAATGTGGTGTGCATAGCAACCCAACTCCTAGCCAGCAAAGTTATGAGGAAGTCTCGCACCGATGAGGTACTAGTGCTAGTGGTCACACTGGTCGAGCAGTGTGCGGAGGGGGTCCAGTTCAACTGGTCTGAATTCCTCTATGAGGAATTTTTGAAATACTGTCGCGAAGCCCAGGATCAAGGTAAAACCTTCCACCATGTGTGGTTGTTGTTATCCATCATGCTAGTAGTAGGGCAACTACCAAAAGACGGTCAATTCGCGAACAATGATAGAGACTTACCGGAGGTCGCAAAGTACGCTTTGCTCTGGGCCACAAAGGACGCAAAATGGATTAGCAACACCAAAAAAATTTGGGTGCTCATGGAGGTGAGCATCCAAATGTGGATCAATCGGAGGCCACACTTATCATCTATGGTGTATAATATTCTACAGAGTTTTGTAGACTTCAAAGCTAATATGCACAACATTTATATCAGGATGTGAAAGGATCTAGTGAAGTAGTGGACAAAGCTACCTTTTGTAGACACCGATGATGTGATTTTTATTTTCTTGGAGACATGGCCTCCCGAATGGTGTGCCCCAGATCTAGAAGAACTAGAGAAGGCTACAACACAGAAGAAAAAGGACGTTGCCAAGCTATGCGCCACTCAATTGGTAGAGAAAAGGCGAAAGGAAAAAGCAACAGCTGAGGTAGGGGAAGCACGAGAAGTGGAACATAAATCTGTGGAGTAGAAGAAAACCATAGAACCAGTAGCAGCAGCATAGGTAGCAGAGGCAGCAATAGCACAGGAAGACGAGGGCCAAGCAACATCCTCAAAGAGGTAGGAAGCAGACGAAAAAAAAAATAGCAGAAGGGAGTGCAAACCTAGGGGCCGCATCCACACAATTGAAGCAGGCACACATCGCAGAGTGAGAAGAACCAACGAAGAAGGTTAAGGCCTCGAAATTGGACATTGACCCGATCAACTTAACCAAAGGTGTTCTCCATGACATCGGCGAGACGGTCTGCAATGTCACAAATGAAGCGCTTCAGGATTTTATGCAGGAGCATTAGACTGTGTTTGGGGCCCTCAGGGCATAGCTGCAGGAATTACAGGTGCGGCCCCCTTAGTTGGGTACCCTTTCTACGCACCTCGTAGTAGGATCCTCAACAAAAAAATAGATGTTGCGAGCATGGATGGACAATACGATAGTATTGTCGAAAGGGGCCATAATTACAACAAATGTGACTGATAAATTTTCGCTTAGCATGTTGAAAGGACTTGGCCTTAATTTGGCTACCATTCTGTGAGAGATGCTATATCAGCTCTAGGATGGTATAACGATAGAGCTACGGGCCACGGAGAGCCATATGGTCCAAGTTCTTAGTGAGCAGAAGATCAACATAGAACATCTCAACTTGTAGCGCGACGAATTGGTGGTGCAAAATCAGCATTTGGTGCAGACGGTAGATGACACTTGTCGATGCGTCCCAGAGCTAGCCATCGCAGTAGATCTACCGATAGAAGTGTGGATACATAGTTTGGCAATCGAAGTCAGCGAGGCCAGAGAAGAGATGAAAAAGGTGCAACTAGAGCTGAATCTCCAGATCGTCAAGCTGCAATTGAAGGCGCAACCTTCCACTCCCCCAAAAATCAGATAACAGTGTGCTAGTGCTATCGCACTAGGGTTGGAACAAATTGGAGGTGTAGTGCATGACTGTACCGACATGTTGGAACAGGAACTTGAGGTCCTCATGACTTTTAGGAGGACCCCAACATCCAGCACCTAGAGACAGATCTGCGCGAACTCCAGCAGCAGTACAACAGTGTCAAAGGAACTACGGAGACAGTAGTCCTCACTCAGCAGCTTGCGATGATGCAGCAAGCCACGACAGTAAAGGAGCAAGTGGATCCGACGCGCCATAACAAAGTAGTTCTCAAAGCATGCGTTCAGCCATGGATTGATGAGGCCTTCATGATCACAGTAAATATCGAAGGGAAGCTTGTGCACATACAGGGGATGCATGTGCAGCGACAAGAAAGTGCGCTAGCCATAGCGGTCTCACAAGAATAGATGCAGCAGGTTTAGCAAGCAGTAGCTCAGAGTGTTGCAGACATCGGTACCATTCGAGAATAGCTGGAGTGACTCTGCGCCAAGATTTCCGTGCCAATAGAGTGACTCAAGGGCATGTCACGATGTTTGTGTTAGGGGCCTGTTGGGCATGGAATCCTCCCACGACATGCTTTGGGGCTCAAAGCCCAATTTTTGAGTTGATATTGTTGTAAAGCTCTACGAATTGCAGGGACAATGATTCGAATTTAAATAGGAACACAAAAAATTACAGAGGTAACCATAAACACAAAGATGCAGTGTAAATAATACTTCATGTGATTAATATAAAATACTGAAATATGCTAACAAACAAAAATGGAAATAAACCAGATAGGGTGATGGTAGCTTATCTCTAAGAAGAGATGCGGCGGATACATGCCTTTGAACTGTGTTACAATGAGGCTCAAAGGAATATTTATTGTTGAGAAAAAATGGAAAACACTTAACATCCCAAAACCTAACCCTCGAAGATGAAACGCCAAATTGTGGGCCCCATTTTGGGTAAGTTGGTACATCAACTTCCCTAGGTCATAACTTTGGCACCCGATCTTTGTTTGATGCATACAATAGCTCGTTAGAAATATCTATCCAAGCACTACAACTTTGGGAAGAGAAAAATTGGTCGATGGACCCATGTTGCTCCCAAATTTCCAAAAAGATGTTATTTTGGGCCTCAAAACAGCTCCAGAAGTTCAGGACCCAAAAAACTGCTAAAAATAGTAAATTACAGAAACTAAAAAACTGAAAGAGACAGTTGTGGGTGTCCAAGTAGGATAGGTTGGTAGCCACCAACATCCACCTAGATCATTCCTCCCACCTTAGGAAGAAATGGTCCCCATTGCGTTGAGTTCCTCCATCTACTGAACTTGGTCCCTAATGAGTTGTTCTGCAATCTTGTATGTGTCCAGTAATGGTGGGAATCATGGTCAAGGGTGGTACACATTGAACACTTGGTGCAGGAGAAGGAATGGAGGAATTTTGTGCTCCAAAGCATTATTTCCCATAGCCTTGGTAATGGTGTAAGGACCATGTCGGCATGATTGGAGCTTTTGATGGGCTCTTATAAGGCATTCTTTTTGTAGATGAAACCAAGTTTTGTTGCCCACCTAAATCTTGTGTGGTACCCCTGTGGGTGAGGAGAAGTTTCTCCTTTGTTCTATCATGAACGTATCCATTTGATGCTATTGTTGTGTGTAGGAACCCTTCATAGGGGTCATGGATGTGGTGACTATCTTCCCCTTACTTTGGGAGTGAACCAGAGAGAAAATGAATTTCCTAGTCTGGGAGATGAGCTTGCTGCCTTTCTTGGCAGTGATCAAAGAGGTGGTGGTAGGTGGGGCTACCTCCAATATCCTATATAATGAATTACACAAAGAAATAATGACAGCATGAGGCCTTGACTCATACACAACATGTCACGTCCACAAGTATGGCTGGCCTAATAGTACATCACAAACATCTAGAGGTGTAACATGACACAATACCTTGTCTATGAAGGGTTTGATGTTGTAAGGAAGGCGGCACTGCCGGCGAACTCAAAGATCTCGTCCTTGGTGAAGCCACGCGATATTGTACAGCTCCAGGTTTGTTGTAGTCGGTAGGCCTAACCACTTCAAGACCTCTATTGAAATGAGGTTCTTTTGGCTTCCATTGTCGACAATGAATTGCAGTGGCGAACACTTAACCCATATCTATGAGTGGAAAAAATGCTTCCCCTCCTATGGATCCTCAGGGTCATTCTTCTAGATCTTGGCGGTGGCAATAGTGGAACTGGGCTTCACTTCAATGATTTGGTTCCCTTTGCCATTCCCCTTGTCAGGTTTTGACTTAGGGTCAGAACATGCATCTAATTCTGAAGCCTTCAACTCGGGCACCAGCGACTACTTGATCCGACACTCACTTGTGTTGTGAGTGGGGCTCTTATGGAACTCACACCACTTTCTTGTGTCTTTCTTTGAATTCGTGGTGTTGTTCTTTTCTTGCAGCTCTGATGGGTTGTATTATGTCACCCCATCTTGGCTTTGTCCTTTGGTCTTTGAATTTGCAGATCCAAATTCTCGCTTCTTCTGTTTGAACTTTTGCTCGATTTTGACAGCATATCGGTACACAATGCCAAGTGAGGAGATGTTCAGGAACACCATCTCTTCCTGGATGTATCTGTGTAGGTAGCCACGATATTTGAGAACTAGATGTAGCTCAGAATCTTTGATACCCAACTGTGTGTGAAGGGTATGAAAAAATTTTGTAAACTCTGGCACATCTTCCTCCCTTCCCTGTCGCACCATGGTCCACTTTATGTATTCGTCCTCATAGCCTTTGACAGGGTATTACTGCTCCTTGAGGGCATCTTGGAATGAATTCCAAGTGGGTACGGTCAAAAATAGTGAGCCTGTACTTTCATCCTTTTTCTCGCAGTAGGTTTCCCACCAGTCCTTGACGTGGGGGGCTACTTTGAGAAGAGTGAAAACAATCTTTTCTCGACTCAAAAAATCATGAAAAAAAAGTAAACCTCTAACATATTTAACCATTTATCTACAACATCTGTGTCTATCTGACCTTTAAAGATGGGGATTTCAAAATTAACATGTACCTTAAAGGGTGTGGTGTTTCCAGAGTAGTTGTTGGAAGCCGATGCGTCATCTCTGGGTAGCCGCTGAAGGATCTGGGCAAAGCTATACTTCATCGCGTTCCTTTGTCACTCGAGGGCTTCTTCGAGCAAGATTTTGATAGGATCTCCTACCCCCTCATCTTTCTTTTCATCCGCCATGAGAGGCCATCGGGATTTGCAAGGTTGGTCCTGTAAAGGTTCGACCAATTCAAGCCCTAACTCCTTATATCCCGACATCATTGGGGACATGCAAAGAAAGACAGAGAAAAAGTAGACTGCTCTGATACCACTGATTCAGATTTAAACAAGAATGAAAAAAGTTACATAGATAACCATAAACAAAAAGATGCAGTGGAAATAATACTTCATGTCATTAATGTAAAATACTAAAATATGCTTACAAACAGAAATGGAAATAAACCAACTAGGGCGATGGTAGCTTATCTCTGAGAAGAGATGTGGTGGCTACATGCCTTTGAACTATGTTACAATGAGGCTCGAAGGCCTATTTATTGTTGGGAAACAATGGAAAACCCTTAACATTCCAAAACCTAACCCTAGAAGATCAAACGCCAAATTGTGGGCCCCGTTTTGGGTATGTTTGTACATCAACATCCTAAGGTCGTAACTTTGGCACTCGATCTTTGTTTGACACGTACAATAGCTATTTAGAAAGATCTATCGAAGCACTACAACTTTGGGAAGAGCAACATCGGTCCATGGACCCATGTTGCTTCCAGATTTCCCAAAAAAAGTCATTTAGGGCCTCAAAACAACTCTGGAAGTTCAGGACCTGAAAAACTGCTAAAAATAGTAAATTACAGAAACTGAAAAACTAAAAGAGATAGTTGTGGGGGTCCAAGTGGGATAGGTGGGTGGCCACCAACATCCACCTAGATCATGCGAAATGTATGTTAGTGTCATAGGGTTGTCCACCCTAAGTTTTGAATGTAATGTCAGCCTACCCATGGTTCGCGGACCATAGGATTGTATAAATAGAGTGAAGCTCTAAGTGGTAAAGGGATTGAATAAGATGGAATAAATAATAGGCATGAAGGGTCTTAGATATTAAGTCAAAGTGTGAAGTGTGTCTTGAGTCGTAGAGTAGGAAAAGGCTCTTCAGTTGAGTGCGTAGAGGCTTAGTAGAGTCTGCATCTAAGTGCACAGACCCCTACAACTGAGCGCACACGGCAGAATAGAGTCTGTAACCTAAGGAAGAGAATAATAAAGAGAAGTTTTATCTAAATTCAGTGTATCTGTTCTTGGGTTATTATCTATTGGATATGAATTGCAATTATATTGTTTATTTACTACGTGCACTTGTATGAACTGTGAATATTGTTAAGTATAATGGAAAACATACAATTAAGCTAAGTTAATCAACTAATCTTAGATTGCTAGTAAGGACTTGGGTAATAACATTGTTCAGCCCCTAAGTAGGGTTGTGCGAAGGCAGCACCTCAAGCTGCAAGGTACAGGTAAGTGCGCATAGCAACGTGCGTGCTGCGAACAACTTGAACCCATCAGACATCTCCAGGGTATAGAAACTTGGTTCTAGCACCCTCCCATACTACTTCAGGTGAGACATCAGTCCGCATTCCGCAGACTGTTGCCCAAAGGGCTAGTAGTACCAGGATTTCTTTAGCTAAAACACCTTCGAAACTGGGACGGGCTCCAACAAGGCCACAATTTTGTATTTCTTTAATTCTATGTCAGTTAGAAAAAGGATGTAAAATAAATACGAGTAATCATGGAAAGTCAAATTCCGTTGAGAATGTAAATATGTAGGGCTAAGCTAATCTAGGTGTGCAAGTAATAAGTTGTTTGGAGAATGTACATATTACAACATGTGTAGGCTAAATGTATAGAACCTGTACCATGATTCCTAAAAACATTAGTCCATCTACCTAGATTCAAGAATCTGGGCAAGGGTCGAACTGTGCATCCATTTCCTAGAATAGAGTCTTTTTAAAGAAAAACAAGCCAGAATATGCAACAGTATATGACAAATAGTAGACAAGCTATTACAAAGAAGAATGACAACTATCAAATATGAGATAGAATATTCCTTCATGTATATGACTTGAAAGGAAAATACAAACAAATGATAATTTATACTTATTTAGGATTAATATTGTTAAGCGAACTAGACTAATTATATCAGTGGTAAATTCAAGCTATATTCCTTTAATTTTGAAATTAACCTGGAATACAAATAACCATAAGAGTGGAATGCATACAAAGATCAACACATTAAACATTTGAAGGGAAATATGTATATATAGTTATATTCACCCCGAATCAGTTGAGATAGAACCTTCAGTGTTAATCAGAGAAAACTCAAATAGATTAGCAACCATAACCCTCTTCTAGAACATAAAATAAATAAATACAATAACTACAACGTAGATACAAAAAACCCAAATGAGAGGGCTACTATTTAAAGACAAAATAACACTTTTAACAATAAATAACCTTTAGATTTGTTCAGATGGCAGTCTTGGGAAGGACACCAAGAACAACATTCTAAAACTGGAATAACCAAGTTGAAGAATCGAACCAAGATCCAATCACATCGAATACAATTATTCATAGAAAGGTTAGGAGTAATCTTAAGTAATATATTAATCATTATATCAAAAAGAATAATTGTTAAATAGTCATGCTATCAATTCATTCACACTGATAAGCTTACAAAAACGTGAACCCAGAATTTACAGACATCAACATGCCCAAATGTCCCAACTGAAAATGGCTCAGGGAGCCATAACAAGAAGCAACATAATCCATGTACATAACTTAAAAAAACATTGATAGTAACCAAAATGAGGGAAATCCCCTAGAGGAAGAAACCCTTATACAGGGCAAGTAGGACTGGCAACATTCGTTTAAGGAAAGGCCTGCATACCCGGGGGTTTTGCATTGGAAGAAACCAGGTTGTGTAAAGGTCTGGTAGGCGCACCCATCCTCTGCTCAAACAAATACTACACCATAAACATGGCAGTTAAATGATTTGACTCAGTTAATAATCCAAAGAAAACAGGGTAATGCAGTTGCATAACTGGACCTGCACTAAAAAGGCAAGATATGAACCCTCAATCACTTACCTAAGGGAGAGCAGGCATAATAGAGGCTTTCTGCGATATAGACTCCAGACACCATCGCGAAGGTAACACCTACAGGAACCAAGCCAGTGTTAACACCAATGCAAGAATGATTAAACCAATGATGTAAGAATTAACTTAGAACGAAGAGCGAAGATAAACACCCAAATTCAAATTCAGAGTAAGGATTTACCTGATAAGAGTGAATGATTCCGAAAGAGTAGTGTGCACCCAAATGCAAGCCTGTCCATAAATAGCAACACTGGCAAGCTCTTCACATTGCATAGGAGATGGGAGAAGATGGATTGCAGAAGAACTTCATCACAGAGACTAGAATGCAGCTCCTAGAGACATACCCAGCAAATGAGATTAGAAACCAAACAAGTGCCAAGTCATAAGGGTTTACCCTCGATGTTCGGCGAAGCATCGAACTTGTCACCTTCCCTGAGCTATACTCCTGACAATAGGTGGCACATGATAAGAATGAGTTCCGGCAGCTGGCGGCCATCAAACCATGGACCGACCAGATAAGGTCGTGGAATGTCAACACAACAGGATGTGAGATTTGGGTAATTAGCCATGTAATATACTTTGTACAACCCTATCAGGTCATGTATATAAGCAGGTATGATAACATTAATCAACATATTTGTAATCTGAGCCCCTTTAATTGTCTGGTACCGTGTATCAATGTGCACATTATAATGCATTAACATAATATGTTGTTATATCATTAATGATTAGTCACTATTCATAAAGTTTTTTTTTTATATGGTATAATGTTGAATAGTTATATTATTTAGGTGTTACATATACCCTCTAGTGCTCCATAGTTACTTAGCACACCCTTATTTTTTATTTTAAAAAAACCCTCAAATAGTGCACCATTGTCTATTAAGAACCAGGTCATACAGTTCTATTAATGGCACTGGTGCTTATTATATGAGTAGCACACCAATGTTTTTTAAATTGAAAACATTTCCCCATGCACCATGTTTTTACACATTGTAAAAATGGAAGGCATTGGTGCTTTATGTGAGTATAGCACCGAAATGGTGAAAATGAATTTTACAACCAATAGTTTTTTTAAATTTAACCCTTGTCTGGTGTTATCGAATAGGTGCACTATTTTATATTAAGCATCGAGGCCTTCAGTTCAATTAACAACATTGGTGTGTACAATATAATCAATAAAACACCATTTTTAAATTAAAAACCACACAATGGTGCACCACATTGTTTATGCATTAGGGAATTCATATACGGGTTTAGCACAAGGGCATCGTGAGAGTACAACACTGAACTAGGGAAAATTATTTTTTTGACTGACATTTTTTAAAATTTAGCCATGTTCCAGTGTTATCAAGTAGTATGTGTACTTGTGTGTATTATGTACTTAGCACACCATTTTTTATATATATATAAAAACTAACTCTATCGAGATGAGCGATATGCTATTAATCACTGGTACGTATTGGTATAGTAACACACTAGTGAGTTAGTGTATTATAGATGCACCATTAAAAAATATCCCCTAAAGCATCCACCCACCCAAGCCCACTAGGGAACTACAAATGAATTTTTGGGCTACTTTTATAGGGGCTTCCGCTAAAACCTCCACTAGAGGGTCTTTTCCTCGTAGCGGGTTCTTCTATTGGCATTATGTTACAAGTGTTGTCCTTGATGGCAACTCACTCAGAGGTTTGATACAGGTGATGGCAACATAATCAAAGGACAGATCTTAGTACAGCAGGTCAAGAGAGAGATATACGCAGGTTCATCATGACCAAGCCGCGTATACACGCGGGTTAGACGTTCCAAAGACGCGTATGCATATACATGCACTTTCATGCAAGGAAAGGCGTGTACATATTAAAAAATTAAGTGTTGGTCCGTGGTATTTTTGTTGATCCCAGGTATTGTTTCTACATGGTTTTGGACCATGGTATTGAGAGAAGCCTAAACCTATATAAGGAGAAGATCATTAGGCAAAGTGTATGAGCAAGGAATGCATGTCTGACGAAGTGTGAAGATCTAGTATGCTGGTTATGGGTTTGTGATGCTTGGCTCAGGTTGGAAATGACAACGAAGGTATAAGTAATTATCTTTAGATCTGTACGTGGGTTGTCTCTGGTGCAAGCGCGCATACATGCGGTTTTGATATAGTCAAGTAGCATATGCATTATGAGATTTGGTGTTTCAGGTTGCTGTTGGTTCTAGTGGTTGTTGCAGAGTTCTGGGCTCTGGTCTGTGTTCTGGTAACTGTGTTTTTGATGACAGGGTTTCAGTGATTCAGTATTGGGTGATTTAGAGATTTATGATGCAAGTATAAGTTGATGATTGTATTGCAGCAGTGATTGTTTTGTACTTATGGATCCAGTCTGAAAATTGATGAAACGTGGTCCCTGGAAGAAAAGAAGGTTGTAGCCTTCTGTAGGTCAGCACCTACGTACTAGTATATCAGCTAGTACAAGAGCTAAGGGGGTTGTAGCTCCCTTCCAGAAGAAGCTAGAGAACGAGAGAGGGTTGTAGCCCTCTGCAGGTTGCAGCCTGCGTGCTGGTAAAGGACTGCACCAGTACATTGTAAAAGAAGTTTCTTATTAAAGGAAGATAGAAACAAATTGCAGCAGGTGGTTTTCACCCACATTGGGTTTCCACTTTATATCATGGTGTTCATGTGTTCTCTTCATGTGTGATGATTTTTTCTATTTACTATTCATATGGTTAATAATGTTCTGATGCATTCACTAAAGATGAACTAACTAAATCATAAGTTTACTGGATGTATGCTAGTTGCTTTTAACACAGTCGCGTATATACACGGATATATTTAACTGAAGTACCGTATATGAATCAGAATATGAAAATGGAAAAGTGTTTGATTTGCTAATACTGATTCACCCCCCCCCCCCCTCTTAGTATTATATCCAACAATTGGTATCAGAGCAGGTCCTTTAGAAGAAGCTTGATCGCTTGAAGGAAAGATCCATCAAAATGGCTAATCTAGAAAGAGAGGCATCCATCAGGCCACCAATCTTTGATGGGACCAACTTTACCCACTGGAAGATAAGAACCACGGCATATCTACAATCGCTTGGAGCAGAAGTTTGGGGAATCGTGGAAGGAGGATACACATACCCATAAGCTATTCCTACAAATACAGCAGAGAGAAAGCAATATGAACTCAATGCCAAAGTTGCTACTGTCTTATTGGGAAGTTTGACACAATCAGAATTTATGAAGGTCATGCATTTCAAATCAGCTAAGGAAATATGGGACAAAATCATTCTAAGCTACGAAGGAGATGAACAGGTAAAAAGAGAAAAGCTTCAAACTCTCAGAATCTGGTATGAAAATCTTAAGATGCATAGTAATGAAAGCATAGCTAATTACTTCCTGCGTATAGATGAGATTGTAAATTGTATGAGGAATCTGGGTGAAGAATTTAAGGAAGTTGTCTTAGTTGAAAAGGTTTTGAGATCCCTATCTGCTAAATTTGATTCCAAAGTGTCTGCCATAGAAGAAAAGGAGGATCTGCAGAAAATCACCATGTCACAGCTTCACAGAATCTTAACTACTTTTGAGATGAGAAAAGATGGACCATCAGAAGCCGCATTCGAAGCATTAGGATACATGTCAGAAGAAGAAGATGAGGTAAATTTTTTCAAGAATCTTTAGTGGGGAACTGGACGGTTCAAAGGTAAGCTACCTTTCAAATGCTTTTCATGTGGTGGAGTTGGTCACTACGCTGCTAGATGCCCTCATAACAAAGGAAAGATGTCTGAAGAAGGTAATAGAAGCTATTATACCCATGTTAAAAGTAATGACTCATTCAATGGTAGTGAAGACATTAGAAGTCTCATGGCATATCAAAAGAAGGATGCAGAAACTGAAGAGGTTAACAGATTAAACGAACAATTGGAGTTAGTAACCAGGGTAAGGGAGCAATTGCAGGACATAGTAAAAGATCAGAGCATAACAATTCAGAGACTTGAATCGAAGATCCTCTCTCTAAAAGAAGACCTTGAAAAATCAAAGAAGCAGAATAGAGAAGCTCTTGAAGAACAAGAACAAGAAGTGATCGAATTAAGGCAACAAGTGGAAGAAGGAAGAAAAGTTGAAGAAAACATAAGGAAGCAGTATCTAGAAAAGGAAGAACAACATCAGGCTGAGGTAAATATCTTAAAAGGTAAATTAGAAGAAAAGGATAAATTGTTATGATTTCAAGATAGTACTAAGATCTTGGATGACATTCTTGGTAGTCAAAGATCCCCTACTATCAAAAATGGTCTTGGCTTTTATGAATCTGTTGAAGGTGAATCTAGCTCACAAGGTGAGGCAAGGAACTCTAATGACATGCGCAATGAGGAATAGCCAAGGAAAGAAATTCCTCAAAGAAAATCCTTTGCTCCTAACTATAGAAGTGATAGACGATTATTTCCTCCATTGAATAATATTGAATGTTATGTATGTCATAATCTTGGACATGTTGTAGCCAGATGTAGAAGTAGAATGGTTCAAGACCATTACATAAGATCATCACATTTCAGAGGATATTTTTTTGCCTGCAATGTGTTTGGACACAAAGCAATTGATTGGAATAGAAGGAACATGAAATATGTAAGATGCTATACATGCAACAAGCTTGGACATAAAGCAAGGGAATGCAGGAGAAAATTTCAAAATTCAAAGCAAGAGGACAATACATCATTACAGTTCCAGGAATTGAAGAAAACATAGTTAGAGACAGAAAGGTGTGACATAACTCAGTTAGATGACATAACAGACACAGGGGAAACTAAAATTGAAGACCTTCAGTATTCCATCTTGCATACGTTGATATAATGAATATATGTCACATATATATGCCAGTTAGAGGATGCATAGTCGCGTATATGGAGTTCAGAAGAAAAAGGCAGCAGAACAAGCTCAGGAAATGGTTTGGTCATGATATGTAATGGTTGGCACAGGCTCAGGGGGAGCATATACCTCAAAGAATGCATTGTTGGCATTATGGTTAGAAGTCATTGATGAAGTTTATGAAGCTAAATGATACGTCTTGTTGTTTTATCAAAGTAATGGTATTACAGGTTTGGATGTTGATGCTTATGGTGCAGATCATATATGATGGATGATAGTGGCTAATGACTATCTTGGTCTTGAATGGATTGGTGGTTTTGAACTTGCATCTGCTCAGGGGGAGCATGGATGGATTGATACAACTTGGCATATACAAAAGGGGAGCCCAATCAGAGATTTCAATAGGTACTCAGGGGGAGTATGGACAGCAGAGGGAGAGAACTTCTTGGTCTGCCATTTGTCCTTGATGTCAAAGGGGGAGAGTGACTTGGTTTGGTGGTTGCCATCAAGTCCAAAGGGGGAGATTGTTGGCATTATGTTACAAGTGTTGTCCTTGATGGCAACTCACTCAGAGGTTTGATACAGGTGATGGCAACTTAATCAGAGGACAAATCTTAGTACAACAGGTCAAGAGAGAGATATACGCAGGTTCATCATGACCAAGCCGCGTATACACACGGGTTAGACGTTCCAAAGACGCGTATGCATATACACACACTTTCATGCAAGGAAAGGCGTGTACATATTAGAAAATTAAGTGTTGGTCCGTGGTATTTGGTCCATGGTATTTTGGTATTGGTCCGTGGTATTTGTGTTGATCCCAGGTATTGTTTCTACATGGTTTTGGACCATGGTATTGAGAGAAGCCTAAACCTATATAAGGAGAAGATCATTAGGCAAAGTGGATGAGCAAGGAATGCATGTCTGACGAAGTGTGAAGATCTAGTATGCTGGTTATGGGTTTGTGATGCTTGGCTCAGGTTGGAAATGACAGCGAAGGTATAAGTAATTATCTTTAGATCTGTACATGGGTTGTCTCTGGTGAAAGCGCGTATACACGCAGTTTTGATATAGTCAAGTAGTGTATGCATTATGATATTTGGTGTTTCAGGTTGCTGTTGGTTCTAGTGGTTGTTGCAGAGTTCTGGGCTCTAGTTTTCGTTCTGGTAGTTATGTTTTTGATGACAGGGTTTCAGTGATTCAGTATTGGGTGATTTGGAGATTTATGATGCAAGTATAAGTTGATGATTGTATTGCAGCAGTGATTGTTTTGTACTTATGGATCTAGTCTGAAAATTGATGAAACGTGGTCCCTGGAAGAGAAAAAGGTTGTAGCCTTCTGTAGGTCAGCACCTACGTACTAGTATATCAGCTAGTACAAGAGCTAAGGGGGTTGTAGCTACCTTCCATAAGAAGATGGAGAACGAGAGAGGGTTGTAGCCCTCTGCAGGTTGCAGCTTGCATGCTGGTAAAGGACTGCACTAGTAAATTGTAAAAGAAGTTTCTTATTAAAGGAAGATAGAAACAAATTGTAGTAGGTGGTTTTCACCCACATTGGGCTTCCACCTTATATCATGGTGTTCATGTGTGCCCTTCATGTGTGATCATCTATTCTGTTTACTGTTCATATGGTTAATAATGTTCTGATGCATTTACTAAAGATGAACTAACTAAATCATAAAGTTTACTGGATCTACGCTAGTTGCTTTTAACACAGTCACGTATATACGCGGATATATTTAACTGAAGTAGCATATATGAATCAGAATATGAAAATGGAAAAGTGTTTGATTTGCTAATACTTTAGGCAGAATAGAGTCTGTAACCTAAGGAAGAGAATAATAAAGAGAAGTTTTATCTAAATTCGGTGTATCTGTTCTTGGGTTATTATCTATTGGATATGAATTGCAATTATATTGTTTATTTACTACGTGCACTTGTATGAACTGTGAATATTGTTAAGTATAATGGAAAACATACAATTAAACTAATTTAATCAACTAATCTTAGATTTCTAGTAACGACTTGGGTAATAACATTGTTCAGCCCCTAAGTAGGGCTGTGCGAAGGCAGCACCTCAAGCTGCAAGGTACGGGTAAGTGCGCATAGCAACGTGCATGCCGCGGACCACTTGAACCCATCAGACATCTCCAAGGTATAGAAACTTGGTTCTAGCACCCTCCCATACTACTTCAGGTGAGACATCAGTCCGCATTCCACAGACTGTTGCCCAAAGGGCCAGTAGTACCAGGATTTCTTTAGCTAAATCACCTTCGAAACTGGGACGGGCTCCAACAAGGCCACAATTTTGTATTTCTTTAATTCTATGTCAGTTAGAAAAAGGACGTAAAAGAAATGCGAGTAAACATGGAAAGTCAAATTCCGTTGAGAATGTAAATATGTAGGGGTAAGCTAATCTAGGTGTGCAAGTAATAAGTTGTTTGGAGAATGTACATATTACAACATGTGTAGGCTAAATGTATAGAACCTGTACCATGATTCCTAAACACATTAGTCCATCTACCTAGATTCAAGAATCTGGGCAAGGGTCGAACTGTGCATCCATTTCCTATAATAGAGTCTTTTTAAAGAAAAACAAGCCAGAATATGCAACAGTATATGAAAAATAGTAGACAAGCGATTACAGAGAAGAATGAAAACTATCAAATATGAGATAGAATATTCCTTCATGTATATGACTTGAAAGGAAAATACAAACAAATGATAATTTATACTTATTTAGGATTAATATTGTTAAGTGAACTAGACTAATTATATCAGTGGTAAATTCAAGCTATATTCCTTTAATTTTGAAATTAACCTGGAATACCAATAACCATAAGAGTGGAATGCATACAAAGATCAACACATTAGACATTTGAAGGGAAATATCTATATATATTTATATTCACCCCGAATCAATTGAGATAGAACCTTCAGTGTTAATTAGAGAAAACTCAAATAGATTAGCAACCATAACCCTCTTCTAGAACATAAAATAAATAAATACAATAACTACAATGTAGATACAAAAAACCCAAATGAGAGGACTGCTATTTAAAGACAAAATAACAATTTTAACAGTAAATAACCTTTAGATTTGTTCAGATGGCAGTCTTGGTAAGGACACCAAGAACAACGTTCTAAAACTGGAATAACCAAGTTGAAGAATCGAACCGAAATTCCAATCACATCGAATACAATTATTCATAGAAAGGTTAGGAGTAATCTTAAGTAATAGATTAATCATTATATCAAAAAGAATAATTGTTAAATAGTCATGCTATCAATTCATTCACACTGATAAGCTCACAAAAACGTGAACCCAGAATTTACAGACATCAACATGCCCAAATGTCCCAACTGAAAATGGCTCAGGGAGCCATAACAAGAAGCAACATAATCCATGTACATAACTTAACAAAACATGGATAGTAACCAAAATGAGGGAAATCCCCTAGAGGAAGAAACCCTTATACAGGGCAAGTAGGACTGGCAACATTCATTCAAGGAAAGGCCTGCATACCCGGGGGTTTTGCATTGGAAGAAACCAGGTTGTGTAAAGGTCTGCTAGGCGCACCCATCCTCTGCTCAAACAAATACTACACCATAAACATGGCAGTTAAATGATTTGACTCAATTAATAATCCAAAGAAAATAGGGTAATGCAGTTGCATAACTGGACCTGCACTAAAAAGGCAAGATATGAACCCTCAATCACTTACTTGAGGGAGAGCAGGCATAATAGAGGCTTTCTGCGATATAGACTCCAGAAACCATTGCGAAGGTAACAACTTCAAGAACCAAGACATTGTTAACACCAATGCAAGAATGATTAAACGAATGATGTAAGAATTAACTTAGAACGAAGAGCGAAGATAAACACCCAAATTCAAATTCAGAGTAAGGATTTACCTGATAAGAGTGAATGATTCCGAAAGAGCAGTGTGCACCCAAATGCAAGCCTATCCATAAATAGCAACACCCGGCAAGCTTTTCACATTGCATAGGAGATGGGAGAAGACGAATTGCAGAAGAACTTCATCACAGAGACTAGAATGTAGCTCCTCGAGACATACCCAGCAAATGAGCTTAGAAACCAAACAAGTGCCAAGTCATAAGGGTTTACCCTCGATGTTCGGCGAAGCATCAAACTTGTCACCTTCCCCGAGCTATACTCCTGACAATAGGTGGCACACGATAAGAATGAGTTCCGGTAGCTGGCAGCCATCAAACCATGGACCGACCAGATAAGGTTGTGCAATGTAAACACAACACGATGTGAGATCTGGGTAATCAGCCATGTAATATACTTTGTACAACCCTATCAGGTCATGTATATAAGCAAGTATGATAACATTAATCAACATATTTGTAATCTGAGCCCCTTTAATTGTGTGGTATCGTGTATCAATGTGCACATTATAATGCATTAACATAATATGTTGTTATATCACTAATGATTAGTCACTATTCATAAAGTTTTTTTTTTATATGGTATAATGTTGAATAGTTATATTATTTAGGTGTTACATATACCCTCTAGTGCTCCATAGTTACTTAGCACACCCTTATTTTTTATTTTAAAAAAACCCGCAAATAGTGCACCATTGTCTATTAAGAACCAGGTCATACAGTTCTATTAATGGCACTGGTGCTTATTATATGAGTAGCACACCAATTTTTTTTAAATTGAAAACATTTCCCCATGCACCATGTTTTTACACATTGTAAAAATGGAAGGCATTGGTGCTTTATGTGAGTATAGCACCGAAATGGTGAAAATGAATTTTACAACCAATAGTTTTTTTAAATTTAACCCTTGTCTGGTGTTATCGAATAGGTGCACTATTTTATATTAAACATCGAGGCCTTCAGTTCAATTAACAACATCGGTGTGTACAATATAATCAATAAAACACCATTTTTAAATTAAAAACCACACAATGGTGCACCACATTGTTTATGCATTAGGGAATTCATATACGGGTTTAGCACAAGGGCATCATGAGAGTACAACACTGAACTAGGAAAAATTATTTTTTTGACTGACATTTTTTAAAATTTTGCCATGTTCCAGTGTTATCAAGTAGTATGCGTACTTGTGTGTATTATGTACTTAGCACATCATTTTTTTTTTATATATAAAAACTAACTCTACCGGGATGTGTGATATGCTACTAATCACTGGTACGTATTGGTATAGTAACACACTGGTGAGTTAGTGTATTATAGACGCACCGTTAAAAAACATCCCCTAAAGCATCCACCCACCCAAGCCCACTAGGGAGCTACAAATGACTTTTTGGGCTACTTTTATAGGGGCTTCCGCTAAAACCTCCACTAGAGGGTCTTTTCCTCGTAGCGGGTTCTTCTGTTGGCATTATGTTACATGTGTTGTCCATGATGGCAACTCACTCAGAGTTTTGATACAGGTGATGGCAACATAATCAAAGGATAGATCTTAGTACAGTAGGTCAAGAGAGAGATATATGCAGGTTCATCATGACCAAGCCACGTATACACGCGGGTTAGACGTTCCAAAGACGCGTATGCATATACACGCACTTTCATGCAAGGAAAGGCACATACATATTAGAAAATTAAGTGTTGGTCTGTGGTATTTGGTCTATGGTATTTTGGTATTGGTCCGTGGTATTTTTGTTGATCCCAGGTATTGTTTCTACATGGTTTTGGACCATGGTATTGAGAGAAGCCTAAACCTATATAAGGAGAAGATCATTAGGCAAAGTGTATGAGCAAGGAATGCATGTCTGACGAAGTGTAAATATCTAGTATGCTGGTTATGGGTTTGTGATGCTTGGCTCAAGTTGGAAATGACAGCGAAGGTATAAGTAATTATCTTTAGATCTATACGTGGGTTGTCTCTTGTGAAAGCCCATATACACGCGGTTTTGATATAGTCAAGTAGCATATGCATTATGAGATTTGGTGTTTCAGGTTGCTGATGGTTCTAGTTGTTGTTGCAGAGTTCTGGGCTCTGGTCCATGTTCTGGTAACTGTGTTTTTTATGATAGGGTTTCAGTGATTCAGTATTGGGTGATTTAGAGATTTATGATGCAAGTATAAGTTGATGATTGTATTGCAGCAGTGATTATTTTGTACTTATGGATCCAGTCTGAAAATTGATGAAACGTGGTCCATGGAAGAAAAGAAGGTTGTAGCCTTCTATAGGTTAGCACCTACGTACTAGTATATCAGCTAGTACAAGATCTAAGGGGGTTGTAGCTCCATTCTAGAAGAAGCTAGAGAACGAGAGAGGGTTGTAGCCCTCTGCAGGTTGCAGCCTGCGTGCTGGTAAAGGACTGCACCAGTACATTGTAAAAGAAGTTTCTTATTAAAGGAAGATAGAAACAAATTGCAGCAAGTGGTTTTCACCCACATTGGGTTTGCACCTTATATTATGGTGTTCATGTGTTCTCTTCATGTGTGATGATCTTTTCTATTTACTGTTCATATGGTTAATAATGTTCTGATGTATTCACTGAAGATGAACTAACTAAATCATAAGTTTACTGGATGTATGCCAGTTGCTTTTAACATAGTCGCATATATACACGGATATATTTAACTGAAGTACCTTATATGAATCAGAATATGAAAATGGAAAAGTGTTTGATTTTCTAATATTGATTCACCCCCCCCCCCCCCCCCCCCCCGCGCTTAGTATTATATCCAACAATTGGTATCAGAGCAGGTCCTTTAGAAGAAGCTTGATCGCTTGAAGGAAAGATCCATCAAAATGGCTAATCTAGAAAGAGAGGCATCCATCAGACCACCAATCTTTGATGGGAACAACTTTACCCACTGAAAGATAAGAACCACGACATATCTACAATCGCTTGGAGCAGAAGTTTGGGGAATCGTGGAAGGAGGATACACATACCCATCAGCTATTCCTACAAATACAGCAGAGAGAAAGCAATATGAACTCAATACCAAAGCTGTTACTGTCTTATTGGGAAGTTTGACACAATCAGAATTTATGAAGGTCATGCATTTCAAATCAGCTAAGGAAATATGGGACAAAATCATTCTAAGCTACGAAGGAGATGAACAGGTAAAAAGAGAAAAGCTTCAAACTCTCAAAATCTAGTATGAAAATCTTAAGATGCATAGTAATGAAAGCATAGCTAATTACTTCCTGCGTATAGATGAGATTGTAAATTGTATGAGGAATCTGGGTGAAGAATTTAAGGAAGTTGTCTTAGTTGAAAAGGTTTTGAGATCCCTGTTTGCTAAATTTGATTCCAAAGTGTCTGGCATAGAAGCAAAGGAGGATCTGCAGAAAATCACCATGTCGCAGCTTCACAGAATCTTAACTACTTTTGAGATGAGAAAAGATGGACCATCAGAAGCCACATTCGAAGCATTAGGATACGTGTCAGAAGAAGAAGATGAGGTAAATTTTTTCAAGAATCTTGAGTGGGGAACTGGACGGTTCAAAGGTAAGCTACCTTTCAAATGCTTTTCATGTGGTAGAGTTGGTCACTACACTACTAGATGCCCTCATAACAAAGGAAAGATGTCTGAAGAAGGTAATAGAAGCTATTATACCCATGTTAAAAGTAATGACTCATTCAATGGTAGTGAAGACATTAGAAGTCTCATGGCATATCAAAAGAAGGATGCAGAAACTAAAGAGGTTAACAGATTAAATGAACAATTGGAGTCAGTAACCAGAGTAAGGGAGCAATTGCAGGACATAGTAAAAGATCAGAGCATAACAATTCAGAGACTTGAATCGAAGATCCTCTCTCTAAAAGAAGACCTTGAAAAATCAAAGAAGCAGAATAGAGAATCTCTTGAAGAACTAGAACAAGAAGTGATTGAATTAAGGAAACAAGTGGAAGAAGGAAGAAAAGCTGAAGAAAACATAAGGAAGCAGTATCTAGAAAAGGAAGAACAACATCAGGCTGAGGTAAATATCTTAAAAGGTAAATTAGAAGAAAAGGATAAATTGTTATGATTTCAAGATAGTACTAAGATCTTGGATGACATTCTTGGTAGTCAAAGATCCCCTACTATCAAAACTGGTCTTGGCTTTTATGAATCTGTTCAAGGTGAATCTAGCTCACAAGGTGAGGCAAGGAACTCTAATGAGATGCTCAACGAGGAACAGGCAAGGAAAGAAATTCCTCAAAGAAAATCCTTTGATCCTAACTATAGAAGTGATAGACGATTATTTCCTCCATTGAATAATATTGAATGTTATGTATGTCATAATCTTGGACATGTTGCAGCCAGATGTAGAAGTAGAATGGTTCAAGACCATTACACAAGATCATCACATTTCAGAGGATATTGTTTTGCCTGCAATGTGTTTGGACACAAAGCAATTGATTGGAATAGAAGGAACATGAAATATGTAAGATGATATACATGCAACAAGCTTGGACATAAAGCAAGGGAATGTAGGAGCAAATTTCAAATTTCAAAGCAAGAGGACAATACATCATTACAGTTCCAGGAATTGAAGAAAACATAATTAGAGACAGAAAGGTGTGACATAACTCAGTTAGCTGACATAACAGACACAGGGGAAACTGAAAGTGAAGACCTTCAGTATTCCATCTTGCATACGTTGATATAATGAATATATGTCACATATATACGCGAGTTAGAGGCCGCATAGTCGTGTATATGGAGTTTAGAAGAAATAGGCAGCAGAAAAAGCTCAGGAAATGGTTCGGTCATGATATGTAATGGTTGGCACAAGCTCAGGGGGAGCATATACCTCAAAGAATGCATTTTTGGCATTATGGTTAGAAGTCGTTGATGAAGTTTATGAAGCTAAATGATACATCTTGCTGTATGATAAAAGGAATGGTATTACAGGTTCGGATGCTGATGCTTATGGTGCAGATCATATATGATGTATGATAGTGGCTAATGACTATCTTGGTCTTGAATGGATTGCTGGTTTTGAACTTGCATCTGCTCAGGGGGAGCATGGATGGATTGATACAACTTGGCATATACAAAAGGGGAGCCCAATCAGAGATTTCAATAGGTACTCAGGGGGAGTATGGACAGCAGAGAGAGAGAACTTCTTGGTCTGCCCTTTGTCCTTGATGTCAAAGGGGGAGAGTGACTTGGTGTGGTGGTTGCCATGAAGTCCAAAGGGGGAGATTGTTGGCATTATGTTACAAGTGTTTTCCTTGATGGCAACTCACTCAGAGGTTTGATACAGGTGATGGCAACTTAATCAAAGGACAAATCTTAGTACAGCAGGTCAAGAGAGAGATATAGGCAGGTTCATCGTGACCAAGCCGCGTATACACACAGGTTAGACATTCCAAAGACGCGTATGCATATACACACACTTTCATGCAAGAAAAGGCATATACATATTAGAAAATTAAGTGTTGGTCTGTGGTATTTGGTCCATGGTATTTTGGTATTGGTCGATGGTATTTATGTTGATCCCAGGTATTGTTTCTACATGGTTTTGGACCATGGTATTGAGAGAAGCCTAAACCTATATAAGGAGAAGATCATTAGGCAAAGTGTATGAGCAAGGAATGCATGTCTGACGAAGTGTGAAGATCTAGTATGCTGGTTATGGGTTTGTGATGCTTGGCTCAGGTTGGAAATGACAGCGAAGGTATAAGTAATTATCTTTAGATCTGTACACGGGTTGTCTCTGGTGAAAGCACGTATACACGCAGTTTTGATATAGTCAAGTAGTGTATGCATTATGAGATTTGGTGTTTCAGGTTGTTGTTGGTTCTAGTAGTTGTTGCAGAGTTCTGGGCTCTAGTTTTCGTTCTGGTAATTATGTTTTTGATGACAGGGTTTCAGTGATTCAGTATTGGGTGATTTAGAGATTTATGATGCAAGTATAAGTTGATGATTGTATTGCAGCAGTGATTATTTTGTACTTATGGATCCAGTCTAAAAATTCATGAAACGTGGTCCCTGGAAGAAAAAAAGGTTGTAGCCTTCTGTAGGTCAGCACCTACATACTAGTATATCAGCTAGTACAAGAGCTAAGGGGGTTGTAGCTACCTTCCAGAAGAAGTTGGAGAATGAGAGAGGGTTGTAGCCCTCTGCAGGTTGCAGCTTGCGTGCTGGTAAAGGACTGCACTAGTACATTGTAAAAGAAGTTTCTTATTAAAGGAAGATAGAAACAAATTGCAGCAGGTGGTTTTCACCCACATTGGGTTTCCACCTTATATCATGGTGTTCATGTGTGCCCTTCATGTGTGATCATCTGTTCTATTTACTGTTCATATGGTTAATAATGTTCTGATGCATTCACTAAAGATCAACTAACTAAATCATAAAGTTTACTGGATGTACGCTAGTTGCTTTTAACACAGTCACGTATATACGCGAATATATTTAACTGAAGTAGCGTATATGAATCAGAATATGAAAATGGAAAAGTGTTTGATTTGCTAATACTGATTCACCCCTCCCCCCCTCTTAGTATTATATCCAACATCTTCTACTATTGGTATGTCAGAGAACATTTCCCCATCCTCTTTACAAGGTACTTCTAACTCTTGTCCTAAGAATTGTTCACCTGTTGAAGAAAGAAATATGACTCCTTCAATAGGAGATGTAGGTTCTTTAACTATAGCTTTTGTAGATGAGGTTGGTAAACACCTACGCTAAATTTCAGATCTATGCACTTTAGGGAGTCCATGTCTACCAGCTATGGATGGAATGTGAGGACCAGTGGATGGTGTGGCACTACATGGTCTAGTAGGGGTGGTTTCTTATGTTGGGATTGAACTATGTCCTCTACCTCTTCTTACAAATTTACCTCTAGAATCATGTTCTCTATGCATGCATTCTAAATTATTTTAATATTATTTTAACTATGCATATAGGAAATGAGTTCATCGAGTATGATATTCAAATTAAAATAAAAATAAAGTCCTATGTACACTTCACTAGAAACGACACCAAAAATGTTGGGTTTGTTAGCTAAATTACTTCATTAAATTATCAACGAGGATTGGTATACTTGTGAAGTGTATGTGCACAATATATGTTAGGAATTTTATTTCTAATCAAGATATAGGATTCCAATGCAAGTTGTATTTCTAGTCTATTAAATTCGAATGCAAATTGTAAATCTAAGCTATTCAAGAATAACTCTCATCAATTTTATGCACATGTTACTTCTATGAGACTTGTTCAAATCAAAATGAATTTAAAACTAATCTAAGAGAAAGAACTAGAAATCTATTCTATTTATGAAAATGAAAAGCTTATTTTTACAGATCCATTTGGGCACATCAACCGCAACCTATAGATCAATACTATTAGGGCCTATCAAACCCTAATTTAGTTCTTACATGCCCTAAAGAAGTCAACCATCAAAATCCCTAGCTTCCCAAGAAGTTTCATGACTAAAATCATCTGAAAACTACCTCTAAGAAGATCAACGTAGGCAGGCCCTCATTAGGGTGTGCTGCAATGTAGACAACACACTGATAGGGTGATATGCAGTGCACTTGAGCCCTCTTTGGCCTGCGTTGGGAACATTTGAGCGAATTTCCATGAGGGTTTGAAAGATTCCTTATCCATTAGATGCCTCTAGAAGTTTCTCAAGGCCATCTACTCCTTTGAGCTCGTATTTGGATGAGGAAGGGAATTAAGGAACATTAATCCTTTTATCCCTTCCTCCATCGAACTAAATCCTAAATTTGGGAGGGAATTCACTATCACCATTTATGGCATAACTTCCTTCATTCACCTATAAAAGGACCACTCATCTAAGTGATCAGGGGCTGGAAATTATTGAATTAAAAGGAGATGTTGTTAGTATAATACTTGAGTTGATTTCAAGTATTGTAATGATGTCAAAATGTCTTACTTGTTATGAAGAGAGGATGGGATTGAACTCGAGGAGTGATGCTAAATCAAGCAATGGGTTGTAACTCTTCCTTTTACTAATAAAGTGTTCATAGCTTTTTCCATATGCTTGTGTTATCCATTTATGCTTTCATATGTGTATCATGTACTTGATTCCATTCTATGTTTAATCAATAGATCATTATCATATGCTTTGATTAGTTGTTGTCTTCTGTCTGTGTGTAGGTACTCTTCAAGCAGATTAAGTACATAGAGGAGCAACAGAATTAATCGAGGGAGATAAGGAGCAAGCAAAGGCTACAGGTAGGCTTCTTTGCCTCTTATTTAATCTATTGATCATAGGAAAAGTAGAGAACTCTTTAAACTGTTGTTCTAGACTTAGCTACGAGTCTAGGGGTTTAAGCATTTATCTGTAGACACTAAAACTTCCCAAAACAAATTGGCGACTTTGTTGGGGATCAATTATCCATCCTAGTAGCTAATCCACCTCCTTAGACACCTTGACATACTTTAATTGTTGTAATTCATCCTTTTTCATTGAATTTTGGTCGAAATTTGAGGTTAGATTACTCTTGAGTGGCCTCACAGGAATCAATGCAAGCTAGCCTTAGAGACAGTGCTCTACAGTGCAGTTAGGCCTTCTTTGACCTGTGCTGATTAATCTTGAAATATTTCAATCAGCACAGTTGGACCCTCTTTGACCTATGCTGGTCAGTGCAAATAGGCCCTCTTTGGCCTACGCTGATCAATTTTGAAATCATTGAAATCAACACAGATTTTAGTGAGAGACAATGCTATGATGTGTAGTTAGCCCCTCTTTGAACTGCGCTGATCAACCTTAGGTCAAATTCCCACCTTTTGATTGAGTTTTTGCCAAAATTATTCTGATTGCTTGTTTGTTGAATGTCAATGATGTCATGTCTCAGAAAATGGGTTTTCATCACCTTAGCCAGCCCTACTTTGATTGGATTGATTAATGTTTTTTTAGTGTTTTCATTGTCATTATCAGTCTATAGTTAAAGTTAGTTTTTGGTGGATTGATCTTTGTCGAAAGAAAGTGTCGTAAAGTCGTTTTTTCCTTCGAAAATTGAATTGTCGAAAATTCTTCATTCATAAAAGATCAATTGATTTATATGTCCATATGGTTTGTCTTTTCGTCGAAACTATTGTAATTCCTCATTTCTTTGAAATCGAAAGTGTTGTAAATTCTTCCTTTCCTTGAAAAGAAATTGTCGCAAAACCATCATTTTTATGAAAAGAAATTTTTGATCGATTGTGCATATTTCCTTTTTGTTCATCATAATGTTGTGGGGAAAAATGCCCATGCAGGACGATCCTATCCACCTAAGGTGTGACAGTACCTTAGCAACAAACGAACACAGCTACTTCGGTTTCTTCCTTTATGAAATATGAAAGAGAGGAGATTGGTAGACTTACCGTTATCTTTCAGTTGTCCCTCGATCTAGATCCTCTCCTCTTTGTGTGTCCACAGCTACTTGCCTCCTTGCTTTTGCTCCCACGAGATCACAAGAGAACAGCTACCTGTGACAAGAGAACAGCTACATGCAGCAAGAGAAGGACACAATACAAAGGCAAATATACATATTCATAAATGATTCAGGATTAGAAGTAAATCAAATACACTAATGCAAATCATACAATAAACACCAGCATATAGGAAAGAACCAAGAAGCTTTATTGATTGATAAACAAGGTTCAGGAAGAGATACAACCCATAAGGTTCCAACCCAGCATCTCCTTCCCAGCAGAATGGAATTCCTTCTTCAGCCCCTTTCAAAGCATAAGCACCCAATGATCTAACCACAATCCAACAGCAATTCTTTGCAATTACAATATTCCAGCCTCCCTAGACCTCATGAGAGAGCTCTATATATAGGAGTTTTAGAGAAAGGATGAGTCAGCTTGAGGCTTGCATGAAGCTGACTAGTGTCCTCTCCCACTTCAGTTCTTGAGTCCACTTGGAGATTCTTACTTCCACTTGGAGATTTGGAACCTCTTACTCATCACCAGTCGAATTCCTTGATCCAAGTGTCATTTTGGAAGCTTCCTGGGCATTGACACCTTGAGGAATGAGTCTGCCATTTGTCCAAGTATGCTCAACGCAGCTGGCCTTCTTTGCAGTTGACATTCAGCACAGGTACAGAGTGGAGCACTTGACATTCAGCGCAGATGCTCAGTGGAGCAGTTGACATGATCCAGAAATTGCTTGTTTTTGAGTGTTTTCAGGTGGAGAACTTTTATAAACTGCTATGGTTTGCTGGCCTTGTTCCTCTAGGGGTAGGAACAACATGTTTAGGGACTTTGGATCCCTTAATTATTGACATTTCATGCTCAGTGATGCAAGGCACAAAAATGTCTATAACAGTTTCCCCCTAAAGTATGAGGCCGTTTATCGGGTGAAATGCTTTATCCAGGGGAGTCCGAAGTTCATCCATTTGCTGGGAGGAGACCTGTAATAAGATACAATACAATACATTATGATTCATTCTGCTTTCATGATCTAGCTGAGGTGGGAATTCCCATGCTCAGCTTTATAAATGCATTTTGGTACATAGAACAGACGATTGTCTGATGGTAGACTGATAGTTTTAGCGAAACTATCATCCTTTGAGGAGGATGATCATCTGCTGCAATGATGTACATAACAAATGTCTTTATTTTCCTGAATATATTATCGCAACCCGGATGGATGAAACTAGATCCGGGGTCTTCAAACTGATTCGATCTTCACTCTAAGTACAAGTCGATCCATGTGAGAATTGCGCTGAAGTCGAACATGGAAAGACATCGCTTGATTACCGGTCAATGATGTAAACCGTTAACAAGCGCGAGAGGAATCACTGATAATGATAATGACCCTCAAGGTACTGCAGTACAATTCACGTGGTGTGAATAAAGGACTTGGCGTCGAACACCACGCAAAATCTTCTGGTCGAAGGTCATTGATGTATACCTGTCGCCGGAAGTGAGAAACTTGCCATTGAGGCATGTAAGCTTCAAAGTACTGAAGGGGTTGTTCCTAGATCAACTTCTTGGATAATGAGCTGATGTCGACAAGAAGCGATCCGTCAAAGGAGGGCCTTGATGAATCCCACATCAGTGACACAGAACGGAGCTAATGATTTTAGTGGAGGTGAAAACAATCTGTGATATATGATTCAGGGTGGCGGTCGTGAATGGATGAAGGATAATGTATGGCAGTGGATGGGACCTAGTTGACTCTTTCTGAACGACTTCTCTTGAACATATGGCAACACTGATGCGATGGATCGGTAACATTACCCCAAATATGGATGGTGTGGTAAAGACCATGGTGATGTGACCGGTGAATGAAACAACCCAACCCGATGTGATACGGAGGAAAAGTGTCATGTTCAAGAGCGACCTGCTACCATCAAAGACTTCTCGATTTTTTCCCAATTTTTCCCCAGTCATTTCTGACCAGTACCTCTTTATTTTTGTCAAGCTTGAGGAGGATAACATATGCTTGTTCTATAGCCTGCCCTTCGGGCAAGCCTATCGCTATGTTTTAACGAGCTTAGCGATAGGGAAACTTGTTCTCGTCTAAAGACAAGTTTGTCGCTATTTAATGATTTTAACGAGTCTAACGACAAGGAAAACTCGACCCTTTTCATTTTTAGAGAGTCTGAAAAGGTACATAAAGTTAACTCCAAAATTCCTTTTTCGTCATCTAATCCCTTAAGTTCGAAAAAGTATAAAACAATACAGAAGGGATGAGTTTTCGGTACTTTTAACGAGCCGAACAAAACAAGCGCTCGATCTTTTTGTGCAATAATCCCTCAGGTCCAAAAAGATTAAAATCTAGAGGAGGGATAGCTCTTCCTGTCCTTTAACGAGCTGGAAGGCCAAAACTCGGCAATATTTTCATATTTTACGAGTCAATTGAAAAGAGCTTAAAGAAGACTTGTCTTTTGAGGAACGAGTGATGAACAGGGATAGCAGCAGATTCCAGGTACAGGTTGGAATTTTCCAATCACGGCAGTGTCACAAGGATGGCTAGGTGAAATCACTCTTCGCAGCTGTTCCTCAAAATGGGTAAACAATCATATGGAGGTAAACGATTGGCCAAATGAACAGTGGAGGTGAAGGTGCACAAAACACGACCAAGGTCTTTTTATGGTTGATCAGGTTACATTCTTAATGGTTATTTACCGGGAAGTTCATTTTTTAACGAGCTTAAACTTGCTCAAAGCTTATGTTTATTTTTTAACGAGCATGAACTATGCTGCTAAAACTGCTCGAAAGCTTATGTTTATTTTTTAACGAGCATGAACTATGCTACTAAAACTGCTCGAAAGCTTATGTTTATTTTTTAACGAGCATGAACTATGCTACTAAAACTGCTCGAAAGCTTATGTTTATTTTTTAACGAGCATGAACTATGCTGCTAAAACTGCTCGAAATACCAGTCATATGATAAGATTGTCTCATTGTGAGATCTCTATTTTTTATGGAGCTTCATCTCACTGCGCTTTGCTCCGCACCCTTCCTTTATGCAAGTTCGGAAATGGCTAACCCCAAAAAATAGATAAATAACCGGTTCCGACACAGCTAACCCAAAAAGCAGGTAAATAGCCGCTCTTTTCTTGCACTCCAAAAGGGTTTGCATGCCCCCAGGTATAAAATATGATTTCAAGGTTGCCCCTCCTCCTTCTCACTTCTGTTTTTCTTTGGGTGTTCACAGCTACTTGTCATCTTGCTAGTTCAGTTTAACGATACTTGTCTTCTCGTTAATTTTAACGGGTCTATACGATACTTGTCTTCTCGTTAGCCCGACTTTTAATAGATTTTTCGCAAGATTGCAAGAGAAGAACACTACTCAAAGACAAAACATTGGTGTTATTGAGGGAGGCTTACCTCTTTCTGGTTACCCAAAGATTGTCTCGTTAGATAAAACCCCTCCTTGGCCTACCTTTTTCAGGTTACCTAAAGATTGTTTCGTCAAACAAGACACTTCCTCGGCAATGCCTACCGAAATGGACAAAGATGGGAGACGGGTCCTGTCTCTCTTAACGTACCTTGACAAAAGAATCCTATTCTAGAACAACCCTCTTTCCTCCATGGACGGGGTACGGACTAGTCATATTCTTTCGCGGAAATCCTACCTTATACCCAAAGTTCTCTGCCGAAGCAGACCAGGACACATGCCCCCTGGGTTCCAGTCATGTCCTCCCGAATTACTCGCGCTCATCAGGAGGACGGACCGTGGGTTGAGACACTTCTTGCATGAATAGACCATTTAGGGATGGTGAGTGACTATTTGCGATGTGTGATCCGGGAAACGAAAGTTGGTCCACGAGCTTGACCATTCTTCCTCCATGTGGAAAACACATTACTCTAAAGAGTGAGGAGACTACTGCTCCCACGCAATATATATAGTCTCGTCCAAGGAGTAGGTTATAATCCAAGGGTCCTTGAACGACCATCACGTTCATTTGAACGGTCTTCCCCTTCAGTGTTATTGGCACATTGGGGAGGATTCCTAAAGGGCGACTGGTTCCTTTATCAAAGCCTGATAGATTTCTCATCTCAGGCAAAAGCGCAGGTGAACCAAGCGCTTTCCAAGCAATAGAGGAAAGGATACTCACAGATGCCCCCTCATCAATGATAGTGCCAGCCATTACCATTCTGTATATTTGACAAATAATTCTGAATGGTACACTGGCTGGCAACCGGGGTCTGCCTAGTTGGTTCCAATCAAAGGACACAACAAGGTTGCTTGGTGGTGGGACCGAGTAAACGGTCGGATAGCGCTCTGATGAACTTCCTTCCTGCGATAAAGGAATGGTGGCATTGCCCCCTTGATCATCAGAGTCGATGCTGATGAAGAGAATCTGGACGGTGTCGTCTTGATTCTCCTCTATGATGGTGTCATTCGAAGATAGAGCCTCTGAAGGCAAAACCGGGTCAACTGCCGTATCAACCTTTTGACTTTCGTCAGGCATGGATCCAGACGGTTCATCTTCAATGACAGGTGCTTCGGCTGACCACCTAGGCGGGTCAACTGGATTCTCAACTAGCAAGGGACATGGCAAGAGTTTTGATATCCAGGAGGAAGATTTGCTCGTAAAATTGGGCGATCTTCCAGAACTCTTTTTTCCTTGTCTAAGAAGGGACAACGGTGGATGGCGTGATCGCCTTCACACAGTCTGCAAGGAAATTTAGCTTTCCCGCTCTGTCCTGGAGCTTCACTCCCACTAGTTGACGGTGAACAATCGACATGGCTATCAGAGGTCGATGCTACCAAATTGTGCAGACGGGGGGACCAGTCTCTTAGTATCCGAGGGATACATGGACAATCTCTATGGAAGTGGTCTCCCCTGCATATGACGCATGGCGATTTAGGCCTTACGAGTGCGGTGTGTGGATTTTTGTTAGATGAAGATTGTTTGCCCCCAGTCGCCTTAGGCTCCTTCTGCTTCTTTTCTTTCTTCTTCTTCTCCTTTTTCTCCTTAGGAACTCGGTTCTTTGACCGACCAGTTCCGTCAAGAGAAGAGGAAGGAGGAGAGGAAGATGAAGTAGAAGGCTGGGAGGCAACTCTCGTCTGCTCTAACTGTTGACTCGACTGCTCAAGAATGGTGGCATTCTGAACGACATTGGTTGAAAAGAGCCAAACAGGTAGGCCAATTGTCAATCCTGGAAGCGACAATGTGGCCATGTGGGGCGCACCAATATCTCCCCAAGAGGAGAAAGGGCTAGGATTCCCACCAAGGGGAACTCCTTGGTTGGTGTGCTCCATCTTTTCAACCTAAAGATCAACGCGGGAATAAGGGTGATTGTTCCGTTTAAAATAAATTGTTAACGACGCTTTTAGACACAATTTGCTTTTTCAGTTTTAAAGAGTCGAGAAAAAGCTAAAGATGACTCTAGTCTCCTTCGATGTTTTAACGAGCCCGAAGTGACAAATGCTCGGTTGGACTTTTTCTGTTATAGAGTCTGAAAAAGGCCAAAAGAAACTGCTCTGGAGATCTAAGCAGAGGGTGTGCCAAACTTTTCGCAAAACCACAGAATACGTTTTATGGTACGGGTGGTCGATCTTCGTGAATGCTGTGTTCACTGCATTGCGATCAGTAGGGCGGCCGACACGGCTTCCTAAGGATAAAGGATATATGCCTATAGGGGTCTCCCAATATATACGCGATGGTACGTGGGAGCACAAGTCCGTATTAGTGCAATCGTCCCTCAGGAGGAATCACCCACCTTCTTAGAGATCGACAGTCACTACGTTTAACGACGCTGGAACACGTCTCTACCTAGACCTCTACTGTGAGCGTTATGTTGCAAAGCGTTGTTAGGTTCATTCAATATATTTTAAGTTGATCTTTTTTAAAGTTTGTCTTTCAGGATCACCACGAGATGTATTGGTACAAATTCCTAAATGCAGTCTAAGATGATAAGCAAGCTTTATAATCTTTCAACTTTGAAAATCATAGCTACTAAGGGAAAAGAGAGCGACTATCTTTTCTCAAAGAGCAATAAGCACACTCTAATGCACTCTTCCTAAATCCAACATGCAATCTTATCAAAATGCAAAATGCACAATGCAGGTGTTTGTTTTCACTTTCTTAGTATAAATGCCTACAAAGAAAGCTTTTTGCACAACTTCGAATTTGCTTTTAAATGACTGAAAATAAACAAGTTTACTTTTTCCCAAATCAGCAAGGGTAGAAGAGATTACAATCACTTTGCGATTTTTCGAAAGAAATACTTGTTTCGACACTTAAAAATGACAAATTCAAACCAATAAGCAAAAGCAAATGATAGATCAAACTGCAAACAGCCAATGAACTCTCTTCTAAGATCACAATCAATCACTCAATCAGATCTGAATCAAGGCCACAGGATGACTATTTTGCTCATGCAAAGGAAAACTGTAAATGACGCCACAAACACATAAAAACACTTACAGCCTTTTTGTACAAAAATAAGGCGGAATACAAGCAAAGAAAAGGGGTTTCAGATGTGGTACCTATGCTGGTTAAAGGCAGCAAAAACAGAGATCAAAACAGGGCAAAAGACAGCAAGGAACCCCAGCTGCACAAGGCCACACTGGTTCAGCGCAAGTACAACACTGTTAGTTTGACATTCAGCGCAGGTAGCCTTCACGGGACCTGCGTTGAAATGCAGACTGCCTTCACAGTGCCTGCGCTGAAAAGAGAAACTCTCGTCTCTCTTGGTTTCCGGGTCATAAAATGCTCAAAAATCAACTGTTTCAGGCCAAATCAGAAACACAAGCAAGGTATAAACAGAGGGATACTTTGAAAGGGTACTAAAGACTATCACAAAGGATCATCAAGTCATTTATGAGTCCATTGTTAAGATCATAGACAAAAACCCAGTAAAGGATCAAAGCAGCAACATTCTACTTTGCAAAGCAGTTCGATTGTTGCCGTTGAGTCTATGAAGTAAACAATGATGCAAGCTCAAACAAAATGACTAAAACAAAGTTCTTCCCCAGCGGAGTTGCCAATTTGTTGTGGGGAAAAATGCCTATGCAGGACGATCCTATCCACCTAATGTGTGACAGTACCTTAGCAACAAACGAACACAGCTACCTCGGTTTCTTCCTTTATGAAATATGAAAGAGAGGATATTGGTAGACTTACCATTATCTTTCGGTTGTCCCTCGATCTAGACCCTCTCCTCTTTGTGTGTCCACAGCTACTTGCCTCCTTGCTTTTGCTCCCACGAGATCACAAGAGAACAGCTACATGTGACAAGAGAACAGCTACATGCAGCAAGAGAAGGACACAATACAAAGGCAAATATACATATTCATAAATGATTCAGGATTAGAAGTAAATCAAATACACTAATGCAAATCATACAATAAACACCAGCATATAGGAAAGAACCAAGAAGCTTTATTGATTGATAAACAAGGTTCAGGAAGAGATACAACCCATAAGGTTCCAACCCAGCATCTCCTTCCCAGCAGAATGGAATTCCTTCTTCAGCCCCTTTCAAAGCATAAGCACCCAATGATCTAACCACAATCCAACAGTAATTCTTTGCAATTACAATATTCCAGCCTCCCTAGACCTCATGAGAGAGCTCTATATATAGGAGTTTTGGAGAAAGGATGAGTCAGCTTGAGGCTTGCATGAAGCTGACTAGTGTCCTCTCCCACTTCAGTTCTTGAGTCCACTTGGAGATTCTTACTTCCACTTGGAGATTTGGAACCTCTTACTCATCACCAGTCGAATTCCTTGATCCAAGTGTCATTTTGGAAGCTTCCTGGGCATTGACACCTTGAGGAATGAGTCTGCCACTTGTCCAAGTACGCTCAGCGCAGGTGGCCTTCTTTGCAGTTGACATTCAGCGCAGGTACAGAGTGGAGCACTTGACATTCAGCGCAGATGCTCAGTGGAGCAGTTGAAATGATCCAGAAATTGCTTGTTTTTGAGTGTTTTCAGGTGGAGAACTTTTATAAACTATTGTGGTTTTCTGGCCTTGTTCCTCTAGGGGTAGGAACAACATGTTTAGGGACTTTGGATCCCTTAATTATTGACATTTCATGCTCAGTGATGCAAGGCACAAAAATGTCTATAACACATAACATTAAGGGATTTGAACAGAAAAACTTGCATCATTCATATTGTAGTTTGTGAATGCTTGAAAGGAATACCTAGGGAAATTGCATTAGTTGTGCTCTTTGCTCTTTGTCAAAGACCTGATTGCTCTATCCCTACTAGCTAAGGATTTTCATTGTTAACTTGAATGGAAAGAATGCTTATCATATTAGTTGCATTTCAGGAATTGCAAACATAGATCACATTTTGAACCTTGAAAGGCAAATTCTAAAGAATATCAACTTAAAATTTATCAGAATTTACCTAATGGAGCATTGTCACCTAACAAAAAAAAATTAGAGGTCTAGGCTAGAGACGTGTTCCGGCGTCGTAAAACATAGCAGCTATCGCTAACTTGTCTACAATACATCCCGAGTGTGATACCTCATTCCACGTACGTGAGTATATCGTAGCTCATCCACGTACCTTCGGGTATATAGGGTGATGTTACAGTACGCAAAGTATATGGGAATGCTCTCACTGTGTAGTTTTGCATTAGATAGTGCTTATATGGATTGGGCCTCCATGTACTTTTAGGTATATATGGGAGGACAACACTAGGTTGCTATCCATCCTTAGGTAACTGAGTTGGCTGCCTTGTACACTATGATACACTGAATGCAGCATTTGGGGAGATTGCATGCCCGTACTTCTTGGTTCGCCAGGAGGTATTCTGCAGTTCACAGTTGCTTGGTAAACCTTTTCTCCTAGATTATCCCTCTTTTGTTTTGTTATGTTACTTTGAATAAAATAAAATTAATTGACCACAGATAACATCCTCCTTGCTCACTCCTTAGTTGATCTTAGGTTGAAACATATGGCGACAAATCCAAAGTCCATCGATCAAGGAATTCCTTTTCTTGGGAATCCTAGTCCTCTTCCTCCTTTTAGAAATATTGGTGCTCCTTATATGGTTACATTGTCCCTTCCGAGATTTACCATTGGCTTGAAAGTATGGTTGTTTTCAACCTCCTTGGTTCAAAATGTCGTGATTTCTCTACAATCGAGTCCACCTCCAACTGTACAAAATCAACCTCCAGTTGATCCTAAATTTGACCCTTTACCTTCTTCCTTGTTTGTTTCTTCCTTCCCTTCTTCCTCTTCGCCTGGTGAAAGTACTAGTACTAGTAACCAGGTGGCTAACAAGAAGAATAAGAAAATTTAGCAAAGAGGCAACCAAGCAACCATTTCTTTGAATACAACATCTGATGAGAAATCGTCCATCAAGCCGCACAAAGTTTGATATCCATGCAAACTTTGTGTGGGAGACCATCTTCTTTGAAATTGTCCTAATATTCTTCAGATCTTAGAAGAATGGTCTTCCCATTCACATCATCCTCTGTCATCAAATTCTAGAGATCGTGTTGGTGACACACCATCAATAAGTGGTAGTAAAGTTGATGGAAATAAGGGTAGAGTTAAGTTTCCATGTAGTTTATGTGAAAGGGATCACCCCATTCACCTTTGTCCCTATTTGGACAAAGCCAAAAAAGTGTTGGATAGCCATCCTGCTTTATGTCAACGACTTCCATCTGGTCACGGGAAACTCTCCATAAATCCCTCACTAGTTGATGAATTGACTGACCAAAATCAACCATCGGTCGAAACCACTTTGTCTGAAAGTGAATCCTCTGAGTCTATACCCGACCCAAATCAATAGGTTGAGGTAATAGTTGACTCGATTTCACCTTCAGCAAATTGTACCTTTTTCAAAGAGAGTGAACATGATACCACTCAGGTTCGTTTTATTTCTTCAGATTCAAGATAGGAGGAAAATTATCCCGTTTCTATGATACCCCCTCCAAGTAGTATAGTCACTTCCTTTAATTATAATAGACTGGCATGATTTTGTCTTCCTTCCTATGTGCCCTTCCAAATCATAGCACAAGTTTGTAATATGATTGTACCTGAGACTATTATAGATGATGGTGCTTCAGTGAGTATCCTTTCCTCAACTACTTGGCAAGCGCTCGGCTTGCCGCCGCTTGTGCCTGTTACCCAGAATCTGTTGGCTTTTAACAGAGGAACCAGTAAACCATTAGGGATCCTTCCACAGTCACCTATTACTTTGGGAGGAAAACTTGTTTATTTGAATGTGATGGTAATCCCAGGCCCTTTAGATTACATCCTACTTCTAGGGCGCGATTATGTTTATGGCATGGAAGTTATTGTTTCAACACTCTTTCGAGTGATTTGTTTCCCCCATGAAGGCAAAATTGTCACCATTGACTAGCTTTCATTTCCCGATCCAAATATGGCTTCCAGTTAACCATCTTCCCTAAATGGTTCTTTTGTACCAATGGTATCATCCCCACCACGGGTTAATTATGAGGCAACTTGTTCCATACCTACATCAACTGATGATCAATTCAGTGATGTTGTACATCATGTACTAGGGGAATTGGAACCAGATCTCTCCTTCATGACCTCTTATGAGTTGTGATTGAATACAAGGACAGTTCCTAGTCTCGTGTCAACCTCGTTAAAAAATGAAGCAAGGAGTATGAGGACAGTTATTTTACTCTGTCAACCTCATTTAAAAATGAAATAGGTCTGTGAGGGTGGTTCTTTTACTGTGTCAACCTTGTTAAAAAATGAAACAGGTCCATGAGGATAGTTCTTCTACTGTGTCAACCTTGTTAAAAAAATGAAACAGGCCCTATGAGGATAGTTCCTTGTCTTGTGTCAACCTCGTTAAAAAATGAAACCAAGCATATGAGGATAGTTCTTTTACTATGTCAACCTCGTTAAAAAAAGAAACAACTCTTATGAGCATTGTTCCTTGTCTTGTGTCAAGCTTGTTAAAAAATGAACCAAGGAATATGAGCAAAGTTCCTTGTCTTGTGTCAAGCTCATTAAAAAATGAAACAAGGTCCCAAGTTCCAAGTCGAGTCTTTGAGTAGATCTCGTAAACTCCCAGTCGAGTCTTTCACCTGATCTCATATATGAACCTTCATTCCATCCACCTGATAGCCACAAGTGGTCTACTTAGGTGAATGCAATGAAGCTTGGTGGGCTTGCACCTAATGGTAAACTTAAGTTTCCTTGTAGGTTATGTGAAGGGAATCACCCCATTCACCTTTGTCCCTATCTGGATGAAGCCAAAAAGGTGTTGGATAACCATCCTACTTCACCGCAACAACTTCTATTTGGTTACAGGAGACTCTCCCTTTCATCACCCTGGGGGCATGTAAACCAATCTCAATCATAGTTCTTCATTTCAAGCTTGTGTAAAAATGAAACTGAATTCAAGAATAGTTCTTCATTTCAAGCTTCTCTAAACATGAAACTAAATCCAAGAAAACTTCCCTATGGTTAAAGCTTGTGTAAAAATCAACCCATTTCCAATTTAACCCTTGTGATTGCCATTCTATCAACCTTTTCTATTATATGAGCCTTGATTGTTTTCATCCCATCGCCACCATCCCTTTGGCCAATCATACGCTTTCACTTGGTTTTTTTACCTTTTTTGAGGAACAGTTGTAATGAGTGGTCTTATTAGCCAGCCTCTTCACATAAATCAACATGTTTTGAGAAGTTCCAACATCACGGGAACCAATTTTTGCCCTAGACACCACTCGTTCCTGAAAATGGAGTCCTCTTTAATCTCTTTTTAGACTCTCTAAATATGAAAAGATTTCCAAGCGCTTGTCTTTTCCAACTCATTAACAGATTGGAAAAGATATCTCTCTTGTATTATTTTATGCCTTTTTAGACTTTAGAGATTAACTTACGAAAAATAACTTGTGGAGTTTCCTTTTTGTCCCTTTTCAAACTCCCTTTACATGAAAAGGACCAAGTTATCTTTGTCATTAAACTCGTTAAAAACATCAAATAGCGACAAACTTGTCCATCTAGACAAGACCGAGTTTCACCTTTGCTAGACTCGTTAAAACATCAAATAGTGATGGATTTGCCCGAAGCGTGAAATTATACAACAAGCATATGTTATCCTCCTCATTCTTGATAAAAATAAAGAGGTGCTAGTCAGCAATGACTGGGGAAATGGAAAAAAGCCGAAAACACTTTATGGTAGCAAGTCGCTCTTGAACATGACACTTTCACCTCATCACCGTGACTATGTGGGTTGGGTCATTCAGCTTGATTGTTATCACACCATTGGTCTATCATACCATCCATTACTTTGTTTCGGGTCAATGCTACCAATTCATCTTAGTGTTGCTGACATGTTCAAAGGAAGTCATTCAGTTCAAACTTCATCCTTTGCAATACCGTAAAACTTCAATTTCATGACCGCCATTCCTGAACCTTGTGTCGTCAGTTGATTTTTCATCTCCAAAATCATTTACCTCATTCCATGCTGTTGATGTGGGATACATCAAGGCCCTCCTGTGATGAGTCGCTTCTTATCAACATCAGCACATTATCTAAGAAGTTGACTTAGAAACACCCCTTCACTACCTTGAGGCTTGCATACATCAATGGCAGGTTTCTCGCTTCCAGTGATAGGTTGACATCATTTTCCTTCAACCGAGTGACTTTGTATGGTGTTCGACATCAAATAATTTATTCACACCACGCGAAATATACTATAGTACCTTGAGGGTCATTATCATTATCGGTGATTCCTCTCGTGTCTGTTAACGGCTTACATCATTGCTTGGTAATCAGACCATGTCTTTCTATGTTCGACTTCAGAACATCTATTCACATGGTTAGACTTGTACTTGAGTGAAAGATTGAACAAGATTGAAGACCTCAGATCTAAGTTCATCCATCCGGGCTGCGATATTTTCATGAGTACTAAATCAAGTGTACAATGGCCTTACACTCATGGTCATCCATTCATGGGTCTATATGTAGGAATTTACAGGGTAAGTTCCTCAGAAAGAATACCAAAAGGACACCGCTCACAACCAGATCACAGATCAATACACCAGTATTTTTGACGTGGTTAAAACCCTCAAAGAGGGAAACAGTCCACGGCCTGTCCCAACGTGGGTACTACAGGCAATTTATTAATCAAAGAATGAAAATTTACATAAGCTTCTCTCATGCACGGATTACCCGAACAATGACCCTCCATGCGCTTTAAATAGAACTCATGGACCAATCGGGTGTCAAGCCACGAATCAAGTGTCGGTAATACCGAGGTGAGAGTGAACCGTCGGATTGTAAGTTACAAAATGTACAATGGTAAAGAAAGACACTTTACCTAACTCTATACTAGACCAAGTTGAACTTAACTATATCCTATGTGTCGGAATATCCTAACATCCCCCCTTAAGAACAACTTGGGATAGGATTGAAGGATTTACAAATATGACACAATAGGAGAAGGAAGGAGGCACTAGAGCCTATCCCCCCTTAGTGACAACTTCCTGAACTCCAAGCATATATCGAAGTTTAGTGAACTTCGCCTCTGTGAGAGCCTTTGTGAAGATGTCTGCAACCTGATCATCTGTTGAACAATATTGCATTTCAAGAACATGGTCATGAATGAGCTTTCTGATGAAGTGCATGTGTAGTTCAATGTGTTTACTGCGCTGATGCTGGACTGGATTTTTGCATAGTTGAATGGCACTTTGATTATCACACCAAAGTGTGGTAGGATGCTGCTGCTCAAAGCCAAACTCTGATAGGATCTGACGAAGCCACAAGGCTTCCTTACTAGCTTCCACGGCACCACGATACTCTGCTTCTGCTAACGAAAGAGAAATGGCAGCCTGTTTCTTACAAGCCCATGTAATAGGTCCTGAACCAAGAGTGAAGACATAACCGGCAGTAGACTTCCGATCATCAGGGTCACCAGCCCAATCAAAATCAGTGAAGCCAACTAATAGAGGAGCTGCTTTGGTACTGTAATGAATCCCAAACTGTACTGTACCTCGAACATAACGAAGTATTCTTTTAGCTGCTTTCCAATGACTTTCATGGGATAAAACGAGCAACAAGGCCAACAGCAAAGGAAAGATTAGGACGAGTATGGGTTAAGTACAAGAGTTTTCCTACAAGTTGACGGTATAAGGTAGCATCAACTTCAGGAGAAGTACAAGAGACTGAAAGTTTGACTCCAGACTGAAAGGGAGAAGGGGCTGGCTTACAGTCTTCCATGTGAAAATGACGAAGAATATCACAAGCATACTTGGACTGGGAAAGGGAAATACCCTCCTTGGATTGCAAGACTTGAAGACTGAGAAAATAGTGTAAGTGTCCTAAGTCTGTCATTTCAAATTTCTTTTTGAGGCTAGACTTCACATGGTTTATAAGGTTGGGATCACTACCAGTAAGGATAAGATCATCAACATGAAGAACAAGGATGATAAGAGAGTTGCCCACTTTCTTGGTGTAGACAGTATTGTCAGAATGACACCTAGAAAAGCCAGATTCTAAAAGAAAGCTATCCATTTTGGCATACCAAGCCCGAGGAGCTTGCTTGAGACCATAAAGGGATTTCTTGAGTCGACAAACAAGGCTAGAGTCTGTTTGTATGAAGCCAATGGGTTGTTCCATATAGATTTCTTCCTGCAAGTCCCCATGCAAGAAGGCAGATTTAACATCCATATGATGGACTTCCCATTTTAAAGAGGCAGCAAGGGAAAGAACAAGGCGGATAGAGTTCATTTTGGCAACAGGGGAGAAGGTTTCAGTGTAGTCAATGCCTTCAACCTGTGAAAAGCCCTTAGCAACAAGACGAGCTTTATGTTTATCAATTTTCCCATCTGGTCCATACTTGGTTCTGTAAACCCATTTACATCTTACAAGTTTGCGTCCCTTTGGTAGAGGAACAAGATCCCATGTATCATTTGTCATCAATGAATGATATTCTTCATTCATAGCTGCTTCCCAATGTGGATGGCCTGAAGCTTCTGCAAAAGTGTCAGGATCATGATTTACTGGAGCTTGAGCCAGTAAAGAAGAGGCTCTTTCAAACTGAGAACGTGTACGTCGTTGATCTGTAGGATCACCAGCAAGATCACCTGCTGCATCCCGAGTAGCACGGACCCATCTTGGAAGTTGAGGATCCTGAGAAGGTGGGGGAGGATTATCATCCTCGCTTTCATCATCTGAAGAAGAAATGTTTTCAAAAGTAGAAGAGATAGGAAGAGGTGGCACATCCGCCGGACTAGGCTCGCAGGCCGATTTATTTTCATCAAATTTTACATCTCTTCTAATGATAACATTTTTTGACTTAAATGGAATAAATCTATAACCTTTTACATCTTCAGAATATCCAACAAAAGTACATTTCTCACTCTTAGGTTCTAAAGCTTTATGCTTTTCATCTGGAATATGGGCCCATGCTTCACTTCCAAAAACACGAAAGTGACTTACATCTGGTTTAATGGAACTCCAAGCTTCTTCTGGAGTGATATTCTGTAGAACCTTAGTAGGAGTGCGATTGATTATATAATTTGCACAATTAATTGCTTCGGCCCAAAAACTAAGACTGAGTCCTTTAGATTGCAGCATACAATTAGCCATTTCCTTTAAGGTGCGATTTTTCCTTTCAGCTACACCATTTTGTTGTGGAGTGTATGGAACAGTATGTTGCATTTGAATTCCATTTTCGGTGCAAAAGTTGATGAATGTGTTTTTAACATATTCTCCACCATTATCAGTTCTTAGCTTAAGAATTTGATGTCCAGATTGTTTTTCAACAAAGGCTTTGAAGGCCAAAAATGTGTTAAATACTTCGCTCTTGAGTTTTAAGAAGTATACCCAAGTGCGTCTGGAGAAATCATCAATGAAAGTTAAGAAGTACTTGCAGCCAGAGAATGAAGCAACAGGAAGAGGACCACATAAATCACTGTGCACAAGCTGTAAAGGGGCTGAGGCGTGCCAAGAGGCACGTTTGTCAAAACTGTCCCGATGATGTTTTCCGAGTACACATCCGGAACAAACACCATCTCTGCAAGATACCATAGGAAGACCTGTCACCATATTTTCTTTACATAGATGCTGAAGGGAGCGATAGTTTAAGTGACCAAATCGCTCATGCCAAAGTTTGCTCACTTCATCATTATGAGAAACAAATACTGAGGGAAGATTGGATGACCCAAAGTTGTGAAACTTATACAACCTTGTGGAATCATCAGCAAGACCAGTAGCTAAAATCTGTTTAGGATCTTTTAGATCCTTGATTACAACATCATGAGGTGAAAATTCAACAATTTTACCTTCACCTGAATGAGTTATCTGATAGACAGATAGAAGGTTGCAGGATAAGTTTGGAACACATAATACATCATTAAACTGACCATTGTCTAGATGAACAGTTCCAGTCCCTACAACATTAAGAGATCTATCATCACCAACATATATATTTTTGGTGTTACAATCATTTAAAGAAGAAAACATGGCTTGGTTTTTGGCCATGTGATAAGAGGCTCCAGAATCAATGAGCCACTCATGAGAATGAGAAGAAGAAGAAGATACATTTAATGCATAACCAGACTGAGATGATTGACAACGACATGCAGAAAGTGCCATTCCGGAAGTTGAAGTTGAAGTAGGCTCCACATGGATGTTATGTTTCTTCATTGCGGCTTCCAAGGCTTCCATCTTCTTAAAGCATTTAGATTCTAAGTGGCCATCTCGATTACAAAAGTTACAATGTCTATCAGTCTTCTTCCATTTGTTTTTATTGGTCTTATCATTTGGAGGCTGAGGACCATTCTTTTTAGGATATGACTTCTTAGGATTCTTTGAATTTGGTTGCTGCTGGGCGGCTAACGCTTTCGTGGAAGAGTTTCCAAGATTAAGAAGACCAAGGTGTAAGAGTTTTTCTTGTTCTCTTATTAAGGAATCACAAAAGGAGTCAAAGGAAGGGGCCTTGTAGTCTTTTCCTTGACAAATGAAAGCTTCCCTTGTAGAATGGAAAGTGGAAACAAATACAGAGTAGGCTGGTCCCAACTTAGTAAGGATGGAATAAATAAGGTTACCATGTTCTTTCTTAACTTTAACACCTTCCAAGAGATATCTAAGGGTCTTGAATTTGGACAAGAAATCTTCAATGCAAGAAAAATTATTAGGATCCAAAGTAAGCAACTCATTTTCAAGTTGATGGGCTCTAATTTCATTTTTAATCCCAAAAACTTTAGCGAGTTTTTCTAATGCTTCATGAGGAGTCTCAAGTTCTGCAATGTGGAATCTAAGATCAGGAGAAATAGACATCCCTATCAAACCACGTGCTTGATCTTGTCTATTTTCCCATTTTGCAGCCTTGTCTTCATCTTTGGGTTTCTTCTCTTGGTCTGTGGCTATTCTGAAGAGACCTTTACTTCTAAGTAAATCTTCCATGTAGGCTACCCATTGGAAGTAGTTAGTGCTGTCAAGAATGACTTGGCATGGACTTTCCATTTTTAAAAAAAAACTGAAGCTGAAGATGCTAAAAGTAAGTGTTCCAATGGATAGATCTCGAAAAAATAGGCGGTTTTAAAAAAAACGGCTCTGAAAAAGGCTTCCGGATGAAGAAGTTATGGCTTTTTGAAAAAAAATTGTTGACGTTGCTGGCAAAGTGCGCGAATGTGCGGGAATGAAAAAATCCGCCCCCACAAAATGGAGACTTGAACCCAAGACCTCTACTCTCTTAAAATAGCTTTGAACCAATTGATCTATACAAAAAATTTTAGAGAGAGAGAGAGAGAGAGAGAGGGGGGGGGGGGGGGGGCTTGGTTTGCGTGCTTGCCTTGAGAAAGCTTTTTTTCCCTACAAAACATAAAACACAAAACCCAACACGAATATGAAAAGAAAAATGAACCTTGCGGCTTGAAGTTAGCTTTAGCCAAAAAACTAGAAATTTTTAAAAAAAATCTCAAAGTTAGCTTTAGACGAAAAACTAAATATTTTTCTCAATGTTTCTGATTTTCCGAGATCACACTAAGGTGCAGGGAAAAGAGCATACGCATGAGAAAAATCCTTCCTTTCTGTTTCTGATTTGCCCAGATCACACAGAGTCGCAGGGCAAAGAGCATACGCAGAAATGAAAGGTATAGATCCGGTTAAAAAAAAGGCTAAATAAACCGAAACCGAAATAAGCAGAGAGAAAATAACAGTAAACTGCAAAAAACACTGTATACCTCCCGATCTGAAAAATGACGCAGCTAGGGCTACCGGAAACCTTTTCGCATGAAACGAAAGGGGTTCCTCACTGGAACAAATGCTCCGAACGCAACAGAGCAGTCCTCTCAGCCCGAAAGCAGTCAGAAACAGCAGATCTAGGAAACGACAGCCGCATGCAGTTCTACCGGCTTCAGATTTGGATCACCAACGGACGCGGCCCTCAAATAGCTCTGATACCATGTAGGAATTTACAGGGTAAGTTCCTCAGAAAGAATACCAAAAGGACACCGCTCACAACTAGATCACAGATCAATACACCAGTATTTTTGACGTGGTTAAAACCCTCAAAGAGGGAAACAGTCCACGGCCTATCCCAACGTGGGTACTACAGGCAATTTATTAATCAAAGAATGAAAATTTACATAAGCTTCTCTCATGCATGGATTACCCGAACAATGACCCTCCATGCGCTTTAAATAGAACTCATGGACCAATCGGGTGTCAAGCCACGGATCAAGTGTCGGTAATACCGAGGTGAGAGTGAACCGTCGGATCACTACATATCGTGACCGTTGGATTGTAAGTTACAAAATGTACAACGGTAAAGAAAGACACTTTACCTAACTCTATACCTAACTCTATACTAGACCAAGTTGAACTTAACTATATCCTATGTGTCGGAATATCCTAACACTATATTTATAGACGACTATATTTGTACATGTAATGAATGTTTATAAGCTGAGAATGGGTATGCCTTCCCTCAGCAAGTTCATGAGAAAAATAAAATTATCATGATATATTGTAATTGATGTAGGTCACCTTCTGCTTCAAAACCTCCTCTCCACATGATAAAGCATTTCACTCGACATACATATTTACGAATTCATGCTTTAGGGGCAGCTATTATAGATCCATTTGGGCACATCAACCCCAACCTACAGATCAATACTATTAGGGCCCATCAAACCCTAATTTAGTTCTGACATTCCCTAAAGAAGTCAACCATTAGAATGCCTAGCTTCCCAAGAAGTTTCACGACTAAAATCATCCAAAAACTGCCTCTAAGAAGATCAGAGCAGGCAGGCCTTCATTAGGGTGTGCTGTAATGCATACCACACACTGATAGGGTGCTATGTAGCACACTTGAGCCCTATTTGGCCTACATTGGACGAATTTGAGTGAATTTCCATGAGACTTTGAAAGATTCCTTACCCATTGGATGCCTCTAGAAGTTTCTCAAGGCTATCTACTCCTTTGAGCTTGTATTTGGATGAGGAAGGGAGTTACTGAACATCAATCCCTTTATCCCTTCCTCCATGGAACTAAATCCTAAGTTTGGGAGGGCATTCATTATCACCATTTATGGCATAACTTCCTTCATTCACCTATAAAAAGACCACTCATATAAGTGATCAGGGGCTGGAAAATATTGAATTATAGGGAGATGTTATTAGTATGAGACTTGAGTTGATTTCAAGTATTGTAATGATGTCAAAATGTCTTGCTTGTTATGAGGAGAGGATGGGATTGAACTCAAGGAGTGATGCTGAATCAAGCAATGGGTTGTAACTTTTCCTTTTACTAATAAAGTGTTCAAAGCTTTTTCCATATGCTTGTGTTATCCATTTATGCTTTCATATGTGTATCATGTACTTGATTACATTCTATGTTTAATCAATAGATCATTATCATATGATTTGATTGGTTGTTGTCTTTTGTTTGTGTGCAGGTACTCTTCAAGCGGATTAAGTACAAAGAGGAGTGACAGAATCAGTCAAGGGAGATAAGGAGCAAGCGAAGGCTACAGGTAGGCTTCTTTGCCTCTTATTTAATCTATTGATCATAGGAAAAGTAGAGAACTCTTTAAACTGTTGTTCTAGACTTAGCTACTAGTCTAGGGGTTTAAGCGTTTATCTGTAGACACTAAAACTTCCCAAAACACTAATGCTATTGAACTAAATTGAAAGATTATTCTAATTGACTAAATTTAAAACTAATTCTAGTAAAAAGAATTTGAAAGGCTATGCTAATTGTCTTCATGTAACTCTATTGTACTTTAAGTAAAATTGAGGTGATTCTATTCTAAGAGTGAAATGAGGAAATATAACTAAAATGTATAATTGAAATGAAGTTGAAAAGTATTGATTAATTCTAAATTATAAGTCTTGCAGATTACTAATGTGAGTAACTCTGATTAGAACTGTTATCACCCCAAGAAACTCTCCTAGGTTGTATATCAGAGATGCTCGAGAACATTAAAAATTCAACAAAAATGTTGGAAAATGGTGGATGAATGAAAGAAATGCTGCATATTCAAGCCAGATAACCACTTCTACTATGCTTAACCCTAGACATGGGTGAACACCCCCAGACTACAAGACTTTAGACCACCAATTACTCATAGTTTAAGGAAAATGTGATGATGGAGATTACTGATCACACCAGCAGATGCACAGGACCCTGTGATGGCCAGCTACAACCAGTAAAGAGGTCTCTAAATCTATTTCCTAATGCACAGACAAGATGACAACTCTTTGGCATTAAAATAACATAAACCTGCATACAAATTCAATGATACATGCTAGATTCAAACACGGAGGTGGGATGATAGCCCCTCTAATGCTAAACATCAACAACAAATGAATAAATGCATAATAGGCATAGCCTAGAACAAAGAAGAAGAAGTGGAAAGTGAGCAATTAGTAGCAAAAAAATCTTGCATTAGCAGAAAATGAAGACCAGACGTTGCAGGTGTCACAGTAGTTATAGTCTGCAGAAGTTGAACCTTACATCAAGATAACATTCATCCCCCATCAACCCCTATTACATTATGTCTTCTAGATATATATAGAGGTTGGTTACAAAAACACTCTGTTGTGTTACATGAGAAGGGGTCCTAATGGACCACCTAGCACATTAGATCTCAGATATGGGGCTCTGTTACACTCTGCCTACTTCAATGGATGATTTAGACATTCTCTGGCGTTCTGTGGTCCTTGTCGGGCAGATGAAGTACTGATTGATACAAGCTCCATAAATAATAATTGCGTTAACTGCTCGAGGCTGTCCTGTTTCCTTCTCAGCCATGTTATTCCTTGAATGCGGTGGCTGCAGAATGAATGTGTCGGGTACAGGTAATTGATCATTGTTGTCCTTCACAAGCTCAAGACAGTCAAAGGAGTTAAGATTTCATGGCGGAAGCATGAGTAGGCTAGGGATAAAGCTCAGCTGTTGGATCGCGTGGTTCGACGGTGGTGATCGTGTCAGAGGTAGACATTGGGAGGAAACAAGATGGAGAAATGAGGGCCGTCAGATTACGGTCGGGCAGATCCGACGGCCATCGGGCAGCAGCGGGAATGGGTGGTTGAGAGTCGTTAGATCTTCCCATGGCAAATCCAATTGCTATCGCACGGGAAAGTGGCATGGAGGTTAATGCACAGGAGACGTACAAACAGGTAGCAAGCGGGATTATCGCACCACCTATCAGAGATGGGCGGTATCCGTATATGGCCGCACGATCCAGTGAAACGGTGGCACATGGCCGGTGCGATGGGCGTGAAACCACTCTTGCCGCAGGTTATCGTGTGTGCGGCTTGTGGGATGAGGGTTAGCGAACGTCGTCGGATGATATGGGGGGTGCGATCGGACGACAGGATTTAATCATGTACATTTATTGACTGACGTGACAGGGGAGGGCCCCAGTGGGTTATATGATTTGGCAAAAGCACACAGTTATATGTGTTAACACCTTAGTGCCTAGGGCTAAACGAAAAGAGGATTTACGTGGGTTTTTGGAATAAAATAGAAATAGCGGGGTAAAAGGGAATTTAAGGTTTACAAAGGATTTGGAGGAAAATAGAAATAGTGAGAGGTTAAGAGAGTGTAAAGAAATCGCAGGAGAGGAAGGTGAAAAGACTGTTGCGCGCTGCTTTCTCGGCACAAACCAACCATCAGTCCTGAATTTGACCTTTAAGCACTGAAGTTTATAGCAGAGCTAACAAGAACCAATTTGAACATTGATTTCAATCTAAGACTAAGTGATAAATTAAAAGAAACAAACTAATTAAAGAAATGTTTTTGGTTTTTTTTTATCTTTAATTGTGACTGCTCAACCTATGGAAAACAAGGAAATAATGAGTAAACTAAATGTAAAAATAAAGAATTTATGAATCATATAATATGTAGATAATTGCAAACCAAATTGAATTAACTTCTAAGAAATAAATGAAATTAAATGACTATGCAAACTTACAACTCTTTATGGTGCCCTCCTGTTGAGCTCAAGGGAGTACAAACTCAAATCAAGTTAATCACCAACGCATTCGTAACTCAAGTCTGGAACATAATGATTGTACTTGCTAAAACAGAGTCATGGATCTCAACAATTTCAATCTTAAAGCTCTTAATTATCATCATATTCCAAATCGAGGCAATATTTATAATGTTTCTAATCTTTAACATCTAAAGAGATAAACGGCAAAAGGTAAGTTCATTGATTGACATCTAAATATTTGAATTGGAATAGAAATCCACTTCGCATTATTTTCTATGATAAGAGAAAATCATGAGAAGGATCTTTTTCAACACAACAACCATTTGAAATAATATTCTGGATCACTTGATTCCATGCTCGCCCGGTGATAAAAATGTTTTCCTTGAAACCCTTCCCAAAAATAGACTAGAATTGACTTTCCTTTTAACTATCCAAATTCTCAAGTTGTGTGATCTTCTAGGTAGGCATGAGAAGTTGATATCCATGTGCTTAATGTTTGGCATCTATTCATGTGCCTTGCTCACCTTCAAGTTTGCGGGAACCTACTTGTCATTGGACTTAGCTGCAAAAACACTGATTAGCTACGAAATATGTGTTTTTTGGTAGCCATAGTAATGTTTCAATCAATTTTCACAACGAAAATATAAATTAAAATCTATGAATGAATGATATCTTTTAGTATGTCTGAGCATGACTGGGATGACCTTATTTCTTGTATATGTAGCAAAAATATATATGAAACAAATAAAGGAGAGGGAAAAACGGTGTCAAAATCAAGGAAATTTAGGACCTCAACACATTCTCTATGGAGATTTGTCATTGACTAAGTCAATGGACCATGGATGTGCCTGAAATGTGTGAAATAATTATAATGCAAATGTTTTCGGTTTTGTTTTATAGTCTTTGGATCTTTCACAACTATTGAAATTCAAATTGGCCATAACTTCTCATCTAAGAAGGTTTTTTTAGAGTAGTATGTACCATTGGAAAGGTATTGATGATACATAGATAATTATGGTATTTTATAAGATCATTAGTTTACCATAACTCCATAAAAAAATCAAATATTCAAACACATTTAAATTCACATGATGTGACCCTATAAGAGACCTAGCTATCATCCTACTTCATAAAGAGTCTTGTTGATTCTACCTTAGACGTCCCATTCTAAATTGTAAATTATGTTGATTCTACCTTAGACGTCCCATTTGAAATAACTGACAACAGAATGTGCAACACAATATGTAACATAGTTGTAAATCTTGACATGCACCTTAGGATACAATGGAGTAAATGCACGGTACGACATATGACGAATGTGGTGTATGTATCTACCTTATGATTTAACAAACAGTCAATTCCACACGTGTCATGGATGCCCTTTACACCATTCACCACCTTGCATACAAATTATAAAGATTAGGGAATTAAAATTTTACAAACGGTTTTATATGTGTTATGCCTTAATACTTTACAAAATAATTCCAACCCTTATCCATCTTGTGAAGCCCTGGTGGACTGCATAATTGACACAATTTTAACTACGTCATGGGAATCGTTAAATTTTAATGATGTCATGTTTCATAATTATTACAAATAAAACATTTATTTCCATGTGCTCAAGCCGTGGAAAACAATGCTATCCATGATTATGTCAACAGGTTTTTCATAAGATTGTTAAGTTTAATATTTAAATAAAAAGCTTTGATAATCATACTCTCAAACTTTTCATACTGCTAGCCTCCTGCTACAGCATGTATTCATCTTTCATGATCGACATTTTTACATGCCAAATATGTCATACTTTGCATGCTGCAATGTTCCAGATTTGCTACAGTGGCCAAAGAACTATCGATGAGAGTGTGCTAGTCTAAGTGCCACTGCTGTGTTCCATTCTTGATGAGTTGATCCATTTTTGATGAGTTTTCAGTTAAGGGAGGGCCAAACAACTTAATCTTGGTCTCCATAGGTTTCAATTTCCTGTTGTAGAATATAGAGAATCATTATCTGTCCAAACAGCTTAATCTTGGCAGATTTGTAGATAGGTAGAGAAGCAAGGGTGCTCAACAGCTTAATCTAAGCCCCTGGATGAAATAAGTGTAGATGTAGATAGGAGGACAGCAAGAAGAAAAGTTGAAAAGTTGGGTATGCTAGTTCAAGTGCACCCAAACCAAAAGAAGAGAAAATGCTAGGTGAGTAGGTCGGGTAGGTAGCTTTGTGGTTGCAGAATCATGGCTTGTGATCCATTTCATATTTTCAAGTGTCATATCTATTCATATCACAAGTTTGAGGCAGTTTTCCATTTGAAGGACTTCAAGCGAGGCATGTCTAACTTCCCCTTCCTCCTCTTTCCCCAAATCACTCACTAACTTCCCCTAAAGAGGTCAAGATCTGCTTGATGTCTCTTAGTCCCATCATTTTCATATCAGTTGCCTTGATAAAGATCTGCTTTACTCAAGGAATGTCCATACTTCCTCTATGAGTTATTTTCCCCCTAATAGCCTACGATCTCATACTTAGCACTTTTTTTATCAGTATCATGTTAACTACTAACTCTATTATGTAATTCCCTATCTATTTCCCCTCCCCCTACTAAAACTATGTATATAACTCCCCTATATACTTATCCCTTCCCCCTGGTTGAAAAATAACCATATACATCCTTGGGAATTGCTAAGTTTATCAGAAACTCAGCAAGAACCCACAATGCCCCCCTCTAACCATCTTCCAGATGCATTTCCGACTCCTTCTGATGCATAAAGCCCTTCATCACTCCATAAAACCCCTCTAACACTTTTTGATTCCTTCACAAAGCATAAATTCCCTTCATATGTATAAAAAACCATCTTTTGGCCTTATTTTTACCTTTTCCAAGGCACAAACCCTTTTAAAGGCCTAAAATCCTTCTCAAATCCATTGAAATCCTCCCAAGTGCCTTTGGAATCCTTCCAAGGCATGAATTCCTCCTTTTGGTCCATCGGACCCCTTCCGATGCCTTATAAGCCATTTAACATGCCAAAGGAGACCCCTCCGAATTCATTTGCCTTGCATTTTTGTATAAATAATGGCTCCAACTAGCGGAGCTGAAAAGTAATAAAGCGCGGCATAAATATATTTCGGGTCTGATGGGTTTCGACGTTTCTATGTGGCAGCCCCCATGACCCCACCGATAGCGAAATGCCGACTCAATCTCAGTCGTCCATCGCCCTCACCAGATCAACGGCCCATATGTAATCGGCGGTCACCCCTTGTGTATGGCTCTGACCAGCGGAGCCGAAATATTATCAGGACGAGTTTGTAAAAGCTTTCGGGTCCATAAGGTCCCCGTGCACAGCGAAAAGGGTGGCTCCGATATGCCGGAGCTGAAAAGCAATTGAGGACAGTTTTGAAGGAATTTCGGGTCCGATGGATCCATTTCAATGGTAAATCCACCGATTTGGGTTCGGCCGATGGGCCGGACACGATTCCAAATAAAAGAGAGGGCCTATAGCATTTCGGCTCCGCGCAGTTTCGGCGATTCTATATGTGCCGCCCCCTCGGTCCGCCCGACGCCGATATTGCGATGAGATCTGGGCCGTTGGATCGGCCTGTGCTGGATCCAACGGCCAGGATTTAATGGCTACTACAGTGTCCACTTAAGCGCCCAATTTTCACAATTTCGCAGTGTTTTGAGAGTATTTTTGTATTATGTTAAAATGGCCATTTTTTTATTGTTTTGTGTGCAGCACCCGTGCTCGCCCAGGTATAAAGAAATCATGGTTTCCTTAGCCATTTTGAGATCGCTCCAGGCCCAAATACTTCCAAATACGGGGATTTCTCCTCGGCATGCCACCAGAGCTCCTTTATTCGACCCAGTTTTGTGAATTTATCAGTTTAAGGACCATTTTTGGATTGGCCGAGCGCCGATAGCAACCCAAAGGCCACGGAATGCACTTGCAGCAATTATTTTGCATTAAAAGGAAAAATGGGGCGATTTGACAGTTTAAAGAGTATCAGAGAGAGAAAGTGGTCCGATTCAAATGTCAAAGTGTATCAGGAAGCGACAAAGTGTATCAGTCCATATTTTCAAAGCAGATGAAAGCAAAAGGCCCCAGCGAATGTAGCAAAGCATCATTTGAGCCATAAAAGCTCACCAACTCATAGTTTTTGCCATTTAAGGCAGCAGGACCACTTGAAGGCGCAGATAAAGGAATTCAAAGCATAGTTATTGCGGAACAGTGCATCAAGCCACATTTTGAAGCAGCACCGCTGAGCCCCATGCGCAGTTATGGCCATGAGGACAGCGCGTGGCTCAAGAGCCATAATTTATTCATTCTTGAGGCTGCTGCCCCGGCGCAGCTGGTAGATAGGCATTCTTTCATTTATTTGCAATAAATGTTAGGTTAGAATCATTCATTTCTCCAGATCTGTCCTCAGATCTGCTGTTTGTACATATTTTTAGATATTTTCTCTATAAAGACCTCCCTCTGTATAGTGAAAAGGGTTGGTTGGTTGATTCACTCCAAGAGAGACTCGCACTGTATATCTGATATTTTCTATAATCAAAGACTGCTTACAAGCTTGGAGAATGGACTGTTTGCTGTGTTTAATGGTTGAAGAGTGACTGTGGAATTCTTGTGCTATTACATGACTCAATAAGTGCTTCTTATCTCTGTTTTCCATTCGTAAATGCTCATATCATCCATGTATTACCTTCTAAGTTGCAGAAAAAATGATTAGCTTAGAATTTGCTTGGCTGCACTCTATGCTCAATTTATGTGGCTTCTTTATGTTTTCCTCTGAATTGGCTATGAAATATGAATTCCTTTTGGCTCATATTTCCCCTAATTCACCCATGTATGACAGTTATCTAGGAATTCTTAACTGCTCCTAGATAGAGCTCATTCACCTTCCCTCTGTTAAGCTGAACGAGAGATTCTTAATTGCCTCTCATCACTTAGCCTTCATTCCATCTCCATTTAGCTTGAATGTTGTTTTATGTGTAGCTATCTTGCTCCATATTCCTCTTGTGACCAAGAAAACGCACCAGCAGTCTTACTCCATGACTCCATGCCCAATGGTTTGAACTTATCACACTATGCATGCCTCTCTGCTTGAAAGCATCATCCTTCCCACCAAACTCAATCAAAACCCCTGTGCATCATATCTAGCCTAAAATCATCCCTTAAACAAAGCTAAATCCTAAAGAGAGAGCCCTCTCTGACTGCAGGTAGGCTAGGACCTGCAGCCCAAAGATTGGTTTGTGGTTACCTCGGCCGTATCCCCTTAGGAGTCAAAGGGAACAACCTGAGTGATAACACATACCATTCATGAATTTGATAAGAAATTGTAATATTTTCTTTTGTTTCCAGAAGAGAGCTCTATATAATAGTTAGTCCTCCAAATTTCGGGAAGTACGTGACCAATCAATAGGGACTAATAAGCTATGTGATGAATGACTAGGTGCCAAAGAGTCCTTAAATAAAATATTATATATTATTTAAATGATCCATAGATAACAATTAGAGAGAAGAAAATAAAGAATTTAAAAAAAATATGAGATGACTAGAATAAACAGTAAAAAAATAAATGAAATGAAATTAAAGGTTTTAAACATGAAAAGAGTAAATTATTAGATTCAAAGATGAAAGATTCGAAAGAGAGGAAATATATGCATTAATTATTATTAGGATCCAGATTAAAGGTATAATAAGATAGGGGTGCATTTAATATATTAAATTATTAAATTACGATATGAATGAGAAATCGAGAATGAAAAAGATAAAAATATCAAGATAAATAATCAAAATCAAAAATCAAGGGGGTTAAGAAATCATTATGAGATATGATGGATTAAATGTTTCCAGGATTGGCTTAGCATCTAAACTATTAGTTTGAAACTTAACTTATACTTTCATTTATGCCATATCTTATCCATCAGAAATATAGTCATCTTGTGAAGCACAATTGTTCAATGAAGGAAGTAAATATTGTTTTTGTTTTGCCAAACGCTGATCATGATTGTGATGAAAGTTTCCTCATAATGAAGTTGATGTTGTATATAACAACACGAGTAGTATAATTAAATATTTCAAACCATATATATATATATATATATATATAGATAGATAGATAGATAGATAGATATATATATATATATATATATATATATATATATATATATATATATATATATATATATATATATATATATACAGCTTCGTGTATCACCATGTGTTGATACCAAAACATTTCATTCTCAAATATTGTCATATACATACTCCTTATTTCTCCAAGGTACCTTGCATACTAAGGCTTAAAATGTTATCTATTTTAAATGTATTATTTTTAAGTATGTTTAGGAGGAGTCATAAAGAAGTGCAATGACTAGCACAATTTATTTTTGAAATTTGTTGAACACAAATCATCTTAGCTACATTATTGTCACCAACATGTTGCTCAGATCAATCAACCAACAAGTCTCCTAATCAATAAAAGCAATAAAGGAAAATGGTTGCTCAACAAGGAAAGCATGAACAAGTTGTCAATGGTCACACAATCGAATGAGTAAACATTTGCCTAATTTATGTATTATCTAATGAATACATCTTAAGTATTTGTAATAACCATATTATCATGATTTTCCATTGAACCCTTGATTTAGTTTAGACATTTGTTTAAATAGAACAAGAGGGGATCGATAGAGTGACCTAAAGAGAAGAAGATAATTACTAGTTTCTAATTGTAATTTGATTTGTGCAATACAAGTTTATGTTTCATTCCAATTTTATTTGATGGTATGTTGATTGACTAGTGCTTTCTTATTCCTTTAACTATTGCCTTGTCTAAGGAGGTAGGGCCCCCACCTTAGCAAAGTATTATATGTAACTCTATAGTGTAGCTATAATTTCATTTATGTTCTTTTATTGCAAGTAATTCATTTTTTTTCTTGTAGCAACTTTGATAATTAATTATGTTATTTACATAATGCTGCAACTATGAAATTTAATTTCATTATTTACATAGAGATGCAACTCTTTATCATATATATAGTTAAAACTCATATAGTTGTAAGTAGTGATTTGATTATTGTTACAAATCATGTGCAATCATAGTTGTAGCTCATTGCTTAGGATATTATTGAAACTCACATTGGTGCAACTCCACAATGATCATTATAGTGTTCTAGCTTGTTAGTTAGCTAATTACTCTCAAAGTTACCTTTCAATTTACCTAATTTCCATAAATTGCAATTATTTTCAAAGCATGATTTTTAGAGTGCAATGTGATTTGAATTTCTTATGGAATTCTCTTTATTATATAGTTTTTAGCCATCTCATTTTGTGTGCATTCCTATTATAAAATTTAAGATCATCCCAATGTTTTACAAGTCACCAATTTTTATGCCAGTGTGTTCACTTTTCTGAAAATGTTTTTAATTTCTTGCAAGTGTGCTTAATTTCTTGTAAGTTTACTTTTTTTTCTACAAGAGTGGTTTTCATTGCAAGTGTGGGTGATTTTCTCTTGGTGACTTGTGAAAGAATCTTAATATCTTGCCCTCTAACATTCCTTTAGTATACTATAACTATGATAGCACATAATATTTTGTACTATCATATATAATGAAAGATTGTTCGAAAGTTCCAAACTAACCTTAGATTTATATTTAAATATACAATGCTCAATTTGTCTCCTAAGCAATTAGGAGAACAGACATCAGTCTATCAAAAGAAATATCGACTTTGGATATTAACACTTTTAATTATTATGAATTATGAGATAATCAAGAAAATAAAGCCATGAAGTTTCACTATTAGTTTGGCATTATATAAATGTTGTAAACTAAATTAGTAAGTTTCTTCAAAAGTTTTTTCAATATTGAAGTTATTCTTGTTTAGGTTTGACCCATTTTTGGGTGCTATGTCAATATGGTTTTGGATTATTACTAAAGGCTATATATATTTCTTATAAAAAAAAAATATATACATTATATTAACATGGAAAAAATACATGGTTTACAACCCTAAGAGCAGCCCCTACCTCTGTGTGAGGAAACTAGAGAGAAGATCCAGAAAATCTCTGCCCATGGAAGGCGAAACTAGAGCTGAAATTGTTTGAAAGGTTTACATTTGAGCATGGTCTGATAGTAAAAAAATTTAGAACAGGAAGCCTAGAAGCTCTGTATCACTTATTGTTGAGCAATAATTGAAAAGGAATAAAAATTACAACAATGAGCGTAATGGATTTTTACCAGATGCTCACGAACCAAACTAAAATTGCAAATTTATGATAATTTTCCATGAACCAAGCCAAAATGATATTTACCAACGTATAACTTGCCATGGTGCTTGGAATATTAGTGCTTGATGCATTGAAGTTTCCTTGAATCCATCCTGAAGTTGCCATGAACTTCAGCATTGTCATGGGCCTACACATTGCCAGAGTTTGTAACAAATTCCTCTAGAATGTAACAACCATATGGACTAGGATGAGGAAGTGAAGGAAGGGGAGAATCAATAGCTAGTGGAGTGGGGATATGTGAGGACGAGGGAGGGGCCATCAGAGCACTTATGACAGTAAGAGAAGATGAGCCAGCTAGAGGGGTGTGCGAGGGTGATGGAGTGGGATAGGAGTGGGATGAAATATTGGGAATGAATTAAATTTTGAAATATATGGGAATATGCTTGAGATAGGAGAAGAAATGGTTGTGGTAGTTAGAGAGATCCGCTACCCGTCCAATGGATTTTACTTTCTCTTGAGCTCTCTCTTTGAGTTGGCAACTGTTGGGTGCATATAAGGTGTCTTTTATAACTCCTAATTGACTCACATTAATTATCAACCTGGATAAGTCTTTTTGTTTCAAGAGTGTACACAATATGTGCAAGTGATGGAAATCATTATATCTATAGAGAGTAATGCTTTAAGATAACTTATCAATTTCAATACAAGAGTAAATAGATCAAACCATAAATCTCAAGCTTGTAACTTGAAGGAAATTAACCTATTCAAGCATCAAAACTAAATCTTAATCTAAACCAAACTCAATCTTAATCAAGATATTCTAATTGCAATTACATCAACTGGGTGCACCATAGCAATAACAGAGCTCCTTCATCTGACTCTAAACTACTGCATAGAAATAAAGAAACGGATCTAATCAATAACACTCTGGCTTTCAATTAACAAGAAATGATTCTACAATTAAATCAAAGCACAACATCAATAAATGAAATCAATTGACAGAATTAAGAATTAATGAAATGAATACACGAAAACCACACTAATGAATGTAAATCAATCGTAAAGTTATAAAACATAATAATCAAACTTGCAGTAAAAGAAAAATAAAAGTATAACACAGGGAACAATAGTGAAATCCACCAGTAGCCAGGCCCAAGCCACCATTGATTACTTCTTAACTACTTCAAAATATCGCCAATGAATAGCAACATGAATTATGCATTATTCATCATATCCAAATGTTGTTATAGCACGATGTGTCCTTCTAAATCACACTCTGTTTATTAAAATTACAATTGAATTAAAAAGGCGAGAAGTTTCCTCCTCTCTATTCTCTCTATTCTCCGACTCTCCCCATCTTACCCTCCTCTTTTTTATCTCTGTTTTCATTTAAATACACAGGGAGCAAAGAGAAGTTACAACAAATCTGATTACAAAATGATTTCCATTACAAATTTAGATTTTACAAAAAAAATTATCAAGAAGATCATATCTGAAAGATATTTCCATCAACATTCAACAAGAACAAGTCGAATTTGGTATTGTAACTGGAAGAATTTGGAAAATGGCCACAACAGCAAATCTAAGAAAATCATCTTCGAAGAACCTTCCGTTTCTCTTAATACAGATCGAATTTTGGAAAACTTCTCATCACAAGACTAATTCGGTCCATTCTGGACAAAACCCATGTTTCGGAGTTTCCAGATTCTCCTTCATTTGTCCAAAACGTCCAATGCAAAACCGTCACTTCTTGTTCCAACAAAATTTTTAGTTGGAATATTTAATTGTGAGTTGGAGATCAAATTTGCAATTTGGAAAAGATCTTGGAGGCTAAAATCATGAGTGATGTTACAAAAAATCCATTAGTAAAATCATGCATAATAATCATCAATTTATTAAAAATAAAGGAGAAAAATAGTATTTATCCATAAGAGCATAAATAATTATAAAATGGAATTATATGATAAATTATGATAAATGACGTGATAAGGAATGGTAAAAATAGATGAAATAGGCATCAAAAAGTGATAATAATAAGGACAAATTAGTGGCCCAACAGAAACCAAGGAGGTTTCAGAGTGCCCAGAGTGTTGGACAACCTCTGTAGGTCTCTTTCTCCTTAAGAGAAAGCACCTATCTCCTGATGTGAATTGGAATGAAATGGTAAAAAAATGGTTGTGACAAAGGCTTCATCAAAGGTTGTTGGGGGGGGGGATGGGTGTTAGGGGGCAGGAGGAAACCCCTTTACAATTGAAGAGTGATTGGATGGAAAGTGAACAATGGAAGAATAGCTAGGGTTGTAGGTTTCTGAGCACCATGGAGGCATGAAAAGAGGGGAGCTCCACTCCCTCCTACAGGCAGGCAGTGGCTAGCAGAAGCAAGAAACCTTTAGAATCTGTCAGAGGGCCTTCAAGAGACAGGGATAAGAATCTGGAAGAGGATTAGGATTTCACCAAACCAAGAGAGGACAACAGCATGAAAGATAAGGAGGAAGAAGACAAAAAACAGGGAGCAGAAAACAAGGCATAAAAGGGGCCTTGCAAACCCAAGGCTGAGGTCACTCCCAGAGTAGTTTTAAATGATCCTGCCCTACAGGCACACAGAGATCACATGCGAACCTATGCTATCATTTGCAAATTCATGGGATTATGGCCCACTGAAAAGGCATTACAAGCATGGATTAAATACCATTGGAAACCGAAAGGAAGCATAGACCTACACCTTGGGTCAAAGGGTTTCTTCACTATGGTCTTCACAAATATTGAGGATAAAGATAGGGTGTTTAAAGGAGGACCATACTTCTACACAGCAGTGGGCCTCTGCATGTGGTCGTGGATGATGAATTTTGTTTCAGAGAGAGAAACTTTTACTTCGGTTCTGGTCTGGGTAAGACTTTACTCCCTGCCTCTTGATTACTGGCAAACAGAATTGTTATATGCCATAAGAAATAAACTAGGAAGTTTTGTTAAAGCCTTTGAGGCCACCAGAAGGGGAAAATACACCTCCTTCACAAGAATATGTGTCGAGATGGACCTATCAGGAGCCCTACCAGACGAGGTCATCTTGGAGGTTTTTGATGAAGAATGGGTGCAAGTAGTAGATTACGAACATATTCCCTTTAGATGTCGCAGGTGTCATGAGCATGGGAACCTTTTTATAGAATACCCTCTCAACAAAACATAGAACAGAAGTAAAGCAACCACTATGAAAGACACTGAATGCTTTCACAAAGTGGGACATAGAGGAAAAGGAGGTAAAAGGGGGGCCAAAGAAACCACAAACAGAAAGGCAACAGGCCAATCTAAATAGGTTCCAAGTTCTCGAAGAAGAGGAAGGAATATCAAACGAAGATCAGGTAATGGAAGGAATTTTATGGGAGAAGGAGAAAGAAGAAGATAGGGAACAAGCACAGGATGCTACTAAATAGAAAGAAATGTTGTTGAATGATGAAGAACTAGAGATGGATCAAGAAATGACTCAAAGTGAGATGGAAACTAAGGATCAAGAACTGCAGGAGATTCTGGATAGAGAAAACCTAGATCTGGAAGGATTCTTAAAACAAGGAACCAGGGGAGGGGTAGACTCATTACCTCAAGAAGAGTTCAACAGAGTACAGCATTTGTTCCTATGGAAAACTCAGGACAATGGGATGGAAAAACAAAGCAACAAAGAAAGGTAGGGCAACGAAGGAGTGAAAACTATGAAAACAACACCAGGACTAGCTCCCAGATACCCAGGAAAGAAAAGAGGTAGGAAAAAGTAGAACGAGCTATTGATGGAATGTGGAAAGCTAATGATTGATTCAGGTAAGATGAAAGACCTATCCGGTTACTCCTTTACAAATCTTTAATAATGAAGTTCACATCTTGGAATATCATAGGTTTAGGTAATAAAAGGAAGCAAAAATTACTTAGCAATAGAATGAAACAAGAAGCTCTAGATATGATCTTTATCCAGGAAACTAAATGTTCCATTCAAAAAATGAAAGAACTTAATGGTAAATGGCTCAATAAATTTGAGTTTCTTGAGGTTAAAGCAGATAATACAGCTAGAGGCATACTCACTCTTTGGAACCCCCAAAAGATTGGCATTATTGATGCTAAGGCATCTAGGAATTATTTATCAGTGGTTATACAACCTGTGGGAGACAACGAGAATTACTTGGTCTCAAATGCCTATGGGCCATAAAGACTTGATGATAAACTCAAATTTCTAGATTCTCTTGTAAAACTCAGAGATAGACATGCAGGAGTTCATTGGATAATGAGCGGTGACTTCAACATGATCAAATCACTCTTGGAAAAAAAGGGGGAACAAGAACTTTAAATAAAGATTCTACAGCATTTCTAACTTTCATAGATAATATGAAGCTAGTTAACACTGATATGAATAATGGCCTCTTTACTTGGAACAACAAGAGAGGAGAGGAGGCACAAGTAGCCTCAAAATTAGATTGATTCATAATTTCAGAGGACCTTATGCTCACAGACAAGGAAATGACAGTGAGAATTCTCCCCTTTGGTGGCTCAGACCATTGGCCTATACAAATGGAGGTGTAGGGCATAGGCACCCCCAAGAATAGGCCTTTCAGATTTGAGAATATTTGGCTTACCTACCCCAATTTTATTAGTAACATAGAAGGATAGTGGAAAGAGGATCTGCACATTCAGGGAACAAGAATGTTTCTGCTTCACAAAAGACTAAAATACATCAAGCTCAGATTCAAAGATTAGAACAAGAAGGAATTTTGCAATATTTTTTGCAGCAAAAAAAGAGGTTGAATATAAGATGTAGACACTCAATCAAACTCTTATTATAGAGGGTTTTGACAGAGTCAGAGATGACCAAGTCACCAAAATTCATCAAGAATGGGAGAACTTATGCAAACAAGAGGAAATATATTGGAGACAAAAATCTAGAGTTCAGTGGCTAAAAGAAGGGGAACAGAACACCAATTTTTTCCACAGATCCACCATGGCGAACAGATCCCATAATAGGATCTCTTCAATCAAGGATGAGAGAGGTCATCTTCGCAATTCCCATGAAGAAATAGAATCTGTGCTAGTCCAGCACTTTCAAGGTATAGCAAAGGAGACCACTGCAGACAGAGAACACTTTATCAGGGACTTAACAAGGCATATACCCAGGCTAGTATCTAGAGAGGAAAATTTCAATCTCAACAAGCCAGTGACTGAAGAGGAGGTCAGTGATGCAATTAAGGATATGCAGAATGGCAAAGCGCCAGGCCCTGATGGTTTCAATGTGGATTTCTTCAAAGCCTATTGGAGCATTGTTAAACAAGATATTATGAATGTGGTGGAAGATTCCAGGTTGAATAGAACCATTCTAAAGGCGCTCAATACTTCCTTCATCTCCTTGATCCCCAAACAAGATAATGCTCAGACTCCATACAGGTTCAAGTCCATAGCTTTGTACAATGTGGTGTATAAAATTATATCCAAAGTTGTTGCCAATAGACTCAAACCCCTTCTCCCTACTCTTGTGTCCGTGGAGCAATCAGGTTATGTGGAGGGTAGAAAAATTCTCAATAATATCATTCAAGCGCATGAAGTGGTGCACTCATTGTTAAGCAATAAGAAGGCGGGAATGATTATGCAACTGGACCTTGCCAAAGCTTATGATAAGCTGAATTGGACCTATATCAGGAAGGTCCTTCTAGCCTTTAGTTTTGATCATAATGGGTAAGATGGGTTATGGCTCTCGTCACTTCTTCTAGCTTTTAAATATTGGTTAATGGTTCTCCTTCCAAGACCTTTACTCCCTCAAGACGTCTCAAATAGGGAGACCCACTATCTCCCTTTCTCTTTATCCTCATGATGGAAGGACTTGGGTCGTCTATCAAGCATGCGAAAGAAGGGGGTTATATCAAGGGTATCCAACTTTCTGAAAATAGACAAGCTTTGTCCCATCAACAATTTGTTGACGACACCATGCTGAAGGGAGTCCCCATGGTAAAAGAAGCTCTTGGTTATAAACAAATCCTGTGTGACTTTGCTATGGCCACAGATATGGAAGTGAATCTGTCCAAATCTAAGATTTTTTTCTTTAATACTAGTATCCCTATTCAGAGAAGCATCTCCAGAATTCTAGGCTTTCAAAGGGAGGTCCTTCCTTCTAAGTACCTGGGAGTTCTTCTAACTGATAAACCTTTGCACAAAAACATCTGGGAGCTGATAATCAATAAGATGCAGGATAAAATCAAAAAATGGACTATCAGATCTTTAAACTTGTCAGGCCAGTTGGTGCTTACAAAATTTGTTTTGCAATCAATCCCAATTTTCATGCTTTCAACACTTCTAGCTCCAAAGGGAGTTTTACAACAAATGAGAACTATTCAAAGAGACATTCTTTGGGGCAAGGGGGAGAAGAGAGAGAAATGGGCCTTGGTTGCCTGGGATAAGATTTGCAAACCAAAATCCCATGGCGGCCTTGGACTGGATGATCCAACTGTACTTAACAAGGTTTTAGGAGAAAAATTATGGTAGTGTTGGGTAAAAGAGCCAAAGGCTTAGTGGGCTCATGTATGGAAAGAAAAATATGCCAGCACTTGGCAAGAGAATGATCATATAAGTATGATGGGAATCATAAAAGGATCCCACATTTGGAATAAGGCCTTGGAGAATAGAGAATTAGTGCAGAAAAACAGTTTTTGGGAAATCAGAGAAGGGGACCTGGCTCTGTTTTGGGAGGATAGATGGCAACAAGAACCTACTCTGTTAAGAGAGGAATTTTTTGACCTAAAGAAAGAAACGGACACCAAAGGGCTTTTAAGGGTTAAAGATTTTTAGGAACAACCCAATCTAGAAGACAAATGAAGAACCTAAAAGAATATAGAATTTAGGGATGACAACCCCTTGAAAGCAAAAACAAAGGCACTATTGCGAATTTTGGAACAAAGGAAGATTCTTGTTTCAGAGGGGCATGACCAACTCAGATGGGGCAACTATAAAGAAGGCACCTTCAATATTAAGGAAGTCAAGAAGATAATCCTCGAGCTGGATTCCCACGTTCCGGATAGGGCTTGGCAGAGCCTCTGGAAGCATCAAGGTTGGATGAAAATTAAACTCTTCGTGTGGTTGGTTCATCACAAGAAAATTCTGACTTGTGAAAATATTAGGAAGAGGAGTGTTCTAGGACCTTCTAGAAGCCAGCTCTGTGAAGCCCAAGAGGAGACAATGGAGCACCTTCTCAATGACTGCACCTTCACCTCTAGGTTGTGGGACTCTTTTGCTACAATTTTCCAACAGAGGGTCAGGGACAAAGAAAGCATTATCAACACCCTAAATAACTGGAGACGAAACTTTTCTGAGTATGAGTTTCTTCGCTTGACTTGGGTTTTAAGTCCAAGCTTCATAATTTGGAATGTTTGGAAAGAAAGGAACAATAGAATCTTCAAAAATGTTCAGAGCACCATCCAACACATTTTCGAGTAGATCTTAAGACAGCTCAAGGAGACAGTTGGCACCCTTGTGCACAACTCCCCCAAAAATCCACCTTCAGAAAAGGAGAGGGAGATTCTTTGTCAGCTGAGTATGTAGGGACTTATACCACAGGGAATGGATAGGAAGGTTATGAATCTGCCCAATAAGCCAGATTATTGGCATCCTCCCCCTCAGGGTTTTCTGAAATTCAACATAGATGGCACCTCTAAAGGCAACCCAGGTCTTGCTGGTTTCGAAGGAGTGTGACATGATGATAGTGGCTATATTCTTTTCATTTTCCATTTCCATCTAGGAAGAGCTACAAACAATATGGCTAAATTAATGGTGCTTGAACAGTGTTTAGATTTCCTGAAGCAAGATAATCTCTAGAACATTATTATTGAAGCCGATTCTGAGCTGATTATTAACTTGGTAAAAAGAATTTCCTGTGGCACAGAGCTGAAAAAAGTCTCAAGTCACTGGAGGATGATATAGCTCTTTCAAAGGATTCAATTTCACCTCCTAGACTTATGCACTGTGAGTTTCACTCATGTGCGGAGGACGGCCAATAAACTGGCAGAAATTCTGGCCAATCAAGGAGTGGCTTGCACTAAAAATAGAGTCAAGATAATATGGCAAGATATGCCTCAGAAAAGATTAAGGGAGCAATGTTTCAGTCAGGTGGAAGAGGACTACAAGGTATATCAAAACAGGGCCATAAAAACGGGATCTGGTTGACATTTATGCAGATTTTTGACACAAGCAAGGGCGTTTTGGGTATGCAGGTCTATGTTTGGTATCAGTGTACAGGAAGTTTCAGTGGATTGGTTGAGATCAGGGATCCTCTTCTTCTTTTGGCCAAGGTGACGGAACACAATCTTTTACGGAAACTGCTATACCCCGCTTTCTTGGCCGGTGGTAGTTTTACTACCCTCGAAATGGTTTCCAATGTTTTGCACCACTTTCAGGCGTGTAGCAGTTTTTCTTCTTCGGGAGCGATTCCACTCACCTTGCAACATGTGACTCAAGCTGGCGAAGCAATACCGCCCTCATCACATGATAATCTTGGGTAAGGTTGAGCCATGCGATATGTTTCGAGACCATTGGATCTACTATGGTCAAACTATGGCCAGGATTTGCGATATGTTTCGAGACCATTGGATCTACTATGGTCAAACTATGGCCAGGATTACTCAGGCTTGTTGGTGGGTCCGATTCTAAGGTTAACTTCCACGTTGATCGTGTAATCTTTCGAGTTTCGCACACATCTGGCGGATTTCGGGAGGTGTACTTGAATGATAGTTATGTATAAAGTGGACCTGATAGTATTATCAATTACGATCTTCTAAGCTAATCGGGTCCGTTTTGCATGATAAACGATGTGCTTATTCGCCACCTGAAATGTCTCTCTTCCTTTGGATCTTTGGCTCAGGATCTAATGGCTAGCTGTGTGTTAAGCCTTTTGTACAATATTTCTTTTTCCGATTGAATAGGTGGTTTTGCTCTTGCCTTCACAAAAAAACAAAGGTGGTGGGGGGCCGTCGATGGCCTTTACCTCTACCAAGGAATTTTCCCCTCCCTCATTCGTGGGTCATTCATGGGTGACAAAATTCTGACGTCATAGAGCTAGAACTAGAGGAAGTGGAGGGAGCCTTGAGTGGAACAAATAGCGGAAGAAATTGTTGGGAAGCCTTATCTCTTGGACTTTTATTTCCATATTTTAAAAGTAGGAGAGCAGGGTACAAGACCATTGAATACATGCAGAGGGATGTATGGGTCATGGCTGCCACTTGTTGGTAGACCCATGCCATGTGACGAACATCATGAACTGAGCTAGGGAGTAGTGTTGATCCTCCCACAAGCACCTGGATTTAAAGGGATAAGTTCTTATTCTACCAGTTGCAGACATTGGGGGAGCCATGCTGCAAATGTCTTGGAGGAAGTAGGTTGACTCTCGATGGGTTGTTGATCTTTAATCCCTCTGTTAATAATGAAATATATAAGGGAGTTGTCATTTCCTTTGACATGGGAAAAAGCTATGGCTTCTTACTAGCAGAGAATGCAAGTCATGTGTTTAACATGAAATCTAGGAACCATCTTATGGATTTCTTGGTTGCAGGGGAACTAGTGATGATGCGACTAGCTATTTGGAGAGTTACTTGGGAGTCTCCTTCTACAATTAGGGGGAGGAGGTGATTGGATTTTGCCATTTGGATTCCCTCTATAAAATATTCCAAATCTAAAATGTCATTTCTCTTGAGTTCAATGTGGCCCCTATAGATATAAATGATTTATCCTATGTGGTCTCTGAAGACACCACTAATGTCAGCCTCACCTCGATTTCCTTAAGAAGCCCCATCAAAGTTGATCTTTAGATGGTGGGGATGAGGAGGGCTCTAGAATGAGGGAGAGGGGGTGGAAAATCATGGGGAAGGGGCAGCTAAGGTCAAGGTTGGTAGTTTTAGTTCCCACCAAGCAAGAATATATTTTTTAGATGGGGAAGCTTGGTAATCATGGGGTGACCAGTTGGTTAGGGCAATAGATTCCTCTAGATTCTTATGGAAAAGATGTTAGGTCGTTTCATTGGGTTTGTGGGAATTTTTGAAGATTCTTTGGTTGCACTCTTTCAATATTTATCAGAAGAGTGGGGCATAGGTCCAGATGCAGTTTGGAATGGGATTACTAAAGTGCTAGACAAGCCATTGCTTGATGGTTTTGGCAATACATCTTTCATCTCTGCTAGATTTGAGAAATCCATACTCCATCTTGTGCCAAATAGTATTAGTGTAGCGGTAGGAAAGGAAGAGATGATTAAAAGTCTCTTATTGTTCATTGCAGAGGAAACACCATGATGGCCCATGAAATCATTTCTTGACTAGTTTGTCTTACGAGAAGACCTGACGCTTGGAAAGAAGATACAAGAAAGTTTTTATTCTTGGTAATGTTTTTATGCTCGATATCTTGGTCAAATAAGGGTCGGGCTCAGGAATATTAAGGTGAAGGTGAAGGTTGCATGCTTCTTTTACTAAGAATCTTCTTGAATTGTGATAGTTTTACCTGAGAACATCTTTCCCATATTTTTGACAAATTGTTCTTTTTTTCAACTCTTGGTTAAGGAGAGAGAGATTGTGTTCATTGTATTCCTCGAGGCATAAGATGGTTGGGGCCCAATTATGATGAACTATGTCTTATGGGTTCATCCAAATTTTTTAAATTGAGATACATATTGTTCTAAAAGCTTGAACCTGGCTAAGTGGGGTGGGAAGGATTGTGGTCAGACGTAATTTTTGATGCCAAAATTCATTCCATAAATCTACAGAGTGCCTATCTCTAACCTCCTAGAAGCAATGAGAGTGAACCAAGCGTTAGCTTTCACTGGCAAGGTTCCATATAAGAGGGCTAGGACGGGTATGAGAGAGGTGAAAAAGGTCTCATTGGGGCATATTGTTAGCATATTCATCATGACACAGTTGAGCCCATGGTTCTTGGTTGTGTTTTATCCATTTCCACTAGATCTTGGTGCCCATGACCTTAATGACCACTTCCAGATCATGAAGTCCATGTTTTCCATGGGCCTTTGAGAGACAAAGAATGTCCCACTTGACAAGAGGCCATTTATGCTTGAGGTCTACCCCTCCCAAAAATAATGTGTGCTAAATGTTCCTTATGCTCTTGAAGACCTATTTGGGGCAAACTAGCACTGAGAACACGTAGAAAGGCATAACTTGGAGGATAGTTTTGAGAACGACAACATTGTTGCAGATGTTTTGGACTCGATAGGTCCAAAAATTGAGCTTGGAGGTTAATTTATGAATGAGGTCCTACAATATGAATGCTTAATGGAAGATTCAGTGGGGTGGGCTCCCAAGTACTTGGAGGGGAGAGAGGCAATCGAAAATCCAAGGATACACTAAATATTCCATTGAGTGATTCTGGCAATATTAAAGAAGGAGATTTAGGATTTATCTGGGTTGATTTCAATTTCGAAGGGAAAATATAAGAGGTTGATAATGGCTTTTATTTCTTTAGCTTCTTGAATAGAGGGGTGGTTCATGAGGAGGGTATCATCAACAAATTGATAGTGGTTGTGAGATTAGTTATTGTGAATGGAAAGGGCTTTGAGAAATATTTTAGATTTAGTAGACTTGATAGAGCGACCCAGGCCTTTCACCATGAGGACGAAGAGGAACAAAGAGATGGGGTCTCCCTGGCGAATTCCCATGGAGGGAAGGAACATTTTTTAGGGGGATCCATTGGCCCAAATAAAGAAGAAGGGAGTGGTGATGACAAAGATGACCCACTATATCGAGAGATAAAAAAACCCAAATGCCTTTAGGGTGTTTTAAATGTATTCCCAACTTAGTTTGTCAAAGTTCTTAGACATATATAGTTTGAGAAACAAGCCCAATTTATTGATAATTTTAAGAGAGTGGATGGTTTCATGGGCAAGGATGATGCCATCAAGAATTCTCCTGCCTTCCACATAGTGTGATTGTTCTAGGGAGATGAGGAGGGGAAGGAGTAGCTTGACCCTATTGGAAATAATTTTGGAAATGATTTTTTAAATAAGATTGAATAGGGATATGGGTTTGTATACATGGTGAAGCAACGTCCTCCTCCTTTGGAATGAGGGAAAGGAAGGTTCCATTGAAATACTAGAGGATAGATATGGAACTTCAAGATTCCTCCACTATGTCTTGTATTTCGTTGCCTAAGAAATGTTAACATATTTTAAAGAAGGAGACAGTGAAGCCATCTAGGTCTGGTGCTTTGTTGTATACCATCTAAGTGAGGGCTTCCAGGACATCATATTCAATGACCGATCTCATGAGGGAGGTTTTGTTCTCTATTATGACAAAATGGGGGATATTGGTTGTTATTTGGTTGATGACTTCTCTATGTTGAATGGGTGGTACTTGGAGAATGTTGTAGAAGCAACTGACCAGATCTTGGTTTATGTCCTCCTGAGTCTCCACTATAGAACCTAGATTTATTCTAAGAGGGAGATCTTATTGTTGGCTCGATGTTGGATGGTAGATTTATGAATGAAGGCGGTGTTACAGTCTCTCTCTTTGAGTGAGTGCAATCTAGATTTTTGCTTCTAATAGATGTATTATTGTTTGTAGCGTTCCTCCAATTATTTGGTGAGGACTTTCTCTTAAACATTAGTTTCCTTAGAGTGGCCATGAAAGATGATTTCTTGGTAGAGGGAGGTCATGGCATTTTCTAGAGTCTCCTTTTCATGGAAAATGTTGCCAAACTCCTCCTTGTTCCATTTCCTGATAAAGAGCTTGATTTGTTTGAGCTTTTGGTGAAATATGTACATTTTGGATTCCTTATAGTTTCCCATCCCTTTCCACCAGCCTTCAATCTTATGGATGAGGTTGGGGTCAGTGAGCAAGAATTTCTTGAAACTAAAGAGTTTCTTTATTGGTTTTTCAAAGGCTCACCAGGAGAGGGCAATGGGCCAATGATATGAGCCTAAGGAGGGTAGGAACATTGTAGAGATCTCATGCCCATTGACCAATAGTTCCTCAGAGACTAGAAACTTATCAAGACTGAAGGATATTTGGGCAAATCCCCCTCTCTTATTGTTCCAAGTGAAAATCCCATTGGTATATTTTATGTCAACCAAGTTGGTTTCCTATATAAAAGTTCTTAACATCTCAAATTCATAGCCTAACTATATTTGTCCACGCCTTCTTTCCTAGAGGGAGGTGATGATGCTAAGATCAAATCCTATGACCCATTTGGAGTGATCAAGTTATATCCTCAAAGAGGATAGATGTTCTAACATAGGTTATTTTTTAGAAGGGGATTGAGGTTCATAGACATTAGAAATGGTGCCACAAATATTGGTTCCTAAAAGTTGAAAAGAGGAGGTAAGGATAACAGGGTTGAGAGAGAGGGGTCCCATACATATTAGAGATAGGTTCAAGGATATTCCTAAGCCACTAGAAGATCCTTCCGCATCCACAGATAAACGTTTGGCCAATTTTTAGATCTTGGATATTACCATTATGAAGTCATTGCTGGAGCACTTGGTTTCTTGAGTGAGCAATATTGTAGGAATATCTTATTGGATATTTCTACAAATAATTTAGTTCTTTTAGGGGCTCTTTAGTCCCCTTATGTTCTAGGAGATGATATTCATGGTCAAAGGGCAGATTGGGAGGAGTAAATCTATGAGATCTTCTTACATTATCATGATTCCACCAGTTTGTGGCCTAGCATATCCATTCTTTGGAGTGCGGATTTCCTTCTTCGCTTCTTGAATTATTTTGCATTTTTCTTTATATCTTTGGCTGTTATGGTTTGAACCCTTGGTTGCTTCTTGAATTTCGCTTTCCGGAGGGCTGCTGCAAGAAGGTGAATCCATTTTTCTGGAGTTGTGTTGGTTGCATTCCTTTAGGAGGAATATTATATGGCAATGAGGTATACACCCCCCAAGTGAGTGAAGTAATCATCCTCTACCATGGGGGAATATTCTTCCTAGGGTTGTCATTCCTTCGGTTCTAGCACTTTTGTGGACACCGAGCCTTTTCCTTTGATCCAGGTGGATATTGGTGGCCACCCAACAAGTCCACTTGAACCCCCACCATTGTTTCTTTCAACTTTTCAGTTTCCTTAATTGTAGCACTGTTTACTATTTTTAGTAGTTTTTCGAGTCCTGAACTTCCGGAGCCGTTTTGAGGTCCTAAATGATGGTTTTTGGGAAAACTAAGAGCAACATTGCTCCATGGAGCAATGTTTCTATTCCCAAAGTTGTATTTCTTGGATAGATATTTCTAACGATATATTTTGTATGTCAAACATAGATCGTATGCCAAAGTTACGACCCCAGGAAGTTGATGTACCAATTTACCCAAACAGGGCCCACAGTTTGGCGTTTCATCTTCTAGGGTTAGGTTTTTGGATGTTTAGGGTTATCCATTGTTTCTCAACAATAAATAGGCCTTCGAGCATCATTGTAACATAGTTCAGAGACATGTAGCCACCACATCTCTTCTCAGAGATAAGGTACCATCGCCCTAGCTAGTTTATTTCCATTTCTGTTTGTAAGCATATTTCAGTATTTTACGGTAATGAAATGAAGTATTATTTCTATTTCATCGCTATATGTATGGTTATGTCTATAATTTGTTGCATTTCTGTTTAAATCCAGATCAGTGGTATCAGAGCGGTCTGCTCTTTCTTTGTCTTTCTTTGCATGTCCCCAACAAGGTCAAGATATAAGGAGTTAGGGCTTGAACTGGTCGAACCTTTGCAAGACCAGCCTCGCAAATCCCAATGGCCTCCCATGGTGGATGAAAAGAAAGATGAGGGGGCAGGAGATCCTATCAAAATGTTGCTCAAAGAGGCCCTCGAGTGACAAAGGAATACGATGATGGACAACTTTGCCCAGATCCTTCAGCAGCTACCTAGGGGAGACACATCTACTTCCAAAAGTTGCTCTGGAAGTGCCACACCCTTTAAGGTACAAGTTAACATTGAAATTCCCAGATTTGAGGGTCAAATAGAGGCATACGTCGTAGATAAATGGTTAAATCTGCTAGAAGGGTATTTTTCTGTTCATGATTTTTCCAGCCAGGAAATGATTACTTTCTCTCTTCTTAAATCCACCCCACACGTCAAGGTCTAGTGGGAAACCTACTGCAAGCAGAAGGATAAAAGTATGACCTCATTATTGTCAGCCACACCCACTTGGAATTCATTCCAAACTACCATCAAGGAGTTGTACTACCATGTTGGAAGCTATGAGGATCAATACATAAAATGGACCATGGTGTGGCAGGGAAGGGACCAAGACGTACCGTAGTTTACCAATATTTTCCATACCCTTCACACAAAGTTGGGTATCAAGGATTTGGAGTAGCATTTGGTACTCAAATATTGTGGCTACCTACACAGGTACATCTAGGAAGAAATAGAATTCCTAAACGTCTCCTTGCTTAGTGCAGCATACCGATATGTCATCAAGATCGAGCAAAAGCTTAAACAGAAGAAGCGAGACTTTGGATCTGTGAATTTGAAGCAAGGGAAGGGTGTCCCCAAACTGCAAATCAAAGGACAAAGCCAAGGCGGGGTGGCCCAAGACAACCCGCTAAAGCTACAAGCAAAGAACAGCGTCACGAAGCTGAAAAAGGACACGGGAAAGTGGTGTGAGTTTCATAAGAGCACCACTCACAACACAAGTGAGTGTCGAGCCAAGCAGTCACTGGTGGCTGAGCTAAAGGTTTCAGAATCAGATGCATGTCTTGACTTTGAGTTAGAACCCAACAAAGGGAATGATAAAGGGAAGCAAATTATCGACACGAAGCCCAATGCCATTGTTGCCACCATGAAGATCCAGAAGGAGGAACCCGAAGATCCAGAGGAGGAGGAGCGTCTCTTCCACTCCCAGTTGTGGGTAAAGGGCTCCCTGCTACAGTTCATTATCGACAGTGAGAGCCAAAAGAACCTCATTTCGACAGAGGTCGTGAAGTGGTTGGGCTTACCGACCATAGCACATCCACAACCGCACATCATCGAGTGGCTTCACCAAGGATGGGATCTTCGCGTGAGCCAACAATGTCACCTTCCATACAATATCAAGCCCTTCACGGATGAGGTATTGTGTGACGTTTGTCCCCTTGATGTTTGTGATGTATTATTGGGAAAACCATACTTGTTGAAGTGACAAGCTGTGTATGAATCAAGGCCTTGTGTTGTTATTGTTAGTTTGCGAAATAATTTGTACATGATACCAAAGGCAGCACCGCCTACCGCCATCTCTTTGGTTAATGCAAAACAATGCAATAAGCTCATTTCAAAAATTGGGAAATGTGTTTTCTCAATGATGTGCCCTCAAGGAAAGAAGAAGATGGTGGCCACGACCTCGAGAAAGGGCCCCTGCATACGACAATTACATATGGACAAGGTCATGGAGGAGTATGAGGACATCTTCACCTCCCCCGTAGGAGTTCCTATGCACTATGAGGTTAAGCACTCCATCGATCTGACCCTAGGTGCATCGCTACCCAATGGACCAATCTATTGGCACTCTATTCTGGAGAACGGTGAAATCAAGAGGCAGATTCAGGAGTTGCTACAGAAAGGTCACATATGTCCAAGTTCATCACCCTATGGCATCTTCATCATGTTGGTACAGAAGAAGGATGGGAGTTGGATACTCTGTATTGACTATCGGGCGATTAACATGATCACTGTCTGTAATAGGTACCTGATCTGACAGATTGATGACCTCCTGGACCAACTTGAGAGGGCAAAATATCTCAGCAAGATCGATTTGAAGTTAGGATATCACTAGGTACCAATCGAACCCTTCGATGTGTGGAATACTACCTTCAAACCCAAGGAGGGCCTTTTCAAATGGTTGGTTATGCCTTTCAGATTGATGAATGCTCCTGCAACCTTCATGATGCTAATGGATGACATCTTGTGGCTATTCACCAACTCATTTGTAGTGGTATACTTGGATGACATCCTGATCCTCAGCTAGACTTGGGAAGAGCACCTCCACCACATCCAATAGGTTCTCCAAACACTGCGGCAACACAAGTTATGTGCCAATTTGGAGAAATTCACTTCTGGCATGACCCAAGTTTAGTATCTGGGATACATTATTAATGAACATGGGGTGCATGTGGATCCAGCCAAGATCCAAATCATTCGGGATTGGCCATCTCCAACCACTCTTACAGAGCTCCGCAGCTTTCTAGGTCTTACCAAGTTCTACCATAGGTTCGTGATGGGATTTTCTCATATCACTTGCCCCTTGAGTCAAGTCACCAAGGGAGGAGCGAAAGAAAAATTCTTTTGGTCTGAATCTAAATAGAAGGCATTCACAGAGTTGAAAGATCGCCTTTGCTCGGCACCAGTGCTCACATTACTAGATTTGAAACAACCATTTAAGGTCGAGACATATGCCTTTGACTATGCTATTGGCGCAGTCCTTACTCAACACAAGCATCCAGTGGCATATCACAGTGAGACACTTTCGGACATCATCCGGAAGCATCCCACTTATGACAAAGAGATGTTTTCCATTGTACAGGCCCGCCGACAATGGAAGCATTGCATTTTGGGGAAGGAAACAGTCATCCACATAGACCACCAACCCCTACAATTCATACAGACACAAGGGAAATTGCAGAATGATTGCCATCAGAAGTGGTCCACGTAATTGTAACAGTTCCATTTGAATATCAAGTATAATAAGGGCAGCACCAATAATGTTGCAGATTGTGTCATTTGACCACCAATCATGGTGTTAACCACCGTGCTCAACTCTTGTGGGAAAGAGACTTTTGATTGGCCACTTCTCTACAAAAGCGACCCAAAATTCAGCCACACATACCAGACAGTCTTGGAGGGTCAACATGTTTCAGATTTTCACCTCCAGGATGCCGTGTTATGCCACCTGGGTCACCTTTGTGTTCCTTCAAGCAAGCGTGCCAAGATGATTTAGGAAGCACACTACAGTCAGGCTATTGGGAATTTTGGGGTCAAGAAAATGGTGGCAGTACTGCAGAAGTATTTCTATTCACCAAATATTTGACAGGATGTTGCGAAGTACATCAGATCATGCATTGCCTACACCATTGCCAAATCGACTATCAAGAAGTAAGGCCTCTACACCCCGTTGTCTACCCCTAGTCGAACTTGGGAATCCATCTCCATGGATTACATCTCAGGCCTTCCTTCTACTAAGCATGGAAACAACTGTGTTTTTGTGGTCATCGATGGGTTCTCGAAGATGGCCATTATGGCGGCCTACAAGAAGAATATCAAAACAGAAGCCACTACTAAACGCTTCTTTGAACGAATGTGGGCACACTTTTGGATCCACGGTCTATCATCTCATATGGGGATAGCAAGTTCCTTAGTACATTTTGGTCTAGTCTCTGGTCGATGCTAGAAACCAAACTCACTCAGTCCACAACCTTCCATCCTCAAACTAATAGCTAGATAGAGGTTGTCAACACAATGATCGTACACATTTTGTGCACGTACAACTCAAAGCATCCACCTACATGGGATGAGAGCCTCCCCTATGTTCAACACAGCTACAACCGGGCTCTCCACAGCTCGACTAGCCACAACCCTTTTCAGGTGGGCTTGGGATTCCAGCCATTATGTCCCACTGATGTAGCCATGCCATTTGCAGCTACTCATCTAGATTTGGCTCTTTTCCAGTCTGAAACCGATAAGGCAAACAACCTCATTGAGCACATCCAACATATTCGCCAGTAGGCCCACAACATTCTGGAGAAATCAAATGCCAAGTATAAGCAACGACATGATCAACATCAGGTGCCACACAAGTTTTAGGTGGGCGACAAAGTCTGGCTGCATTTTCAAAAGTAACGACTTACCGAAGCCTATTGGAATCTCATGCCACTCTGATATGGTCCTTACACCATTACGAAAGCTATGGGTGACAATGCATTTGAGCTCAGCATTCCCCCATTCCTTGGTCTGCACCCAGTGTTCAATGTGGACCGCCTTCGGCCATACTTTCCACCATTACTAGACACATCCAACATTGCATAATAGCTCACACCCACAGAGTTAAATCCAGATTGCATGGAACAAGTTGCAACAGATCCGATCATGGACACACAGATCAAGCACACTTGCCAACAAAATATCCAACTATATCGAGTTGTCAAAGTAGGCCAACTCCTTCACCAGGGCAAGTGGCCCACCAGGGACCAAGTTCAATATAATTTTCGTCACCTCATGGAGGAACTCAACACAATGGGGACCATTTCTTCCTAAGTGGGCAGGAATGATCTAGGTGGAACCCAAAGATCCAGAGGAGGAGGAGCGTCTCTTCTACTCCAAGATGTGGTTAAAGGGCTTCTGGCTATAGTTCATTGTTGACAACGGGAGCCAAAATAACCTCATTTCGGTAGAGGTCATGAAGCGGTTGGGCTTATCGACCACAACACATCCACAACCATACACCATCTGGTGGCTTCACCAAGGACGGGATCTTTGTGTGAGCCAGTAGTGTCGCCTTCCATACAACATCAAGCCCTTCATGGATGAGGTATTGTGTGACGTTGCTCCCCTCAATGTTTGTGATGTATTATTAGGACAAACATACTTGTGGAAGTGACATGTTGTGTATGAATCAAGGCCACCTGTTTTTATTGTTACTTTGGGAAATAAGTTGTACAGGATACCAGAGGTAGCACCGCCTACCTCCATCTCTTTAGTTACTGCAAAACAATGTAGTAAGCTCATTTCCATAACTGAGAAATTTGTTTTCCTAATGATATGCCCTCAAGGAAAGAAGAATATGGTGGCCACGACCTCCAAACATGGCCCCTCCACACAACAATTACAAATGAACAATGTCATGGAGGAGTACGAGGACATCTTCACCTCCCTCGCAGGGGTTCCTCTACACTGTCAGGTCAAGCACTCCATCGATCTGACCCCAGGTGTGCCACATCCCAATGGACTAATCTATCGGTGCTCTGTTCTGGAGAACGATGAAATCAAGAGGCAGATTCAGGAGCTGTTGTAGAAAGGTCACATCTGTCTGAGTTCATCACCCTCTGGGAGCCCGATCATGTTGGTACAGAAGAAGGGTGGGACTTGGAGACTTTGTATTGACTATCAGGTCATGAACAAGATCACTATCCGTAATAAGTACCCGATCCCACGGATTGATGACCTCCTGGACCAACTGAAGGGGGAAAAATATTTCAGCAAGATCGATTTGAAGTCAGGATATCACCAGGTAACAATCGAACCCTCTCATGTGTGGAAGACTGCCTTCAAAGCTAAGGAGGGATTTTTTGAATGGTTGGTTATGCCTTTCAGATTGAGGAATGCTCCTGCAACCTTCATAAGGCTAATGGATGACATCTTGTGGCCATTCACCAACTCATTTGTAGTGGTATACTTCGATGACATCCTAATCTTCAGCTAGAGTTGGGAAGAGCACCTCCACCACATCCGACGGGTTGTCCAAACATTGCGGCAACACAAGTTATGTGCCAATTTGGAGAAGTACACTTTTGGCATGACCCAGGTTCAGTATCTAGGATACATCATTGATGAATAAGGGGTGCATGTGGATTCAGCCAAGATCCAAGTCATTCGGGATTGGCCATCTCCAACCACTCTAATAGAGCTCCACAGCTTTCTAAGTCCTGCCAACTTCTGCCACATGTTTGTGTTGGGATTTTCTCATATAACTTGGCCCCTTGAGTCAAGTCACCAAGGGAGGAGCAAAAGAAAAATTATTTTGGTCTGAATCTAAACAGAAGTCATTCACAGAGTTGAAATATTGCCTCTGCTCAGTGCTAGTGCTCGTATTACCAAACTTGCAACAACCATTTGAGGTCGAGACAGATGCCTCTCACTATGTTATTGGGGCAGTACTTACTCAACATGGGCATATAGTGGCATATCACAGTCATACACTTTTAGACACAATCTGGAAGCATCCCACTTATGACAAAGAGATGTATTCCATTGTGCAGGCCTATCGAAATTGGAAGCATTTCATTTTGGTGAAGTAAACGGTCATCCACATAGACCACTGACCCCTGCAGTTCATACAAACCCAAGGGAAATTGCAAAATGATTTCCATCAGAAGTGGTCCACATACATGAAACAATTCCATTTGAATATCAAGTATAAGAAGGGCAGCACCAATGATGTTGCAGATTGCGTCAGTTGACCACTGATCATGGCATTAACCACTATGCTCAACTCTTGTGGGCACGAGACTTATGATCGGCCACTTCTCTACAAAAGCGAAGCAGAATTTGGCCACACATACTAGACACTCTTGGAGGGTCAGCATGTTCCAGATTTTCACCTCGAAGATGCCCTGTTATGCCACCTGGGTCACCTTTGTGTTACTTCAAGCGATCGTGCTAAGATGATTTGGGAAGCACACTACAGTCGGTTTGTTTGGCATTTTGGGGTCAAGAAAATGGTCGCAGTACTGCAAAAGTATTTCTATTGGCCCAATCTTTGACATGATGTCGGGAAGTACATCAGATCATGCACTACCTGCACCATTACCAAACTGATCATCAAGAAGCAAGGCCTCTATACCTCGCTACCTACCCCTATTCGACCTTGGGAATCCATCTCCATGGATTACATGTCGGCCCTTCCTTCTACTAAGCATGGAAACGATTATGTTTTTGTGGTCATCGACAGGTTCTCGAAGATGGCCATTATGGCGGCCTGTAAGAAGAATATCACATCAGAAGCCACTGCTAAACTCTTCCTTGAACGAGTGTGGGTATACTTTTGGATCTCATAGTCTATCATCTCAGATTGGGATAGTAGGTTCCTTAGTACATTTTGGTCCAGTCTCTGGTCGATGCTGGACACCAAATTCACTAAGTCCACAACCTTCCATTCTCAAACTGATGGCTCGATAAAGGTTGTCAACAGGATGATCGTACACATTCTGCACATGTACAACTCAAAGCATCTACGCACATGGGATGAGAGCCTCCCCTATGTTCTGCACAGCTACAACTAGGCTCTCCATAGCTCAACTGGCTAGAGCCCTTTTCAGGTGGCCTTGGGATTCCAACCACTGTGTCGCATTGATGTCGCGATGCCATCTGTAGTTACTCACTCAGATTTAGCTCATGTTAAGTCTGAAATTGATAAGTCAAATAGCTTCACGAGCACATCCAACATATTCACCAGCAGGTCCACAACATTCTGGAGAAATCAAATTCCAAGTACAAGAAGTGACATGATCAACATCAGGTGCCACACAAGTTTTAGCTGGGTGACAAAGTCTGGCTGCATTTGCAAAAGGAAGGCGTTACCAGAGCCTATCAAAAACTCAGACCACTTCGATATGGTCCTTACACCATTACCAAGGTTGTGGGAGATAATGCATTTGAGCTCAGCATTCCCCCATTCCTTGGCCTACACCCAGTGTTCAATGTGGACCGCCTTTGGCCATACTTTCCACCATTACTAGACACATTTGACATTGCAGAATAGCTCACACCCACAGGGTTAAATCCAGATTGCATGGAACAAGCTGCAACTGATCGGATCACAGAAACACAAATCAAGCACACTTGCTAGCAGAATATCAAACTGTATGGAGTTGTCAAAGCAGGCCAACTCCTTCACCAGGGCAAGTGGCTGACTAGGGACCAGGTTTAGTAGAAGTTTCCTCATCTCATGGAGGAACTCAATGCAATGGAGACAATTGCTTCCTAACGGGGGAGGAGTGATCTAGGTGGATATTGGTGGCCACCCACCAAGTCCACATGGACCCCCACCATTGTTTCTTTGAGCTTTTTAGTTTCCTTAATTATAGCATAGTTGACTATTTTTAGCAATTTTTTGGGTCCTGAACTTCTGAAGCCGTTTTAAGGCCCTAAACGACGTTTTTTAAGAAAGCTGGGAGCAACATTTGTCCATGGACAGATGTTTCTCTTCCCAAATTTGTTGTTCTCCGATCGATCTTTCTAACAAGATATTGTGCGTGTTAAATGGAGATCATATGCCAAAGTTACGACCTCGAGAAATTGATGTACCAAGTTACCCAAACGAGGCCCACAGTTTTGCCTTTCATCTTCTAGGGTTAGGTTTTTGGATGTTTAGGGTTTTCCATTGTTTTTCAACAATAAATAGGCCTTCAAGCCTCATTGTAACATAGTTTATAGGCATGTAGGCGCCACATCTCTTCTCAAAGATAAGCTACCATCGACCTAGCTAGTTTATTTCCGTTTCTGTTTGTAAGCATATTTTAGTATTTTACACTAATGAAATGAAGTATTATTTCTACTGCATCCCTATATGTATGGTTATGTCTGTAATTTTTTGCATTCCTTTTTAAATCTGAATCATCCTTTGTCCATAACCATGGGTCGGTCATGTGCTGTGATGTGCTCATTTTCAACTTGTCCTCTTGGGTTGTCTCGAGTATCCTCTGTGAGATCCTCTAGCACTTCAAAACTTTTACTAGACGTTGGACACTTTGTTTGTGCAGGGTGTCCATCCCTCTCTGTGTTCCTCCAACTAGTGGGGATATTTATGAAACCTTCCCCATTTCTTGGCTTGGAGTTGGTGGTTTTCAACTTACGATCATTAAGGGAACAGTCCCTGAACAAGTGTCATGTTAATGGAATGTCCTACACTTGAAAGAAACATGCTTATAGTCAAGCATTTGAAACCAATTCTTATCTTCCTATTCCATGGAAATAACTTATGGAAGAGCCAGCAATATAAATGTAGACACACATTCTCACATAAGAAGCATAGAATCCTTGGTGAGTTTTTTCCAAGAGGCATACAAGCTTCCCCATTGTTGGGAATAGGTTCCCCTAAGAGACAGCTTTGGGGCTAAAAGTCAGCTTTGGGGCTAAAAGCCTATGTTTTGGGGAAGAAAGCCCAAATTTTTTATAAAGAATGTAAAGTCTCTACATTTTGTGGTCGTGGAGTGCAAAGGTGGCAAAAGTCATTAAACAATGTAAACTTTGAAACGGGAACTGATACTGTTAGCCATTTTGTAGAGGTGGCAAAAAAATGACCCGATTTTCAAAAGTGGTGATGCAGAATACACATGTTTTTTTTAGAACATGGTTTTTGGAACTTTAATTTTTTCATGTGCATTAAGTTTTAGAATGGTAGTGAATGGTAGTGATTTTCATCCTGATTTTAAAAAGTGAGTATTCTGCATCACACCCTTTTTTTAAAAGACCTATTTTTTGACTTTAAATTTTCTAGTGTGTGAAATGTAAAAAATTATTTTCTAAATTTGATAGTTTTTGAAGTGGTCATTTTATTCATATTTTCTTGTTCTCTATCTTAATTTTTTTTTTTTTTAGTGGGGTTTTTATTGTTTTGCGTTTTTAAATTAGAAAGTCGATAGTTTGAATTTTAGATAATCTACATATTTATACATCCTTAATTAATTTTTCAATCCACATGAAATAATTGTTTCTAAAAAACAACATTTTTTAACAATGGACATAAAAATAACCATTTTTAACATAAATATAACAAAAAAACTAAATGTTTTGATAATTTTTTGCTAGAATTAACATGTCAAAATCACAATTTTTATACAAAAATATTAACTAAAAATGGTCAAATAATAGTTTTTTTTATGAATTTCATGTCAAAAAAATAATAATAACAACTTTTTTTTTTCAAAAAATAATAATTAACTAAAAAATCAATGCGAAAATCACAGTTGTGCTCTCCCCCGCCCACCCCTCCACCGCCACCGCCCCCTCCCCGCCCACCCCGCCCACCCATCCCCCGCCACCGCCACCGCCACTGCCCCCCCGCCCACCCTGCCCACACCCTCCCCGCCCCCCCTCCACCGCCACCGCCCACCCCTCCCCCGCCACCGCCCCCTCCCCGGTCCCCCCGCCCACCCCGCCCAACCCTCCCCGCCCACCGCCCCATCCCCGCCCACCGCCACCGCCCCCTGCCCACCCATCCCCCGCCACCGCCCCCTCCCCGGCCCCCCCGCCCACCCATCCCCCACCACCGCCCCCTCCCGGCCCCCTTGCCCACCCCTCCACCGCCACCGCCCCCTCCCCGGCCACCCCTCCCCCTCCCCCTCCCCCGCCCCCTCCGCGGCAGCGGCACCCCCGGGCCGCCTCGCCCTGCCCAACCGGCGGCGGGTCGATTCCAGGAATTGACCCGCCGCCAGTCGGGCGGGGCGAGGCGGCCCGGGGGTGGCGCTGCGCGGATCTAGAACACATCTACCCAAATCTTCAAGTAATTTCAAATCAAACAATGAATACTTTATTCTCCCACCTTCACATGCAATTGTTTTATTTCTAGACGCACGTTAGGAGGGACAATGTTGAAAATGGATCCACCTTTTTTAAGAGTTGATCTAGTCTATATACTCGTCGCACTTCATTTTATCCCATTCTCTTCTCTTAAACTTCTCTTTTCATTCCTTTTTTTCTAGTTTGTTTCCTCCTATTTGAATTCTCCCATGCATCCCCCTAGTAACTTCCCCTGAATCCTTCTTCTTATTCCAAGAATGGAGGTGAGACACCTCTTTAGTCTTCCTAGTCAAAATTTGCCTCCAAAATTTCTTAGGAGCTAGCTTAGAGAGGTGTAAGAGATTCCCTTGTCTTTGACGAATGTATTGCCTCTTTTTCCTTTTAGTTAGGGCTTTATATATTTTTATCTTGTCCATTTTAAGAGATTCATCAACAGCTTCCTTAATTTCTCTCCTCGCACTTTTACACTCTTTGTCATACCATGGATTGGTTTTGCTATTTCTTTTATTATTTGATATAGGAAAAATAATTTGCAAAATTTGATAACTAATTCTCTAAATCCCTTTCCAAGTCTAACACTTGAAAAATCAATTAGGTAACAAACATGCTATTAGATAGAACTATTTGTTTCTTTATTTCACCAAACCAAATTGAAAAAATAATTTTATAAATTAAAAATCAATAATACAATCTTAGAAGCAGTTTAAACCTATTATTATAATCATGATGTGAAATTGAATAGCTAGATTTTTAGCACATCTAATATTCTCTTTTATTCTGCTATCAATGATATTATATTTTCCAACGTTTTATACATTGTGCAAGGCCTATCTATATAAAAGGATCATGAAATACAAAAAATGGAGAACCTTTTCCCACGAGCATGTGTGTGCTTGACACAATAATACTTGCAACAACAAATATTCAATAAGATGCAGACACTTTTAAATTGGTTGTAATTTGGAGAACCTGATCTTTTTTCAACCTTTTGAACTCATTTCTGTATCAGCCATAGCCAATATTATGCTTTGACTTCCTTAAAATTTTCAATGGTTAGAAGAACAAATTACTGATTAGCAGAAATAGTAAGATATGTACAATTTTGGTTTTGTTAATATCACAGTTATGAGATCAAATTACATGTTATAAGTTTAGAAATTTAATTTAAGACATCATTAAATCATTATCCAATATAGCATACAACATTTAACCTTATAAATAGTGTTTTATTAGCACAGGGTCCACATTAAATATATTATTTACTTCTTCCAAATCATCTGGGGAGGGTTTCAAATGGTTTGCCTTCCATACGCTACATGCAGAAAATACATTCCAAATAAGATTTAATTTTATAAATAGTGTTTTTGTTAGTACAGGGTCCACATTAAATATATTACTTACTTTTTTAAATCGTTATAAATCTTTACAAAAAAAGAAAAAGGCAGTGACATCATTACCAAGGCAGTGACATCATTACCATGCAACTCTTGTGTTATAAAGAATACGAAATTCAAATATAAAAGTGTTTATGAATATCAAATATAAAAAATTATATATATCGTATAATTTTTTATTATACATTTTTATACTTTGAAATTCGCATATTTTAAAGCTCCAAATTACTTTTCCATTATTCTAGAGTCGTATAAGACAACCAAGTTGAATAATCAAACACCAACTGGAAACTAAAAGTCTGATATCTTGCGAGAAAACTCGAGCGTTGTACTTAATATGTTATTTCTCAAGTGATTCTCTGTATTCTATGTTTTTAAGAATTCCTAACTAAGAAGTTGTTTGCTAAACCAACCAAAAACCGAGACAATCAGGCACAAAATCATGACAATTTGTAATAAAACAATAACTAATATACTGTATACAATATTGAGGAAAGCTTGATGATGGTAATACAGCAAGGAGAAAAAACTAAAATATTCAGTACCGTAGCAAATAATCCGTCTGAATATATACACTAGAGCTCACAAGCTCTGAAGCCGGTACGGGTCGATTCCCGGAATCGACCTGCCACCGGTCAGGCGGGGCGGGGCGGCGCAACGCCACCCCAGCGCCGCCCCGCCCCGCCCTCGATTCCGGGAATCGATCCGTACCGGCTTCGGAGCTTGTGAGCTCTAGTTCATCCCACATTTTATATTAATATGGCAAGCTTAACCACACATAACGAGAAAATTAATGAGCACCCACAAGCGTAGATGTTGCGTTGTCAGAGTTGGAGCCATTGTAGATTACATTGTGGAAATACAACACCAGATTCCTACATGGCTTTGGGAGTGGACGCTTCATATAGCTGTGTGCATCACTAGATTGCAACAACATAGTACTAGACACCACAAGCCATATAAAACCCAAGTGCACAACATAATATAAGAACGTGTTGTTATAGAATGGGGTCATTTATTTAAGATTGCATGGCTTGACTCCTGTTGTTATAGCCACACATTTAAGATTTATACATAATCTGATCCAATACATTTCACAGGTTATAAAATGAGATATTACACTATCTGTTAGGGGGCAAAGTAGATCCCTAATTACAATTACAACACAGCTACATATGAGTTATCTACTCGAAAGAGGGTTAGCTAGCATGAAAATCTTCTTTACTTTGGCATCAGCAATACTTCCAGTGCTGACTGGTTCACAATTCTACTGTGTCAATGTGGTGCTCAACATCTTGTGGTTTCTGTTAACTTTAATGAGCAATATTGGGCATATATTACTCTGCAGTGTATGCCTGATTAAACAATATTTTCTGTGAATATTTACAGCTAAATAACATTTCCATTTTGTGATTTGAACTTTCTCTGTTGCACGTTAAACCTATTAGTCACTTCAACAGTGAATGGCACATGTTGTTGTTTACTTATAAGTACTTCTATATTTACCAGGTTTAGGTTAAAAAGACTACTTCATTTCGTTTAAGAAAACATATTTAAATTTCTCATTTAGGGAAGAATCAAAATAAATCTGGTTTAGTACAGAATCTGCATCTTTGTTCAACAGTCAAGTTTTGGAATAAAATGAACATCATGGCATATTCACCAAGAATCTCTCTTCAAGGTTTGCATCTTTTTTCGTGACCAATTTTAGTTCATTTCATGCTTGGGGAAAAGTTGTAAGTTGCTTTGCCCACTCATACATCTCATTCATTTTATTTTATGTCTGCCATAACTAGTTGAAGGCCCTGGTTCTAAATAATGACCAAAGATTAGTTAACTATTTTTGGTAAAGTGATCATCAGAATGTCTTTGCAAATTCTCTGCCTTTCACTGATCTGATAGAATTTGAATAGTTCATCATGTACAAATCATGTTTCCCTTATACTAGGGACACCAGGTTTTGTGAATTAACTTTTAAGTGACATGTTTTCAGGGAACAGAAAACATAATCATGCATATTATTTAGTAATATTAGGTTCATGTTCTATATGGAATCAATCTTATTGTAGGATATGATGTTGAACTTGAATTCAAAATTTCAAAGCAAGGCTAAGATAGACCATGGTGCATCAGCGATTATTGTGTGGTAATTGAGATTGATTCTATTGCATCTTAAGTAAAAGTATCTCAATCAACTGGAGTTGGAATTTCTCCCAAAATCAAACAATGTGGTCAGGTTTATATGTGCAGCAAGACTTTTGCAATAATATTGGATGCTGGGTTTGAAGATGTAGATGCCAACATTACAATTCCGTAATACTTGTGAAACATGGTTTAATGTATTACAAAACCTAAATGTGTGCCATTTTTACAATGCAACTCAGTGGAGTTCGTAACAATGCAATTTAATGGAATCAAAATCAATGCAACTGGAGTTTTCTCCAATCAGTGCTGTGAAATTTTATGAATTTTCCAATTTCAGAGTCAGCTCCTCTCTTTACATGAGATAAATTGTGTAGGTTTTTAATTACATGACTCGGCAGCAAAAATCATCAAAACGAGGGCTTTTCTTGACCGTTTTAACATTTATATTTGACTCGGACGAGTTTTGCCATCCAACTATCAGTTATATTTTCGGTTAGTGAATGATCACAAAGTTAATACAATGGAAATGACCTTTGGTGTCTTCTTCCAAGATCTGAGTGACTCTTCTTCCAAGATCTGAGTCTCTTGCTATCCACCTATGATTCTTCATATTTCATCTACTTGTAATTTATTTACAAACACAAAATCCTGAAGGATTGTGTCCAACACATAGGAATTAGAGCATAGGAAAAAAATTAAACAAAGGGGAAGATAGAGAAATGGACCCGCTCACAAGCTCACAAGCTCCGAAGCTGGTACGGGTCGATTCCCGGAATCGACCCACCACTGGTCGGGCAGGGCGGGGCGGCAAGGGGGTGCGCAGCGCCACCCCCGCCCCGCGCGACCGGCGGCGGGTCGATTCCGGGAATCGACCCGTACCGGCTTCGGAGCTTGTGAGCTCTAGTTCATCCCACATTTTATATTAATATGGCAAGCTTAACCACACATAACGAGAAAATTAATGACTTGCATGTACATCTTCCGTGATAAAAGAAAAACACTATTAACACTTGTTTCTAATGTCTGCAGGGAATAGTGTAACAGAAATGGCAGATAAATCTACAGACAGTGGGGGAGAGCCTATTAATGAGCAGGTTGTTGCTAACCGCTGGAGTGTCTTGAGAACTGAACTCAACCAGCTTTGCTCTAAGATTACAGAGTTGGAGATGGAATTGAGCGAGCACTCACTGGGTATTGGAGCAATTCAACCTCTGGACCCCACAAGAAAGTGCTACATAATGATTGGTGGGGTTTTGGTGGAGAGGACAATTGCAGAGGTTCTACCTGCTATACAGAGGAACAAAGAAGGCTTGCAGGAGGTGATTGCTAGGCTTACAGAGGCATTGCAGAAGAAGAAAAAGGAGATAGCAGATTATGAGGCTAAATATAAGATCAAGATTAGGAGAGGAGATGATGAGATCCAAAAGGAGGGAGAACGAAAAGAAAGCAACTAGTAGAAGAGAACCTAACCATTGACAAATTGCAAATACTCTAGAACACTATTCATCATTTTTTGCGATTCACGCTGGACCCACAAGAACCCCTTGAGCTGAACTTGCGATTCACCAAAGCCAGAGGCAAGCCCAACTACTTCTACGTACTCTGGTGACTGTGCAAACTATCTACAAATTACACTCACTCCTCGGCTCCATGATGGTGCACAACCAGAGCATGGTTTGTTGGCTTTGGAATTTCAGTGTAAAGGAAGGAATCGAGAGTAGTCTTACTAGTGAAAACAATCTACAAGAGATAAGTCTCAACCTTCTCCAGAGAAATGCTCTTAGTCTTTTGAATAAAATGCACTTGGCCTCTATCTGCAATTTCTCTCGACCCTTCAAAAAAATAATCCTGAACTTGGCCCCTAATAACCGCTTACATCAGTGGCCCATCACTTCCACGATACCCAAGACAAACCTTTACAACCCAGATCTTGTCTTCTATATATGGTTGTGCAAGAGAACCCCTTGAGCTGAACTTTAGAGGATCGATCCACTAATTTGGTGGTGCGAGGTAGCCATACAGACTAAGGTCAAAGGTTGAAGGGTCGTAAGCTACCGCATCACAAGGGAGAAGCAATCCACATGTTGGTCCCAAGGGTTGAAGGCCAGATCCTTGCACAACCATATATAGAAGACGATATCTGGGTTGTAAAGGTTTGTCTTGGGTATCGTGGAAGTGATGGGCCACTGATGTAAGCGATTATTAGGGGCCAAGTTCAGGATTATTTTTTTGAAGGGTCGAGAGCAATTGCAGATAGAGGCCAAGTGCATTTTATTCAAAAGACTAAGAGCATTTCTCTGGAGAAGGTTGAGACTTATCTCTTGTAGATTGTTTTCACTAGTAAGACTACTCTCGATTCCTTCCTTTACACTGAAATTCCAAAGCCAACAAACCATGCTCTGGTTGTGCACCATCGTGGAGCCGAGGAGTGAGTGTAATTTGTAGATAGTTTGCACAGTCACCAGAGGACATAGAAGTAGTTGGGCTTGCCTCCGGCTTTCGTTTGAGATAAACGAAAAGAAGAGAACGAAAAGAAAGTTCAGCTCAAGGGGTTCTTGTGGGTCCAGCGTGAATCGCAAAAAATGATGAATAGTGTTCTAGAGTATTTGCAATTTGTCAATGGTTAGGTTCTCTTCTGCTAGTTTCTTTCTTTTCGTTCTCCCTCCTTTTGGATCTCAATCATCTCCTCTCCTAATCTTGATCTTATATTTAGCCTCATAATCTGCTATCTCCTTTTTCTTCTTCTGTAATGCCTCTGTAAGCCTAGCAATCACCTCCTGCAAGCCTTCTTTGTTCCTCTGTACAGCAGGTAGAACCTCTGCAATTGTCCTCTCCACCAAAACCCCACCAATCATTCTGTAGCACTTTCTTGTGGGGTCCAGAGGTTGAATTGCTCCAATACCCAGTGAGTGCTCGCTCAATTCCATCTCCAACTCTGTAATCTTAGAGCAAAGCTAGTTGAGTTCAGTTCTCAAGACACTCCAGTGGTTAGCAACAACCTGCTCATTAATAGGCTCTCCCCCACTGTCTGTAGATTTATCTGCCATTTCTGTTACACTATTCCCTGCAGACATTAGAAACAAGTGTTAATAGTGTTTTTCTTTTATTACAGCAGATGTACATGCAAGTCATTAATTTTCTCGTTATGTGTGGTTAAGCTTGCCATATTAATATAAAATGTGGGATGAACTAGAGCTCACAAGCTCCGAAGCCGGTACAGGTCGATTCCTGGAATCGACCCGCCGCCGGTCGGGCGGGGCGGGGTGGTGCGGGGGTGTCGCTGCGCACCCCCGCGCCGCCCCGCCCCACCCAACCGACGGCGGGTCGATTCCGGGAATCGACTCGTACCGGCTTCGGAGCTTGTGAGCTTGTGAGCGGGTCCATTTCTCTATCTGCCCCCTTTGTTTAATTTTTTTCCTATGCTCTAATTCCTATGTGTTGGACACAATCCTTCAGGATTTTGTGTTTGTAAATAAATTACAAGTAGATGAAATATGAAGAATCATAGGTGGATAGCAAGAGACTCAGATCTTGGAAGAAGAGTCACTCAGATCTTGGAAGAAGACACCAAAGGTCGTTTCCATTGTATTAACTTGGTGATCATTCACTAACCGAAAATACAACTGATAGTTGGATGGCAAAACTCGTCCGAGTCAAATATAAATGTTAAAACGGTCAAGAAAAGCCCTCGTTTTGATGATTTTTGCTGCCGAGTCATGTAATTAAAAACCTACACAATTTATCTCATGTAAAGAGAGGAGCTGACTCTGAAATTGGAAAATTCATAAAATTTCACAGCACTGATTGGAGAAAACTCCAGTTGCATTGATTTTGATTCCATTAAATTGCATTGTTACAGACTCCACTGAGTTGCATTGTAAAAATGGCACACATTTAGGTTTTGTAATACATTAAACCATGTTTCACAAGTATTACGGAATTGTAATGTTGGCATCTACATCTTCAAACCCAGCATCCAATATTATTGCAAAAGTCTTGCTGCACATATAAACCTGACCACATTGTTTGATTTTGGGAGAAATTCCAACTCCAGTTGATTGAGATACTTTTACTTAAGATGCAATAGAATCAATCTCAATTACCACACAATAATCGCTGATGCACCATGGTCTATCTTAGCCTTGCTTTGAAATTTTGAATTCAAGTTCAACATCATATCCTACAATAAGATTGATTCCATATAGAACATGAACCTAATATTACTAAATAATATGCATGATTATGTTTTCTGTTCCCTGAAAACATGTCACTTAAAAGTTAATTCACAAAACCTGGTGTCCCTAGTATAAGGGAAACATGATTTGTACATGATGAACTATTCAAATTCTATCAGATCAGTGAAAGGCAGAGGATTTGCAAAGACATTCTGATGATCACTTTACCAAAAATAGTTAACTAATCTTTGGTCATTATTTAGAACCAGGGCCTTCAACTAGTTATGGCAGACATAAAATAAAATGAATGAGATGTATGAGTGGGCAAAGCAACTTACAACTTTTCCCCAAGCATGAAATGAACTAAAATTGGTCACGAAAAAAGATGCAAACCTTGAAGAGAGATTCTTGGTGAATATGCCATGATGTTCATTTTATTCCAAAACTTAATTGTTGAACAAAGATGCAGATTCTGTACTAAACCAGATTTATTTTGATTCTTCCCTAAATGAGAAATTTAAATATGTTTCCTTAAACGAAATGAAGTAGTCTTTTTAACCTAAACCTAGTAAATATAGAAGTACTTATAAGTAAACAACAACATGTGCCATTCACTGTTGAAGTGACTAATAGGTTTAACGTGCAACAGAGAAAGTTCAAATCACAAAATGGAAATGTTATTTAGCTGTAAATATTCACAAAAAATATTGTTTAATCAGGCATACACTGCAGAATAATATATGCCCAATGTTGCTCATTAAAGTTAACAGAAACCACAAGATGTTGAGCACCACATTGACACAGTAGAATTGTGAACCAGTCAGCACTGGAAGTATTGCTGATCCCAAAGTAAAGAAGATTTTCATGCTAGCTAACCCTCTTTCGAGTGGATAACTCATATGTAGCTGTGTTGTAATTGTAATTAGGGATCTACTTTGCCCCCTAACAGATAGTGTAATATCTCGTTTTTTAACCTGTGAAATGTATTGGATCAGATTATGTATAAATCTTAAATGTGTGGCTATAACAACAGGAGTCAAGCCATGCAATCTTAAATAAATGACCCCATTTTATAACAACACTCGTTCTTATATTATGTTGTGCACTTGGGTTTTATATGGCTTGTGGTGTCTAGTACTATGTTGTTGAAATCTAGTGATGCACACAGCTATATGAAGCGTCCACTCCCAAAGCCATGTAGGAATCTGGTGTTGTATTTCCACGATGTAATCTACAATGGCTCCAACTCTGACAACGCAACATCTACGCTTGTGGGTGCTCATTAATTTTCTCGTTATGTGTGGTTAAGCTTGCCATATTAATATAAAATGTGGGATGAACTAGAGCTCACAAGCTCCGAAGCCGGTACGGGTCGATTCCCGGAATCGACCCGCCGCCGGTCGGGCGGGGCGGGGCGGCGCGGGGGTGGCGCTGCGCCGCCCCTCCCCGCCCGACCGGCGGAGGGTCAATTCCGGGAATCGACCCGTACCAGCTTTGGAGCTTGTGAGCTCTAGTTTATATATTCAGACGGATTATTTGCTACGGTACTGAATATTTTAGTTTTTTCTCCTTGCTGTATTACCATCATCAAGCTTTCCTCAATATTGTATACAGTATATTAGTTATTGTTTTATTACAAATTGTCATGATTTTGTGCCTGATTGTCTCGGTTTTTGGTTGATTTAGCAAACAACTTCTTAGTTAGGAATTCTTAAAAACATAGAATACAGAGAATCACTTGAGAAATAACATATTAAGTACAACGCTCGAGTTTTCTCGCAAGATATCGGACTTTTAGTTTCCAGTTGGTGTTTGATTATTCAACTTGGTTGTCTTATACGACTCTAGAATAATGGAAAAGTAATTTGGAGCTTTAAAATATGCGAATTTCAAAGTATAAAAATGTATAATAAAAAATTATACGATATATATAATTTTTTATATTTGATATTCATAAACACTTTTATATTTGAATTTCATATTCTTTATAACACAAGAGTTGCATGGTAATGATGTCACTGCCTTTTTCTTTTTTTGTAAAGATGTATAACGATTTAAAAAAGTAAGTAATATATTTAATGTGGACCCTGTACTAACAAAAACACTATTTATAAAATTAAATCTTATTTGGAATGTATTTTCTGCATGTAGCGTATGGAAGGCAGACCATTTGAAACCCTCCCCAGATGATTTGGAAGAAGTAAATAATATATTTAATGTGGACCCTGTGCTAATAAAACACTATTTATAAGGTTAAATGTTGTATGCTATATTGGATAATGATTTAATGATGTCTTAAATTAAATTTCTAAACTTATAACATGTAATTTGATCTCATAACTGTGATATTAACAAAACCAAAATTGTACATATCTTACTATTTTTGCTAATCAGTAATTTATTCTTCTAACCATTGAAAATTTTAAGGAAGTCAAAGCATAATATTGGCTATGGCTGATACAGAAATGAGTTCAAAAGGTTGAAAAAAGATCAGGTTCTCCAAATTACAACCAATTTAAAAGTGTCTGCATCTTATTGAATATTTGTTGTTGCAAGTATTATTGTGTCAAGCACACACATGCTCGTGGGAAAAGGTTCTCCATTTTTTGTATTTCATGATCCTTTTATATAGATAGGCCTTGCACAATGTATCAAACATTGGAAAATATGATATCATTGATAGCAGAATAAAAGAGAATATTAGATGTGCTAAGAATCTAGCTATTCAATTTCACATCATGATTATAATAATAGGTTTAAACTGATTCTAAGATTGTATTATTGATTTTTAATTTATAAAATTATTTTTTCAATTTGGTTTAGTGAAATAAAGAAACAAATAGTTCTATCTAATAGCATGTTTGTTACCTAATTGATTTTTCAAGTGTTAGTCTTGGAAAGGGATTTAGAGAATTAGTTATCAAATTTTGCAAATTATTTTTCCTATATCAAATAATAAAAGAAATAGCAAAACCAATCCATGGTATGACAAAGAGTGTAAAAGTGCGAGGAGAGCAATTAAGGAAGCTGTTGATGAATCTCTTAAAATGGACAAGATAAAAATATATAAAGCTCTAACTAAAAGGAAAAAGAGGCAATACATTCGTCAAAGACAAGGGAATCTCTTACACCTCTCTAAGCTAGCTCCTAAGAAATTTTGGAGGCAAATTCTGACTAGGAAGACTAAAGAGGTGTCTCACCTCCATTCTTGGAATAAGAAGAAGGATTCAGGGGAAGTTGCTAGGGGGATGCATGAGAGAATTCAAATAGGAGGATTCTCATAGATATGATTGCGCTTAGTTAAAAAACAATCGTGCATATTCATTGAACACTTATGCTTTGGAACAATACAAATATTAGGATTGGATAAGTTCTTTAGTGATGCATACGCCCTTTGGTTGGAAGTCCTCACATGTATAGTGTATTTCAAGACCATATTACACTTCATGGACTCTTAAAGACTATTGTAATATATTGTATTTTATTATATGATACTGTGAAGGATGCCTCTTAGGTCAGCAATGGTCCAAGTAGCATGTTTTTGAAAAATTAATTGTATATATTAAATTTGTTATTTATTATGTGAATGTTTGAGCAACGATATCTATATTTGGTCGAGCTCTATTATTTTGTCTGTACTCCAATTATATATAGTTAGCATTATAGTTTTGATGAAAATTTTAAGGTGACGTTAGGTTGCCTTCGCATCCCCGACTACAGGTTTCGAGGGTGGACGTCAGCTTGTATGTGCGATACAACGAACAGAGAGACAGTACGCGACAGAGAGACTCGGCAAAGTGAAAAGACACAGATATTCTCCATTGACGGGCAGCTTGGGTTTTACCAATTCCACGCATCAAATGACGATCCACATTACCAATTCCACGCAGCGGCACCCCCGGGCCGCCCCGCCCCGCTGGACCGGCGGCGGGTCGATTCCAGTATCAACACTTTCGTTCTGAAGCTATATTTTGCAGGAAAATTTCGTAGAAAATTTCGTAGTCACTGCCATTTTTAAAACAGCTGCAAAATTGACACCTAAAAAAAATCATTATTCCAGTATCAACACTTTCGTTCTGAAGCTATATTTTGCAGGAAAATTTCGTAGAAAATTTCGTAGTCACTGCCATTTTTAAAACAGCCGCAAAATTGACACCTAAAAAAAAAAACATCATTCTAGTATACACACTTTTCGTTTTGAGCACTATTTTTGTGGTTTTTTTGGGGTTTTTGGGCCAGAGTTCCCGTTTTGAGTTTATAGTTCCCGTTTCAAAGTTTACATTGTTATTAAGGGTTGTCTACCTTTGTTTTGTAAAGAATCATGTCAGCTGTAAAGATCCACCCATGGTCTGCAGACCATGGCATTGTATAAAAAGAGGCTAAGTAAGTAAGTTCTAAAGAGAGTAGTAGAAGAAGTAGAGTTCTAAGTGCTTTGGGTCATAGGTGTTACAAGGAAAAGTGTCTATATAGAACTGCTCTATCCCACTAAGGTGTGGCAGTTGCCTTAGAAACAAACAGAGAAAAGCTACTTATGTTTTTCCTTTATGAATTATAGATAGAGAGGAACAGAAAGACCAACCTCTGTCTTGCGCTAATCCCTTGATTCGATCCCTCTCTTCTTTGATAGTCCTCAGCTACCTACTCCCTTGCACGCCCAGCTTCACAAAGTACCTGTAAGATCACAGAAGCATAGCACGATACAAAGACATGGATCTATAATCATAAACAATGTAGGATCAGATGTAAATTGACCATACAAATGTAACAAGCATCAATGATACAAGAGCATGGAGGAAAACTCAAATAGCTTTTATTGATAAACAAGAAAAGATCCAGGAGGAGTTGAAACCAGTTATTCCGACCCAGCATCAACCTCCCAGCAAAGAAGCCCCTCTTCACCTCAAACAAAGCTTAGATCACCCAACAATCTGATGTTTGTCTCTAGAAACCAACAACAATTCCTTACAATATGCAAAATTCCCGCCTCTGGATCTCCGGGATGAGGGATCCATATATAGATATCTGTAAGGGGGATGAGTCAGCTTGTGGTTTGATTAGTGTCTTCTCTCTGATAGTTCTTGCTTCCACTTGGAGACTGAGGGCCTCTTACTCATCCTTGGTCGAATTCAATGAGGCAAGTGTCACAGGAGAAGATTCTGGAAGCTTCCATTGCCTCTCCACCTCGCGGAATGACACTGCCATTTGTCATTTCTCGCCCGTCACACCCCACAGAAGGGACTTTTGAAATGCAATGCACCCTCACAGTGTATTTAGGTGAGATGCAACGCACTTAGCCAGTGGAGCAGCTGCAATGATCCTGTTTTGACCAATTCTGAGTAGTTTTTCATGGAGAACTTCTGGGAGAAGCTGTAATCTGTTGACCTTGTTCCTTTAGGGGTTAGAACAACACTTTTAGGGACTTAGGAGCCCTTGTTTTATTGACATTTCATGCTTGGGGTTGTAGGGCACAAAAATGTCTATAACAGTTGCCCCCTAAAGTATGAAGCCGTTAACCTTTTGGTGTCGGGTGAAATGCTTTATTATGAGGATCCGAAGTTCTTTCAATGCTAGGAGGAGACCTGTAATAAGATACAATACAATACATTATATTCATAATATTTTCATGATTTAGCTGAGGCGGGCATTCCCATGCTCAGCTTTATAAATTCATTTTCATGTACATAGGACAGACAATCGTTTGAGTGTAGACTGATGATTCTGATAGAGCCATCATCCTTTTAAGTGGATGATTATCTGTGCGGCATTGATGTACATTTAATGTCTTTATTTCCCCTTAATATATATCGCAGCCCGGATGGATGAAACTAGATCCGGGGTCTTCAATCTCGTCCGATCTTCACTCAAAGTACAAGTCGATCCATGTGAGAAATGTTCTGAAGTCGAACATGGAAAGACATCGCTTGATTACCAGTCAATGATGTAAACTGTTAACAAGCGCGAGAGGAATCACTGATAATGATAATGATCCTCAAGGTACTACAGTATAATTCACGTGGTGTGAATAAAGGACTTGGCGTCAAACACCACGTAAAATCTTTCGGTCGAAGGCCATTGATGTAAACCTGTCGCTGGAAGTGAGAAACTTGCCATTGAGGCATGCAAGCTTCAAAGTACTGAATGGGGTGTTCCTAGATCAACTTCTTGGATAATGAGCTGATGTCGACAAGAAGTGATCGATCACAGGAGGGCCTTAATGAATCCCACATCAATGACACAGAACGGAGCAAATGATTTTAATGGAGGTGAAAACGATCTGGTGATATAAGGTTCAGGGTGGTGGTCATGAAAAAATGGAGTATAATGTATGGTAGTGGGTGAGACACAGGTGAATTCTCTGAATGACTTCTCTTGAACATATCGGTGACACTGATGTGATGGATTGGTAGCATTAACCCCAAATGTGGATGGTATGGCGTGACCATGGTGATGTGACCGGTGAATGAAACAACCCAACCCAACTCGGACACAGAGCGGAAGTGTCATGTTCAAGAGCGATTTGCTACCAACAAAGTTTCTTTGAGTTTTCTTCCCAATTTTTCCCCAGTCATTGCTGACCAGTACCTCTTTATTTTTGTCAATCTTGAGGAGGATAACATATGCTTGTTCTATAATTTGCCCTTCGGGCAAACCCATCGCTATGTTTTAACAAGCCTAGCGATAGTGAAACTCGTTCTCGTCTATAGACAAGTTTGTCACTATTAATCTTTTTAATGAGTTTAACGACAAAGATAACTCAGTCCTTTTCAATTTTAGAGAGTCTGAAAAGGAACGTAAAGGTAACTCCAAAATTCCTTTTTCGTCATCTAATCCCTTAAGTCCGAAAAAGTATAAAACAATACAGAAGGGATGGATTTTCGATACTTTTAACGAGCCGAACAAAACAAGCGCTCGATCTTTTTGTGTAATAACCCCTCAGGTCCAAAAAGATTAAAATCTAGAGGAGGGATAGCACTTCCTGTCCCTTTAACGAGCTGGAGAGCCCAATGGCTCGACAATCTTTTCATATTTTACGAGTCAGTTGAAAAGAGCTTAAAGGAGACTCGTCCTTTGAGGAACGAGTGATAAAGCAGGTAGCAGCTGATTCCAGGTAAGGTTTGGAATTTTCCAATCACGGCAGTGTCACAAGGATGGCCAGTGAAATCACTCTTCACAGCTGTTCCTCAAAATGGGTAAACAATCAAATGGAGGTGAATGATCGGCCAATGAAAAAGTGGAGGTGACAGTGCAAACACGACCAAGGCTTTAATGGCTGAAGTACTACATTCACGATGGTTATTTACCGGGGAATAGTTCATTTTTTAATGAGCTTAAATGCGGATGGAAACATTTGCTCATGTCTTATGTTTATTTTTTAACGAGCTTGAACTATGTGCTAAAACTGCTTGATCAATCCAGTCATGTGATAAGAATGTCTCATATAAAATGGAAACTTTTAGATATTTTCCCCACATCCTTTCTTTATGCAAGTTAGGAAACGACCAATCCTACGAGTTTAAAGGGTTAGAGGTCCTAAAAATTTAAAAAATAAATAGTCGCTCTTCACTTGCATGCCAAAAGGTTTGCATGCCCCCAGGTATAAAACAGAGTTTCAAGGTTACCCCTTCTTTAGTCCGTTAAAACAATTGTTTTACCGAGAGAGGCCTACCTCTTACAGGTTACCAAAGATAGTTCTATTTACGGCGTAAACAAAACACCTCTTTGGCGATGTCTACCGAGATAAACAAAGGTGAGTGGCGATGCCCGCCAACTCACATAACTTTGACAAGAGGATCTTATTCCAGTCCAACTCCCTCTTCCAATCACGGACGGGAGTATGGAGGTCATATTCTCTTGCGGAAACCTACCCTATACCCAAAGTTTTCCTGCCGAAGCAGACCAGGGTGCATGCCCCCTGGGTTTCAGTCATGTCCCCCCGAATCACTCACGCTCATCGGGTGGACGGACTGGGGATTGAGACATTTCTTGCGTGAAAAGACCATTCAGGGATGGTATATGACTATTTGCTATGCGTGATCCGGGAAATGAAAGCTAGTCTACGAGCTTGACCACTCTTCCATCGTGCGGAAAACACATCACTCTAAAGAGTGATGAGACAGTGGCTCTCATGCAATAAATATAGTCTCGTCCAAGGAGTAGATTGTAATCCAGGGGTCCTTGAACTACCATTACATTCATGTGAACGATTTTCCCTCTCAATGTTATGGGCAAATTGGGAAGGATCCCTAACGGTCGACTGGTTCCTTTATCAAAACCTGTTAGATTTCTCATCTCAGGCAAAAGAGATGGCGAACCAAGCGCTTTCCAAGAAGTTGAGGAAAGGATACTCATAGAAGCCCCCTCATCTATGATGGTACCAGCCATAACCATTCTATATATTTGAACAATAATCCAGAATGGTATACTAGCTGGTAAACGGGGTCTGCCTAGTTGATTCCAGTCGAAGGAGACAACTAGGTTGCTTGGAGGTGGGACCGAATAGATGGCCGGGTACGACTCTGACGAACTTCCTTCCTGTGATAAAGGAATGGGTAAATTGCCCTCATGTTCGTTGGAGTCTGTGCTTATGAAAAGAATTTGTACGGTGTCATCCTTGTTCTCTTCAGTGACTGTATCATTTGAAGATGGAACCTCTAAAGGCAAGACTGGGTCAACTGCCGCCTCGACCTTTTGACTTTCATCTGGTATGGATTCAGATGGTTTATCTTCAATGATAGATGCTTCGGCCGACCACCTGAGTGGGCCAGCCAGATTTTCAACTAGTGGCGGACTTGGCAAGAGTTTTTTATATCCAGGAGGAAGTCGTAATGGTGAAACCGGACGATCATCCAAAACTCTTTTAGCTTCATCTAAGAAGGGACAACGGTGGACGGCATGATCGCCTTCACACAGTTTACAAGGAAATCTATATTTTCCTTTTTGTCCTGGGGCTTCACTTTCACTAGTTGACGGTGTGTTTTCAACATGATCATCAGAGGTTGACGACACTGGGTTGTGCAAACGAGGAGACCAGTCTCTTAAGATCCAAGGGATGCAAGGACAATCTCTGTGATAGTGGTCTCCTTTGCAAATGACACATGGTGATTTAGGCCTGGTCAGTGCAGTGTGTGGATTTTCACTAGACGACACTCGTTTGCCCCCATTCACTTTTGGCTCCTTCTTGTTCTTCTCTTTCTTCTTCTTCTCCTTCTTCTCCTTAGGTACTTGAGTTTTGGCTTTACCAGCCCCATCAAGCGAAGAGGAAGGAGGAGAAGAAGAATTAGTGGAAGTAGAAGGTTGGTGGGTAACTCTGGATTCATCTAATTGCTGATTCGACTGTTCAGGAATTGTGGTGTTCTGAACGACAGAGGTTGAGAAGAGCCATACAGGCAAACCAATTGTCAGTCCTGGAAGCGACAATGTGGCCATATGGGGTGCACCAACATCTCCCCAAGAGGAGAAGGGACTAGGATTTCCTCCAAGGGGAATTCCTTGGTTGGTGGATTCCATTTTCTCAACCCAAGATCAACGTAGGAAAGGGGTGATGAATATTCTGTTTAAAATAAATTTTAGACACTTTGACACAACTTGTTTTTTCAGTTTTTAAGAGTCGAGAAAAAACAAAAGATGACTCTAGCCGCCTTCGATTTTTAATGAGCCTGAAGTGACAAGTGCTCAGATGGACCTTTTCTGTTAAGGAGTCTGAAAAGGAACGAAAGGGACTGCTCTGGAAATCTAGGTAGAGGGAGTACCAAACCAATCGCAAAACTGCAGAATACTTTTTACGGTACGGCAGTCAATCTTCCCGAATGTTGTGTTCAGTGCATTGCGATCGATAGGGCGGCAGACACGGCTTCCTATGGATAAAGGATTTAAGCCTATTGGGGTCTCCCAAAATATACTCGACGGTACGTGGGAGCACAAGTCCGTACTGGCACTTATCATCTCAAAGTGGAGGAATCACCCAACCATCAGTGAGAACAACAGTTACCAGGTTTTACGACGCCAGAATACGTCTCTAGCCTAGACTTCTAAATGTTGTGCGTTAAGTTCCAAAGCGTTGTTAGATTCATTGAATTTATTTTAAGTTTATCTTGTTTATGAAGTTTGCCTTTCGGGTTCACCACAAGATGTAGATGTAATTCCTAAAATGCAGTCTAAGATGATAAACAAACTTTTATCTTCTTTATGCAATGAAAATCCTAGCTACTAGGGAAAAGAAAGACAGAATTTTTCACAAAGAGCAAAGAGCACACTTTAAATGCACTTTCCTAAATCAAGCCAATCAGACTGTCTATATGCAAATGCACATGCATATATTTGTTTTTCGACTTTCTTAGTATATGGATGCTAAAAAGAAAGCTGATGCACAAATCTGAATTTCTTTTCAAGCGACAAATATAAACAAGTTTCTTTTCGAAATAAAAAATGGAGACGATCACAACACCTTACGATTTTGAAATGAATACTCGTTCTTGACACTAGGAAATTACAAATTCAGACCAAAAGCAACAGTAACAGGATAATCGACCATCAACAGCAATCAAACTCTTTCCTACGATTGAAATCGACACTTGTGACAGTTTCAAATCAAAGGGCGACAGTACGATTATGCTAGTTTTGCAAAGGAGAACGGTAAACGACTCAACAAACACACAAAAACATCTACAGTTCTTTTGTACAAAGGAGGCAGAATAACAGCAAGGAAAAGGGGTTTCAAACAGACATATACTAATCACAGGCAGCAAAATTCAGGAATAGAACTGGAAAGAATGATCCACAAAAACCACAACCGCACAGAGTTAGTCTGATCAGCGCACCTGTAACATAGAGAATCTGAAATGCAACGCAGGTTTCCCACTCGGGAAGTGCACTGAAATTCAGAATCTCTGAACAGTACCTGCGCTGGGCCAGAAACGAGACTCTGTTCGGTCTCTGGGTCACAGTTTGCAATTCAGTTCTTGGTTTTTGGCCGAGTAAAAAGAAATCAGTAATGCAACAATCAGGGGTAAATCTAAGGAGGATCTAAGAGCTATCACAAGGGCAATCAGATAGTTTGTGAATCAGTTGTTTAAATCATAAATAGATCCAGTAGATGGATTGAAGTAGCAGTTGTTTACTTTGCATTTGTTATGGCAAATGCAGTTCGAATGCTACTTGTAAGTTTATGAAATAGACAACAAAGAATGATAAACAAACAAACTAATTAGCTCCCCAGCGGAGTCGCCATTTTGTTACAGGGAAAAGTGTCTATATAGAGTTGCTCTATCCCACTAAGGTGTGACAGCTGCCTTAGAAACAAACAGAGAAAAGCTACTTATGTTTTTCCTTTATGAATTATAGATAGAGAGGAACAGAAAGACCAACCTCTGTCTTGCGCTAATCCCTTGATTCGATCCCTCTCTTCTTTGATAGTCCTCAGCTACCTGCTCCCTTGCACGCCTAGCTTCACAAAGTACCTGTAAGATCACAGAAGCATAGCACTATACAAAGACATGGATCTATAATCATAAACAATCTAGGATCAGATGTAAATTAACCATACAAATGTAACAAGCATCAATGATACAAGAGCATAGAGGAAAACTCAAATAGCTTTTATTGATAAACAAGAAAAGATCGAGGAGGAGTTAGAACCAGTTGTTTCGACCCAGCATCAACCTCCCAGCAAAGAAGCCCCTCTTCACCTCAAACAAAGCTTAGATCACCCAACAATCTGATGTTTGTCTCTAGAAACCAACAGCAATTCCTTACAATATGCAAAATTCCCACCTCTGGATCTCTGGGATGAGGGATCCATATATAGATATCTGTAAGGGGGATGAGTCAGCTTGTGGTTTGATTAGTGTCTTCTCTCTGATAGTTCTTGCTTCCACTTGGAGACTGAGGGCCTCTTACTCATCCTTGGTCAAATTCAGTGAGGCAAGTGTCACAGGAGAAGATTCTGGAAGCTTCCATTGCCTCTCCACCTCATGGAATGACACTGCCATTTGTCATTTCTCACCCATCACACCCCACAGAAGGGACTTTTGAAATGCAATGCACCCTCACAGTGTATTTAGGTGAGATGCAACACACTTAGCCAGTGGAGCAGCTGCAATGATCCTGTTTTGACCAATTCTGAGTAGTTTTTCATGGAGAACTTCTGGGAGAAGCTGTAATCTATTGACCTTGTTCCTTTAGGGGTTAGAACAACACTTTTAGGGAATTAGGAGCCCTTGGTTTATGGACATTTCATGCTTGGGGTTGTAGGGCACAAAAATGTCTATAACAATAGGAGAGCTAAGAGCAAGAGTCTTAGCGTAGGTAGAGGTTTTGCAGTTGAGTGCACAGATACCTAGGGTAGAAGTCTGCAACTGAGTGCGTAGACCCCTATAGCTATGTGTGCAGGGTGGATAGAATCTGTACTAGGAACTTGAATCATCAATAAAGAGAAGTATTCTGAAATTTTTGTGTATTTTATCTCTGATTATTGCATATGATTATGTTATGTTAAGTTCTGGGTTTGTATTATAATGCTAATTTGATGTGCGAATATATCTGTTTCTATCTATTATTTGAATGCAAGTAAGAATATAGGTTTACACAAAGATAACCTTAATTGCATGGTAAAATTGATGAGCACTTAAGGTAATTCAAGAACTTGTAACCATACATAGTAACAAAGGCGAGTAAGTGCCTAGATCGCTAGTTGGGTGGCGCAAAGGTTCTGAAGGTCGAAGAAGAAGGAACATCAATAAGACATAAGGGCTTATCGATCTACACAAAGGTAGGGGTTAGGGTATAAGATTGACCTCACGACCATCTCAAGGTGTGGAAACTTGGTTCCTGCATCCCCCCATATTGCTTCTGGTGAGACTTCAGTTCACGCTCCATGTATTGATGTCGAAAGGGCCAATAGTGTAGAGATTTGCTTGGCTGCTTAACACTAAACCTGGGTCAGGGCCCATCAAGCCAACAAATGGTTCCATTGTTGGGACTGAGATCTGCATAACAAGATGTGTGATGTCGTATCATTGGAATCCAAATAAGAAAGAGATCGAAAAATGGTTGGATAGAAAGATCCATGAATTCACGGCACAAGAGAACAAGAATCCGTGATTGAGGAAAGAACAATGGTTGGACAGATATTTGTACACAGAAATACACAAAACCTTCTTCTGTTCCTTCCTGGTTGAGTTATACAAGTGGATCACAAAGTTCGCATATCGCCAAGGAAGGTGGAGGCTTGACAATTCGATTATTTGGAGACCAGAGTTAGTAAAGAGATTGGAAGCCTTTGAAGATAAGATCTCACATGCTGTTGACCATTTGCTCGATTGCATCATAGGAAGATTTGTGACAGAGTTCGCGGTCAATACTTTTGTCAATTACAACGCAGCAGAGTGCTGCTTCTTTAAAGGACCATGAGGTAAGTATTTTAAGTCACTAAATACTTGGATTAAGATGCTCTTGTGTGAAAAGTTGGTCATGTTGTTACCTTGATGTTTGGAGCTACGCAAAATGGAAGGCCTTTCAGGGATGGAGGAAGAAAAGGTCCTGAGTATAGTCCATTGATTGAACCTCCTTTGAGTGATGATGAAGGAGCAGTGCAGTCTTCTCCACTAAGTGTTATTTAGCTAATAAGACAAGGGTTCCCACGAATACCTACATCGCCCCCATCCTTGTCCCATCCATCCACATTGCCTCCATCCTCACCTCCACACTCACCCCATCACCCACACCACCACCGCCTCCACCACTCTTCAACATGATGAACTCCATAAAGCTACTTATATTCAAGGGCGTAGGGAATGATGATGCTGACCAGTTTTGGTTTGTCGCGAAAGCTGTGTTGGAAGCTCAGGGTATCATCGATGACTAAATGAGTAATTCCATGTTAGTTAGTGCTTTGCAGGACGCATGCTAACATGGTACATTAAGTACAATACTAATAACTGAACGTTCACGTTGGCAGATATCTAGGTTGCGCTGAATAGAGAATTCAATAGACCTAAGTCTCAAGTGAAATCAATTGTGGGATTGAAGGAGATCATGATGAAGCCTGGGGAGACACCCTGGGAGTTGGACCATAGATTGAAGTGTATGATCTGCAAAGCTAATATGAATTTGATAAATGGGCAGTACCACGAATGGTTCGTGGCTTCGCTTCTGCCTCACCTAAGGGTTGCACTATCACAACAGAAGATTACAACCTAGGCAGAAACCTTGGAGATTGCAATGAGACCACATCAAACACCGATGTAACATTTGAATCAGGGGGTTCAACAAATTCATGCGTAGCTACATAACCTTTGCTTAGAACTGCAGAGTCTGAAGAATGATAAGACAAGTCGACCGAAGGTGCGTGAAGACATGTGTTACCTAAAATTCAAAAGTTAGGGGCATGAAAAAGACCACTACTCGGTCTTCACGAATTATGTTGTAGTAGGAGGGCCAATGCCTCTAAGGCCAGAGGCTGTGGCAGGGCCAAGTGCAGGGCTCGCGCTATGGTGCGCTATATGCCAGGTGGCTAGGAAACATGTGACCGATAATTTCCATTTGCTGCAGAAATTCGTATAGACACCACAACAACTCTTCTGCAATTTTTGTCAATCAGTAGGTCATGACGAGCTCAATTTTCATAGTTATGAATTAATGATTGATAGGAAACATGCATAGAGAGTGCAAGCAAAAACACAGCCTCCATACCAAGGCGTTGGGGGAATGTGAGGTGAGTATTAGGGGTGTGGCCAAGGATGAGGTGGAGTGGGGCCTGGTAGAGACCGAGGGCAGCTTATTTGTTACAATTGTGGAGGAAAAGGACACTACACGAGGGAGTGTCCAAATCTTACTCGACTCTAATGCCGCTACTGTACTCAATTTGACCATGCGACTGAGGATTTCCCTATATTGTTGGCTAAGATTTGTGAAAAGGGGGCACAGCCCCTACAGCTAACGCAAAACCTCCAAATGATGAGGGTTGAGCCTCGCGAGGAAGACCCTAAGGTAAACATTATACTGTCAAGTGGAACAAAGACTGGGGAGGATAAAGGGAAGTCACTTGGAGAAGGTGAATGGTTTCGCAGAGCACCAAAAAAGGAGACTGGGTTTGACTTGGAGCATGCGAAAGTAACATTTATGGAAGCAAATAAAAGCTTCATTGAGGCCTCTACCTCAGGGAGTTAGGGGAAGCCAGTTCAAGAAATGGACCCATCCGTGATTACCATGTTCTTGGAGACCTGCATGAAATTGCTACGGGATAGTAAGGCTATGAAGGGCCTACAGGAACTGATCAATTGGTGTGCTGAAAAGGATGGTGCTACTGGTAACCGCCTGTAGTGAGAAAGCTTGGCAAGCATAAGGAAAAGACTGGGCGTGAGATGAGGCTCACTACACAGATAGGGGAATACGAAATGGATCAAGTTATCTTGGATTTTGGGTTCGATGTGAATGTTTTGCCAAAGCAAACATGGGAAAGAATGGGGAAACCTACGCTCCAGTGGTCTCCTATCCAGTTAAGGATGGAAAATCAACAGAAAATTATCCTGATGGGGACGCTGCAAGGGGTGGTAGTTGACATCAAAGGCACGAGCGCACTCACGGATTTTGAGGTGATAGAGATTGTGGATGATATCAATCCCTACCCTGTCCTCCTTGGAATCAATTGGGCCACTGACATGAATGGGGTAATCAACCTAAAGAAGTGAAAGATTATCTTTGAAAAGAAGTTGCTCCATGAGTGGTGCCACTGGATCCTGTGGAAGGACCATGCTATATAGAACCAGTCTGTGATTATGAAAGTGATGACGATTTGGACTAGATTTACAATATAACGACGTGAGACCATGATTGGGTAAATCCGATAGTAGAAGGGCATATCGCATGAGACAACGAGAGCTCCTATAGATCAAATTCGAATGAAGAATTAGAGCACTGGTAGAACTGGCTGCATGAAGTATCTACGTTGTATTGTAATATGATGACCAAGTCATTACGATGCATGTCATTAGAAGTAAGGAAACTCCCTCACTATGATGGGCTAACTAATGTTGATCTCTTTTTGGATGTGTTATCACTCAGGTTGTCCTTAAGCTCTGGAAAAGGATACGGCTGAGGTAACCATAGACCAACTTTGGACTGCAGGTTCTAGCCAACCTGCAATCAGAGAGGGCTCTCTCTTTTAGATTTAGCTTTGTTGAAAGGATTTTAGGCTAGGTCTTGAGTTCAGAGGGTTTTTGTTTGTTTTTGGTGGGAAAATTGATGTTTTCAGACAGAGAGGCAAGGCATAGTCTGGAAGTTTCAAACCATTGGGCATGGAGTCGAGGAGGAAAACTGCTGGTGCACTTCTTCGGTCACAAGAGAGGAAAAGTGGAGCAAGATAGCTGAGCATGAAACAATATTCCAGGTTTAAATGATGGAAAGAATGCTAAGTAATGAGAGGCAGTTAAGAATCTCTCAATCATCTTAACAAAGAAGACAACAGAGCGCTACCTAGGGGTAGTAAAGAATCCCTAGATAATTGGCAAACACAGGTGAATCGGGGTAAACATGAGCCAGGAGGAATTCATATTCATAACCAATTCATTCAGAGAAAACATAAAGAAATAGCAGAATTTGACCATAGAGAGTATTGAAAATATTTTTTGCTATTCTTTCTTTCTGCTATTTAGATAGTGGAAAACAATAAAACAGAGGTGAGATGCACTTATTGCTTCAGGCTGCGGCACAAGAATTCCATCTTCATATCTCCAAAAACATTCATTTACAACAGACAGTTTGCTCTCCAAGCTTTCAGCAATCTTTGATTATAGAAACAAAGTCAGGTATACAATGCGAGTCTCTAGTGAAAATTCTCAATCAACCAACCCTTAAAACTATACAGAGGGCGGTATATATAGGGCAAAAACTCTCTGCAGAGTTCTTTATTACAACTTGACCTAATCAGGTCATAAATAATAATTAATTGACCTAACTCTATCCTGAAATAAATGCATGAAATAACTCAGGCTGCGCTGAAGGCGGCCGTATCAAAAATGAATAAATTCTGTTGTCCTTGGTGGCTTGGTGCAGGTGCTTCTGAAATAAATGTGCATGGGTTTCTGCTTCTTTGCTGTCCTGCGTTTTGAATGCCTTAATGGTGATTTGAAGGCAAGGATGGGCTTATGCTTCTTGATTTGACTTTGCTGGGGGGCTTCATTAATGTACAGGTGCTTCGAGCCCCTAAAAATCTTTGCTGATACTCTTTGATGTCCTTTCTTCCTCTGATACTCTTTGACAAAATCTGGGCTGCTTCTCTGATGTGCTGTGGGTCTAATCACAAATTGATGGTCGTTGTTCGGCTCTCTGTTTCCTTCAAAACTGCTTTCTGCTCCTTCCTGAGTGCCTCGCAAAGAGAAACGGCTCATTCGATGCCTTTTGGGCTTCCTGGGGGCTACACGATGAAAAGATTCCCTAAAGATTCCCCATTTCGGCCTAAAAAATCCTGCGATGCCACAGATCGCGCATCAAAAACTGCCTCAGAATCTGATTCCGGGGCTCCGAAGTGCAATTTTTTGCTCCTTCGCGCCAAAAAAGTGCTGATGACGTCAGCATGACGTGACGTTGTACGGTGGGTGATGTAAGCGATGACGTCAGCATGATGATGTGGCGAGATGACATCAGCATGACGTCATCATGTACGGACGGTGACGTGGCATGACACGTGGCAAGGGGCCACGCAGGCAAATGACTCGACATGGGACTGGGAGAGTGGGGTGACGTAAGCGGTGACTGTGCAGGGGGGTGACGTAAGCGGTGATGTCACTGGGCAGGAGGCGGTAAGTGGTTTTGTGGCGCACCACCTTTGGGGGGGGAGCGGTTTTGTCAGAGGGGGCTCCGCCACAGCCCAGGAGCTGACGCATGGCAGGAGGCACGACAGTTATACCGCCCATCTCCCAGATGCTAAACCTCGGGCGTTTTAGAGATGGGACGGCCCGCCCACCGTCGATCTGCGGGGTGGACGATCCGACGGCTGGCGGCCAAGATAATACGATGGGGGGATATGGGCAGAGAATATACAGAGAATATTCCCTTTTTAATATGCACGCGGGTGGGTCTAAACAATGGTTTATGCGGGTTACGGGGGTTATATGGGTTTAATACGCGCGGGTCAATGTATTTGTGCACAAAACTTTGGTTTAGGGGCGGAAAAGGGGGTTTTTTGAGGGTTTAGGGCTAAGGGAGAGGTTATTAATCTGGCCGGGTGTCAGATTAATCCTTGCTATGACACGAATAGGCTAAAACAGCCCCAGATGGACCATTTTTCCCCGGACTTATAAAAATATGGCTATATTGCCAGGGAGGGGATATTTACATAGGGGGATTTTATATACAAAGTTTTAATAGGGGAAAGGGGAAAACTGATAGGGAGTTATATAATACTGTTAGTAGTTAATATGAAGGTGATAAGTAGGCACCAAGGTCAGGGACCTTAGGCTAATTTTGGCGAAAAAGATTTTGAAAAGAATAAAATCCTTGAGTGAAGCAGATATTCACCAAGGCAGCTGATATGGATGATGAAGAAACTAAGAGGAATCAAGAAGATCTTGACCTCTTTGGGAAGTTATTAAGGGACTTGGGGAATTGGAAGAAGGGGGAGTTAGTTATGTCCACCTTTGAGCTCTTTTGCATGAAAACTGCCTGCACTGTGATCTATAAAGATAAAGCACTTTGTAACACAAAATTGGTCATAAATCACCATTTTGCAACCACAACTACCTACCCAGCCTATTCACCTAACATTTTTTCTTCTTTTCTGATTAGGGTGCACTTACACTTGCAGACCCAGCTTTACAATTTTTCTTTTGAATTTTTCTTATCTAAATCTGCACTTATTTCTGCCAGGGCCCAGATTAAACAGTTGGGTCCCTTTGATTCTCTACCTATCTACAAAATCTGCCAAGATTAAACTGTTTGGACATATACATTCTCTATATTATAAAACCAGAAATTGAAACCTAGGGAGGCCAAGATTTAGCTGTTTGGCCTTCCCTTAACTGAAAAACTCACCAAAAATGGAATACAGCAGTGGCATTTGGACCAGGACAGTTTATGGCTTTCTTCTTTGGCCTCATCTGGAAATATGGAACACTGCAGCTTGCAAAGTATGACATATTTGGCATGTAAAAATGTCAATCATGAAAAATGAATACCTGCTGCAGTAGGAGGCTAACACTGGCTCCACTTGGGGATGGCTTTTCCTTGTGAAAATCCAAGAACAGCAGGTCAGACTGCCTTGTATTCAATTACTGCTGTATTCTACAAAATTTGCTTGGCCGGTTGCCTTATTAATCCTACCTACCTACCCTAACCAACACTTACTTTGCCGTTAGGTGAAATGAAACAGCCAATGCAGCCACTTAAGCATTATAAACATGAATGGCCCCTGCTGCTTGTGCTTGCTGTTACCTGAAATGGAGATCTTGCAATCTGATATGGCTTTATTAATCTTTGAGAAGATCAGGAAGCTGCTGACCTTCTTTGCTGAAACAAGAAACTGTACAAAAGGGTCCTGTAGCATATATACATTATTGCTGGACTGACTTGAAGAACTGTACAAAAGTTTGGGATAGCTATCATGCTTTGAAATTGGGGAATCATCAACAACTTGATTTTGAGCTTTGCAGCCTTCTAGTGGAGAAGAGCAGTGTTTTACCTCATCACGCAGCTTGCCATCAGATGAATCATACAAAACATAGGATGAAACCTGTAATTCTTTGAAAGCCTGCTCAGAAGGCACTTGACAGATTTGTGCTGACTGTTCTTTTTCTTCTTCAAATATCCGAGATGGCTGAAAATCAACAGGCAGGGAATCCAATTGGATTTTTTGGTCACATGCTGCCGCTTCTGAGTCTTCCTCAATCTGACACTCACTGGCACTTTGGGGCTGCAAATCTAGTGTTAATACATTAAGAGAGGGGCCTGGACTTTCCTCTAGCCGGTCAATATCAAAATATGGTGACACTTGATTATTAATGGCATGATAATTTCCCTAATAAACTGAAAAGACTTGAAACAAAATGGTAAAGCTCCTTCGCTGACATCAAAATTTTCTGCCTTTTCTTCCTTTTCTTCATAGCTGAGATGGGCATTTTGATCATTGTGTTCAGGCAGCTGATCCTGAACTGTGCTCTCTGTAAAAATAAGATGCAACTCCTCTGCAAGACTGATTTGGTCGTTAGGCTCACAATCATCATCATACTGATCATATTTGGGCAGACAGTTGAAAGAAGAGAAGCTATTATATTCATATATTATATCAGGAGACTGCTCCATCATGTATGGCGGTATGAATATGTCATCTGTTTTGTGGCAGGTTTGTTCATGAATATCATTACTTTCCTTTTGCAAAACAGAGCTGTTCTGGTGCTCTAAACATTCAACTTCTATTGTGCACATCTGCTTTAATTCCTTTGCCTTCTTTACAAAGATATCAAGTTCATCCCCTTTTTCTGCTTTCAACTTCCTCTCCCTAATTTTCAGATTGACCTCTACATCTACTGCCATGTTATGCATCTGTTGCATAGTAGAGGGGCTCCTTTCTCTCAGATGAAATTCTATTTCTGGATCAAATGTTGTTGGATAATGCAATAGAGCCAAATCAAGGGGAGGTCTTATATTCAATGGTATAGAATGATAAACTTGATTGAATCGGTCAAAAAATTGCTGAACAGGTTCATTTGGAATCCTTTTTAACTCATTATATTCTTATATCAGCATGAGGAAATTGCCTTTGATCATCCATCTATCAAGGAAGAGTTTGAATAACTGCTGGAGATTTGAGATGCTAGCCTCAGGCAATGCTTTAAACCAAGTCCTAACTTCACTTTGCAAAGAAAGGGCAAACAGCCTAACACTAACATCCTCATCTTCTACTTCAAAAATGTTTAAATAATCTTCAAAAGCCTGGATATGCTTCTGGGCAGTAACTCCATTCTCTCCATCAAATCTTGGGAGATTCATGGGATGATTTTTGGGCAAAGGATTAAGCATGGGAGGCAAAATGAGTGGCTTATATCTATGAGGAACCTTACGAGGCAGGGGATTGTGTACAGGGACTAAATGACTGGGTTCGGTATGAACAGGGATAGGATGATTTGCTTTGACAGTAGTGTCCCCCTTGACTATAAGGTGAGCATCAGCAGCATTTAAAGGCTGCCGCTCTGATGTGCAAGGAGGGCTTTCTTCAACATTTTCAAAAGGAAAATCATAAAAGTTAAATTTAAACAATATGTACAGCAAAATTTTATGGAAGAGAAAGAACATGACCTCTTGGATCATAATCCAGGTCAAAAGCCTGATCTGCTCATAAATTTCTTTTGGGTTCATTTCTCCAGTGGAGTCTTTATTATGAGGATGATGTGGAGTCGCCAAGTGAAAGATCAACTTTGGAGTGTCTGATCTCTGTCCACCATCAAAGATCAGAACTAAACTTGAAAAAGTAGTTCTGAAGGTCTGGTTCTCTCAGTGGAGCTTTCTTACCTTCTTTGTGAAACTTTGTGAAATTATCTGAGGAAAGTTCCCCAATGGAGTTGCCATTATGTTATCACTCAAGTTGTCCTTAAGCTCCGAAAAAGGATACGGCCGAGGTAACCACAGACCAACTTTGGACTGCAGGTTCTAGCCAACCTGCAATCAGAGAGGGCTCTCTCTTTATGATTTAGCTTTGTTGAAAGGATTTTAGGCTAGGTCTTGAGTTCAGAGGGTTTTTGTTTGTTTTTGGTGGAAAAATTGATGTTTTCAGACAGAGAGGCAAGGCATAGTCTGGAAGTTTCAAACCATTGGGCGTGGAGTCGAGGAGGAAAACTGTTGGTGCACTTATTCGGTCACAAGAGAGGAAAAGTGGAGCAAGATAGCTAAGAATGAAACAATATTCCAGGTTTAAATGATGGAAAGAATGCTAAGTAATGAGAGGCAGTTAAGAATCTCTCAATCAGCTTAACAGAGAAGACAACAGAGCGCTACCTAGGGGCAGTAAAGAATCCCTAGATAATTGGCAAACACAGGTGAATCGAGGTAAACATGAGGCAGGAGGAATTCATATTCATAACCAATTCATTCAGAGGAAAACATAAAGAAATAGCAGAATTTGAGCATAGAAAGTATTGAAACTAATTCTAGGTTATTCTTTCTTTCTGCTATTTAGATAGTGGAAAACAATAAAACAGAGGTAAGATGCACTTATTGCTTCAGGCTGCGGCACAAGAATTCCATCTTCATATCTCCAAAAACATTCATTTACAACAGATAGTTTGCTCTCCAAGCTTTCAGCAATCTTTGATTATAGAAACAAACTCAGGTATACAATGCTAGTCTCTAGTGAAAATTCTCAATCAACCAACCCTTAAAACTATACAGAGGGCGGTATATATAGGGCAAAAACTCTCTGCATAGTTCTTTATTACAACTTGACCTAATCAGGTCATAAAGAATAATTAATTGACCTAACTCTATCCTGAAATAAATGCATGAAATAACTCAGGCTGCGCTGAAGGCGGCCATATCAAAAATGAATAAATTCTGTTGTCCTTGGTGGCTTGGTGCAGGTGCTTCTAAAATAAATGTGCATGGGTTTCTGCTTCTTTGTTGTCCTGCATTTTGAATGCCTTAATGGTGATTTGAAGGCAAGGATGGGCTTATGCTTCTTGATTTGACTTTGTTGGGGGGCTTCATTAATGTACAGGTGCTTCGAGCCCCTAAAAACTTTGCTGATACTCTTTGATGTCCTTTCTTCCTCTGATACTCTTTGACAAAATTTGGGCTGCTTCTCTAATGTGCTATGGGTCTAATCACAAATTGATGGCTGTTGTTCGGCTCTTTGTTTCCTTCAAAACTGCTTTCTGCTCCTTCCTAAGTGCCTCACAAAGAGAAACGACTCATTCGGCGCCTTTCGGGCTTCCTGGGGGCTGCACAATGAAAAGATTCCCTAAAGATATCCCATTTCGGCCCAAAAAATCCTGCGATGCCGCAGATCGCGCATCAAAAACTGCCTCAGAATCTGATTCCGGGGCTCCGAAGTGGGATTTTTTGCTCCTTCGCGCCAAAAAGTGCTGATGACGTTAGCATGACGTGACGTTGTATGGTGGGTGACGTCAGCGATGACGTCAGCATGATGATGTGGCGGGATGACATCATCATGTACGGATGGTGACGTGGCATGACACGTGGCAAGGGGCCATGCAGGCAAATGACTCGACATGTGACTGGGCAGAGGGGGGTGACGTAAGCGGTGACTGTGCAGGGGGGTGACGTAAGCGGTGACGTCACCGGGCAGGAGGCAGTAAGTGGTTTTGTGGCGCACCACCTTTGGGGGGGGAGTGGTTTTTTCAAAGGGTGCTCCGCCATAGCCCAGGAACTGACGCGTGGTGGGAGGCACGGCGGTTATACCGCCCATCTCCCGGATGCTAAAGCTCGGGCGTTTTGGAGATGGGACGGCTCGCCCACCGTCGATCTGCGGGGCGGACGATCCGACGGCTGGCGGCCAAGATAATACGGCGGGGGGATATGGGCGGAGAATATACAGAGAATATTCCCTTTTTAATATGCGTGCGGGTGGGTCTAAACAATGGTTTATGCAGGTTACGGGGGTTATCTGGGTTTAATACGCGCGGGTCAATGTATTTGTGCACAAAACTTTGGTTTAGGGGCGGAAAAGGGGGTTTTTTGAGGGTTTAGGGCTAAGGGAGAGGTTATTAATCTGGCCGGGTGTCAGATTAATCCCTGCTATGACACAGATGGGCTAAAACAGCCCCAGATGGATCATTTTTCCCCGGACTTATAAAAATATGGCTATATTGCCAGGGAGGGGATATTTACATAGGGGGATTTTATATACAAAGTTTTAATAGGGGAAAGGGGAAAACTGATAAGGAGTTATATAATACTGTTAGTAGTTAATATGAAGGTGATAAGCAGGCGCCAAGGTCAGGGACTTTAGGCTAATTTTGGGGAAAATTTTTTTGAAAAGAATAAAATCCTTGAGTGAAGCAGATCTTCACCAAGGTAGCTGATATGGATGATGAAGAAACTAAGAGGAATCAAGCAGATCTTGACCTCTTTGGGAAGTTAGTAAGGGACTTGGGGAATTGGAAGAAGGAGGAGTTAGTTATGTCCACCTTTGAGCTCCTTTGTATGAAAACTGCCTGCACTGTGATCTGTAAAGATAAAGCACTTTGTAACACAAAATTGGTCATAAATCACCATTCTGCAACCACAGCTACCTACCCAGCCTATTCACCTAACATTTTTTCTTCTTTTCTGATTAGGGTGCACTTAGACTTGCAGACCCAGCTTTACAATTTTTCTTTTGAATTTTTCCTATCTAAATCTGCACTTATTTCTGCCAGGGCCCAGATTAAACAGTTGGGTCCCTTTGATTCTCTACCTATCTACAAAATCTGCCAAGATTAAACTGTTTGGACAGATACATTCTCTATATTCTAAAACTGGAAATTGAAACCTAGGGAGGCCAAGATTTAGCTGTTTGGCCTTCCCTTAACTGAAAAACTCACCAAAAATGGAATACAGCAATGGCATTTGGACCAGGACAGTTTATGGCTTTCTTCTTTGGCCTCATCTGGAAATATGGAACACTGCAGCTTGAAAAGTATGACATATTTGGCATGTAAAAATGTCAATCATGAAAAATGAATACCTGCTGCAGCAGGAGGCTAACAGGATGCATTTGAGAGAGAGATGTCAGAGAAGCATCGCTTGCAGGCCTTGGACTGGGTACTGCGTGCTATGCTGGCAAGATGGTGGGGTACACACAAGGATAATTTCGGTGATTGGCATGACCATAGGAGGATGATGAGAATATGTTTTAGATAGCTGAAAGTATGGACGATAGACAAGTATGATGGAAGGGATGATCTACGTGATCACCTAACCAGATGGACTAAGGCTTATGGAGTGGAGCCCCAGCCTAAATGGATGCATCTGTTTTGTCATACCCTGGATGTCATACCAATGCATTGGTACTTGGAAATAGAGCTCCATCATGACACTAAAGAATGGGTCATCTTGCGCCAAGGGTTAATGACATTCAGCTTTAGGATGGGTTTGACTATATTGACGCAGCGCTAGAGGAGGCTAAAGTAGCGATCTTTAGGATACCACAAGATCCTTTAGACATCATTCAACCTAATTGGACTACCCAGCTGAACCACGTGGTGGAATGCTATAACATGACCGCTGAAGAAGAAGACAAGGATCCCAGAAAGATTAATATTCCAGAAACCAAGGGTCATTGTGAGGTTGAAGGTTCGAAGATAGAGGATCTAGACATAACCGCGTTGCTAAAAACTAGGCAAGTCAACATTGGCACAGAGGTGGAGCTGAAATTTGCAAATGTTGCGGACTATTGGGATGATGCAACAGTAGATAAGGTTGTTGAGCTCCTCTGCAAATATCAAGATTTGTTCCCCATGAAGTTTTTTGATCTGACAAGAATCATAGGAGACCTGGGTGTCATTAATATCACCCTAAAACCAGATGCGGAACCTATCAAACAAAGACCTTACCACCTTAATTCAAAGTATAATGAAAGGGTCCGCACTGAGTTAGATAAGATGCTCGCGGCAAGCATTATTGAACCAATGGAAGAATCTGATTGGATAAGCTCAATAGTGGTTCAGGAAAAGAAATAGAAAGAAGAAATAAGGATATGCGTGGATCTCTAGAAATTGAATGACGCTTGTGTGCATGATCCTTTCTCGACCCCGTTCACTGATGAGGTCCTAGATAATGTAGGCAGCTAAGAAGCATACTCTTTCACTGATGGATTCTATGGGTACCATCAGATCAAAATCATGTGTGATGATAGAAGCAAGAAGACCTTCATGACCAAATGGGGATGTTTTTAGTACACCGTAATTCCTTTTAGGATGAAGAATCCGCCAGCAATCTTTTCACGCATAGTCATTGTGGCATTCAAAGACTTCATTCATAAATTTATAGAGGTGTACTTTGACAATTGTACAGTGTTTGGATTGGTCAAGTGCCATGTGGCAAGTCTACACTTGATGCTAGATACATGTCGGAGATACCGAATCGCTCTCAATCTGAAGAAGTGTCTATTTTGTGTCCCTTTTGGGATCCTGGTAGGTCATGTGGTATGCAGACAAGGTTTGATGGTAGACCCTATAAAGATCGTATTGATAACCAATTAGAAGGCGCCGCAGAATGTGAAATAGTTGCGCGCAACTCTAGGGCATACTGATACCATAAGAAGTTCATCAAGAGCTATGCCCAGATCACTGTGCCTATGCAAAAATTGTTGAAAAAGGATGTCACGCTCTGCTGGAATGAGGAATGCCAAAAAATCTTGGATGTGTTGAAAGAGAAAATGGTCACCGCACCAATCTTAGTCTTCCCAGATTGGAAGAAGGACTTTCATGTACATGTAGACGCATCATGTATTGCGCTGGGAGCAGTAATGACACAAGCTAGCAAGGGAGAATTGGACCATCCTATAGCATTCATGAGCAGGAAGTTTTCCAAGGTTGAGAAGAACTATTCCACCATAGAATGTGAAGGACTAGCCATGGTGTACATGCAACAAAATTTTAGGCACTATTTGTGGGGTGGAAACTTTAAGATGTATAAGGATCATTCCTCGTTGAAGTACCTAGTCAACAAGCCTGTGTTGTGGGGGGGAATATGTAGGTGTTTGTTGTTGTTCCAGGAGTAAGACTATGAAGTTATTGTGATGCCAAGACAACTGAACGCGGGACCTAATCATGTGTCGAGCATTAAAATGAGAGAGGAACCTACTAATTTGTAGGAAGGGATGCCTAATGCACATCGCTTTGTGGTACATGTCACGGATAGTCACTTTGAAGATATCATCCACTTCCTGATGACAAGATCAGCTTTAAAAGGTTATAAAAGTCAATAGAATAAGGAACTAGTAGTGCGCGGGGTAGACTTTTCTATCATTGTAGGGCACTTGTACAAAATGGGGTCAGACGAAATATTGTGATGTTATGTACCTAACTTTGAACGAAGTAGCATCCTCATTGAGGCTCATGAAGTAGCTACAGGAGGACATTATGCAGAGAAAGCAGTAGTGCAAAAGGTTCTACGTGCTAGGTTGTGGTGGCCAACCTTGCATAAGGATTCAAAATCATATTGTAGGGCATGTGACGCATGTCAAAGGACTGGAAGACCATCGCAGATAGATGAACTGCCTCTGATGCCACAGGTGATGTTACAACCATTCGATAAATGGGCAATTGACTTTGTGGGTCCAATTCAACCTAAAGAAAAGAAGATGGGTGCTTGGTACATCACCACCACGACTGAGTACTTGACCAGGTGGGCAGAGGCGCAGCCTATGAAGGACTGTATAGGTGCGACAAGAACATAGTTTATTTTTGAATATGTGTTGACAAGATTTGGCTGTCCAAAGATCTTGATGAGCGATCATGCTATGCACATTCTTAACAAAACAATTAGCGCATTGACAGAAGAATTTCAGTTGTATCATAAAAAAAGTACTCCTTATCATCTGTAGGCCAATGGGATGGTGGAAGCATTCAATAAGATACTGGAGAACACACTGACGAAGGTCTACAATGCTTAAAGAAATTTCAAATGACTGGGATGTTCGTGTACCCGTGGTGCTATGCGCCTATAGAATGACTTGCAAGAAGGTGACTAGGAAAACGCCTTTCAGACTCGTGTATGGCGTAGAAGCTGTGATTACAATGGAAAAAATTGTACCTAATCTATGCATAGTGGCACTCATAGGAATGGAGAAACATGAAGCCCTAGAAGAGAGGCTTGTGCAAATAGCATAGCTTAAGGAGGACCGATTTCTACCTGGATTTCATCAACAAGTTCAAAAGGAGCACGAAAAGGCATGGCATGATTGACACATCAAATTATGCACCTTCAAGGTAAATAATCTTGCCTTGTTATATGACAATATATTTGATAAATTTCCAACAAATTTTAGGATGCACTGGCTATGGCCATATGTCATCAAGGAGATTACCGATGTCGGAGCAGTTCAGTTGATTAAATTGAATGGAGAACCCTTCCCAGGGAAGGTGAATGGTAGCTGATTGAAGCCATACACCGATGATCCAACTAGATGACTATATGAGGGAAGCACAGTCTTAGCGCTCCATGGAACTGAAAGAAAGCGCGGGACAATAAACTACACTGCCCGGGTTAGAGAGATGTGTGATCGGGGAATAGTGCAGAACAAAGATATGTCACAAAGCCCACAGAAATGCGTAGGGAGCTACACTACCAAGGGAAAACACACACAGGATAGCTGAAAAGCGACTGTTAAAGCCATTTTTCTTGATTTGATGATCAAAAAATGGCCAAAGGGAGCATGGGGGTGGCATTTAAGTCAGAATTTATGGACCAGATCTTTGAAAATATGTCGGCAATCTAGCATTAATGAACCCATTTTGGGGGGAACAGCTGAATTTGAATTCAAAATGGCTTAAAAATTAGATATGGTTGCCCAATGGAAAACACTTTGCATATTGATAAATTGTGATTTGTGCTATGTGTTGTGCATGAACAGCACATTTTTTGAAGAGCTACTTGATTGCCTAGTGTTCGATTGATTTTTGGAAACTAACCGCAAAATCATCTGTGACATTATTCTAGGAGCAGCAGCCATGGATGCTGAAGCAACGACAGTCGAGGGAGTTGTTCTAGAGGTCTCTATGGCAGTAGAAGGAGCTGCTCTGGAGGTTGTGCCTGCAGAGATACTAGCTAAAGTACAAAATTCTCCACGATTGCCTAGACCAAGGCCTACCCTGACCAACGAGTGTCCCAAGAACAAGAACGGCAAGCAAGCCGCGACACCATAGCCAGTTTGTGCATATCCTAGAAAACACCCACATAAGGATAAGTCCACCACACGGGAAAAGGGATGGATGATTAACCTAGAGTCAGAAGAAGAAGAGATTGAGGATATCCTAATGGATGATGAGGATGTTGGGGTGGAAATGGAGAATGTTGAAATTGAGGGGCCTAACCCCATCACTAAGCTAAGTGAGTACATTCCTCCGCGCATGGGCAAGACCAAGGTGCCCAAAGACATTGATGAGAGTAAGGTCACCCTACACACACCCGTCTTGCTAGACCAAATTATGTTCAAAGTATCGTGCTTGGGGCGTGTCACCATTTTGAAATTAGAAGACTGGGATTTAGCGAACACAGAGCGGTTCCCTCATTTAGCAATGGACCAACTCATGCACCACGTTTTCCACAAAACTACTAGAAGGAGCACATTGGAACCGCGGAAGTAGCTAAGAGGCATGGATAAGTCAGGACTACTCAACTTGCTATGGGTGCTACATTACAACCATGCACCCATCACAATGGTGGTAATCAAGTAGTTTTTTTGCTTAGTACATGATGGGTGTCTGTGGCTGGAGGAGCTGATACCCATCACTGATATGCTGATCCATAGGATCACATGGCTGTCGTACACAGGGAAAAATCCAACCATGATGTTTGGTGGAAAGGCTGGCGAGCATGCCCTTATGAAGGTCATGAAGCAAAAGTTCCAGTTAGTAAAGAAGCCGCGAGGCTATGCCATTACGAGTATTTCTGACCCCGTGATTAAAGTGATAACACAAATCTTGGTAGGGAAGGTCATGCAGAAGTGTCACGTAGATGAAGTGTCAGCACCAATCATAGCTTTGGCAGCCCAATGCGCGGAGGGAGTTCAATTTAATTGGGTGTGCTACCTCTGCGGTGAGTTCCTCGCAAACTACCACGAGGTGCAGTATCTCAACAAGCCATTCCACTATGAATGGCTCTTGCTGTCCATAGTCAATTTCCTACGGTCGTGCTGGACTTACCAAAGGCAGCGAAGTATGCTTTGCTGTCAGCAACTAAGGATCCTCAGTGGATAAAGGAAAAAAAGATATTTTCGATCTTGATGGAGATGAACATTGATATGGCCATCAACCACAAGCCACAGTTGTTGCCTACTAATTTTGACAGATTGCAGGAGTACGTGGAATTCAAGGTTGACTTCCACCACGTCTCAATATGAGCATCGAATGACCCTGAGTAGAAGTGGCACGACTTGCCCTACTTGGCAACAGATGATGTGATCGACATGATCCTTGACCATTAGCCGATAGAATGGCACACTGCCTTGGACTTGGCTACGGGATCGAGCAAGTCTATCACACAACACAAGAAGGAAGAGGCCAAGCTGAAGATGGAACAGCTGGCCACGAAAAGGAGAAAGGAGGCCGATGACAAGGCTAAGGCAGAGCACGCTTTTGCACAACAGTCGAGTGGGTAGGCAAGAGAAGAGGAGTGTGACTCTAATGGAGGTTAGAAGTCACCTTCACTAGGAACAAAGGAAGAAGAGGATGAACAAACGAAGTAGGGAGGAGCAGACCTGGAGACAACTTCATTCTGTATCAAGCACACCAAAGGACTAGAAAAGGTAGGGCTGTGAATGAAGTCCAAGGCTAGCAAGACGTCTTTAGATTCGATCACCCTAATAGAGGGGAATCTGAATGATATAGGGGATGCAGTGTGGGATGCCACCATGGAACTGCTACAATAGTTCGAGCAACAATACAAGCAGGCATTCGGGGCTATTCGGATGGTTTTGCGTGAGCTCTAGATCCATGCATCACAGATTCAGACCAGCGCGGTGTCCACCAGTTTGGCCCTTGGCACCTCAGAAGCCACAAGGATGCTGCACGCATGGGACCCTCGAGCCATAGTGCTGCCAGATGGAGCATTGATGATAGAGACTGAAGATGATAGGCCCACTGTTAGTGCCCTCAAGGGAGTGGGACTTAACTTGGTAGCTCCTCCTAGCGAGGCGCTTCACCTTCTGCAGGATGGTGTGATTGCAGTACTTTAGGCCCGCGAATAGCGTGCTTTACAGGTGATCAGCGAGAAAAAGCTCAACAATGCTCAGATGGTTGTGGAGAGAGACTCCGTTCTTAACCTTGTGATAGACTTGACAGACAAGAATCAGTGCATAATCAAGGTTCTGGATGAGGCATGCAGAACTGTCCCAGAGCTGGCTATTCTGGAGTCTGACCCAGTAGATGTGCGGGTTTGGAAACTCACTATGGGAGTGCATGACGCATGCACAGTGTTGGCAAGGGTTCAGCTGGAGCTAAAACTCAAAATTGTAGAATTACAGTTGAAAGCCCAGCCTTCGACTCCACCAGAAGTCAGGGAGCAGCACGATTGCTGTGATAGATGTGATAGCAACAGTAGCGAGTGCAATGAAGGACTGCACGATGCCTTTTGAGTAGTCTCTCAGGGTACTCACCAATGTAAGAATACCCCAATGTGTGGAGGCTGGAGACAGAAGTTCAATAACCACAGCAGCTCTACAATGAGGTTAAAGCAACAACGCACACTGTCACCATCACGCAGAGACTCGCGAAGCTGCAAGAGGCCAAGGCATTGAAAGAACAAGTCGATATGGCTTAGCACAAGGAAGAAGTGTTGAAGGCCTGCTTAAAGCCTTGGTTGGACGAGGCCTACTTGATCACAGCCTCCATTGAAGGCAAGCTAGCTAGTATACAGGAGACTCAACAGAAGCTCTAGGCTAATACCGTAGGCCCAGCGACCGAGCAGTTGGTCGAGGAGATGAAGCAGGCAGTCGTGCAATGCACTGCCAAGGTAGCAGTTGTCTAGGTCGAGCTGGGAGGTCTTCGTGACAAGATCTGTATGCCAACAGAGTGACTCAAGGGCGAGTCACCATGTTTTTTTTGGGGGCCTGTTGAGAACGGGTTTCCCTAAGAGTTAGTTTTAGGGCTAAAAGCCTATGTTTTGGGGCAGAAAGCCCAAATTTTGTATAAATAATGTAAAGTCTCCACATTTTATGGTCGCAGAGTGTGAATATGGAAAGAGACATTAAGGATTATCCACCCTCATTTTGTAAAGAATCATGTCGGCTATAAAGATCCACCTATGGTCCGCGGACCATGCGATTGTATAAAAAGAAGCTAAGTAAGTAAGTTCTAAAGAGAGTAGTAGAGGAAGTAGAGTTCTAAGTGCTTTGGGTCATAGGACAGCTAAGATCTAGAGTCTTAGTGTAGGTAGAGGCTCTGGAGCTGAGTGCGCAGAGGCCTGGGGTAGAAGTCCATAGCTGAGTGTGTAGACCCCAACAGCTGTGTGCGCAGGGTGGATAGAGTCTGTACTGGGAACTTGAATCATCGATAAAAAGAAGTATTCTAAAATTGTTGTGTATTTTGTCTCTGATTATTGCATCTGATTATGTTATGTTAAGTTCCGGGTTTACATTATAATGCTAATTGTATGCGTGAATGTATTTCTATTTGTTATCTGAATGCAAGTAAGAATATATTTTTACACGAAGATAACCTTAATTGCATGGTAAAATTGACGAACACTTAAGGTAATTTGGGAACTTGTAACTATACATAGTTATAGAGGCGCGTAAGTGTCTAGATCACTGGTTAGGGCGGTGTGAAGGTTAGTTGTATACCTTCGTGAAGGTTCTGAAGGTCGGAGAAGACAAGAGTTAGGGTATAAGATCGAAATCACTACCATCTCAGGGTGGGGAAACTTAGTTCCTGCATCCCCCCATACATCTTCAGGTGAGACTTCAGTCCACGCTCTGTGGATTTATGCCAAAAGGGCCAGTAGTGTAAGGATTTGCTTGGCTGGTTAACGCTAAACCTAGGTCAAGGCCCATCAAGCCAAAACCCATATTGTTCCCTATATCACGGAGAGTGTCAAGGTCCTAGTATTCATAGGCAAAGGTGTAGAGTTGGATGCAAACCAATGCCCAAGACAAGTTCTCCTTTTTCGGGATAAAGCGCGGTGTCCATTTCCACATGTAGATACGTGCAGGGTTAAGTAAATAGGGACCTCCCTTGAGGATATCTTTGAGGTCACCCTGATGAGTAAACATCACTATGAAGAAACCATTGGAGACCAAATTGATGGCATAATGAGATTTGGGTTTCCAACACAGGGTAATTGTAACAACCCCTAGTTGATTTTCCATTTAAATAAAAAAAGACCAAGGTTAGGGGACACATATTCCAAGCTAAATGTTGGGAAAAACACTTTACTGGGCATCACTTGTGGTTCAATAATGGCTATTGAAATTAGAAAAGGAATTAGCAAAGGAAAAGAGGCAATGATTGGCATTTAATTAATAAATAAAGGAAAATAGGAGAAAAGGAATTTGAAGAGACACAAATTTTCATGCAAGGGAAATTAGAGGAAAAATGAAGGTAAATAAAGAAATGGAGACATAAATGATAAAAAGGAACTTAAGAATCAATTGACAATTTTTCCTATCTTTTGAGAAGGTGTAGAAAAAGGAAAGACAAAAAGAACTTGGACAAGAAATCAAAGTAAGGAAAAGAACAAGCAAAGGAAAGCGAAGTAAAGTAAGAAGAAGGTTGGACCAGCAACTTTAACAGGATGATTTTGCAGGTAACAGGTTGCATGTATGATTTCCTTGTTGAGGTGTGAATGCATGGTACATGCATTTGTTTAGTTTCTTCATTTTCTATCATGAACATTGGTTTTGTTGGGTTTGACAGTGGTTTCGACATTTCCTTTCCATCTCCTGGATAGACATGGTGTGATGGGATTCGTTCTTGGTTGAGCTTTGGATTTTCTGAAGATTTTCGAACCAAGTGATGTGGTCTCAGGAAAATCCTAATGATTGGGGGTGGATATGGTTTTCTCTGGGAAGCCCTCAATAGATGGGTGGAGATAGGAAAATTCCTCATGGTATGGCGAAGGAATTTTGAGGCATCTAAACTTCATTTTGTTTTGTGATCTTGGGACCAATTTAAGTGAGATCACAATATCTTGAGGGTGGAGGTGGTTTAACCTTTCGAGTCCTTTGTTGATTATGTCTTGGTTTATCCCATGAGATCCCACATTCACGCTTGGAATATGGAACGGGGATGGTGGGATGAAATAAATATTTCGTTTAGCCCAATCTATGGTCAGGTGGTATGTGGAAGTCCCTAGATTGGATTTTGCAGAAGTTAATAAGATTTATATTCCTATTGTGATCTATTAGCACGTGTACATATTATTGTGTTGATTTCATGGATGATTTGTCATGGTCAATATTATGGTTATATCTTAGTTATAAGCATGGTTGTATGATCTGCTCTAGTTATGGCTCTTGTTCATGATTTATTAAGTATTTGAATAGTTGAGGAATGCATGGGATAACAAGTGTTTTTGCAGCTAATTAAGGGGGAATTATACAATCTTGGTGATTCTCAAATTAAGTTCAGAGGTTTATGATCAAATATGCATTCATGGCTTGTAGCTTACAAGTTTACCATATGTTTGACAAAATCTCTATTGTGTACTAGGAATGTCTAGGTCAAGTTCCTGGTTCAAATTTGAATGTTTGGCAATGTTATCACTTTAATTGTGATTTTGTAAAGTTACAGGTAGTTATGGGCAATGATCTGGAGGCTAGCTCGAAAAAGTGGCCCAAATCTTGGAACCACATGCACGGAACTAGAGGATTTAGGTCATAACTGTATGGAAGCAGGCTTGTGCGTGTGGTTGGGACCTCATAACCACACTATTGCCTTGTTTTGTGTGTGGTTGGGGCTTAGGCTTGTGAAAAGGAAGTTCCAGCTTAGGATCTGGTCATCAGAGGTTATAGAATGACTTCCGAGTAATCTAGTGATCGTGAGGGGTGTCAATAAGTTTTCAAATTGTAGGCCCCACTACCATAACTAAAACATGGAGGTTTGTTCATATCATAGTAGTAACCCACCTCACATTTAACCTAGGATTTGTAAAAGAGGGTAAATGTTGGGAGGGGTTGTTATAGAGTTGTATCAAAACGAGGATAGAGCACTAGACCTCAGGGTAAAAGCAAGATCATCATACATGTTTGTATGTTTGGCATGCAGGTCTGATAGTTAATGTCTACCATATGAATTTTTGTTATATGCATGTTTGTCATTCTATTGTTGTTGTGGTTACATGAATGATATATGTTAGTTAATAAGTGTGGTCATATTCACATGCATGAGTTAGTCATGCATGATAGTTAACATGTTTTTTATGCATTGCAATCATATGCATGATTATTATGGTTAGTGCGGCTAATATCTTCATATTATATGTATCATGCTAATCTAGATTGGCTTGTACAGATGGTTATGGTTATGATATTCATGTATGAGTAAATATAATTGTGATATTGTGTCGTACTAATATGGATTGAACTGTGTAGATGTGAAGCCTCTGTTGAGAGATATTAAGGTATGAGTTTCATTATGTCATCTATTTGGTTTATCCAACATGTAAGTTTGTGGGAAATACAAGATGAGATATGAAGATAAGAATGGTGGACTATACTTCACATAAATCCGCTTATAGGCCTGATATGAATTCTATGGAATGGGAAAGGTCAATCAAGTAGCAAGGAAATGAGTATTCCCTTGATCTAGTAGATACATTGGGCATTCCGAGGTAAGAGATTCAAAGTTGCAATATAGATAATAATAGGTTGATTTAGGCAAAATAAATACTTGAAAGAGATCAAGAAAAGAAAGTAGAGGTCAATGCAGTGATTCTTCAAAGCTTTTCATATTTGTAGAGACAGGGACAATTGAGCATCGTTCATGGATAGGAGGAAAATACTAATGGGTCATATGGTATCATGTTTTGGATAGGATATAGGTTGGACCTAGCTGATACTATCAGAGGTGGAATATGCATGGATACACCTAATGGGCAGGGTAGTTGTTATGGATTTTATTCTAGCTCAGGTTTTGAGAGACATCATCATCATTATCATCAAAATCATTATAGGAAGTCTGAGAGGGGGTACTTGTCACATTAGTTCAGGAAATCCAAGCCTCCCACATTTGATGGAGAAATGCATAAATTAGAAGATGCAGAAGCATGTCTTCTTGAGATGAATAAGCTCTTTAGGTTGTATGACTACTCATAGAACATAAAGGCCAATATAGCTACCTTTAGTCCCAAAGGAAACACATATATCTGGTGGGAAGATGTGAAGCATGTCAGAGGCATTAGAGAAAAGGAGATTATTTGGGATGAGTTTGATAAACTATTTAGGAGGAAGTACCTATATGAGGGATACTATGACAAAAGGGACAAGGAATTTTGTGATCTTAGGATGCAGATTAGAAGAATAATGTGGCTCCATATAAGAAATTAAATGCATCTCAGAAAGGATATGGGTCTCAACCTATTGAGCAACAAATTAAAGGAAATGGTAGAGAACGATTATAATGATTTAAATTGTGACATAAATCATCACAGAAAGAATTTCCCTTATATCAGAGTGGCACAACGAATGTGTGGTAGGCCTCAAATCTACATTACATAGGAGGTGCGGGTGATTGGGAATGTAGTCAAATAATTGCTTCGATCTATATAGAAATTGATAGCATGAATGCACATAACCAAGTATCCATAATTGAGGTGAAAGTGAAAACAGGGGGAGAGTTCTAGGAAAAGCCTCAATACATCCTGCAGCATAGACATCTCATGCTCCAAAATCAAGTAATAGAGAAATTTAAAGTGCATGGAGGTAATTTGGGGTCGAGGAAGCTACAATGAATATGGTTGATTAGATTCGGACATAATAATTGGTTTCCATTGACAGTCAAATCCTTTAGGGGAATTTCAATCCCTTGAGATATGATATGTGCAAGTGTTCAGTTGTAGGGCAGCATGCTAGGTACAACAATGTAAGGTAACTAGTATATTGTGATATTTATTTATGTAATGACAATTATGTGTTTATGGCATTATGAAGTAGATAATTGCATGGCAAAGATATTGCCATTAAATCTTCAAGAAGGCTCAGATTAAGCTTTCCTTTGGAAGCACCAGGAAACATGGGGGTTGAGTCATGGTGTCTATTAAGAGTTTCGTTGTTTTTGTATTTTGTGATTTTTTTGCGATTGAATTGTGGTTTTGATTGCGTATGGTGTATGGACATGCCACTTTTATTATGGTGTTGTATCATTGTTTGGTTTTCTTCTTGCTTTCTTCTCGTTCTTGCCTTTTATGTTTTGATGGTTTTGGGAATGTGTTGGGGAAAGAGGAAAGTTAGTGGAACTCAAGGAGAGATGAATGAGACCAAATAGGTAATGTAAGAGTCATATAAATCCCGGTGCATGAGTGAAGGGAAACTAAAGGAAAGAATATGACAACCAGTTGGGTTGGTTAGGTCCATTAGTGTAAATGGATAGTGGTAAGATATTCATAAGAATGGTAACCAAGAAATCTAAGGTGAATCTATTTGAGGTGTCGGATGCCTTGCCTATGTTGGGAACCATTGTTCTCAATGTCCTACATGTGTTGCATAGATAATGAATGTTCTCTTAACCTTCACCTTATTAACACTAGTAATTATGTTGTGATCATGATTATGCTAATGTTTATATGTATGTCTATATGTATGTATCTATGTATCTATGTATCTATGTATCTATGTATGTATGCATGTATGTTTGTATGTATACCATTTTCCGGTAGGTTTATCAAGGGTCATTCTTGTGGAAGAATGACTACTCTATGTAGGTGAATGGCATGAAGTAGCTCCTAGTTTATGACGTGAATGGCATGAAGCAGCTCCTAGTTTATGACAAATCAAGTGGGCAAAGCAGGCTTGGATGACCAATGAGGCTAGTATCATGTGGTTATGATTTGGTATTATGTGCTTAAAACTATGCGTATGTTTAATCTATGGCAAGGAATGATGAAGGATACATCAATAGATTGAAAGCAATGTGATCTGCGGCATGCTAGAACAAGAATGGATAGTGGAAAGGCCACAAACCCAGGACTTGGGTTGTCGATTCACATAGTAAGGCATGGGAAAGACACTAGAGGCAAGGTTTCCTAGTAGAGATAGTGTTGTCTTTGGATTTGTAACACTATTATTGTGTATATGTGGTATTGTGCCATGAGTATTATGTATTCATTGTATCGTGACCTGTTCATTAATTGAATTGTATTGTGTGTATGTTTATGTGTGGTGCTATACTTTAGTTGTAGGTGTATGTTTTGTGTTGTACACCAGGTGTAGTTGTATGTGTGGTGTGGTACACCAAGTACAGGTGTATTTATTTTTTGTACACTATGTATGTGTATGTGTTGTGAAGGGGATTGGTTCTTGTCTTCCCTAAGGTTGTGGGTTGAGTTACTAGTTCCTATATTCCTAGATAGTTTGGGATGAGACCAATATTGATTTGTTAATATTGAGGGTAGAGGTGATTTAGTCTCTAGATTCCCTTGGTGGTGATATTGAGGGTAGAGATGGTTTACTCTCTAGACGTCTTTGTTGCTGATATTGAGGGAGGAAGTGGTATAGTCTCTGGATTCCCTTGTTGATTTGAAGACAAGAGAAGGCATTGGGTGTCAAGTTTGGAAAATGATCTAGTGTGTACATGGTTGAAGAGAAGAGAAGGCATTAGGTGCTTGTCAAGTTTCGAAAATGATTTAATGTGTATATAGAAGGGACAAAGAAGAAAGGAAGAAGAAAAGAACCATTTGAAAGATAAGTATCATTATTTTATTTTAGTTTTTAATTATCCACATGGTTTATGATTCTGATTTATGATGGTTAGGTTTTCAGCTAACTAGATGTGATATGTCTATACGTGACGATTTGATCAAAGATCTAATTTGACTTCTTCTTATAGGAAGTAAATGCAATTTTAGGTGTACCTTATTAACTAACCATCAATGAGGTATGATTTAAATTTATTTCAATTCCTTTTTAATCTAATGGAAAATTTGTACTTGGTACAAGAAAGCAGGGAAATTCCCGGTTTGGGTGGTTGAAACTGGCTACAACAATTAGTAGCGGCATCAAAAGGAATTGGAAGAGGACACAATATACTAGTAAAGCATTGAGGAGAAAGGCCATTATGGGACATTGGTACCCAATAGTTTCCATTGATTTCCATGAACAATTTATGACCAATATGATGGTTTTGAGGGAGGGATATGCCTTGGTTTTTGGACCTTCCGATGTGAAGAAACCTTCCGAAGGGATGGATCACCCAAGGTACTATGTAGCAAAGAAGGGGATGCTTGGGAACATGGAAAGTGAGTGATTACATGAAATTCAATGACCGGATTTCTCGAGGGACTGTGTAAATTAGAATTGAAGGTCTAGGAATGAATTTGTTTTGGCCATTAGCATTTCCAGATGGAATAAAAAGAAAATTAGGAGTGTGCCCTGGAACAATGTGTCAGTAATTTTTTACTTTGGGAACAAGTAGTACAAGTATTGTGGTGTCGGACATTGGATGAAGCTTTGAATTTGGCAATGGATTTTGGACTTCTTGAGAAAGAGGTGAATCTTGGTATTACTTTGATGGTCGAGGGGTGAGCCTCTAGACTCCCATGTTGCTAATGCAGGTAGTGTATCCTTGTATTTACTAGTGAAATCAAATTTGGATATGTATGTATGTGTATATTATTAAGAAAATGTTCATAAGTATATGTGGGTGTTATTGTAAATACCACATCAAGTTGTGTTATACATCTCCAATAAGTAGTATGTTTATTTTTTTCTCAACAAGATGTCATTATAGATATTGCATTGAGCTATGTTATAAAGCTCCATAGGCAGTATGTTTTGTTTTGAATGGTTTTTTATTCATAGGTGTCATATAACACTGAGGATGGTGTTTCCCTAATGGGGAGGGGTTTGTAACAACCCGTGGTTGATTTTCCATGTAAATAAAAATAAGACGAAGGTCATGGGAAAAATATTCCAAACTAAATGTTGTGAAAAAAACTTTAGTGGGAATCACTTGTGGTTCAATAATGGCTATGGAAATTGGGAAAGGAAAAGAGGCAATAATTGCCATTTAATTAAGAAATAAAGGAAAATAGTAGAAAAGGAATATGAAGTGACAGACTTACATGTAAGGGAAACTAGAGGAAAAGTGAAGGAAAATGAAGAAAAGGAGACATCAATGATAAAACACATTTGAGAATAAATGGAAGATTTTTCCTATCTTTGGAGCAGGTGTAGAAAAGGAAAGAGAACCAAAACTTGGACAAGAAATGAAAGGAAGAAAAAGGACAAGAAAAGGAAAATGAAGGAAAGAAGGGAGAAGGTTGGATCAACATCTTCAACACAAAGATTTAGCAAGTAATAGGTTGCATGTATGATTTCATAGTTGAGGTGTGAATGCATGATATATGCATTTATTTATTTGGTTCGTTTACTATCATTGCCATGGGTTTTATAGTGCTTTCAGTCTTGCCTTCCCATTTCCTAGATAATCATGGTGTGATGGGATTCATTCATAGTTGAGCTTTGTATTGCTGGAAGGTTTTGGAACTTGGTGAGGTGGTCTCAGGAAAATACCTAGGGTTGGGGTTGGAGATGGTTTTATCCAAGAAGCCCTCGATATGTGGGTGGAGATAGGAAAATACCTCAAGGGATGGTGAAGGAATTTTGAGGGGTCCAAGCTTGGTTGTCTTTTTTTATCTCAGGACCGGTTTTGATGACATCACGGTAGCTTGATGGTGGAGTTGGTTTAACCTCTAGAGTCCCTGGTTGATTATGTCTTGGTTTATCACATGGGATCCCACAATCATGCTTAGAATATGGCACGAGGGTGATTAGTTGAAAGAAATATTTGGTTTAGCCCAATCTATGGTATGGTGGTACGTGGAAGTCTGTGAATTGGTTGGCTTTTGCATGAGTCAATAAGAGATATTTTCCTAATGTGATATATGAGAACTTTAAATTGTTAATTTTTTATTTTATGGTTGATTTGTCATGGTTAATATTATGGTTATAAGCATGGCTCTATGATGTGCTCTAGTATGGCTCTTGCTCATGATTTGATAAGTATTTGAATGTTCATGAATGCATGAGATAATAAGTGTTTTTGTAGTTACTTGAGATGGAATTACAACTTCTCAGTGATTCTCAGATGAAGTTCAAAGGTTTATGATCATATATGCATTCATGAGTTGTAGCTTACAAGTTTACCATATGTTTGAATAATTGTATGTTCCATATTGGGTATGTCTAGGTCAAGTTCTTGATTCAATTTTGAATGCCTGGCATTGTTGTCACTTTAATTATCATTCTGGAAAGTTACAAATAGTTCTAGGCAGCAGTCCAGAGGCTAGCCTGAAAAGTGGCTTAGATTCCAGAACCACACACACAAAATGGGAGTATTTAGGTCATAACTACATGGAAGTAGGCTTGTGCATGTAGTTGAAGCCTCATAATCACACTCTTGTCTTTTTTTCCGTGCAGTTGAGGATTAAGCTTTTGAAAAGGTAGTTTTAGCTCAGGGTATAGTTATCAATGGTTGTTGACTGACTTCTGGGTGATCTAGTGCTCTTGAGGGGTATCAATAAGTTTTCAGATTGTATTCCCCACTTCCATAATTGGAAATTGGAGGTCAGGTCATATCATAGTAGCAGTCAGCCTCACATTCACCCTTGGACCTTATAAAAGCAGGTAAGAGAGTTGATTATAACGATCTAGTACAGAGGATTCTTCTCTATTGGCCAAACCCCAATGAACTTGTAAATGAGTCCATGGTCCTGCATGTATTGAATGTTTTTATTTAACATCATCAGAGGGATGTGTAGTATGGGGATATTCTCCAATTTATATTTTCATGTACTACTGCTTCTTTTCTCAGGTTCTAGTTGCGCCTGGGGTTCCTCCATGACAATGCCCATCATTTTGTCTCTTTGCATTCCATTTTTTGTAGTTTGTACAAAGGGGTCATGAGGGATTGGGTTAGAAGCTGCCGAGGAAATCACTTGATTTTGGGGGATCGAGGAGCCTAGGGTTCCTCCCCTAATGGACATCGTGCAACTATAGCGCAACTACCAAGGGCTTAGGGGAGACAGAGCGAGATGGTCAAGGAATGGTTTTATTGGGAAGTTGGTTTTTTTTGAATCATTGGTAGAATTCAGTATGTTGGCATTGATGTCCTCCATAATAGCATTGAAGTTAGTGGCAATAGATGTTGAAATTGATGTGCCAAGCTCAGGGAGAGTCCCATGGTTGTTGTAGTATTTTATGGAGAATCATCATCATAGCAAGCATAGTGGAGAAGCCATAAAAAGCTAACTTTGATGGCTAGGAGTCCTAGACCTTAGAGAAGATTATGCCTTAGGAGTTTAGCTAAGATGATGTTGGAAGTGGCATCGCTAGAAAGTTCTTGTAGATATGTATCCAATGGTATGCTAAAGTCGAAAAATGACCTCTGGATGGAACGTTATGTCTAGTCAAAGTAAGGACCTTAAATCCATAGGAATAGTTCCCAAAAGCCAAAAATCCTAGGGGTTTATTTCAAAGAAATCTAGGATAACATTAAGCTGCCATAACACAAATAGTCCTGAGAACCCTGGAAACCCGGAATCTACATGACAGTGAGTGGAGGTTTCTCATAAGCCTGAAAGGTTAGAAACCCATAAGCCATTAGAATTAAGTATCGTGCATTGCAGTATGACCAAAATGTAGAGGTCTGCAAAGAGAATAATAGGTGGAAAGTGGGCCAAGCCCAAAACCTCCAATAACATTATACAAAGGAAAAGGAGAGGGCATTGGAAGTGGTACACACAAGTGGGCCATACTTGGAAGCCCGCAAGCCCATAAGGAGCATGAAATCCATTTTATAAAATGTTATGAACGTGTGGGCATCTAAGATCCATCTCTGTAGTGGCATGTACATATATGTGGGGCCCTATGAATGGCTAAGTCATTGCATGAGGTTATACCAACAATAGAGAAGTAGGGGCACAAAGAGTTATAAATGGAATTCATCCCCCACAGGCTAGCAAAGGAGTCTAATGACTAAAGGCCTAATCGAAGGTCACATCACTTAGTCTTATGATGGAAAATACGTAAAGGCACCAAGGGAAAGGTTGTAAAGTCAAGTAGGGCGAGGCCAAAAGACTGTGAACTGATAAGTATTAATAAATTCCATTTAAGAAAAGGATACCAGCACAAGGGAATTCAGGCCTAATACTCAGTAGTAGAAATAAGTTTAAAGGTATGCATGAGTCAACATATTTGGAGAGAATTCCTCCATATTCGACAGTTTTTCCATAGTTGGCCATGGCCATAGCTAGATAAGCAGAAGCCTAGGATAACTTGGTAAATTTGCATAGAGGAGTTGGTGGATGGATTAATGCGAATGGTCAAAGTGCTCTAGATTAAGGATGGAGAGGACCACAATGAACAAAAAAATGAATGGATCCTATCTTGAAATAGTTAGCCATCCTTGATATTTCTTACATGCGAATGAAGAATTAAATATAATAGATGGCTAAGTGCAAAGGCTATGATCACATCTCAGAAAGCCATGCCTACGGTACTCTTAAATATTTGTGAGTAATTAATAAGAATGAAGAGCCATACTGACAGTACAAGTTGAATTCCATAGAGGAGCTCCTTGAGTGTATGGGTTGAACGACATTTAATTCTCATTATGGAGAATAATCAAGTGGTTATCCGCATGTTCAATGTAGTTGCAGTCACCTTGTAGTCTAATGTAATTGGAGCATAGAGTTCAATGCAAAACATAGCTCTCAAGAAGCATGGAGGGAAGAGTAATGGATGATAAGGACAGCATTGGTCATTGTGCATCAGAGAAACAAAACCACATATTGCAGTCGTGTGATGGGGGAATACAACATTTGTGTTGAATTTGACTGTGTGAGGAGCAGTGAGATAAGTGTCAAGATTTAATTATTTTTAGAGTGGAGATGAGGGCTAAGACTAGAGTTGGTTGAGTAGTGAAGGGAAAAGTACAAAGAGGGACTATAAAGTAGAAGAGAAAGTGTTGGGTGTAGCATATGATCAATTTTATATTCTGAACATTTATTGGCCTCTTTTTTCAATCTAAAAATTATATGAAAAGCATAACAATGGCTAGAGAAAGTAGTTTCATGTATTCATAAGAGGTTGGTGCCCCTTGGAATGTAGTGGCTTGCTATATTAAGGGGGTTGGGGCCTCTTGTGAGTAGGTGCTCACAAAATTTTATGAAACCAACCCACAAAATAGAAGAAAAGATAGATCAACAACTTCAAAATCAACCTCTTCAATGGGGCAACCTCCTTTACATTACACAAATCAACAATTCTTAGATGATACAAATGACAAGGCCTCCTTTCTATATATAGGAGTCTAAGGGGTCCCAATACAATAAGAGCCTACATAACAATAATATTGTAGGGGCACAACAATAACAATAGTGGGATTCTATGGGGCACAATAATAACAACATGGGGACTATATGGGCACAGTAATACAATAACGGGGTTACACTAATAACAATAAGGGGTTACACTAGTGGTATAGGTACCTAACATGCCCCTCTCCTTAAAAAAGTGGTGTACTCAATGCTGAGTAGTATTGGATGCTTCTGTATAAAATTCTCATCCTCCCATGTGGAATCTTTAGCGCTAAGTTCTTACACTTGATGAGATACTCTGAAACTGATCGATTTTGTAGCTGTCGATTTCTTGTTCTAGTGATTGATTCAGGTTCCAATATGATTTTTCCTTCCACTTCAAGTTCTGGAAATATTGTTCGAACTGGGATCTTCTCACCTATAACCTTCTTTAAGCATGAAACATGGAAAACTGGGTGCACTTGGGAAGATGCAGGAAGCTCCAATTTGTATTCCATTAGTACCAATATTTTGTAACACCTTGTACAAACCATAAAACTTTGGTGATAATTTATTATCCTTATTAGCTTGCCTGAGAGACATTTGTTTGTATGGTTGTAGTCATAAAAATACCAAACACAAACATCAAAAATTCTTTCACTATGATGTTGATTTGCCTGTTGTTTCATTCTATTCTATGGCAAATTGAGGTGATCCTTTAAGAGTTTGAAAACTTTTTGTTGATGCTCGATGTGATGTTCCACTGCTTGAACTTTATAATTTTATTTTAAAGATGATGTGATGGACAGTGGATGATATCCATAAAGTGCCATAAATGGGGACATTTTTTCTGGAGTATTGAAGGAAGTGTTATACCACCATTCAGCCAAAGGAAACCACTTGACCCATTATGTCTGTTCATCAGATATAAAGAAACGAAGATATCCTTCCAAACATTTGTTCACTATCTCAGTTTGCCCATCATATTGAGGATAATAAGATGAGATATGAGATAACTGAGTACCCAAAAAGAAAATAATTTTGTCCAAAAATTTCCAATGAAAATGGGACCTCTATCGCTTACAATAATCTTTGGGTTTACATGTATCTTTTGAATTGTTTCCATAAATGCAGTGGAAATTTTACTATATTTAAATGGATGAGATAATGAACAAAAGTTTGAATACTTGATAAGTCTATCAACTACCACCATGATGACACTCTTTCCTTTGGACTTGGGTAAACCTGTGATAAAATCCATTGAAACCTCCTCCCAACATTGACTTGGAATGGATAAAGGTTGTAACAGAACTAGGGTCTTAATTTTCTCAACTTTATTTTGTTGGCAAACCCAACATTCTTGCACAAACCTTTGAATATAATATTTAAGGCCATCCCAAAAAAATTATTTCTTAACCCTATGGTAAGTTTTTAAATATCCTAAGTGCCCTCCTTAGGGAGAGCTGTGAAATTCCAGAAGAATCTTTTGTTTGAGTTGGGAATTCTTATAGAGGTATAAATGATCTTTGTACCATAACGAATAATTTTTCTAGCTAAGTGGATTAGATGTATTGGGATCTTTCTACAACTTTTGAATGATTTCCCACACTTCTTCATCATTCTTCCAATCATCCCTTGCTTCGTTTATTCAAGCTGGTTGGATAATAGAAATGGCCCAAAGCAATGCTTCCACAGCCTCATCCTTTCTTGAGAGTGTATTTGCAACAATATTTTATTTCCCTTTTTTGTAGATGATTTCAAAGTCATAACCCAAAATCTTTGTGGCCCATTTTTAATGTTCTTTTGAAGATAATATTTGTTCTAAAAAGTATTTAAGACTATCATGATCCATTTTACCTTGAAGTGTATTCCCATTAGGTAAGGTCACCATTTCTTAAGTACATGTAGTACTGCCAACATTTCCTTCTCATAAATAGATTTGTGTAAATACTTTCCTTTGATTGGACAACTTTCGAAAGAAATGGATCTTTCTTCTTGCATTGAAACAACACCAATTCCATTTCCTGAGGCACCACATTCCATAATAAATGTTTTGATGAAGTGTGGAGTAGCTAAGACTGGTGCTTGGCACATTGCCTCTTTAAGATGTTCAAAGGCCTTCGTTGCTTCTGGAGTCCAATAAAATGCATCGTTCTTTAGTAATGTTGTTAGAGGTGTTGCTATTCTCCCATAATTCTTAACAAAATTGTAATAATACCCTGTCAACCCAAGGAATCCTCAAAAATGCTTTATGGATGTGGGAATTTTCCATTCCTTAATGGCTTTAATTTTGCTAGGGTCTACCTTAACACCTTCATGAGATACAATATGACCCAAATATTCCACCTCTTGTACTCCAAAGAAACATTTGGAGCCTTCTGCATATAATTGTTTCTCCTCCAATAGTTTGAGCACCCTGTCAACATGTTGAACATCATCCTTCCAAGACTTCCTGTAGATTAATATATCACCAAAAAATACTAACACAAATTTTCTAAGGGTTTGAAAATGGAATTCATCAAACCTTGAAATGTAGAAGGTGCATTGGTAAGGCCAAAAGGCATGACCAAAAATTCATAATGACCCTCATGAGCTGTAAATGTTGTTTTTGGAATGTCTTCAGTCTTCATTCTGATTTGATGATATCCTGAATGAATATCCAACTTGCTTAAGTAAATTGCCCCATGTAATTCATCCAATAATTCATCAATGACACAAATGGGAAATTAATCTTTAATAGTAAGCTTGTTGATCTCCCTATAATCCAAACACATGCACCATGATCCATCCTTCTTGTGTATCAATACCACTAGAGCAGAGAAATAACTTTGACTACGTTGAATTATACCAACCTCTAGCATTTTTGCAACCATATGTTCAATTTCACTCTTTTGGGCATATGGATATCTGTAAGGCCTCATGTTTGGTGGAACACTTGCTGGAATCAAATGAATAGTGTGATCATGATCACGAATAGGTGGGAGGCCTTTTGGAGTCTCAAATACCTTGGAATGATTGTCCAAAACTTTTTGGAGATCTCGAGAAATAGATGATTTCGATGTGGGAACCTCTAGTGAACGTAATTGTGAAATTACACCCCATTGTTATTTCTTTAGGAGGTTTTTCATGCTATTAGAGATGATTATCTTTCTCGTTTTCCCTGTGATATCCCTTAATTCAACTTCCTTTCCTTCCCAAAAAAAATTGAAGAAAAGTTCTTGAAAATTAAAAGCTATCGTACCCAAAGATTGTAGCCATTGGACTCCTAATACAACATCAACACCACCCATTGGAATGGAAAGCATTGAACTATTCATTACATATTCTCCCATTGATAGCTTGATATTATGGCACTTTCCAAAGCAATTTATGGTTCCTCCTTTTGCAACCATCACTTGAAACTCTCGTGTTGGATATATGAAGCAATTGAATTCCTTGGCTATCTTGTAATGAATAAAATTATGGGTACTACCTGCATCAATCAACACTATTACATTTATCTTCTTGATATGTCCTTCTATCTTGAGAGTTTCAGGAGTGGTAATTCATACCAATGCATTACAAGATATGGTCAAATTCATTTCTTCTCTCTCTAGGGTTGTTTCCTGGTGTATATCCTCTCCTTTTGACGTTTCTTGTTCCTTTTCTTCCTCCTCTTGACAATCTATGTAAAATAATTTCTTCTCAGCACACTTATGACCTTTAGTGTATTTGCTATCACAACTATACCAAAGCCCTTTTGCTATTTTTTCTTCCAATTGTTGTGGTGTCAACCTTGTAGATTGTAGAAGGCTAGGGGAAGCAACACTTCCATCTTTATAGTTGTGAGTTGTAGGCTTCCCTGTTGCCATAATTTTTCTTTCATTTTTTCTTGCCAACCTAAATTCCTTCTCTAATGAATCAATTTCCCAAAGGTGAACCTCATGTTGGATGTTATCCTTTAAATTCCCTATGAACACATCAATACTATGCTCCTCTAGAATATCTTTTACCCTATATTCATTTTTTGGAATTCCTCAATGTGCTCCACCATTGAACCCTTTTGTTTTAGATTTATCAATTGGCTAAAGAAGGTGTTGTTTTTTGTATCCTCATAATGTGCTATCATTTTCTCCATAAAAATTGACCAAGTGACAATTTGTTTACGAGAGCAAAGGCATCAATATCATACAAACTGATTGGGTTCTAAATATAAAGTTGCAATGTGTACCTTTTTTTGTTGTTCACATTATGGAGATCGAAATATTGCTCCATTTGTAGTATCCATGTTACAGAATCCTTTCCATGAAACTTCCTCATATCGATCTTTGAAACATGGCAGGTCTTGAATCCAACATTAGATTCTATGGAATCATGACTAACATTTCATTTTTTATCATCATGAGTTTCCTCTACTACCTTTTCACCATTAGGAAGCACTTATTGAAGCAACTTTTCCAAGCATCCTTTTAAACTTTCCATGTCTTTCTTCAAATCTTCAATGTTTACTTCTAAACTATCCATCTTAGATTCCATGCCATCAATCTTATCTTCCACACCATTCATATTAGCTTCCATGCCTTTCTCTAAACCATCCATCTTAGCTTTTGTTACTTTTTGTGAGAGTGAAATTTGTTGTACTTGGTTTCGTAATTTTGATATATCATGCTACATTTCTTCCTCTTCTTCATGAGTCATGGTAGAGATTTCAGGTTGCTTACTAGGTGTTTCCATTTTCTTTCTTCGGGGCATCAATTAATGATAATTATCCTTCATCATGCCCTTTGAATTACTTCAAAACAACTTTTCAAACCAAACTTATGAAAATTTTTAAAAAGACTCCACATCTTTTTTCGCTTTGTAGGAGCTCGATATTGAATCTATTGTATCTCTATAATTTCGGATCTCCAAGGTTTGAAATTTCATCTTGCGGTAGCCCTCTAAGTCCTCTTTCCAGCCCCACAAGTTTGATCAAGATTAGATTCTCCAAGAAAGAGTTATTCCAAATATCCCACGATCGCACGATTATAGACTGTCTCAGTAGAGCGAACTTGTACCAAGTGCCACGTGTCACTTTTTCAACCTTCAAACTTGTTTTAGATATCATTTTGGAGTCTACAAAAACACTAACTTCCTTATATCCGAAAATATAGCGAGAAAATTTCTGAAATTCAGACCCAAGGTTCATCAATATTTCATCTCAAATGGGTTTTAATTTCAACTTCTGAAACATCGTAGAAAAAATTTATAGTGAAAATTTCAGGATTGCCTATTTGAAGTAGTGAAACCCTAGAATCCAAAGCTCTAATACAAAATGTTATGCAACGAGCTGACAAAATAGAAGAAAATATAGATCAACGACTTCAAAATCAGCCTCTTCAAGGGGGAAACTTCCTTTACATTACACAAATGAATAATTCTTGGATGATACAAATGAAAAAACCTCCTTTCTATATATAGGAGTCAAGGGGTCCCAATACAATCAGAGCCTACATAACAATAATATTGTAGGGGAAGAACAATAACAATAGTGGGCTTCTATGGGGCACAATAATACAATAAGGGGGTTTCACTAATAACAATAAGGGGTTACACTAGTAGTATAGAGACCTAACACAAACAACTTGATGTAATTAAGTGGGTTCTTAATTTACATCATAATAAAAAACATATGGATGGTTTTCTCCCTTTTGGTTTCGAAAAAAAAAAAACTATGTTAATATGTGTGTGCTACCAGACTGAGTGCTCATGTGAATGGTTTTCCCTGTTGTGTATATATTGTATTATGAATTCTCTCACAAGTATCTGGAAAAATTAAAAGGAATTTGAATAATTGAGCTTAAATCCTAAGAACCTCACTATTACTAATTCACTGCCCTTCTTATTAAGTCCTTATTCCAATAATTCATATGAGATCCAGTTTCCTTTAGTAACATTTTAACCATTGGAAAGTAGATCCATAAGGAATTATTTCTAAACAAGAGAGTCAAGATGCTTACTCAAGTAAGATACTAGTCTTTGATGGGACAAACTATGCCTTTTGGAAAGTTAGATGGAAGCCTATCTTATGTCCCTAGGAGTAGATGCTTTTAGCTTTGTGTTGGTAGATTATGATGTCGCTACTGAGCTAATTTATTAACACAAATTAACACAAGTATTTAATTATCAATCCAGGTTTGTAAAACTTGGAGGCAAGTCAAATTTGATGATGAAATTTTATTTTTTCCTTTTCTAGATGGAGGTGGGGTGTAATGGAGTAGGGAAGTATGAAAAGCTTATGAAAATAGGTTATATTGAAGTCATGATTTAGTAGTAAATGGATAGATAATAATTTTGGACTTCAACATACATGGTCACGGAGCTTAACATACAGTATGGATGATGGATGAAATCATGAACAATTTGGCTTATGAAAGGTTTCCTTGGAGATTTATGTGACTTAACATGGTACAGAATTTGACTACTTCTTCTGATGATTATCTTCATGTCTTTTAGCCTTGATCTCGATCATGTTGTAGGGTTTGTTGGTGTTGTTGGTCAATGACTAAAGACAAGCTTCAAGAGTTTGAGTTTCATTGAATGAACCCAACATCAGGGGAATCTTTACTTCGCTTTGACTTGAAAATTTGTATTCATATTCTAAAATATGAATTTAAGATCGACTTTGAAAAGTACTTCATCCATGGAGTTCACTCCTTCATTCTTCCTATGACCTGCAAAAACATAGCACTTGCCTGCAATACAATATTAGATGATGGTGGAAGAGAGGTGTATAGTCTCTCTTCTTCCAATAAATATGTAAATCATTACATGAATTGCTTAGAAAACAAGTCCAAATTTGATATACAAACAAAATGCATTTATTTACCCCTTGAGGAATGGTGGCCAACCTAGACCTCCTAACGATATTTTGTTTACAAAATATTATTTTTATATCCAATTAGAGTGATTCCAAAGCCAAGTTTAAGTGAATTCATATGGCTACCTCTAGTATATAAAGGTTTTCAAAATGGTTTAAAATGATATGGTAAAAATTATAAGGAGTGCGTGTTTGATAGAGCTGATTGTTAATTTTTAACTAGACCAACAGTCACTATTTGAAGTGTAACTTCTTCGATAAAGATCATATCAATGTTATTACACTTGGACATTAAATTAGATTCATTTTTATCTTTCCAATAGAAACAAGTTTTAAAAATCATTAGGTTTGATATCACAAATTTGGTGATGAACAGACCTAGGAGGGAGAGTTTTACTATGTTGTTTTGAAGACATGCAGTCACTAAATGTGGCATAACGTTTTCAATTCACCTCCAAATGGGATGATTCAAATTTTGTATTAAACTAGAATTGAATATATATCTCCCATACAATTTTTTTTTGAAAATAAGATGATTTGGCATGTCAAATATGCCAATGAATAGTCAAGACCTAGAATTGTCACCATGCAAATTTTTTGAGAAACAATTAGTATTTCAAGAATAACCTTTTTATATGATCCCTAATTGAATTTATTCAAATTTATTTGGAAACAAGATTCAAAGGGCTATATTCCCTATGAATTTAAGGTAAAAATGTTTCCATTAGACACCTCAAATATAGACTATACTAACTCTGTCCTCAACATTTCACTTGAGACCTAGTTTTGATTTTGATCACATTTTTATTTGTGATATAAATTGAAAATTTCAAAATGGATTCCAAAACTAGATTTCAAGAGATACATAAAAAAAAAAGATGATTTAAAAATGATCCTATATGGTTACCCAAAATAGGATTGTTCTTACTGTATTTTTCCATGTAGTCCTTTCAAATGAATATTGAACAACGATTTGAAGAAATATTCATGATAGTTTGAAACAAAAATATTATGGAAGTTTTATTGTGAATTCATTTGACTTGTTTATTTATTCTATTCTATCCTATTCTATTTTAGAAAAATAATTCATTCTCTCAAGTATAAGAGAATTTCCAATTTTCGTAACAAGATCATGAGTAAACTCACATCCAAATTTGAAAAATACACTTTAATGAATTTTTGGACATGAAAATTTATTTGATCATAAAGATTTGATGAGAAAGAATGTTGAAGAATGGAGTAGTGTTGTAACCTATTCTTTAACATCATTTTTTAGATCTTGTCTTGAAAATGGATTTTGTAGTTATTTTTTTATTTTATTTTTTCTGTTGGGGGTTTTGTTTTGGCAATCTACTTTTAGGATCTCAATTTCTAGGCATAAAGAAACATAAGTAAGAGAAATGTATCTTAAATAAAATAAAAAATTATCAATTTTTTAATGTTTTTGTTTATATTCTATTTGACTATGCTGATAATTGCCTCCCCTGCAATGGTGCCAAAATGTTGAGCTAATTTATTAACACAAATTAACACAAGTATTTAATTATCAATCCAGGTTTGTAAAACTTGGAGGCAAGTCCACAATATATGGATATCAGATGTAGCCAAGCTTAGAAGATAAAATTTGAAGAGTTAAGTACATATTACAAATATAAACCTATTTTAAAAATTTCTAATTCATTTATGTAATATGTGAGGGATGAGGCTCCTAACTTAGGAGAACCAGGTTGTCCTTCCCTACAATACTACCTCCATGAAGATAAACCCAAATCATTGATTAACAATGGTTTATGATGCAGAAGATGTAAAAGAAGAGGCTCCTAAATAAGGAGTACCAGATTGTCCTTCTTCACAATTCTACTTATCATAATCACCATTGCTTCAAACCAGAAATGTAGAAATAACTTCAAATAAGAAAAGGAAAATGAAATTCAATTTTAATTCAAGATCAAATAGAAGGGGAATTTAACTTAAATTATTGTGTGTCCCTTCATATGTAGATTAGAATTAAACCAATGTCCATTCAACAATCATCACACATTAATTCAAATAAGAAAATCTGAAACAAAACAAGTAAACAAATCTAAAGCAACTAGTTCATGAAAATTGAGCTAGTTTAACAATGAAGTGTACTTAGCTTGGAGCGAGAGCCCTCCACCCTTTCATTGCACACTTGAGGCTGCTATCAAATGCTGAAATTCAAGCACTCATCCACACTAATGAACAACAAAATGAAAGTAGAACAAGTTCTTCTAATTAATCTCCAATATTCAAATGTCTAAGCATAAAGTTATATAAAAATTACATATCATAAGCCTTCAAAGTCTTGACTTAAATAGAAGATCATGAAACAAACTAATCTAAAGTATCTCTAACAACTATATCTATTCATATCCATCTATCCAAGTCAAATCCATTCAATCCATCACTAAAAATATGGACAATCCCATGAAATCATAAAATTGCCCTATTTCCTAGGGATTTTCTGAATGACTAGTCATGTTTGACCAGCCTTGACCAGGCCTAATAAAGCTTGTTTTGATCGAACCAAGTGGAATTAGTTTAGTCCTAGTTCCCAAGCTTTCCATTCATGCATCCATCTCAAGCCCAAGTGTCCTGCAAATATGTCATCCACATAGCTATTACGGGAATTTCTGATTCTGTCCAAAATTGCACTTGAAACTCAATTTTCATAAAAACTTTTAGAAATTGCAAAATTAAAGTTAAATACCTGAATATGCATAAAATACATCAAAATGAGATGGATGTGATGGAAAATGGATGGAAAATATAAGGATTAAGTAAGTTTCCTTAAGCAAAAATGGACCAAAACTGAGGGCCAATAGTCCCTAATGTCCCTCCCAGAGATGTAGACAATGAAATATTGTATTGGAATAAAGATAAAGCCAATAATGTCATTCTCTTTTACCTTAAGCAATTTGAACTTGTAAAATTTATGCATTGTAAGTCTGCCAAGGACGTATGGGCCAAGATCAATCAAAGTCATGAAGGAGATGACAAAGTCAAGAAGGCCAAAGTTCAAACAGTCAAATGAGGTTTGAAATCTTAAGAATGAGTGAAGAGGAAAGCATAGCAGAATATTTCCTTAGAGTTGATGAAATAATCAATATGACTAGAGGGCTTGGTGAAGTTATCAAAGAAGATGTAATTGTTCAAAAAATATTAAGATATATGTCTATGATACTTAATGCCAAATCTTAGCCATTGAAGGGATGTCTGATTTGAAAAGTCTCATAATGTACCAGCTACTTGGTACTCTCACAACCGATGAGAGGAGAGTAGGAAAAGAGAATATGAACCAAATGAGGTAGCTTTCAAAGTGTCCTAAAAGCATAAGGATCACAAATATCATCAAAATTGTTTCAACTACAAATCCAATCAGGAGTTGGTTGACTTTGCTAGGAAACTAAAGTGTGGCTCAGGAAAGTATAAAAGGAAGTTTCCCTTCAAATTATTTGACTATGGAAGAGTTGGACATTTTTCATCCAAGTGCCCTTATAAAGAAAATATAGAAAAGGAATATCATTCAAATTTCAGAAGCAAGGCTAGAAACATCAAAAGAAGAATTTATTCAAGAACAGGGGGCTCTACTCCAAAGAGGATAGCTCAAAACCATATTTTGATAATGAGAATTTCTTAGAGGATGAGTCAAATGAGTGGTTATTTATGGAATTCAAATTTGATTCCAGGAAACAAATTATTACAAAATTTGAAGAAGAAGAAGGAGTATTGGACCTTGAATGGGAGATCACTAGTTCTCTTGATGAGTTAAAGAAGGCCAGAAGAAAGAACAAGAAACTAAAAGAATAGTTTCTACAAGATGAGGAATGTATGTACAAGTTAGATAACGAAGAATTTGTTTATCAATGAGAAAAACTTGAAGAACCGATTAAAAGTAGACAAATCTTAGTTCTCCAACTAGAAGAAAAAAAAGATTATGTGAAGCGTTGGAAGAAGAAAATAGTGTCTTAAAGCAAGAGAAGGTTAAGAGAGAGAAGGAAATAATCTTTGAATCTTGCAAAGAGGATATTTTTTCCCTAAAATTCAAGCTAGAGGATGTAAGACTGAAGGAAGAAATTCTTAGTGGTATGATTCTAAAATTGGATGAGAACTATCAAGATCTACAAGATGAGATTGTCTCCCTAAGAACAGATGTTGAGAAATTAGAGATCAACAAGGACCTGGATAAAATGTTTTATGAAGTGACTTGAAATATAAACCACATTCCAAGTATTCAAAGGTTTCTAGAAAACAAGACATGGCTAGGATATTTTGGATCACAAGAGTCATCTATGAGAAAGATGAGTTTTAGGTCCACAAGATTTGATGAACCCCAAATATTTGTAGAGGTGCTCCAAGATATAGTAAATGAGGGAAAACAAAAATCTATCTAGAGGCACCGAACACATGAACAAGAGTACTAACTTCTGAAAGGACTCATGCCAAAGGAGAATGAATCAATCAACAAGACAACAAAGGTACCACCACCCGACAGAAAATAGTGAACCTTCCGATTTCAAGTACCCTAATTTATTTTATGGTTATTTCTATAAATTTCATATATTTGGACATAAATTTTCTAATTCTAAATTTGTCAAAGTTGAAAGAAATGAAAATTTCAGATACATAAAGTATCAGAATTTTAGACCTCAAAACTCCCCTCCCAAGAATAGAAATTACTTCTCTCCCCTGTTGGATGATGATGAATGCTTTAAATGTAGTTATTTCAAACACAAGGATAGTGAATTCAAAAGAATTTTTGAATATTCTTCTAAATCCCATAATTTTTGGGATCTAGTCTTTCTAAAAGACAAGAAGAATTGGAAACACAAGACTAGAAAAATCGTGGAATGTGGGCTTGCACTGTTAGCACATGATCAAGAAAATAGGTAGTATCTATATAGTGGTTTTCCCAATCATATGAATGGGGATAAGAGTGAATTCCTATCTCTAAACAGAAATACAAAGGGAACAATGTCACTTTTGGTAACAATGCTCTAGCAAGAATTAAGGGTAAGGGCATAGTCTTGATGAAAACACTAAGGCTCAAAACGTGTTGTATCTAGAGGGTCTCAAGAACAATTTGTTGAGTGTGAGTCATATCTGTGATAATGGATACAATGTGAAATTTCAATATAAAGGCTATGAGATCCATAAAGAAGGAAATTTCAAGCTAGTTGGAAAGGCAATAAGCACTCATAACAATATCGATATTTTTGATGATTCCAGAGTGAGTTGCTAACTGAGTAAAAAAACTCAAACGTTGTTGTGGCACAGAAGGATTCGCCATATAAATTTTGATAGCATAATGAAAATAAAAAATTCATAAGTTGTAAGAGGATTTCTAAGATTGTCGATGCATGATGGCTCAATCTTCAAGTCTTTCCAATTTGGTAAGTAAAGAAGGACTTAGTTCAACAAAAATGAGTTTCCATCATCTAAACCTCTGGAGCTAATTCAAACTAACATATGTGGCCTTACTAGGAAAAAAATCAAAGAGGAGAAAGGAATTTTATTTTATTTATTGATGACTTTACGAAAGCCACACGGATAATTATATAAAGAAAAGTAACAAACTATTAAACATTTTAAGACATTCAAATGTCAGGTGGAGAATGAGAAAGATCTAAAGATCAATTTTTTAAAATTAGAAAGAGGTTGAGGATTCACGTTGAGATAATTTGAAGAGTATTATGAAGAACGTTGTATAAGGAGGTAGTATTATCTGGTCAGAACTCCACAACATAATGGAGTAGTAGAGAGAAAGAACAAAGAAATTCAAGAGAAGGAAAGAGCTATGATGGATGAGGCAGATGTACCCCACATTTTTTAGGGAGAATTAACACAAGCAACAATATATCTAGAAAATAGAACACAACTTAGGCCTAATAGTGATAAGAATCCCTATGAGTTATGGAAAGGTAGACTTGCAACAGTGAAACACTATAAGGTGTTTGGGAGCAAACTCTTTATCAAAAGGAATGATAAAAAGCATGAAAAAGTTTTATCCATTCACTAATGACGATATATTTCTTGGGTATTTTGTTCGGAGAAAAAGGTACAAATGTTTCAACAAAAGAACATAGAGAGTCAAAGAGTTCATTGACATAGTCATGGATGAATTAATTCCATAGTCTAAACCATCGAAGGAAAAATGAACCCAGATGGACAAGAAAGTTCTTCCACCAGATTCTCATACCATGGAGAAACAAAGTCATTTGATGAAGATGAAGAAACAAGTATAATACTAAGGCCCAAAACTCCTTCCAAGTATGTGCAGAGACAACATCCTGAGAGTCAAATTATTGTAGATCAAATACTATGTGTGGAAACAAGGAGAAGATTCCCTGAAAACACAAGATGCACAAATCTTGCTCTATTTTCTCAAATTGAGCCCAAGAATATCAGTCATGCAAGTGATGATAAGTCTTAGGTAAAGGCAATGAATGAAGAGCTAGATCAAATGGAGAAGAATCACATTTGGGAGCTTGTTCCATGACTTGAAGAGAAAATTATCATAGGCACCAAATGGGTCTTCAAAAATAAGCTAAATGAACAAGGTCAAGTGATTAGGAACAAGGCTCACTTAGTCTGCAAAGTTTATGCCCAAATAGAGGGGATCAACTTTGAAGAAACCTTTGCACCTGTAACAATATTAGAAGCTACCAGAACGTATCTAGATTTTGTCAGTCATAAAAATATCAAGGTGTATCAAATTGATGTGAAGGTAGTTTTTCTCAATGGAGATTTGGAATAAGAAGTATACATCAAGTAGCCAAAAGGGTTCATGGTCACAAAAAATGAAGGGTTTGTTTGCAAACTGAAGAAGGCCTTATATGGGCTCAAATAGCCACCCAAAGCCTGGTATGCTAGATTGGATAGATACCTTCACCAACAATGTTTTAAGAGGGGCAATATAGATAGGAATTTGTATATAAACTTTGAAGAGGGCCACCTATTGATTGTGATAATGCATGTAAATGACATAATCTTTGGCAACGATTTGGAACAATTGGGACATCAATTTGCAACTTTTATTTAGAAAGAGTTTGAGTTGTCCATGATAAGAGAACTATGATTTTTCTTACGACTGCAAATTTATCAATCAAAGGACATCAGCTTCATATCTCAATCCAAGTACTTGTGAGAAACATTGAATAATTCATAATGGAATAATGCAAGTTGGTTAGTACTCTAATGGTCACTAGTTGTAAGTTAGGTAAAGAATATGAGACACTTCCTGTAAATCAAATAGTCTACATATCAATGATTAGATGTTTTCTTTACCTCACAGCATCTAGACAAGACATCATGCAAGCAATAGGTTTGGTAGCCAAATTTCAAGCCTGTCCCCATGAAAGCCATGTCATTGTTGTAAAAAGAATTTTCACGTACCTGCAAGGAATAATAGACTATGGGTTGTGGTATGCTAGGAGAAGAGAATTTAAATTAAAGGCTTGTACTAATGCTAATTGGGTAGGCAGTATTGATTATAGCAAGAGCACCTCGAGTGAAACATTCTTTTTATGAGATTTCTTAGTACCTTGGATCAGCAAGAAACAAGGCTCCATCTCTCTATCAACTATTGAAGTGGATTATATTGCAGCTGCCACTTCCTGCTCACAAAATCTCTAGATGAAGCAAACCTTGAAGGACATTAAAGTACAGATGATTGATCCAATTCCAATCATATGTGACAACACTATTTCTATCATAATTTCTAAGAATCATGTCATGCAGTCAAATACCAAGCACATTCCTATCAAGTTTCATTTCTTGGGAGAACAATTTGTTGCTCATGTTGTTCGACTTAAATATGTGACCACTAAAGAGAAATTTGCAGAAATTTTCACTAAGCCAATGGCAAGAGAACCCCTTGAGTATCTATGGAAGTAGATAGGAGTTGTGACTCCTCCACCCAAATGACTCAATTACAATGACTATTAGTATTGACTCAGTTTGTGGGATCATGTGAAGAGTAGGCTACAACGTTTCAGGGGAGATTTCAAAAGCATCCTTTTCCATTGATGTCAAAGGGGGAGAATATTATTAATATTAGTAGTGCTAAGGGGAAGAATAACGATGAAGAAAACCATGCCTGGTTTCAAGGGGAACTTGGCTTGTTGCCATTAATGCCAAAGAAAGATATTCTTAAGCAGTTGGCTTTGTCTTAATGGCTCGTGGAATTAAGTATGTTAGCATTGATGTCAACCAGATTAGCATTGAAGTTAGTGGCAATAGATGTTGGCATTGATGTGACGAGCTCAAGGGGAGTCCCATGCTTTCTATAGTATTTTATAGAGAATCATCATAGTAGTAGGCTTAGTGGAGAATCCATAAAAATATGACTACAATGGTTGGGAGTCCCAAATTTTGGAGGAGATTATGCCTTAGGTGTTTAGGTCATATTCTCTTGGAAGTGGCATAGTTGGAAAGTTCTTCGGTATATCTTTACAATAGTATGCAAAAGCTGGAATATGCCCCCCTAGATCAAATTTTATGTTGATTCAAAATAAGGACCTTAAAGCCATAAGAATAGTGCCCAGAACCCTGGAAGCCTAAAGGTTTATTTAAAAGAGATTCGGGATAACATTGATTTGGGATAGAAGGAATGGTGCTCTAAAGCCAAAAACCCAAAATCTAATTGAAAACAAGTGGTGGTTTCTAAGAAGCCCAGAAGGTTAGAAACTCATAAGTTACTATAATTAAGGGTTGGGAATTGCAGTGGGACTGATAGGTAGGGGTTTACATAGAGATCGATAGGAGGAAAGTGGGCCAAGACCAGAACCTCCAATAATAATGTACAGAGGAAGAGGAGCGGGCATTGGAATTGGTGCACAAAAGTGGGTCGTACCCAGAAGCTTGCAAGCCTATAAGGAGTTTAAATCCATTTTATAAAATGTTATGGGCATGGGGGAATCTAGGCTCTATCTTTGTAGTGGAATTTACATATAAGTGGGGCCCTATGAATGGATAATGCATTGGCAGAAGTTTATATTGAAAACAAAAAACCAAGGGTGTAGAGAGTTATAAAGGGAATTCATCCCCGTAGGTTAGCAAAGGAGTCTAGTGCCTAAAGGCCTAGCCGAAGGTCATAACACTCGGTCCTATGATGGAAAATATCTAAAGGCACCGAGGGGAAGGTTGTAAAGTCAAGTAGGGCCAAAACAGAAGCTCGTGAGCCTCTACGTATTAAGAAATTCCATTTAAGAAAAGGATATGGGCACTAGGAAATCTATAACTCTAGCTCAATAGCGAGCATAGTTTTAAACGCATGGATGAGTCAGGAGATTTGTAGAGAAGTCCTCCATATTTGATGGTTATGCCATAATTGGCCATGGCTATAATTGGATAAGCAAAAGCCTGAGAGAACTAGGTAAATGCACACAGAAGAGTTGGTGGCTAGATTAATGGTGATTGTCAAAGTGATTTGGATTAAAGACAGAGAGGACCACGATGCACAAAATAAGCAATGGAGCGTGTCTTGAAACAAAATTAGTCATCCTTTAACATTATTACATGCTAATTAAGAATTAAGTGGAATAGATGGCTAGGTGCAAAGGTTCTAATCAAAACTTAGAAAACCATGTCTATGGTACTCTTAGAGCTATGTGATCAATTAATAAGCATGAAGAGTCATACTGATAGTACAAGACAAATTCAATGGGGGAGTTCCTTGAGTGTACAAGTTGACTGAGATTTAATTCTTAGTATGGAGAATGATCTAGTGGTTATCCTCATGTTTAATGCACTTGTCATGGCCTTGCATTCTGATGTAATAACAGTATCGAGTGTCATGCAAAAGTAAGCTCTCGGGTAGCATGGAGAGAAAAGTAATTGCTAACAGGGGTTGCATTGGTATTTGTGGAGCAGAGAATCAAAACCATGGATTGCAGTCATGTAATGGGGCGATGCAACATTTGTGTTGAGTTTGAGTGTGTGAGGAGAAATGAGCTAAGTGTTGAGAGTTAACTGTTTTTACAATGGAGTTAAGGGCTGAGACAAGAATTGGTTGAGTAGTAAAGGGAGACATGCAAAGAGGGACTACAAAACAAAAGAGAAAGTGTTGGTGCAACGACTCGTCAGGTTTATATTTTGGGCATTTTATTGGCCTTTGTTTTCAGTCTAAAAATTGTATGAAAAATCGAACAGTGGCTAGAGAAGGTAGTGGTCTACATTGATAAGAGGTTGGTGCCTCTTGGAAAGTAGTGCCTTTCTATCTTAAGGGGTTTGGGGCCTCCTATGAGTGGGTTCCTAAAAACAACTTGGTGTAATTAAGTGGGTGTTTAATTTACATCATAATAACAAACAGATTGGTTGTTTTCTCCCTTTAGGTTTCCACGTAAAAAATACCAGTGTTAATATGTGTGCTACTAAATTGATGAGTTGTGTGCTCATGTGAATGGTTTACTTTGTTGTATATATATTGTAGTATTAATGCTTTCATAAGTATCTGGAAAAAGTAAAATGAATTTGAAGAATTGAGCTTAAATCTTAAGAACCTCACTATTACTGATTCAACCCCCTCTGAGTGATTCCTTATTCCAACATGTTTTTGGTCACCTAGAGAGGAGGTCGTGCATTGCAGAGAAAATTTGTGGCATTCGAAGATTATGTTGATAGAATCTTAAAATTGTAATAAACAATGACACATATACATAGTACATAGAACAATTTACTCTAAAAACCATTAATTAACAAAACTGATAAGCTCAAAGCCATGCCTCTTTCTCATTGCACTAAAGACTATATATAAAGACTTCTACAAAATAATATGTAAGGTAGTTGTATCTCATAGACAATTAGGTCATGATGAGCTTCTTCAATTTTGAATGAATAAAAATAATTTTTTTTTGGAAAAAAATATATATAATTAATTATTTTCTAAATATAAGATATTTTACACTAAACAAATGGCTAATTATACAGTATACAATTCGATTTTACCAAAAATATTTAAAATATTTTCATATTATATATATATATATATATATATATATATATATATATAATATTTTAAATACTTTTCATGAAATCGCATTGTATACCGTATAATTAGCCACTTGTTAAGTGTAAAATATGATATATATATATATATAGATATATAATTCACATTTTCATGTAATGCCGATTTTAAAAAATGTATTTTTAACCATTTAAAAGGTTATTATTAAAAGATAAAAAAAAATATCCTTTCCCATAACAAAATATATGTATCAAAAATTATTAACCATTATACAAAACGTAACACTTCTCGTCATACCTTTCCAAAGAAAGATATAAAATATGAATGGGCTCTAACAATAGTTATACACAAAATAGTTATACTATGGTACGAGATATATGAAATTTTAAATTTAAACTCAAATCTCAATATTATCAACCAGCAGTATATAGCGCTACAGTATATGTTTAAATTTAATTTCAGACATGTTCCCCAGCAGAGCTATGCTTCAGATCATGATGAAAGTAGGTACTACGAATTTATACATAAATGTTTTTATTTCTTATTTATTTTGGCTACCTGTTTATTAATTTTCAACATAATTAAATTATTTTTATTTACATATAAATTCAAAAAATAAACATTAAATTATTCTTTAATTTATTTCATCAAAATAAGGAAAACAATAAACTTGTAAAGCCTTGAAAAATCTATCTACTAAGAAAGGCTTCGTCCCAAGCCCATTTCCTCAATAGTGAGGGTGCTTCAATTGCAAGGTTCGCTAGAGAGAGAGAATGCAAAATTGTCTTCTCCAGGGCCGTATCGATGGCATTCTACCAAAAATGGATTGGTTTTTTTTCAGAGCAAAAAAACAAAACTGGATTTTATTAAATAAAAAAACTTGTTACATATTTTTTTCATTTTGCCTATTTTTCCAGTTCAATAAGAGAAAACTAACAAGACTCAAAATATCCCCAAATACATATTTGGGGAGTCATGTCATGAACATTTGAAAACTTCATCTATCAAAGGAAAAAAAAGTGTGAAAAAACCATCCAAAAAGTTCAGGAAGATAAACAACAAACATGACAACAACATAAGTTATGAGAAATAAAAAACCAAGTGAATCAATTATGGAAGAGCAACACTTCCCTTCTTCGTGACAACCCCATCAAAAATATATGTTTAATACATGTAACCCTCTTCATCCTATAATCCAGTTTTTGATAGGGAGTCTGTCATCCCATTCGATTCCCAATATATATGTAGAATGTAAAAACTCTAAAACTTCTTAATGAGGCCATATGTACGAACCCCCCAACCCTGAGCTCTAGGGATCGAAAGTTGTTCTTCCTGAAATTCCATCTATGATAGTCTTAGAGTCTCCATATACATGGATTTTTTGGATCTTCCTATCATTTGCAAATCAAAGGAGACCCCAAAGAGCCATCATCTCAACTCAAGAATTTGTGCCTAATCCCCCAAACCAATGTAGCTTATAATGATAATTACCATTGATGTGTAACCAAGCTTAGCAACTGCATCTTCCCTAATGTGTCACCCCAACGAGAAAACCCAACGGCATTATAATTTGAGGACGTATATATTTCCCTGATAGGTCTTTGGTATTTTCCTTTCGTGACTCCATATAATCGAGGCAAGCCAGAATTTTAGAGCATGCCCTATAAGCACTATGAGGGATTCCCTAGAATATGAGATGAGTTTGGGTCTTCCAGATCTCTGAGATTAGAAACAATGAGATGAATTTATGTATGTTGAGTCCTTCCAATTTGCATCGCAATAATTTCTCAATAGAAGTGAAATGCCTATCAGAAATTTTCAACAAAGACAGTGTCATCAATGAGACCTGAAGTGTGGCGCTGCAGGATAGGAGCAAATGTACAATAGTCTTAGTATCAGTACCACATAATGGATAGCACCGAGGGCCTTGAAAGCCACGTCTACACATATTATTTCATGTTAATATATTTTCTTCCACACCAACCAACAGAACAAAATAATTTCAAAGGGGCATGTATTTTCCATATAGCAATAAACCACAACGATATAATAGTATCCTGTGTAAGGTTCATAACATGTTTGTAATTCTCCACTACCACCACAACACCTTTCCGAAGAGGCCCATCCCATGAAAGGGAGTCACGATTGTCATTTCTGCAAAGACCAGCACTTTTTAGTGTTGTAACAAAATTATTCCAATATACAACCTTATGCCTAGTCAATCCGAGATGTGTTGCCGATATCTATGTCCGATTGACTCCATTCTAGGAGTTGATTACCCGATTCAAAAATATAATTCCTCTCTGGTGAATTTCCTCAATCGTTTCATCATAAATTATATAGGATTCTGCAATGCCAACAATCTTTTCCCGCCTGATAATAAAAAAGTTTCCTTTCCCAAATATCTATTTTACCAGACTGAGGAACCTTACCTTGATCTTTTGAAAACTTGTCTAGATGTATGATACCCTCTTGATACTGATCTCTTCCATATTGATCCAGTGTATGTTTGGCATTTTCTTCTGATATTTAGCAGAAATGATCTTCCCCCAAATGCCCCCACCAAACAATGCCTGCCCAAGAGACTTCATTAACGGGGACCATCCAAATACTTGGAATTCAATATCCCCCATCCATCTAGTTCCTTTGATTTAGAGATAGAACTACAACTTGCAGTAAGATGATATTTTCATTCCTTACCAGCACCAGACCACATGAAATGTGTCAGGTGGGAATGACTTTGATCATTTTTATGAACCTGAATAGCAATTAGGTGCATCCAATAAATCACTAGTTGTTGAAGGACAGATTGTGTCAGGGTAAATCTGCCATCTAATGAGAGACAAAAATTTGTCCAAACCATAAGATTCTTATAAAATTTTCAGATAATCCATGCCCAATCCTCTGAATGGTAGCATTTCAGCTTCAGTCTAAATCCTGTTGTGGCCACAACTACCACCCTATTAAAACATGCTCTGATAGCAAATTTGAATGGGTCCCCTAGAAGTTTGATCTTTCACTTCTCCGAATGATCTATTTTTATCTCCAAGATTTTAACTCTGTGCCGAGTCAAATCTTCAATTCTTAATGGTCAAGACCCCCCTTGAATAAATCTCTGCTGCATGGTTCATTCATGACCTAGCCTAGCCCTTCATTCATTTCCTTCATCGGGACTTTTCAATCCCCATAAACCTTCATGGTGCTCTATGCTCACGCATATAACTAACCCCCACTCTCTATTATGGTTGTATTTGGATTCAACCCACAAAACCTTCTATCACATATTTATTCCCATTATAACTCTTTATAATGGAAATGCTTCGCAAAACATGCATAACATACCCTTTTTCACTTATCACAATCAACATTGACACACAACGCGTACCATGAGGCATCGAACCCAGTGGCATTATTAAACATAATATATATATTTCGGGTCCGGAGCCCATCGCATATCGCAATCGATGGAGCCCAGGGCTTGTATATAAGGCGCACCACGATCTACTGGACCCGTCGGGATCATTAAACATAATATATATATATATGTATGTATATATATATATATATATATATATATATATGTATGTATGTATGTATGTATATATATATATATATATATATATACATACATACATACATATATATATATATATATATTTCGGGTCCACTTTCCCCTACCACAATCACAATCAGCAAAGTCCATGGCATATACATAAAGCACAATGTGATGTGGCGAACCCAACGATAACTTTAAACCCGGGTGCATAATATTTCAAGTTCAGCCTTATGGTTGGCCACAGGTTTTCCGTGTATTCCCATGTATTGTGATAATACGTTGTGGTTGGGGTTTTCAAAGGGAAATCTTATGTGGCAGATCCGAAGGGATTATGAACCATGGCATATATATATTTCGAGTCCGCTTTCCCCTATCACTAATCACAATCAACAGTCGGTGAAAGTGAAGCCCATGCAATATATGAAGGGGCGATATGGTGGACCCAGTGATAATTACACACCCGGGTGCATAACATTTCAAGTCCAGCCTTATGGTCCAGCCGCGGGTTTTCCCATGTTTTTCTTGTGTATTGTGATAAAAGGCTGTGGTCCGAGTTTTCAAGGGAAAATCCTATAAAGTGAATGGTCCACTTTTGGAGCATTGATTAAGGAATCCTTAAGTAAAAATGAATATTATGGGAATACAAAATACATGTCACAGTAGGTTCGGTGGGTTGATAATCATAGTTGCCCTGTGTTGTAAGATTAAATAGAAATTGTGGCTAAATGCAAGGTTTGTTTGTGAGCATGTTTTTCATATTTCTCATATGAATTATTTCTGCAGGCGAGTTCGAGTGGATCAGGTAGCGGATAAAGGCGAATTATATCAAGATGACACCTCTGCACCACTGGTGTCAATATTGCTAAGGCATATTCTGCAAAAAGCGATATGAACCGCCATAGTGCATAATGGAAGCACGCTCCATGTCAAGAGGAAGCACAACGTTGATACATCAAGATGCTATTACCTCCAAGCAAACCTTCAATCATGCCAGATGGGGAATGGTGAGCACGGTGTCTTCAGTTTCCTTCAAGAAATGATAGGGAATAACGTCCACTCAATACAGGTGCGAAGGTATGACATGCAGTCATCCTCTTTTAATCAACATCCATTCATTTCCCAAGGAAAGGAAGCATCGCAGTAGATATGCCTTCTACGTGTCAGCAGTGATACCGACTGTTCTACGTCTGTGTATTCTGATTTGTATATTGAAAAGAATAGGGGGGATGTGAAAAGTTAAGGGAAGACTGAGAGTCATTTCCAGCTGCATAAGTATTACCTTCGGATAGGAGAAGAAGAATGCTTTTTGGGCAGAACAACTTTTGATTTGTTGTGAATAAAGAAGAATGTTTGGGTCAAGAAGGAGCCTTTTTGTTTCAGATTTATTTTCTCTGCTTTCATGTGTTTAGGATAAGAGTGTTGTTATTGGCATCAAGATAAATATGTTTTTCTTTGTGCATATTGATAACATATAGTTCATGGTTATTCCTGGTTATTCGAATATAATTCAGTAGTATGGTTAACTCATGAAAGGTTGTTGATTCGAAACTTTGTTAAAGATCAGTTACAAGTGTTATTTGTATGGAAAGGAATGTGTATTTCTATATAAGTAATTGGATTGCAATTAGGATTTAATACAGCCTCGTTCTTATGTGAACCAGTAATTGATTCATTTGGACTTGGAATCTATATATGATGTTTAACCTCTTGTTGTGTGCTCCTGTAGGATAGATTAGGATAGTTAGGACTAGCTTAAGTAGTGAGAAGTAGTGTAGATAGGATTTAATACATATAGGCTAGCTATTTCTTTTGTTAATTTAATTGAAGTCTTCCTCCAAGAAGCAATCTCTCAACACCTTTAACAGTTTATGGGATCCTTTAAAACCCATTGGAGCTAGCCACTCCAAATGAAAGCAGATCTAATTAGGGTCTGTGATCGGGTTAGTTCCCCTTGTTGGTATAGTATAAATTCACCATGTCAACAAATTGGTGCTAAAAGGAGGGCCTAAACCACTGTCCACAGCTTTTCATGATCTCATCTATAAATGTCACACATGGATTTGAAAATATTAATGCATGGATTGTAAAGGTCTAAAAGATCCCTCCTCCCATTTGGAAAAGCCTCATTTCGAAGAAGCAGAGGAAGGAGATCTAAGTCCCGTGTTTGGGTCACCCAAGGAAGAGAGACTGTGGGAGTACCCTATCACTCAGGAACAACTAGTCAGAATACTTACTCGTGCTTACGCTCGGTCCCTATCACAACTCCCTATCTTTCAGTCTTTACCTCCGACAACAAAAAGAAAGCCAAGGATCCATCACATAAACGAAGAGACATCTGTCGCCCCTTCCCTTGAAGATATTGTGCTAGATTCTTTCCAAAGTATTGACTCTCCTTGGGAAGAAATTCTAGAGGATCCCCCTTCTAAAGGCAATCCCTGGCCTGATTTGGAAAATCCTAAAGAAGAACACCCGGGGGAAACCTTCAACCAAAACCTCCATATCCATAATATGGCTAACATTCCCCCTCCAGGTGGGAATCCCCCTCTACCACCTCCTCTTGGTGGGAATCAACCCCCTCCTCCTCCAGGAGCACTCCCTCCTTGGCTTGCACAGGATGTCATAGTTGTACCGAGGCAGCAACATCCCTTACCCAATAACGCAGAAAGAGTATTCCCTAAATTCGACCCTGAGAGGGGAGACACTACTGATAACCATATTCACTCTTTCTTCCTAGTCATGTGCATGTTGGGGGTAGCCGATGAGGATGTGGTATGTCATTTGTTCCCTTTCACACTAATTGGTACACCTTCTACATGGTACTTCAGCTTGAGAATAGGATTGACCACCACATGGGGTGCCTTTCAGTAGGCCTTCTTAGACAAGTTTGGCGATGACAAAACACCTACAGCCTTAGTTTTAGAATTGTCCCATTTAAAAATGGAAGCCAAAGAAAATGTCAAGGATTTCAACATTCGGTTCAGCACTTTTTTCTATAGAATCCAGGCTAACGCTATACCTACTCATGAGGTGCTCATGGAATTTTGCATCACCGCTCTCCCTGTCCCTACTGCGATGTGGGTCAAGAGAAGTAACGTACAAACCTTACAAGGTTCTATCAACGAAGCAATAAAAGTTGAGAATGAAATGATCAGTCTCACAACATGTCATCATACATTTGAACGAAAGAAAGCCTCTCATTCATCCAATAAAAATAATGGGAGTGATAACAAAGTGGCTAAGGGTAAAGAAAGGGACACCATAGATGTGGAAGGTTTGCATCAGATCATTAAGAAATTGACAAACACAATCATCGATATAAAAAGGAATTATGGACAGAGGGGAGGAGAGTATAAGAATAGAAAACCCTTCAAACCTTTCTATCGTAAGAAGACAGAAGGTGTTCATGGTCAACTTGTGTTGCTTGCTCCATCCAATGAAGGGAATCTAAATATGGAAGAGCTGGCTCTTATCAGATCGCTCCTTAACAAAGAAGAACCTATAGTGGAGCTAGAGCCAGAACAAGAAAATGAGGAAGAATACCAAGTAGAAGAGCCCTTGGACGAAGAATCTCAAATCAATGTACTTTGGGATTTCTATACAAATGGGAATGATGATGACAAAGAAGATAGCATGACAGAAATCCACACTAATGAAATACACACACGAAGTAAAGGGACACTTGTGGGCATGATGAAGCCTATAGACTAGACAAAGAAAGATGTTTGCCCTGTGAAGGCATCCGCTCCAAAGGTTCATGTTGTAGAAATTTTTTAGAACTTTTCCTACAAATCAACTAGCTTTGATACCATGTAGAACTATTTCTATAAATCAGCTAGCTCTGATACCATGTAGAAATTTCCCACCTGTAGATCAACCTGGTAATGCAATGTACTAAAGCAAAACACTTGAACTACTTCTACAAACAATTTAGCGGAAGCTTAATCAACCATGAGCAACATCAATAAGAACACATATAATTGATAAGAAGGAATCAATCACACATAACATAGAAGAATTTACTCGAGGAAAGCACACGCCTAAAACGCCATCTCTGTATTATCATACAAGTGGAAATATAGTCTGGATTACACAAAGCCTTAGCTCAGAAGCTATCCAGCTCTCAGTACAATCCCTCTGCTACTCATAGATAGTCAAAGGCTTCTCACAAACTTTCTCCTCTGCCCTCCAAGCCTCCTATTTCCTTGTACAGTTTCCCTGGGGTCCAGTGCTGCCACCTGTGTGAATTCACCTCTTCACACACTCACTAACCTCTAATCTAACTGCAAAAACGTGAAGGAGATAAATCCTCATCATGGATGAGCTTCCTTTAAAAGAAAAATATTCATCCAACTGATAGTACACTGTCCCTTCTCTGATCTCAACTAGGTCTATGTCAGAACTGACATGCATGAGTTATTTAAGCTATAATATTCAGTTATCTGAAAATCCCAGTTGTTACATGCATGCAAGCAATAACAAACTGAATCTCATTAATTTAACAACTTGTTAAATTAATCTAACTGGACTTGACTTAGTTAACTGAGCCAACTAATTACAACTCATAATTACAACTCATCCTTATTTCTTTAACTGATGGATAAATTCATCAATTAATAGATAAATTGTTGCATGTCCTCACATAGACTTCAAGTTTGTTTTTCCTTAACTAATTAACTCAAGATGAATTAATTAATTAGTTTACAAACTGTTGTTAATATCAAATTCGAATTTTACTTCCTATTTTTACTCTAGGGACTGACTAAAATAGGAATCCATCCTAAACTGCTAAAAATAGAACTTCTATTTTTAGCACTTCCATTTTTCATTCCATGTTGCCCAATCCAGCACTGGTACCCAAACTGCTATTTTTAGCAGTGCTATTTTTAGAAATTTCTTGTTGCCACTTTTCAACACCTGTTGAGAAGGGTAGACATAGTGGTGCGTCCAAGAATACTCCAGTTGCAAACTATCCAAAGAAAGAGAATACATCTCCGACAATAACGAAGGTGACTTAAAATGGTAAACTCCCACCTAAGAACGGAAAAACTGGTATGTTTACTCTGCCCTACCCTATTTATAACATTGATTACAATATTGTGGATGATCTTAAGAAATCTAGGGCTAATGTCACATACTTTGATTTGCTAAAATTAACGCAACAAAGAGATCTACTCTTGAAAGCTATGAATGAACGGAATTGCAAAACTCCCACCATCTCGAGCAGCCAAACCAAGAAGTCGATGTCCAGACCTATCAGTACCTCTAGTACAGCCCAAACACCATCAGTTATGGAAGCCACTCTATCAAAAATGAATCAAACCCCCAAGATGTCAGTGCGGCCATGATAGGAAGGAAATCAAAATCCATGACTCCACCTTTCCTTATCACATTTGAAATATTGAAAATGAATGTACACAATTGCCTGTTAGATTCTGGTGCCTCATCCACTGTTATGCCTTACACTATTGCTAAAAGACTTCATGCGATACCTGAGAAAACTGGAACTCAAATTATGCAATTGGGCAGAATGAATATGAAATTAATTGGGGAATTGAAAGATGTGTTGATTCGGATGGTTGCCAAACCATAGTACTCACAAGTCATTGACATAGTGGTAGTCGACATACCTGAGGCTTATGGAATGTTTCTTAGTAGGGACTGTTCAGCAAAACTGAATGGATATTTCTCAACTGATAGGTCCCTTATCTTGCTGCCTTAGAAGGGGAAGGGTGATATGCTGAGAGTCGATCAAGAAAGATACATGAAGTATGTGGTGACGGAATTAAATGGCCCCAATGAACCTCTAATGTTTACCAACTCTATCCTTGGGAATTATAGTTTCAATGTGTGTGCTACAAAAACCTGTTGTAGAGAATTCCATGCAGAAACAATTGAAGAAACTGCAATAAACACACAGTTGGAAGCTCTCCCCTATAGTCCAACTGATGAATCACCCTGTAATATAGTAGATGATAGAACTAATTTCATAGGAAGCAATTCAATTGATGTAACATTAGACTCTATATTTTGGACACTCTATTTTGATGGCTCTAACTACCTTGAAGGCATAGGTGCTGGGAGCATTCTCATTGACCCAAAAGGGAACCAACATCTGATGGCCTGCCAGTTGGGGTTTGTGTGCACCAACAACATGGCAGAATATGAAGGCTTACTGCAGAGCTTGAAAAAAGCCATTGATATGAAGGTAAAAAATCTTAAAGTTTTTGGTGACTCAAAGATAATTGTGGACCAGGTAAGGAAAAGGATACACTGCAATTCGCCACACCTATTAAGATACCAACATGAGGTATGGATCTTAACTGACAGTTTTGATTCTTTTAATATCACATACATACCTCGAGGGAAAAACCAAGATGCTGGTCTGATGGCTGGTATGGCTGCAAAACGTTTGCTTGATTTTAGATTAAAGAAGAATAAATGTTATGTTGAATTGATTTTCAGACCATCCATGCCTGATAACATCTAAAATTGGAAGGTGTTCGAAGATGACGAGAAAATCCTTGAGTTCTTGCACTGTGAGAAAACATTCAAGAATGCAGTCATTGATGAAAAAGAGCATGACAGGCTTATGAATGAGAGGGAAGACGAGGAAAATGATCAGCCCAGTATGATTCCCAAGTCAGTTGTCAAGATGGATCACTTGTATGACTAGCATGATAAATTCAAGAAGCCAACTAACTGCAAAACACATAGCTCATCCATGAAGTATGAATCGGTCAACCTTGGAACCAAGGAAGACCTCAAAAAATGTCAATGTGGGCTTGGGGTGCTCTCCACAAGAGAAGGTTGTATTTGTTAAGCTGTTTAAAGAGTACAATGACGTCTTTGCATGGACATATGGTGACTTAAAAACCTTTGATACCGATGTTATGCAGCATGTAATTCCTTTAGAAAAGGAGGCGAAGCCCTACCAACAAAAGCTTTTCAAGATGCATCCAAGCCTAGAACTGTTGGTGAAGAAAGAATTAAACAAAATGCTAGATGCTAAAATCATTTTTCCGGTCAGACACACCCGCTATGTAGCCAATCTCGTGCCAGTAAGAAAGAGGAATGGAGACATCAGGCTGTGTATTGATTTCAGAAACCTGAACAAAGCATCGCAAAAGGATAACTACCTTGTCCCTTCTATGGAACACATTCTTCAGTGCATTTCTGGGTCTGAAATGTTGTCCCTATTAGATGGGTTTTCAGGATATAATCAAGTGTTGGTATCTAATGAAGATCAACTTAAGACAACCTTCAACACTAAATGGGGCACTTACGCATATCACAAAATTCCATTTGGACTTATTAATGCGGGTGCCACATTTCAGAGAGCTATGGACATAGCTTTCCGAGGGTTGACTAACAAATCAGTAGTGGTTTACATGGATGACATCACTATGTATTCATATCACAAAAGGGATCATATTTATCTCCTGAAACAAATTTTCGAAAGATGCCGAAGATATAGAATATCGTTGAATCCCAAGAAGATCATCCTCATAGTTACAGAAGGGAAAGTACTTGGTCATATCCTTTCTAAAGAAGGCATTATTATTGATCCTGAAAGAATAGAGACCATCATGAGAATACAACACCCTGCAAATAAAAGGGCAATGCAATCTTTCTTTGAGAAGATCAATTTCGTTAGGAAATTTGTCTCAGGTTTCATAGAAATAGTGTGTCCCATGCAATTAATGATTAAGAAAGACATTGTGTATAAGTGGAGCGATGAAGCTAAGAAATCATTTCAGCGAATTAAGGAGGCCATCGCAGAAGCTCCTGCGTTGGTCAGCCCCGATTTCAACAAGGAATTCTTCTTGTACACTTTTTCTTCTGATGTTTCATATGCCGCAATCCTCACTCAAAAAAATGATGATGGCAACGAAGTCCCTATTTCTTATATGAGCTCTAATCTCCAGTGAGCAAAACTAAACTACCCAGATGTGGAGAAACAAGGATTTGCAGTTTTTAAAGCTGTAAAACACTTCCGCCCTTATTTATTAAAGGCCAGGACTAAAGTAATCATTCCCCATCCTGCTGTAAGAGCCCTCTTCATGCAGAAAGAAATGGGTGAACGGAGAGGGAATTGGATAACCGCACTTCAAGAATTCAACCTCGAGATTAAGCCAACAAAGATAGTTTGAGGGCAAGGATTGTGCATGCTAGTAGCAGAAGCCTTGACAGATAAAGAAGGGGCATCCAAAGAACCAGAAGCACAGAGCATGCAAAATGAACAAGTAGAACACAGGGAGGAGCCTCTATGGATTAATGAGATGCTAATGTGTGAGCATGAAACATTGGAAGCCCTTTTGGATCCTGAGTCCTGGTATTACGACATACGCTTTTATCTCACGCGGGGGTAATGTCCTGAACACGTGGATGCATCATAATGGAGAGCTCTTAGATTGAAATCTAATCAGTATCACTTGGCCAATGACACATTATACAAAAAAAAATTATGACGGAATCCGGCTGAGGTGTTTGGAAAAGGGTGATGCTGATCATGTCTTGAAAGAAATGCATGATGGCCTAGTAGGTGGTCACTATGGCGGAGAGACCACGGCTCACAAAATATTAAGAGCTAGATATTATTGGCCCACCATGTTTAGAGCTTGCATGCCTATGCTCGGAAATGCAAGGTATGTCAAACTGCCGCAGGACGAGAAAGAAAACCAGTCATTCCCCTGAGGCCCGTTATGATTTATCGCTCGTTCCAACAATGGGGCCTAGATGCCAAAGGTGAGATCACTCCAAACTCTTCATAGCAGCATAAGTATATACTCATGGTGATCGACTACCTCACCAGATGGACCGAAGCCATCCCACTTTGGAAGGAAAACGAAGACAAGGTAACACCATTTATTGGGAAATTCATTATCAATAGGTTTGGCATCCCTGACGCTCTCATATTTGACAATGCTTCCTACTTTTCATCACTGAAAGTGATTGAATTTGCTATTGATAAATCAATTCACATAAAGTATGCATCAAACTATTACCACCAGGGAAATGGAGTTGTAGAGTCCTCAAATAAAAACCTCATCCACATAATCAATAAACCTGTCACCAACAACCAGAGGAATTGGCACAATGCTCTAACAAATGCCCTTTGGGACGATAGGGTGACCCCAAAAGTGGCCTTAGGAAACTCCCCATACTTCCTTGTCTATGGACAGGAAGCCATCTTGCCTCCTAACATTACCCTTCCCTCTTTACAGCTCTCCCAAGCCTCAAGAGGGACCCCTTTAGCCTTACTTCAAGAAAGGATCAACCAATTAGTGAGGTTGGAGGAATTGAGAGATAAAGCTAGAAATAGATTGAGAAATCACCAAATGATTGTGAAGAGATGGTTTGATCGCCATCTGGTAGGAGATAAATATTACCAAGTAGGAGAGCTAGTCCTGAAATGGACAAGTTGAATGAGCCAAAAGGTAAACACACGAAATTCCAACACTTATGGCTGGGCCCATTCCAAGTTAAACAAAAAATTGGTCAGGGAACTTACAGATTGAAAACTTTACAGGGAGAAACTGAACAAATCCCTATTAATGGCCAACATCTCAAGAGATACTTCCAATAGCCACCACATGGTGGTTACTTCCTGAGTAGGTTAGAATTCATTTTATTTTGCTGTTAGCTTTGTTATATTTCCATCCTTTCTGTTTTTTTGTTTTCACAAAGTTTATTTTCCTTCTATTTTCAATTTTAGTCCTTTTCAGCTAACTAATTTCAGTCCTCCAGTCTCATTTTCACCTTTTCAAATCTCTTCAGATTGCCCTCATTCACCGCCTTCAGTTTTTGCACCCCTCATTAACTTGCTGATGAGTCTGCTGATCCTAAATCTATTGGTACCTTGAAAATCAAACAAACTTTCAATGAGCCTACGAGAACTTGAAAATCGGCTGTGGAATTCAAATCGAAGCCACTCATTAGCATCTGTTGGGAACTGGGTAAGATCTGTTGATAACCTAGATACCTGGAGCATGTAGAGGCATCTTTATAAAACAAAAATGTGTAACCACAGCTGGGCTGGCATGGCGGAACACTGCATTTTTAAATAAATCCCACTCAAACCTAGCCTATACTTGCCTGTAAGGTTTGCAGTTATTCTCCATTGGTCCCATCCACCACACTAAGTTTTCCAATACCTATTATCTACAAGTAAACCTCGTTTCATGGGCTAAGCTCACTATCATATACCCTGTGGCAAATCCAATTGTGCTCTAGTCCTTGTGCTTGAAACTGGAAGGACTTATTTAAAAGAAAATGAAATGTTAAGTCCTTGTGCCAATCTAGAAAGACAGGATGTTTGGCAAGCCAATTAGAATACGGACTATTGTTGGGCTCAAAGTACCAATTTACACAGCAAGCCCAACCTTGCTTAAGTGGTTTAAAAATATCGCATGATCCATGACTGTGCCCCATTCAATCATACGAAAACAAAGCACTGAAATTATTGCATAAAGTGCAGATAAACATATCTACATCAAGTTTAACGAGTGACAAAGAACTGAGGTACACACCTAAACAGGTATTGACAGACCAATGATGGCCCTGAAAGGATTTTTGAAAGTAGAAAACAGGTAAAAGAAGGTCAATAGATCCAATAATACTACCATTGGAGAATGTCTATCAAAACCCTATCAGTAAGAAGAAGCTATTTGTCTTTATCCCACCTGAAGCAATTAATGTTGAAGTAGAACCCATGCCTGTCCATCTGTACAGTTTGCATTTCAAGTTTATCTTAACACCCTGACGTTCTATTGATCTAAGGTTTATTTGGAAATAGAGATAACTAGTTCGCCCAGCGGTTAGCCATTTCTTGTGGCCACAACCACCACCCTGTTAAAACATGCTCTAATAGAAAATTTGAATGAGTCCCCTAGAAGTTTGATCTTTCACTTCTCTGAATGATCTGTTTTTATCTCCGGTATTTTAACTCTATGCCGAGTTGAATATTCAAGTCTTAATGGTGAAGACCCCCCTAGAATAAATATCTGTTGCACGGTTCATTCATTTCCTTCATCGAGACTTTTCAATCCCCATAAACCTTCATGGTGCTCTATGCTCACGCATATAACTAACCCCCACTCTCTATTATGGTTGTATTTGGATTCAACCCACAAAACCTTCTATCGCATCTTTATTCCCATTATAACTCTTTATAATGGAAATGCTTCGCAAAACATGCATAACATACCCTTTTTTGCTTATTGCAATCAACATTGACACACAACGTGTACCATGAGGCACCGGACCCGACAACATTATTAACCATAATATATATATTTCGGGTCTAGAGCCCATCGCATATCACAATCGGTGGAGCCCAAGGCTTGTATATAAGGCGCACCGCGATCTATCGGACCCACCGGGATCATTAAACATAATATATATATTTCAGGTCTGCTTTCCCCTATCGCAATCGCAATCAGTATAGTCCATGGCATATACATAAATCATGATGCGATGTGGTGGACCCGATGATAACTTTAAACTTGGGTGCATAATATTTCAAGTCAGGCCTTATGGTCGACCGCGAGTTTTCCTATGTATTCCCATGTATTGCGATAATACGTTGTGGTTGGGGTTTTCAAAGGGAAATCTTATATGGCGGATCCGAAGGGACTATGAACCGCGACACATATATATTTCGGGTTCACTTTCCCCTATTGCTAATCGCGATTGGCAGTGGGCGAAAGTGAAGCTCATGTGATATGCGAAGGGGCGATATGGTGGACCTGGCGATAATTATATGCCTCGGTGCATAACATTTCAAGTCCAGCCTTATGGTCCGGCCATGGGTTTTCCCGTGTTTTTCCTATGTATTGCGATACAAGGTTGTGGTCTGGGTTTTCAAGGGAAAATCCCTTAAAGTGAATGGTCCACTTTTGAAGCATTGATTAAGCAATCCTTGAGTAAAAATGAATATTATGGGCAAAGGAAATACATGTCACAGCAGGTTCGGTGGGTTGATAATCATAGTTTCCCTGCGTTGTAATCTTAAATAGAAATTGTGGCTGAATGCAAGGTTTGTTTGTGAACGTGTTTTTCATATTTCTTATATGAATTATTTCTGCAGGCGAGTTCAAGTGGACTCGCTAGCGGATAAAGGAAAATTATATCAAGATGACACCTCTAAATCACCGGTGTTGATATTCCAAAGGCATATTCTGCATAAAGGGATATGAACTGCCATAGTGCATAATGGAGGCATGCTCCATGTCAAGAGGAAGCACAACACTGATACTTCAAGATGTTATTACCTCCAAACAAACTTCAATCATGTCAAATGGGGAATGGTGAGTGTGGTGTCTTCAGTTTCCTTCAGGAAATGATAGCGAATAACATACACTCAATACATGTGCAAAGGGATGACACAGAGTCATCCTCTTTTAATCAAGATTGATTCATTTCCCTGGAAAAGGAAGCATCGCAGCAAATATGCCTTGTACGTGTCAGCAATGACACCGACTATTCTACTTCTGTGTATTCTGATTTGTATATTGAAAAGAACAGGGGGGAGGCAAAAAGTTAAGGGAAGACCAAGAGTCATTTCCAACTACATAACTCCTCCGGATAGGAGAAGAGGACTTTTTTTTGGCAGAACAACTTTTGATTTATTGTGAATAAAGAACATTGTTTCGGTCAAGAAGGAGCCTTTTGTTTTAGATTTATTTTCTTTGCTTTCATGTGTTTAGAATCAGAGTGTTGTTACTGGCATAAAGATAAATTTGTTTTGCTTTATACATATTGATAACACACAGTTCATGGTTATTCCTGGTTATTTGAATATAATTCAGTAGTATGGTTAACTCATGAAAGGTTGCTGATTCGAAACTTTGTTAAACATCAGTTGCAAGTGTTATTTGTATGGAAAGGAATGTGTATTCTTGTATAAGTAATTGGATTTCAATTAGGATTTAATACAACCTCATTCTTATGTGAACCAGTAATTTATTCATTTGGACTTGGAATCTATATATGATGTTTAACCTTTTTTTGTGTGCTCTTGTAGGATAGATTAGGATAGTTAGGACTAGCTTAAGTAGTGAGAAGTAGTGTAGATAGGATTTGATACATATAGGCTAGCTATTTCTTTTGTTGATTTGATTGAAGTCTTCCTCTAGGAAGCAATCTCTCAACACCTTTAACAGTTTATAGGATCCTTTAAAACCCATTGGAGCTAGCCACTCCAAACGAAAGAAAATCTAATTGGGGTCTGTGGTCGGGTTAGTTCCCCTTGTTGGTATAGCGAAAATTCGCTATGTCAACAAATCTCAAGTAGGAAACACCATCATGTAGGTGTTTCTTGCCCACCCCAAATAAATCCACAATGTAGTTGATATCAAACTAATTTCCATTTGAGTAAATGAGAAACAATTTATGTCCATTTGTAATGCGACTCGAAGCCTCTCCAAAATGTTGAAATATATTGCGAATTTCCTCCCAGTGTGCCCTAACCATCATCCCAAAAGTAAGTATATCATCAACAAAGAAAATATGTGATATACTAACCTATGGCACCATTTGTAGTCCCTTCGACATCCTCAAAAACTTTGTCGAGTTTATCTTCCTGCTGATGTCTCCCATAAAAATAATGAAGAACAGAGGGGATAATGGACATCCATGTAGAAGACTGTGCTTTATGAAAAAAATTAGTGGGAAATACACTAATCTGGACGGCAAGCCAAACATTCGAGACACATGCCATGATCCATTCCACATTTCGAATTTCAAGCCCAATCTTTAGCAAAATGATGCTGAGAAAATTCTTGTCCACTCAATCATGTGCTCTCTGCAAATCTGTCTTAATCACCCTTGCTTCCAACTTTTTGGTCTAAATGGAGTGTATGCGCTCCTGAGAAATAGAAACTATGTCGTGAATAGATCTATTGTGGAGAAACCCAAATTGTTCCATGGAAATATGAATAGAGAGAGTGTCTTTGATATGTTCAACAATCACCTTCCAAATAAGCTTGTATATGACATTGCACAAAGATATCGGCCTAAATTCTGAGAAAGTGTTTGGAGAGGTGACCTTTAGGATGAGTGCAATGAAGTTAGATTTAATAGAACCATAAATTAACTGCCTATTCTGGGATTCCTCAACCATATCTAACAATTCCTATCCCATAAGCTCAAAATAATGCAGAAAGATTTCCACTATCCAATTGTAATCGCCCTGGTTAAAAAGCCATGTGAAAATATATAATACCACAATCATTGGACACATATTCCAAGTTGGATTGTGGTAAAGCTTGAGAGACTAAGAGACAAAAAAATTCCTCACGGTGTAGGTGGATAAATCCTATGGCATCCATGCTTATTTTGGCCTAGTGATCTGGTGTAGATCATGGTAAATCCTGTTATTACACATTTATTGTGTTGGCCTAATGATGTAGTGTGGATTGCGGTAAAGCCTTGTTTCTACTGATGACAGAAAGGTGGTTTACCCTCGGGATTCCCTGGTTGGATCTTTTAGTTTGAGTCCCACATTCGTGCTTGGAATATGGCATAGGGTGTTGTGGGGAAAAATGCCTATGCAGGACAATCCTATCCACCTAAGGTGTGACAGTGCCTTAGCAACAAACAGAGACAGCTATTCTAGTTTCTTCCTTTATGAAATGTGAAAGAGGAGAGATCAATGGACTTACCGGTGTCTTCCGTTTGTCCCTCGATCCAGATCCTCTTCTCTTTGGGTGTTCACAGCTACTTGCCTCCTCGCTCGCCCAAGAGAACAGCTACTTGATTCCAGCGAGATCACAAGAGAACAACTACTTGCGACAAGAGAACAGCTACTTGTGACAAGAGAAGAACACAACACAAAGGCAAATATTCATATTCATAAATGATTCAGGATTAGAAGTAAATCAAATATACTAATGCAATCATACATCAAAGATACATCAGTATATAGGAGAAAACCAAGATAGCTTTATTGATAAATAACAAGGTTCAGGAAGAGATACAACCCAAACGGCTCCAATCCAGCATCTCCTTCCCAGCAGAATGGAATTCCTATCTTCACCTCCCTTCAAAGCATTAAGCACCCAATGATTCCAGTCTCAAACCAACAGCAATTCTTTGCAATAATAAAATTCCAGCCTCTGTATCTCATGGAGGAGAGATCCATATATAGATGTTTGGAGAGAGGATGAGTCAGCTTGAGATCTGGCTAGTGTCCTCTCCCTCTGTTAGTTCTTGAGTCCACTTGGAGGTTCTTGTTTCCACTTGGAGATTTGGAACCTCTTACTCATCACCAGTCGAATTCCCTGAGGCAAGTGTCATTTTGGAAGCTTCTTGGGTTTTGACACCTTGAGGAATGAGCCTGCCACATGTCCAATCTCGCTCAGCGCAGGTAGCTAGTGTTGGAGTTGACATTCAGCGCAGGTAGCCAGTGTAGCCATTGACATTCAGTGCAGATGGTCAGTGGAGCAGTTGACATGATCCTGAATTGACTTGTTTTTGAGCAGTTTCAGGTGGAGAACTTCTGTGAATTGCTGTGGTTTGTTAGCCTTGTTCCTCTAGGGGTAGGAACAACATGTTTAGGGACTTTGGATCCCTAAGATTATGGACATTTCATGCTCAATGCTGTAAGGCACAAAAATGTCTATAACAGTTGCCCCCTAAAGTATGAGGCCGTTTATTGGGTGAAATGCTTTATCCAGGAGGGTCCAAAGTTCATCCAATTGCTGGGAGGAGACCTGTAATAAGATACAATACAATACATTATTTTTCATACTGCTTTCATGATTTAGCTGAGGCGGGCATTCCCATGCTCAACTTTATAAATTCATTTTCTGTACATAGAACAGACAATCGTCTGATGGTAGACTGATAATTTTGATGAAATTATCATCCTTTGAGTAGGATGATCGTCTGCTGCAATGATGTACATGTCAAATGTCTTTATCTTTCCTGAATATATATCGCAGCCCAGATGGATGAAACTAGATCCGGGGTCTTCAAACTCGTTCGATCTTCACTCTAAGTACAAGTCGATCCATGTGAGAATTGTTCTGAAGTCGAACATGGAAAGACATCGCTTGATTACCGGTCAATGATGTAAACCGTTAACAAGCGCGAGAGGAATCACCGATAATGATAATGACCCTCAAGGTACTGCAGTACAATTCACCTGGTGTGAATAAAGGACTTGGCGTCGAACAGCACGCAAAATCTTTCGGTCGAAGGTCATTGATGTATACCTGTCGCCGGAAGTGAGAAACTTTCCATTGAGGCATGCAAGTTTCAAAGTACTGAAGGGGTTGTTCCTAGATCAACTTCTTGGATAATGAGCTGATGTCGACAAGAAGCGATCCGTCAAAGGAGGGCCTTAATGAATCCCACATCAGTGACACGGAACGGAGCTAATGATTTTGATGGAGGTGAAAACGATCTGTGACATATGATTCAGGGTGGCGGTCATGAATGGATGAAGGATAATGTATGGCAGTGGATGGGACCCAGTTGACTCTTTCTGAACGACTTCTCTTGAACATATGGCGACACTGATGTGATGGATCGGTAGCATTACCCCAATTATGGATGGTATGGCGAGACCATGGTGATGTGACCAGTGAATGAAACAACCCAACCCGATTGTGGTATGGATGAAAAGTGTCATGTTCAAGAGCGACCTGCTACCATCAAAGTTTTCTTTAGTTTCTCCCAATTTTCCCCAGTCATTGCTGACCAGTACCTCTTTATTTTTGTCAAGCTTGAGGAGGATAACATATGCTTGTTCTATAACCTGCCCTTCGGGCAAGCCCATCACTATGTTTTAACGAGCCTAGCGATAGTGAAACTCGTTCTCGTCTAAAGACAAGTTTGTCGCTATTTAATGATTTTAACGAGTCTAACGACAAAGATAACTCGGTCCTTTTCATTTTTAGAGAGTCTGAAAAGGTACATAAAGTTAACTCCAAAATTCCTTTTTCGTCATCTAATCCCTTAAGTCCAAAAAAGTATAAAACAATACAGAAGGGATGAGTTTTCGATAGTTTTAACGAGCCGAACAAAACAAGCGCTCGATCTTTTTGTGTAATAATCCCTCAGGTCCAAAAAGATTAAAATCTAGAGGAGGGATAGCACTTCCGGTCGCTTTAACGAGCTGGAAGGCCAAAACTCGGCAATCTTTTCATATTTTACGAGTCAGTTGAAAAGAGCTTAAAGAAGACTCATCTTTTGAGGAACGAGTGATAAACAGGGTTAGCAGCTGATTCTAGGTACGGGGTGGAATTTTCCAATCACGGCAGTGTCACAAGGATGGCTAGGTGAAATCACTCTTCGCAGCTGTTCCTCAAAATGGGTAAACAATCATATGGAGGTGAACGATCGGCCAAATGAAAAGTGGAGGTGACGGTGCAAACACGACCAAGGCTTTAATGGTTGATAGAGTTACATTCACAATGGTTATATACCAGGATAGGTTCATTTTTTAACGAGCTTGAATGCAGAAAAACACTGCTCAAACTTATGTTTATTTTTTAACGAGCATGAACTATGCGCTAAAACTGCTCGGATCTTGCGTTTATTTTTTAACGAGCATGAACTTTGTGCTAAAACTGCTCGATTTATGGTCAAACTTTGATTTTTTACCACAACTAGTTTTGCTCTTTTCAAAGATAGTACTGCATTCTCAATTGCTGCACCAAACTTAGTTAGAAATGAATAACATTTATTTGAAAATGAGATTAAAACCCTAATATTTCGCTTTGAACTACGTAAAAAGCAATTAAAAGGTGTTTTTACCTCTCATTTTACCATTTCATTTGAAATTGGTTTGTTGGAGCTTTGGAGGTGCCTCTTCCCCCTTGATTTTCATCAGTTGATTCCGGGAGATTCTGCGGACGATTCTCGGCACCGTCTGGACCAGGTAGGAGCTAAACCCTAGCTCTTTCTTTTCATGGTTTCATTTTTCCATTCTGTGCCTGTTTTCCTGTTCTCCTGAGCCCGTGGGGTTTTGTTAGGGCGCTCTGTCATCAACGCAGGCAGTCCATTCGAAACCTGCGTTGAATGTCAAGCTGCATGAAGGCAGTTTGACCTTCAACACAGGTGGGACACTAGCCAGTTGCGTTGAGCATAGAAAAACAGTTCTGTTGCACAGTTTTTGATGAAAATTTTGCCAGTTTCCAATCAAATCCATGATCTTACTCTTTCTCTTGTTTGTTTTGCAGGAACTTTTGAGCAAAATGACCCTCACATGGCGAGAACGAGAACATGAAGAAGAGGACATGATTGCCCTCCATGACCCTGTCACGATGAACGCGCTGCGGAACTGTGGCCTGCTGAAGTTCTTCCGTATCTCTAGTATGAGAGCACAGATCTCCTTACTGCAGTATATGCTTGATGCTTGGGATCCTATCAACCAAGTATTCCAGATTAGGGGCAAATCCATCCCCTTGACCATCGTAGACATTTACTTCTTGACTGGGTTGTCAAGGCAGGGTGCCCCCATTTCTTTGTCAGGTTCGGCCCGAGGGAATGACTCCGTGAGAGATTATGTCCGCCAGTATTGCAGGGAAGGTTCCCAGCCGAGCAGAGATGGCAAGGTTGTTGTCCGTGAGATTACTGATAGGTCTCTCAGGTCCATTCTGTATACTATTGGTAGGATGGCCGGTAGTGCATCTCTTCATGTTGCCAACAGATCTTATGTGCAGCATGCCTTTGAGTGTCTCCAATCGAAAGTATTCAACTGGTGTGATGCAGTACTTTTTCAGATGAAAAGTTAGTTGAACAAGGTAAAGGACGGGAAGCTGAAGAACTTTGGATTTGGTTCTATTCTGACTGCCTTTGCCTTGGAGAAAATACCACTGATGCAACCTCAGTATATCGCACTCGACTTGCCTTCTCCTACCGAGCCACGCATGCAGAGATGGGTTGATCACATGTCTAGGCATGCTGGTCAATCTCAGATTTCTTTCACTGATACCTTCTTCAGGTGGTTCAAGCGTCAGGAGATGGTCTATTCTGAGTATCCATACGTTGGTATGGATTTCCGAGGTGATCCGGACTTGGTACTGCCAGATGGCGAACAGTGGGGTGCTATTGGTAAAATCTTCGACCATATTACTGTTTACTGTTCTTATTTATAATGTCCTTGTGCTTTATTCTATCAAGACTTTAATCAAACTCATGTGTGCATGCAGATGTTGGTCCTGTTCGTCCAGCAATTCGCCCGAGAGCGCCAGTCGCTGTCCCAGCAGGGGAGACTGCTGGGAGGGTTATTCTCCGCGATCTTGACGTGACCGAGACCCTTACAGCTGTGTAGGAGTAGGTTGAGAGCCTTACTCTAGACATTCCCGATGTGAGGATTGATGAGTTACCTTTACAGTTGCAACGGCATACTACTGGTGTGCCTAGAAGATGTACTCGTCTCTTGCGCATGATTGCACAGGCCGTGACGTGCTATCATGAGCATCACTAGGCTAGGGTGCCCCCTAGCATTTTTGAGATTTTGGGTCATGCGACCGATTTTTGTCTTGGTTACAGAACATTATGTATGAACGATAAACAGCTTTTATATATATATTTTGATTTTCGAGGTTTATTCTGGTTGAGTTATATGATCCACTTGTACAACACTGATGATGCATTTATAAATGTCGCAAATGTCTATCTAACACATAGTTTGCTAATGAGTCGGTTAATGTGTTTAAGTTCCTGGAAATATGTTGGTATTGAATTAAATCAAACTGTCTTTCCAAAATCTTAACCCTTAGAAACATGCGATAAATAGCTGGATTGCGGACAAAATATATACCATTGAGTTGTAGTATCACGAGTTGTGAGTCTAGCCTGACGATTAGTCGGCGTATACCATGGATGATGGCATCAGAGAGGAGTTCTATCAACGCGCTATACTCAGCAATATTATTCGTTGATTGCCCAATACACACACCTCTGAAACTCACTAATTCGCCGCTTGGATCAAAAATGGCCTAGGCCGCGGAGGACAGGTTCCGCGAACTACGACTTGCTCCGTCGGCATATCCCACACATGTCTCAGAAAGGTTTGACATCTGCAATAAATGTAAAAAGGTGGATTACTCGACCAAAACAAACACTTTAGCGAAAACAAAATACAACAAAAGCACACAGGTTACTATTTAAGCATAGTAACGCTTGAGGTACAACCCATTGCGGGGTTGCGCCAGTGGGATTCCATCATAATCCATTAACTCATAGGGTCCTTTTGCTAACACTCGTTTAACAATATAGGGACCCATCCATAAAGAATTAAATTTACCTGCTCCCAATTTATCGGATTCTTGGTCATAAAGCAAGACCAAGTCACCTTCCGAGAAGACACGGGGTTTGACATTTTTGTCGAACTGTGCCTTGACTCATTTCTTATGGGCTTCGTTAGCCAAAGCGGCGTCACGACGGGTTTCATCCAATTGGATTAATTCCAAGAAACGGGCCTCTTCTTCTGAAGTTCCGGGGAGGAGGTCGATTGCGAGTTTAAGGGACGAAATTTCGCACTGGACTGGTAAGACTGCCTCCAGGCCATACACCAGTTGGAAAGGTGTGAACCCAGTCGCATTCTTTACCGATGTTCGGTAAGCCCACAAGGCTGAGTACAGGATTAGGTGCCACCTTCTTTTGTGAACTCCGATCATCCTTTGCAACATACGCTTCAGGACCTTGTTGATCGCTTCAACTTGTCCATTGGCTTGCGGATAATACGGGGTAGAGCTGTCGTGAGATAGCCCTAGCTTGGCAGCTAATTCAACCATCATGTGATTGCGAAAATGCGATCCATGATCTGTAACTATAGCCTGTGGTATGCCGAACCTGGCGACTACATGATTGAAAAAGAAAAGGGCAGCTGTTTCACCAGTGTTATCCAATGTAGGCATCGCCTCGGCCCATTTGGTAAAATAGTCTACGGCGACTATAATATACCCATGCCCCCCGGTCAAGGTGGGGTTACATTGCATGAAATCAATGCCCCATTTGGCGAAAGGCCCAACAGCAACTATTGGCTGTAAAGGTGCGGGTGGTCTTCTGGTTTTGCTATCAAAAATTTGACAAGCATGGCAACTTCTGACTGCGATTATGCAATCTTTGAACATGGTTGGCTAGAAGTATCCCGCTCGTAAGATTTTTTGTGTTGTTGCATATCCAGATTGATGCCCCCCACACGCGCCTGAATGACACTCATTCAGGGATTTTTCGGCCTCCTTATGGGTAAGGCACCTCCTCAGAACTGTATCGATACCACGATAGTAAAGCGTATCACCGACGATCATGTAGTCTTTAGCTTGGTATCGTATACGTTTCTGTTCAGAGTGAGAGGTGTTAGGCCTGAACTTTTGGGTTTGGAGATAAATTATGATATCTCCATACCACTCATTGCTTGCAGATATCAGAAACAAACTCTCGTCCACGATTTATTCTTTAGATGTTTCATCGTTGGACGACGATGGGAGATCGCACAATAATTCTGCGAAAACTAGAGCTTTCTTTGATTTGGATTTTACAAATTCCAGATCAAACTCTTGAAGGATTGCTATCCATTTTGAATATTTGACCCCCAGCAACTGTTGTGACAGTATATAAGTCATGGGGTTGCAATCTGATAAAATGGTAGTTTTCCGAAAGAGGACATAATGTCGAAATCTTTGAATCGCTTGAACAGCTGCAAGCGCTAGTTTTTCAACATAAGAATATTTGCTTTCTGTATCATTTAAGTTCTTACTTAAATAATATATAGGATGTTCAATTCCATCGACTTCTTGAACTAAAACAATCGTAATGGTTGTATCTGCTGCAGCCAGATACAGGATAAAATCTCTTTGATAGTCCGGGGCATACATTAATGATGCTTTTACTAGAGAATCTTTCAGAGCATCAAAGGAAGCTTGTGCTACCTGATCCCAGACAAAAGGTACATCCTTTTTCAAAAGACGAGTATAACCTTTAGCAAGTTCCGCGTAATTTGGAATGAACCTCCTCAGAAAGTTTGCTTTCCCTTGGAGTTTCTGAATCTGAAGCAAATTTGAAGGTGGAGGCAAATTAATGATTGCCTGAACCTTGCAAGGGTCGAGACGAATCCCATCCTTGGAGACTACAAAGCCAAGTAAACGACCAGAACTGACGCAAAACACACATTTATGTGGATTGAGTCTTATCTTGTAGTGTCGGCAACGTAGAAATATCGCTCTTAAATGCTGCAGATGATCAGTCCGCTTTCGCGAATGAGCCAGAAGGTCGTCGAGATATGGTTGAACGATGTTCTTGATGTCATTGGAAGGCATAATTCATTGCCCTCTGAAATGTCGCCCCTGCGTTCTTTAAACCAAAGGGTAATTTTCGATAAGCGAACGTGCCCCACGGACAAATGAATGCAGTCTTTGACTGGTCCTGTGGGCGGATATTTATTTGATTATACCCGGAAAATCCATCCATAAATGAAAAGATTTCACATCCGGCGCATTCATCAATTATCTGGTCGATGAAGGGTGTAGGGTAGTTGTCTTTCGGACAAGCTTGGTTTACATCCCTATAGTCGACACACACTCTAATCATCCCTTGTTTCTTCATAACAGGGACAATATTCGATACCCAATCGGTTAGAGGAACCGGGTAGATGAAACCAGCATGGAGAAGCTTTTCAACTTCTGCTTTAATGGCAGCGGCTTTCTTGGGGTGCACCTGCTGAAGCCGTTGTCTTACTGGTTTGACATCAGGATACATCTTAATTTCATGTTCAACAATACTCGAGTCAATGCCTGGCATTTCATCATATGACCAAGCAAAGACATCTCTGAATTCGCGGAAAAGAGCATTATATATTTCCAGTTCTGAAGGAGAACATCCTTTGCCGAGATAAATATTCTCTACAACATTTGTTTTAGTCGAGATATTTATGGCTATAGTCTCTTCAATATTGGATAAGTTTCGCTCGGAATCCACCGTGTTTACAGTATTTGATAGGAATTCAAAAACTGAAGGGTGATAAAGGTCATGTTGAGTATCTTCTTCATATTCTAGAAGAAGGGAACGATGGTGGTGATCATTCCATGGTGCCCCCTCAATCAACATTGATTGTAGGATTCCTTCGTCAGTTCCATGCACTTTCGACCAAGGATCTAACGGGGTACCATATTCCCTAGACCTATCTACCCAAACGCTTGATGAGCGTTGACTCGGGTTCGCCTCCCATGCCTGGAACATTGATTGCTACAATATTTCTATAGGGCTTGGGGGCAAAACCATTGCATGATCCATGTCTTCATTTTCTGCGACCTTCGTGGAAGATATCATGTTGCAGGTTGCTACTAACGCTATATTTCCTATATAGATGGGAGGCGGAAGCGCGAAAGTTCCCATCAATGTGGGGTCTTTCAGTAGGCCTACTCCGATATCTTGAAGCGAATGGTTGCTCTCATGGATCATGGGAATGCTTCCTGTAACTTGTGAACCATTAGGGAGGAAGTTCTGTTGGTCGACGACCGTAATCCCTCCTTGAAAAGGGAATGCAATCTTCCTAAAATAAGTCGACACTACAGCCGCCATGGCATATATCCATGGTCTTCCCAGTAGGATGTTATAGTCAAGATTCCCATCGATGACTTCAACATCTATTTCCACTGTTTTTCCTCCTAGTTCAATCTTCAAGTTATTTAGGATGCCGTACGGGGTGTACGTCCTTCCGTCGAATGCTTTTAGTGTTGTCGAAGATCGCGACAAGGTTGGAGATCCTAGAGTTTTCCAGCAACTCATCGACATGATACATGTAGATGCCCCCTCATCAATAATTGTTCGGTGAACAGTTTTGTTGAGGGCTTTCACTTGAATAAGGAAAGCTAGTTGAGCTGGTAACTGAGGATCGTATCCTTTATGGTTGAAGGATACAAGATTGGAATCCTTGGGATCAACCTCACCAATAGCCGATAACAAAGCCTACCTTTGGGATGGACAATTTTGTAGTACTTCAAGAGTCGACATAGCGGATGGCGATTGGGCCAAATCTTCCACTATGTTATAATGCTGCGCCGCTCTGGCGCAAGGATTAAATGTCGACTTGTGTACTACTCCCCTTGGCGGTTTTATTGTTAATTCAGGAATGATGGGTGGTACAACTTCTGTCGAAGTTGTTGTCGAACTACTCGATTGATCTTTACCTTTGTCGTTCGACAGCTGCGGATTCCCGTAATCTTTGTTCCTTGTCGAAATCAAAGCATCATTCTGCTGTTTTGAAACCGACAACATAAGCACTTGCGACGGGGAAGCATTTCCACTATCAACCAGATTTTGACCTGGATTGGGAAATGGATCAGTTAACACAGCTGAGGTTTGCGAACTTTTGAAGAATCTTTTAAGCTCAGCTTTGTATGGACAATCGGCTGTCCAACGATCCTCGTCACATATGACGCATGGACTTTTTGGTTTCCCTTTCCGAGGAGGGTTTGAAGAAGTTTTTTGAGGGGATGACTCACCTTGTTTCTTCTTCTTCCCTTTGTTTTGTTTCTTATTGCTTCCTGGTTGATTGGTTTCTTTGCCTTTATCTGCTGATACGACATTTACTTCTGAAGCAAGAATTTCTTCTTTTGCATTTTGATCCGAATTCTTACGGGCTTTCTTAGACAAAGCCTTTGTCAATTTCGCATTTGCAGTGCCAATCACACCATCGCCGGCATGAGAGTCACTATTTGATTTAGGAGGAGGAGGAATTGAGAATTCTGGTCTAGGGGCGTTAGGTATTTTGTCGTAGAGCGTGCCAGACTGAGTGTATACTAAGTCTAGATACTGTGCACGAGCAATAACTTGCTCCTCTGTTACGACTCCCCCCTTGGCCACATCTTCCGTTATGGCAGGAAGTAACGACTTTATAAACCATTCAACTAATAGCTGATCGGGAACGTAAGTCTTCACCATTCTGCGATGATGACGCCACTCATGTATATGATCGGATATATGTGTGGCCGTCATCTGCTTGAAGTTGGTTAATATTTCCGTTCCCGTTTCATACCTTATCGGTAATTGAAAATGGGTTAGGAAAGTCGTGGCTAGGGAACTGAAATTGTCGAAAGAGGCTCTAGGTAATTCAATATACCATTTAGCCGCTGGACCTGTCAATGTCCTCTGAAAAAGGCGAAGCCTTATCGAATCATCGTTCAGGGTGTTCGACGAACACCATAGATGAAAAGTCATCACGTGATTCGACAGGTGTTCGCCAGGATTTCCATTGAATTAGGAATGTCTGATGGAAGTTTGTGAGGAATCGCTGGCCACCAAGGGGCGTAAGCAATTGGATCGTTCGTTAATCGGTGTAAATCCGGTAATTCTAAAGTTGCCACGAATGGTAACTGTTGATTCAGGTTAGGTGAGGCGTACCCAGGATACGATGGAATCGCCTGAGCAGTAGGCCTTTGCATACCAGCATAATGTAATTGATGTTGGTATGACTGATACGGTTGGTGGACTTGACCACTGTAAAGCGGTTGGTTTTGACCGTTTTGAATATACGGTTGTCCACTGTTCACAAAGATCTGCTGCTCAGAACCTTGGTACACTTGCTGGAATTGTGGTTGTTGGTATTGCACCAGCCACGGTTGTGAAGCCATGCTCTGCTGCGCTATACTAACCGGCGGACCAAGATGTGGGGTAATTGTACCCGTTTGGACCTGTGTCGCCCCACCAGTTGGCGATTGTGGTTGTGTCACAGGGTCAAGGGGCTGTTGCATTACAACCTGAGAAATCTGAGGTTGACACACGACAGGCATCGTTTGAACTTGCGACACTGTTACAATAGCTGGCGTTGTCGGGATGTTCGACACAGGTACACATTGTTGCATAGAATACACAACTCTTGGCTATTGGGGTAGCATAGGTACCCAACCACTTGTCGTAACTCCAGTATAACCTGAATATTGTTGAGAACTGCCGTATGGATATCCTCCCGAAGGGGGTAATGAAAGGGCATACTGCCCCCCATACGGTAGCAACCCGGAACTCAAGGGGATTGTTTGCCCTTGGGGACTGGATGGCCCAAATTGACCTCCATAGGGATCAATTTGTCGAGTCTCGACATAAGAGTTACCGGATATTACTCCGGAGGAACAAACTGGAACAGACCACACTGTCGAAATAGTCCCTGGGTGGACTCCTTCTAGCGGTTGCGAGCTAGTTGGGATAGATGGTACACCGGCAAACATCGTCAGAGTGACGGCAGGGAGTTCTGCTGTCGCTGTGTCATTTGACACAGTCCTAGATGTCGACGGTTGCTCAGACATTTTGAGTCTATCCAATAGATTGCCTAGTGATTCTACAGGAACTTCCACTGGTGATGGACTAACTTCTGATGTAGAAGGAAATAGAGTGACCCCTACTCCAAAATGGGTTGGAGTACTTGCTTGCAGATCCTCTACAATTTCCTATATCGCAATCAGACCAGGTGGAAGAGGAAGACCGTCAGGTCCGTAAAATATTTCTGGTGCCGAAGAAGGGGTTGAATCGACAGCGACAGTTGTTTGAGGAACAATACTCTCTGGACCGGTTACAGATGGAACTAGTTCAGTAACACAAGTATTTGTTCTTAGACTAGGATCAGTGTCACTGTCCCTCTGTGGCTGTTGAACTTCTTCAATAGAGGCGGGGTTTCCAGAAATCTTTGGAGTAACCGGAATCTCAGATGTTGTCGGAACAGTTGTTCTAACTTTGATAGGAGATTTTGAACCGGTTAAACGAGTTCGCTTTGTCCGTACTATTTTCGATTCTGGAGACAAAGACGGTTGACTCATAAGCCTCTGCGAACGACGGGGTTTCAATTGACTTTCTTCCACGATTGCAGATTACTCGATCAACTAAAATACAAAAGGGGAAAGTGTGTTTCCGAATTGAATGAATTTTTTAGACGCTTTAGACACAAATTGCTTTTTCACTTTTAAAGATTCGAGAAAAAGCTAAAGATGACTCTAGTCTCCTTCGATGTTTTAACGAGCCCGAAGTGACAAATTCTCGGATGGACTTTTTCTGTTATAGAGTCTGAAAAAGGCCAAAAGAAACTGCTCTGGAGTTCTAGGTAGAGGGTGTGCCAAACCTTTCGCAAAACCGCAGAATACTTTTTAAGGTACGGGCGGTCGATCTTCGTGAATGCTGTGTTCACTGCATTGCGATCAGTAGGGCGGCCGACACGGCTTCCTAAGGATAAAGGATATATGCCTATAGGGGTCTCCCAATATATACGCGACGGTACGTGGGAGCACAATCCGTACTAGCGCTATCGTCCCTCAGGAGGAATCACCCACCTTCCACGAGATCGACAGTCACTAGGCTTAACGACGCCGGAACACGTCTCTAGCCTAGACCTCTATGTTGTGCGTTATGTTGCAAAGCGTTGTTAAGTTCATTCAGTTTATTTTAAGTTGATCTTTTTAGAAGTTTGCCTTTCAAGGTTCACCACGAGATGTATGATACAAATTCCTAAATGCAGTCTAAAGATGATAAGCAAGCATTATATCTTTTCAACTTTGAAAATCCTAGCTACTAAGGGAAAATAAAGACACCATCTTTTCTCAAAGAGCAATCAACACACTCTAATGCATTGTTCCTAAATCAAGCATGCAAACTTATCAAAATGAAAATGCACAATGCAGGTGTTTGTTTTCCGCTTTCTTAGTATTGATGCCTACAAAGAAAGCTTTTTGTACAACTTTGAATTTTCTTTTAAATGACATATATAAACAAGTTTACTTTTTCGAAATCAACAAGGGTAGAAGAGATTACAACACTTTGCGACTTTCAAAATGAACACTTGTTTCGACACTTAAAAGAGGCAAACTCAAACCAATAAGCAAAAGTAAATGTATAATCAACTGTAAACAGCCAATGAACTCTCCCCTAAGATCACAATCAACAGATCTGAATCAAGGGCTACAGGATGATTATTTCACTCATGCAAAGGAAAACTGTAAATGATGCCACAAACACATAAAAACACTCATAGTCTTTTTGTACAAAAGGAGGCGGAATTTAAGCAGAGAAAAGGGGTTATCAGACTGATACCTATGCTAGTTACAGGCTGCAAAAAACAGAGATCAAAACAGGGCAACAGAGAGCAGAGAACCCCAGCTACACAAGGCAAGACTGGTTCAGCGCAACCTCAACACTGTGGTTTTGACATTCAAAGCAGGTAGCCTTCACGGGAACTGCGTTGAAATGCAGAATGCCTTCACAGTAGTTGCGCTGAAGGAGAAACTCTCGTTTCTCACTAGGTTCTGGGTCACAGATTGCTCAATAATCAACGGTTTCAGGCCAAATCAGAAACACAAGTAAGGTATAATCAAAGGGATGCTTTGAGAGGGTACTAAGATCTATCACAAAGGATTATCAAATCATTTGTGAGTCCATTTTTCAGATCATAGACAAAATCCAGTGAAGGATCAAGGCAGCAACTGTCTACTTTGCAACTGAGAATAGCAGAAGCAGTTCGATTGTTGTTGTTGAGTCTATGAGGTAAACAATGATAGAAACACAAATAAAATGACTAAAACAAATTTCCCCAGTGGAGTCGCCAATTTGTTGTGGGGAAAAATGCCTATGCAGGACGATCCTATCCACCTAAGGTGTGACAGTGCCTTAGCAACAAACAGAGACAGCTATTTTGGTTTCTTCCTTTATGAAATGTGAAAGAGGAGAGATCAATGGACTTACCGGTGTCTTCTGTTTGTCCCTCGATCCAGATCCTCTTCTCTTTGGGTGTTCACAGCTACTTGCCTCCTCGCTCGCCCAAGAGAACAGCTACTTGATTCCTACGAGATCACAAGAGAACAGCTACTTGCGACAAGAGAACAGCTACTTGTGACAAGAGAAGAACACAACACAAAGGCAAATATTCATATTCATAAATGATTCAGGATTAGAAGTAAATCAAATATACTAATGCAATCATACATCAAAGATACATCAGTATATAGGAGAAAACCAAGATAGCTTTATTGATAAATAACAAGGTTCAGGAAGAGATATAACCCAGAGGGCTACAATCCAGCATCTCCTTCCCAGCAGAATGGAATTCCTATCTTCACCTCCCTTCAAAGCATTAAGCACCCAATGATTCCAGTCTCAAACCAACAGCAATTCTTTGCAATAACAAAATTCCAGCATCTGGATCTCATGGAGGAGAGATCCATATATAGATGTTCGGAGAGAGGATGAGTCAGCTTGAGATCTGACTAGTGTCCTCTCCCTCTGTTAGTTCTTGAGTCCACTTGGAGGTTCTTGTTTCCACTTGGAGATTTGGAACCTCTTACTCATCACCAGTCGAATTCCCTGAGGCAAGTGTCATTTTGGAAGCTTCCTGGGTTTTGACACCTTGAGGAATGAGCCTGCCACATGTCCAATCTCACTCAGCGCATGTAGCCAGTGTTGGAGTTGACATTCAACGCAGGTAGCCAGTGTAGCGATTGACATTCAGCGCAGATGGTCAGTGGAGCAGTTGACATGATCCTGAATTGACTTGTTTTTGAGCAGTTTCAGGTGGAGAACTTCTGTGAATTGCTGTGGTTTGTTAGCCTTGTTCCTCTAGGGGTAGGAACAACATGTTTAGGGACTTTGGATCCCTAAGATTATGGACATTTCATGCTCAATGTTGTAAGGCACAAAAATGTCTATAACATAGGGGTGAATGCTTGAAGAGAGATTTGGCTCAACCATTCTATGGTTAGGTGGAACGTGGTAGCCCCATCCTAGTTTGGATTTTGCATTCATTAATAAGAGGTTGCCTCCTTGATATCTTATGTATAAATGTACTGGTTTATATGTGGATTTTATGGCTAATGTATCCTTGATATTTCTGTTGTTAGTATGTTGGTTATAAGCATGTATTATGTCATTGATATTATATGGCTTTCCTCATGTTTTGATTTGTAAATGAATGAACAATGTATCTATGACCTAATAGATGATAATGAAACTATTTATATGAGGGAACAATGCTTCTTAGTGATTCTCAGATAAGTATGAGATCCCTACACTTAAATCTATTATTTACACTTGTAGATTACATATTTGTGATATGTTTAACGAAATTCCTCTCATGGCTAGTAGGGGTCTATTCAAAGGCTTGTTCAAGTAATTTCATATGTATAATCATTCCCTTGTTATCCTTTTTCTCTAAAGGTGTCATTTAGTTCTGGGCAGTGACCTGGGCTCTAGGTCTGAAAAAGTGGCTCAAATCCTGGGGACACTAGCACAGCACTAAGAAAAATAGTCCTTGGACACTAGCATACCATGTTGTGGGAGTGCTCAAATCCCTCTAAACACAGGCATGCCCATATCATGGGAGAGTATGGGAGTTGATTGGTCTAAAAAATCAGTGGGAGCCAAGGGCTGGTTACCTAAGAGGTTAGGATGGTTCTTAGGAGTTGTGTTGTTGATGTCGAAGGTCTGTATGTTTTGTTTCTGCCAATTCCACTTCCTTAAGGTCAAAAATGAGGTTGAATCCCATCATAGTAGCCTCTCATCAAATGTTTACCCCAGTTGGTTGGTTACTTGGGTAGATGTGAGAGGAGGGTGTTACAAAGTGGTATCAGAACATGGTTCAGCCCTCAAACTGGATGGGCGGTATGTTGGTCATGCATTTATGTTAGTTGGATATGTGTTCCTTATGCTTGTAGTCCATGTGCTTGTTGAATTTGCATGGTGTTGATCATGGTATTAGTGATGATGGCATTTTTGTGGAATGTGTCGTCATGAGTGTATGGTTGTATATGCATTTGTTAGGCATGTCAGTGTCTATACGTTGTTATGCATGCATTTTCATGGTGAAGGTTGTTGTGAACGAGGTCATTGTATGCAATTAGTTTATCATGATGATATTGGTATATGTTATGATGCTAATATGTTGGTTGAGATAGAGCAAGAGATGCATATCATCAAAGTGAAGTTGTAGAATTAGACCTCGAGGAAAGAGCATGTCTTCATACAATTTTGTATGTTGGACATGCAGTTATGTATGTGAAGGGTTGTTATATGCATTATGGTTATGTGTATGTCTTTTATTTTATTGATTTTATTGTTACATACATGATAGATGCTAGTTGATTGTAGTCATATGCACATGTGTAAGATAGTCATGAATGATAGTAACATTTGGTTGTATGCATTTATATTGTTGTTTTAGGTTAGATAAATTGATGATCATGTTATATGTTGTTGATGAGTATGTTATAGGTTAACTTGTTGTTGTTATATGATGGTTAGCTTGATGATTAGGTTATATGTTGTTGATGAGCATGATATATAACTTCTTGTTGTTATATGATAGTAATTTGATGATTAGGGTTATTACACTAATATCTTTATGTTATATGTATCATACTAATTTATATTGGTCTATTAAAATGGTTAGGGTTATGACATTCAGGTATGAGTTATTATCTTGTGATATTATGTCATACTAATATATACTGACTGTGCAGATGTGATTATTATGTATGAATGATAATTGTTTATGAGTTTATCATGTGAACATGTTAGCTAGTGACTATTATGGATATCATGACCTTACTTATGTTTGAGTTGAATTGTCATGAAGTTGTACCATGCTAATCTAGTTTGATTGTGCAGACAAGATAGCCTCCCTTGAGATACATTAAGGTATGAGTTTTCTTATGTTGTATATTTGGCTCTTGATTGTTCGATTACATCTTCTATTTGGTGTTTGAGTGTTGTGTCTATTATTTTGTCTAGTTGATTTCTCTAACATGGTATGTTTATAGTTTGTCTGAATGTTTGATTACTTGAATGATATAAGTATGTGTTCAAATGATTTTGTTTTAAGATGATTGTACTAACACATGTGTTGAGATAGTTGATATGTACTTGAGTGTAATAAGTGATAGTTGTACCATTATGTTTAATCACTATGCGTTGTGATCCGGATTTAAACAGGAATGTAAAAAATTACACAGGTAACCATAAATACAGATATGCAATGGAAATAATACTTCATTTCATTAATGTAAAATACTAAAATATGCTTACAAACGGAAATGGAAATAAACCAGCTAGGGCAATGGTAGCTTATCTCTGAGAAGAGATGTGGTAGCTACATGCCTCTAAACTGTGTTACAGTGAGGTTCGAAGGCCTCTTTATTGTTGAGAAACAATGGAAAACCATAAACATCCAAAAACCTAACCCTAGGAGATGAAACGCCAAACTGTGGGCCCCGTTTGGGTAAATTGGTACATCAACTTCCCGGGATCGTAACTTTGGCATACGATCTCTGTTTGATGTGCACAATACCTTGCTAGAAAGATCTATCCAAGGACTACAACTTTGGGAAGACAAACATTGGTCCATGGACCCATGTTACTCCCAGTTTTCCAAAAAACCATCATTTAGGGCCTCAAAATAGCTCCAGAAGTTCAAGACTCGAAAAACTACTAAAAATAGTAAATTGTGCTACAAATAAGGAAACTGAAAAACTGACAGAAATAGTTGTGGGGGTCCAAGTGGGATAGGTGGGTCGCCACCAACATCCACCTAGATCATTCCTTCCCCCTTAGGAAGCAATGGTCCCCATTGTGTTGAGTTCCTCCATCTGCTGAACTTGGTCCCTGGTGAGTTGTTTTGCAATCTCTGATGTGCCCAGTAATGGTGGGAAGCATGGTCGAGGGTAGTCCACATTGAACACTCGTTGTAAGCAAAGGAATGGGGGAATCTTGTGCTCCAAAACATTATTTACCATAGCCTTGGTAATGGTGTAAGGACCATGTTGGAGTGGTCTGAGCTTCTGATGGGCTCTTGTAAGGCAGTCTTTCTACAGATGTAGCCAGACTTTATCGCCCACTTGAAACTTGTGTGGTACTTGATGTTGATCATGTCACTGCTTGTACTTGGAAATTTCCATAATGGAGTAGCGATATATCGACCCATTGGGTAGAGGTTCTCTAGGAGTCAGATCGAATGAATGCTTGACCTAACAGTGCAATGGTACCCTTTTGGGTGAGGAGAAGATGTTCTTGTATACTTTCATGACCGTATCCATCTGCTGCTACTACTGTGTGGAGGAACCCTTCGTGAGGGTCATGGATGTGGCGACGATCTTCCCCTTTAGGAGCAAACTAGATAGAAAATGAATTTCTTAGTCTAGGAGATGAGCTTGCTGCATTTCTTAGTAGTGATCAAAGAGGTGGCGGTAGGTGGGGCTACCTCCAGTATCCTGTGTAATGAATTACCCAAAGAAATAATAATAGCGCGAGGCCTTGACTCATACACAACATGTTGCCTCCATAAGTATGGTTGGCTTAATAGTACATCACAAACATCAAGAGGTGCAACATCACACAATACCCCATCTGTGAAGGGCTTGATGCTATAGGGAAGGCGGCATTGCTGGTGGACTCGGAGATCTCGAACATTTGTGAGTGGAAAAGACGCTCCCCCTCCTCTAGATCTTCGGGCTCATTCTTCTTGATCTTGACAGTGGCAACAATGCCCCTGGGCTCCGCATCAATGATCTACTTCCATTTTCCATTCCCCTTGTTGAGTTCTAACTCAGGGTCGGAACATGCATCTGATTCTAAAGACTTCGACTCGGCCATCAACGACTGCTTGGTCTAACACTCACTTGTGTTGTGAGTGGGGCTCTTATGGAACTCACACTACTTTCCTATGTCCTTCTTTGACTTCACGATGTTGTTATTTTCTTGTGGCTTTGATGGGTTGTCTTTGGTTTCCCTGTCTTGGCTTTGTCCTTGGTTCTACAGTTTGGGGAGGCCTTTCACTTGCTTCGGATTCATAGATCCAAAGTCTCGCTTCTTCTATTGAAACTTTTGTTCGATTTTGAAAGCGTATCAGTATGCTATGCCGAGCGAGAAGATGTTCAGGAACTCCATCTCTTCCTGGATGTACTTGTGTAGGCAATCACAGTATTTGTGTACGAAATGTAGCTCAGAATCATTGATACTCAATTTTGTGCGAAGGGTATGAAAAATGTTTGTGAACTTTGGCACATCTTGGTCCCTTCCCTACCGCAGCATGGTCCACTTTATGTATTTGTCCTCATAGCTTTCGACAGGGTAGTACTGCTCCTTGATGGAATCTTTGAATGAATGCCAAGTGGGTGTGGTTGAAAATAGTGAGCTCGTACTTTCATCCTTTTGCTCGCAGTAGGTTTCCCACCAGTCCTTGACGTGGGGGGTTGCTTTGAGAAGAGCGAAGATAATCTTTTCCCAACAGGAAAAATCATGACCAGAAAAATACCCTTCTAGTAGATTTAATCATTTATCTGGGCAAAGTTTTCCATCATCATGTTCCTTTGTCACTCGAGAGCTTCTTCGAGCAATATTTTGATGGGATCTCCTACCCCTCATCTTTATTTTCATCCACCATGGGAGGTCGTCGAGATTTTTGAGGCTAGTCTTGCAAAGGTTCGACCAGTTGAAGCCCTAACTCCTTATATCATAACCTCGTTGCGGACATGCAAAGAAAAACAGAGAAAGAGAAAACCCTCTTATACCATTGATCCGGATTTAAATAGGAATGAAACAAATTACAAAGATAACCATAAATACAGATATGCAGTGGAAATAATACTTCATTTCATTTATGTAAAATACTAAAATATGCTTACAAACAGAAATGGAAATAAACCAGCTAGGGTGATGGTAGCTTATCTCTGAGAATAGATGTGGTGGATACATGCTTCTGAACTGTATTAAAATGAGGCTTGAAGGCCTATTTATTGTTGAGAAATGATGCAAAACGATAAACATCTAAAAACCTAACCCTAGGAGATGAAACGCCAAACTGTGGGCCCCGTTTGGGTAAATTGGTACATCAACTTCCCGAGGTCGTAACTTTGGCATACGATCTCCATTTGACACGCACAATACCTTGATAGAAAGATCTATCCGAGGACTACAACTTTAGGAAGAGAGACATCCATCCACGGACCCATGTTGCTCTTAGTTTTCCCAAAATACATCGTTTAGGGCCTCAAAACGGCTCCGGAAGTTCAGGACCCGAAAAACTACTAAAAATAGTAAATTGTGCTACAAATAAGGAAATTGAAAGACTGACAGAGATAGTTGTGGTGGTCCAAGTGGGATAGGTGGGTGCCCACCAACATCCACCTGGATCAAGTTGACTATGGATTATGACATGATTGTTAGTCTTGGTAAAGGTTGATTTCAAATCGATAGATATGATTGTCTTGATATTTGGAACATGTGGTTGACATGTATAAATAGTTGCAAGAAACATGCTTGGTATTAGCATGACAAGGTAACAATTGATGTGTTAATATAACTAACATTTGGGTGATGTGATAGTACATGTAAGCCTCGATTGCAACAAGGTAAAAAGGTAAAAGAAAGGAATTGGGCAAGGATTCCTTTGGTTATGTTTGGAAACCATAATTCCAAACGAATGATTGCTTTGCAAACAAGAAGTCTTCTTAACTCTAGTTTGTCTAAAATTATGTGGACGTGTCATATTCATGGACATGTATTTGATAGGTATAACAGCTGGTGTTTAGTTATAGCTAGAACTGTCAAGGGAATTGGAGTCCCTTGAGACATGGCACAAATGTGTTCAACTACAAGGCAACGTGCTTGGAATAATAAGGTAAGCCAACTGGTATATTGTTATATTTATTTATACACTGACAAGTATGTGTTTATGGAAGTGTGATGTAGGGAGTTGCATGGCAAGAGAGGTTTCCATGAAATCCTGAAGAAGGATCGAGTTGATCTTGCCTTGGGAACCATGGGAGTGAGTCATGGTGTTTATTGTTAGTCTTGTGCTTTTGGTCTTTTTCAATTTGTTGTGTTTGATTTTTGTTTTGTTTGCGTCTTGTGTATGGCCATGCCACTTTGTTTTTGGTGTTGTCTTTTTGTTGGTTTTCCATGGTTTTCTTCTTGTTTTCTTCTTGGTCTTTCCTTTTAAGTTTTGAGTCTTGGGAATTGGCTGGGAAAAGAAGAAAGTTAGCAGAGCCTGGGGAGAGCTAAAAGAAATCCAACAGGCAATGTAAGACTCAGATGAAGTTAGTGCATGTATAAGGGTAGTTGAAGGCAAGAGTATGACAACTAGTTAGATTGGTTGGGTCCATTGGTGTAAATGGACTATGGCAGTAAAATCATGGGAAAGGTAATAAAGAAAGGTAAGGTGAATGGATTTGAGGCATGATATGCCTTGTCTATTTTGGGAACTGTTGTTCTCAATGTCATGCATGTTGTGAACAAATAAATAGAGCTCTCTTAACCTTGACCTTATGATATCTGGTAATTATGTTGTGATCATGATTATGTTGATGTCTATATATGTATACATGTATGTATGTTGTATGTCGTGTCTGACAAGGTCATCATGGATCATGATTGCTTTATGCTAATGTTTATATGGATATATGTATGTACGTATCTTTTTATCTTACAAGGTCATCAGGGATCATAATTGTTTATCTTGATGTTTATATGTATACATGTATGTATGTATGCCATTGTACGATAGGGTCACTAGGGATCATTCTTGTGGAGAAATGATTTCTTATGCAGCAGAATGGTGTGAAGAAGTTCTTGGTTTATGAGGAATCAAATTTGAAGGGTAGTCATGACAAATATATGAGGTCAACGATGTGGATATGAATTGATATGGTATGCTTGTATTATGACTATGTTTATGTTATGATAGGTAACACTGAAGGATACGTCAGCAAAATGAAATCAGTGTGCTCTGCGACATGTTGGGACAAGCATGGATAAGACATTGGAAGAAAGGTTTCTTGGTAAGACAATGTGGTTTTGGATGTGTGGTAAATTGTTTTGCATATGTTGTATATGTTAAACATGTTGCATCTGTGATGTGTGCGCATGCGGTGTGGTGTATCTATAGTGTGTGTACATGTTGTTTATGCAATGTTATGTATAGCGTGGTATAGATAGTGTTGTGTGAATCTTTCATATGCAGTGTCGGGTATAGATTGTGCTATGTACATGTTGGATATGTGGTGTCGTGTACATATTGTAGTGTGTGTATGATGGATATTTGGTGTTGTGTGCATATGGTGTTGTACGCATGTTGGATATGTAATGTTGTGTACATATGGTGCTATGTAAATGATGTATATGCAGCGCTATGTACATATGGTATTTTCTGAATGTTGTACATGTCATGCTATGTACATATGGTATTGTGTGCATGATTGTACAAATGGTGTTGTCTGCATGCGGTGTTGTGTACATGTCATATATGCGGTGTTGTGTACATGTCATATATGTGGTGCTGTGTGCAGGTAGTGTTGTGTACATGTCATGCATGTGGTGGTTTGTACATGTGGTGTCGTGTACATATCGTGCACGTGGTGTTGTGTACATGTGGTATTGTGTACACATTGTACAAGTGGTGTGGTGTACATGTGGCGTTGTGTACACATTGTGCAGGTGGTGTTGTGTACATGTGATGTTGTGTACGTGTTGTGCAGCTGGTGCTATGTATAGGTGGTACTGTGTACATGTTCTACATGTGGTACTTATGTACATGTGGTATTATGTGCATGTCATTCCTGCTTTTTTGTGTACATGCAGTATTACGCATGTGCATTGTGTAGTCATGGCATCATGACATATGTATTCATTGTGTTGTATGTTGTATATGTATATGTATTATGTTGTACATCAGGTGTAGGTGTATGTATTGTGTTATGTTGTACATTGGATGTAGGAATATGTATTGTGTTGTGTTGTACATTGGGTGTAGGTGTATGTGTTGTATGTCAGGTGTAGGTACATGTATTGCATGGTGTTGTATGTCGTGTGTGGTTGCATGCATGTAATGCACACTATGTGTATGTGTACATGGTTGAGGAGAAGGAACTAGGTGTTTTTCGGGTGTGGTAACAGATCCAGTGTGTGTACAGAATAAGGACAAAGGTAGAAGCTAAGGATTTATTAAAGGATAAGTATTAGTATTTTATTTCAGTCTTGTTATGCATGTGATTTATGATTCTAGTCTATGATTATTACATGTGATCGATTATTCTGATTTATGATCGTTACATGTGATTTATGATTTTGATCTATGATTTTTGTGTTTTGAGCTAACCTGATGTGATACATTTATACTTGATGATTTATTCAAAGATTCTAGTTTGACTTGTTGTGATATGAAGCAAAGAGAATTACAGGAATACATTATTGAAAGGCAACCAGTGATGTATGATTTGAAGTTACTCAATTTATTTTGAATGTAATGGAAATTATGTACTTGGTACAGGAAAGCACGAAATGCCCATTTGGGTGGTTGAAACTGATGGCAAGCATTAGAAACAACAACAAAAGGAATTGGAACAAGTAGTAGTATGTTGGTAAAACATTCAAGAGTAGGGCCATTGTGGGACACAGGTACCCAATAGTGTCCATTGATTTCCATGAGCATGTTATGACTGGTATGATGGTTTTGAGGCAGGGATATGCCTTAGTTATTTGACCTTTCGATGTGAGGAATCCTTGCTAAGGGATGGATCACCCGGGATAGGGGATGTTGGGGAACTTAGAAGGTAAGTAACTGCACAAAAGGGGGTGACTGGATTGCCCAAGGGACTATGTAGCAGAGAAGGAAAGGTCGAGGATGGATTTGTTTTGGTCATTAGCATTTCCATACAGAATCATATGCACATTAGGAGTGAGCCCTGGAAGAATGAGCCAGTAACTATTCACTGAGAGGACAAGTGACACAGGAATATAGCACTAGACATTGGATGCAAATTTGACCTTACAATGGATTCTGGACTTCCTGGGAAGGAAATGAATCTTGGTACTACTTTGAAGGTGGAGGTGTGAGCCTTTGGATTCCCTTGTTATGGACGCATGCATCGTATCCTTTATTTATTGGTTGAGAAAATGTGCATATGTGTATATTATTGCAAATATTGTATCGAGCTGGATTTATAAAGATGCATAGATAATATGGTTACTTGCTGGTTGAAGTAAATATGCATGAGTATATGTGGTTGTTCTTGTAAATACCATAATGAGCTATATTATAAAGCTCCAGTAAGCACTATGCTTGTCATGGTTTCAACAGTGGCCATTGTAAATACTACAACGAGATTTGTTATAAAGCTCCATGGGTAGTATGTTCGGTTGCAACGGTCTTGCTAGTTATAGGTGTCATTGAACGCTAAGGACAATGTTCCCCCAAGGGGTCGGTCCTGTAAAAGCCATGTTTAAAAATCCATGTAAAAAGATATAAGAACACGGTCATGGGACACATATTCCGATCTAAATGGTGGGAAAAACATCCTAGTGGTTGTTCATTTCAGTTATTATGGCTAAAGGAAATTATCAAAGGCAATGGAAAAGGCTTTGGAAAGGAAAAGTGGCATTTATTGGCATTTTATTTATGAAAATAAAGGAAATTAGGAGAAAAGGAAGGTGAAAGGTTAGAGGTTGCATGTGAGGAAGAAAATAATGGAAAATGAAGAAAATATAGGCCTCATTAATAAAAAGGCTTTTGAGGATCAGTTCATGGACATTTTTCAGTTCATTTTTGGATCTCTCTCTCACTCTTAGACACTTAGAGTTTTCTTTGAGCACTTTGGCATTGGATAAAGAAAGGTAAAGAAAGAAAGTGAAAGGAACGAGAAAGAAAAGAAGAGTAGGATGAAGTAGCTACAACACGATTCTTTGCAAGTATAGATTTGCATGTATGTTTTCCTTGATAGATTTCGCATGCATGGTATTCCATGTGGTTCTTGTGTTATTATGGCATGGGTTTTTCCAAGTGTGACAATGTTTTTAGCCTAGCCTTACCATTTCTAGATAGCCACGGTGTGATGGGGTTCTCATGTTTTGGTTTAGCTGGATTACCAGATGGATTTGAAGTTGAGTGCTAAAAAGAAGAATGCATGACCTAGTGATCACTGAACCAGACTATGGATTGCGGTAAAGCCACTAGCTTAGTGAACGTTGAACCAAACTGTGGGTTATGGTAAAGCTGGGTATTGTGTCCCTTAGTGGATTTAGGAGTCCTTTCTGGTGAATGGAGGGATATATGGTAAAGCCAAGAGGTGTTTAACCTTGGTTAGGCCTAGGAATCCTTGCTGGTGAATTGCGTGATATATGGTAAATCCTAGAGGGTAGTGTCTCGGTTTAGGGACTAGGGATCTTTATATCAGACCATGGATTGTGGTAAAGCCTAATAGACTAGGAGACATTAAAATTCCTCATGGTGTAGGTGTATAAATCTGGTGGCATCCATTCTTGTTTTTCCCTACTCATCTGGTGGAGATCATTGTAAACCCTGTTATTACATGTTTATTTTGTTGGCCTAGTGATCCAATGTGGATTGCGGTAAATCTTGGTTTCTATTTATGAGGGTGAGGTGGTTTATCCTTGAGATGCCCTAGTTGGTTCTTTTGTTTTGAGTCCCACATTCATGCTTGTAATTAGGAATGGGGTTGAACGGATGAAGAGAGATTTGGCTCAACCATTGTATGGTCAGGTGGAATGTGGTAGTCCCATCCCTTGTTGGATTTTGCATTCATTAATAAGATGTTCTCTCCTTGATATCTTATGTATAAATGTACTATTTTATATGTGAATTTTATGGTTGATGTATCCCTCATATTTTTGTTGTTATTATGTTGGTTATAAGCAAGTATTATGATGGTGGTGATGTATGACCTTCCTCATGTTTCTATTTGTAAATTAATGAACAATGTATCTATTACCTAATAGATGATATTGCAACTAATGATACAAGAGAACACTGCTTCTTAGTGATTCTCATATAAGTATGAGACCTTTATGTTTAAATTTGTTTTTCTACACATGTAGATTACATATTTGTGATATGTTTGACGAAATGCCCATTGTGGCTAGTAGGGGTCTAGTCAAAGGCTTGTTCAAGTAATTGAATGTGTATCATGATTCCCCTATTATCTTTAAGTTCTGAAGGTGTCATTTAGTTTTGGGCAATGACCTAGGCTCTGAGCGTGAAAACGTGGCTCAAATCTCGTTGTCGTTGGAACAACTCTGAGCAAAATAGTCCCTAGATGCTAGCATACCATGTCGTGGGAGCATCCAGAGCCCTCTAGACGTAGTCATTCCCATATCATCAGAGAGTCGGAGAGTTAATTGGTCTAAAAGCTCAGTAGGACCTAGGGGCTAGTTACCTAAGAGGATGGGATGGTTCTTGGGAGTCCTATTGCTGATGTGGAAGGTATGTATGTTGTGTTTTCATGGATTCCACTTCCTTAAGGTCACAAAGCAAGTTGAATCACATTATAGTAGCCTCTCGTCACATGTTTACCCTAGTTGAATGATTTTTTGGGTAGATGTGGGAGGAGGGCCTTATCCTATCCATCAAGTCCCAGGTGTTTCCCCCTGGCAAAATATTTCAAGACTAAATGAATTTCCTTAGAGGAAACTAGTTTATAGAGGGCATCATTTGCTTCCTAATCAAACATCCTAAGGTATTCCTCAACACCCCATAGTTGATTTTCAATGGGGGCCTCACTTCTAGCTGAGAAGAGGTTCTTGAAAAATTTGACAGCCTATTTCTAGATCTCCACGTCAGAAAATATATAGTTTCCTTCTGCTTCCTTTATGCTCCAAATAGCATTGATATTTCTCTCATGGATGGCGAACCAGTGAAAAAATTTGGTATTGCAATCCCCCGCACCAATCCAAATTGATCTGATTTTTAGTCTCCATGTGTTTTCCTGTATCAATAGGATGTGCTTTCTCCTATCTTCCAAGAGTTTCAATCTTTCTAAAGTGTGCAAGGATGGAGGCCTCACTGAGAGACTCTCACCAATTATTTTAATTTCATCAACCATATATTTTAATTCCATGTATAGTTGAGCCTTCTTCTCCCACTCCCACATGCAAAACTGGCTCTTTAAGGCACTTAATGTCGCAAAAATGTTATCCATGGTCAATCAAATAGGTCATGTTCCAGAGGAATTCCAAACACCAGTGTCCAATTTATTAAAGTCCTCATCTTCCATACAAACCAGTTGAATTTGAAAAGGGTACCCCTAAGAACTGATTATGCACGCCATTGCAAAATAATAGGATAGTGATGCTAGATGTATATCTTCTCAACCCTCAATCTTAGATTTCCCAGAAGTTCAAACAAGTTTTGATATACTATAAATGGATCAAGTTACTTCCTAATAAATTCACCACCACTTCTTCCATTATGCCACATAGGCTCTAGAGGAACAGGGAAAATGTCCACCAGATGGTTATCCTCAAAAAGAGTGTTAAGATGATATAAAAGAGGGTCTCCATAACTCATCGACCCCCAATACTCATCTATGGATTAATGGCATTATAATCACCTGCAATAATCAATGATCCAATTTTAAGGAGATCCTAAAATTCCACTCTATCACAAAAACATTGTCTATCTTCATATGGGGCATATATGTTCCATATATGGATCTTCTCACTCGAACCTTGGATATATACAAAGAGTATTATACCCGCACAAAAATTATGAGCTTTAAGATCTTCCCAATAAGGGTCCCAGAAAGCCACGGAACCCCCTAACAAACCACAAGAGATTATACAAACCATGCACTAGTGAGGATAAACCAAGCTAAAATATGCTACGGATCTCACCAAATCAACCATAGTTTCTTGAATGAGGACAATAGAGGGTTGGACAACAAGGAGGAGGTGCTACAATGACATCCTTTTAGCGACATCCCCCAAGAAGCACATATTGAAGGATAAAATGGACATCATGGCCATGTCCCAGAGGACGCACATGCTTTAAGGGCCCTGGAAGGGGAGGTTTCTAGGAAAGGAACATCAAACAGACTAGAAGAATCATGAAATAGATGTTTTCTAAACGATTTCCCCCTGAAGTGTTGACTACCCTTACTAGCACAATGATGAATGGTGATGTTTCTAGTAGACTCAAGGTTGATTATAGGAGAAACGATGCATGAATTCCCTTTGTGGAGCGTAAGGGATGAAAGGTCCATCACCATATTAAGCATTAAAAATTATAAGTCATTATCCACCGAGTTGTGAGGGGAAGAGGGAGGTTGTGGATCCAAAGGAGGAGAATGGGAGGTTAATAGAGATTTGGAGGATAGGGGATCAACAACAACCACTTGAGCCAGTTGTGAAATGACAAAGGGATCCTTGGAGGGGGGTATATAAGGATATTTTGAGAGAGGAACAGGGCTGGAGGTGGTGTTGGCATCAAGTAAAATGGAATGCCCAACCAAAGGAAAATATGGGAGCCGAGAGTGAGGATTCTATGACCGCCCCAGACAAGAGTTTGACATATCAACGTGAGTAGATCTAAGAGACTGTGTAGAAACAAATACATGATTATTACCAAGTATAAAGGGCTCACATAGGATGTAGAGGTACCTTTATTTAATCCCAAAAGAGGTCAAGAGGACCTCTTAGAGTGTCCATAAGAAGGATTAATATCGTCCCACTACAGTTCACCAAATCCATGAAAATGTTTGGGGCATCTCTCCAATAGATGTTTGGTGTGGTGGCATAACAAATAGTGAAATGGAATGCACTAATAATCTATCCTCTGACTCATATGAAACCTGTTCCATTCTAATACAATGCTCTCCAATAGGCCCCCCGTATAATCCACTTCAACTAATATCCATGCCACCCTCTTATTAGGAGCACCCAACACCCTAGGATCCATGTATACAAAATGCCCCACCATGTTCCTGATCTCCACCAGAGCTTGTCTGGTCCAAAATGATAGCAGCAAACCAGGGAGTTTAGCCCAAATGTAGTTATTCTTTGGGGTGTCTATGAGTGGGTTGAAACGAATGTACCATCTACTCAGCTGTAGGTAACTCCACCCTCCAACCCATGGGATCATTAAAATCCAATCATAATCCTCCTTATGCAAGAAGTGAAAACTATACCACTGATTTAATAATATGCTCATCTTAGGGGTGTACCGCAGGATGGGAATCCACTCTTCCAATACCCACCCTGTCACATCCATATCTTGTGTTCCGACGAATAAACACCGCCCCTACCCGTGCCATGTTTTGTAAACTTACCACCTGATCCCATAGAACATTAGGTCCAAAACTCAACAATTTCAGCTCCACAATGCACTTGGCATTTTTGTTTGGCCTTCTACGATGATCCAGAGCTCTAGGAAGTTTTTGTCGAGATCAGGGGTCCTCCTCAGGCAAAGGACATGTAAGTGGATGTAGATTCAACTGCAATGTGTGCCCTCCATGCAGAGTGAGTGAGTTAGCACCCCGAGAATGTGTCCTATTTTTGTATTTTTTCTCCGCAGCGAGTGTGGCAAGAACAAATTCCTCTTGTGCAGATATATCTACATCAAGTGATTTGATAAAACCCTCCATCGACTGCGACCATAGATAAACAACGCGAAGTGGCTATTCAGCTGTCACAACAATAATCAACTCCAAGCCCGCACTACCTAGGGAGCATGAAAAGATAATTCCAACCAAGAAAACTCTTAAATGTGACAACATGTGTTACCCTCCAAATATAGGTTATCCCATATATCAAACTAAAGGCCCTCAAGCCAAGATTTATGCCAACTAAGGACTGTCACAAGGAAAGAATTCGCCTAAGGTATGGAGCACCTCAAATAAATATGAAAGATCCACTGTGAGAATACGCAAAGAGAGCCACCACCATCGCCCAGAATAAAATAACTAGAAAACAATTGTTGACAGATCAAATGTACAGAGAAATTATATCCCCCATAAGGTCGTGAGTGCTTATTAGCTTAGATCCTGTTGTGGCCACCAATAACCCCCCTCCTTACTTAGTATTAGCAATAACACTAGGTAAGTGGGGACCCTTAGTAAAAAATTCAAAAAATTCAATAAAAACTCATGTATTATACTCCTTAAGAAAATATCGCATCGCGCGAAGAATATAGGACATTTCCTTGTGAGTAGAATGATAAACTGCGAGAATGCGACACGAAATTCATCGCATCGCATGCATTAAGAAACGATCACAAACAAAAACTTTAAGAAATCGCCGATGGCCGATATGCGACATCGCATATCGCAACATCGCAAAAACAACACATAACTATTTAACAAATTTTAACAATCTGTGATCCTGCGATAATGCGATACTGCGATCAGCGATCTTGCGATCGCGCGAAACAACAATCTGTGATAAACGTGATCGGTCAACCATGCGATAACGCGATAACGCGATGATACGATGCTGCGATGCGAATCACAGAGATTGTCCATCGCATATTTTCCCCGGCTGAGCATTCAAGAAAAATTGAATACGCGCGTTAAATGAAAATTAATGAATGTACTCCAAGTGTTAATGAAAGACAGTTTTGTGTTTTTCGAAGTGTTTTTCACGTCAGGTGGCATGTTTTTGTACATCCATAGAGCTCAGAGCTTTCTTGTCAATTTTTATTATCATTACTCTCGCCTTATGTGTGAACTGCAGGAATGAAAAACAGAAACAATATGAAGCAATGTGCAGGGAGCGATTAAGGAAAAAGGATAAAGCTCCAATGCTCAGAAGTAGAGAAGAAATGCCCTCATGAACGGATACCGCATGCAACAGAGCCGCGAATTCTAGAGCGCTGCTGAGCTATCCATTACAGATCTATCAGTCAGAGCCATGGTTCGATGAATAGTTGAACAATGCTGATATCAACAGGCGATTTAACGCTCAAGGTTAGAAGTTCACAAAAGCAGTATGTTTGCAAAATTTTAAAGCTTATACCCGGTGAAGGAAAGGCGCTAAAGGCGAAAAACGCACCAGAAAGGCCCGGATCAAAGAACGGAGGCAGTTTTCGCGCATCGCTGAGAAAATTGCTCAAAAAGAAAAGTCCTTAACTGCTTAGTCACTCGTAAGCCCGGAAACGCAAGAAAGCAAAGGCAGAGGCAATTTGAGGGTTAACCAAGTGGAATTTGGGTTATTACTGAGCATACACAGTAAATCCACATAGCCAGAGATGATTCTCAAGTATATCTGCTATTTTGCTGGAAAAAATGGTGCCAGCACTTGCCATTTCTGTTTTCTTAGCTCAACCAAAAGCGGAAGACAGTCAGCTGACTCTACCCAGGCAAATATTGAATGCTCGCAACATTAAGGAGCAAATGCAGAAATAGTTAGATATTAGATTTAATTTTTAGAAATAATTTTGCTTAGAAAAAGGGCGGTCATTTAAACCGTATCCTGAATATGTGTAATTAAGTTATTTAGTTAGTAGTATTTAAACCCTTCTCATGCATTTAGAGAAGGGTCCAGAAATTTATCAAAAACTTATCCTCAGAACATGCACTTTTGCACCCTCAGAGGAGGTTTTGGTGAATGAATGGATCAAGATTTGTTGATGTTTGCCTTTGATATCTGCTACTGATATTGCACTTCTGTACTCTTAGTAGATGTGAGAGCAAGGAGAAATAAATCATTGTTGCTTGAAGCTTATGAGTAGGACCAGTCATAAATGGTACTTTTATCTCTTGACCATTTCTGCTTATATGTTAAAGTGATATACAATTTTTAGTTGTTTATATGTTATTGCATGAATGCTTGAGTTACCATTTGGCACTTTTGTACGGTGGAGCTATTTATTTATGTTTAATGTATGAATAGCTTATTATGCAATATGCTGTTAACAACTTTTTTGCCTAACTTTTTATGCGAAATAGTTCATCTTAATTGATTTCCTTTCTTATAATCGCTGAATGATCTTTATTACCAGTTGTTATATGAAATCTCTTTAGGTCGCATAATAGAAGAGTTACATCCCATGTTAGCATAGATTAGATGTGTTGTTTTTATTAGATTACCATAGTATAGAATTAGATTAAAGTTTGAATTAGAATAGCTTAGATAGTTACTGTTAGATCAGCAACATCCAATTCTACACACACACACCCATAGATTGGGAAACTGGTCCCATTATCCCCAGTCGAACCCACTATACTAAATGGATAAGGAGCTGCCAACCAAGGTCCGGACCGGGCGGGTGTCCCCCTTATTGTCGACCCGATTTTCGGGGCTTCAACAGATCCCTAGGGAGAAATATCTCACCCAAATCCTAACCACTCTGTGAAAATCCAATTTCCTTGAGAAATGAGGAGAGTGTACGCAATTGAAATTTTCATTACCAAAACTCAAAACAATGATCATAAATGATGGTCAATCTGACTGATACACCAAATATGTGAGCCATGGGATCTTAATACACCATAAAAGTACCACCTCCAAATGACACCCACAGAGATATCCACCACCGACTTGCTTTACCTCCAAACTTTCTGATTTCTTATCCCTGGGAAAAGGTGATCATGAAAATCCACCATCCCAGCAGCTCCTTCCCAGAGCCTCAGCACAAGAACGTCCATCCAAAATGACCAAAAAGAATAGATGACCACAAACGAGTTGTAGGATAACTTCGATGATACTGCATATGCAAAATTTACTCATAGCAAGAACAACACCAACAACCCACAATACTCCATCACTGATGGAAGCACCTAAAACTATGTCCTTAAAAGGTCATGAGATTTTAAAAGAATTTATCCAATTCCTCCACAGATACTGAAAACTCTTATGTTCCTGTTGCACCCCAACCTCAGAAACACCCCCTACCATTCCCCCTTCAAGTGTGGATCTCCAAAATTCTACTTACATCCTTTGGGAACATCTAGTGACACTTTCACTATCATCATGGAAGAGTAACAATTTAATGCTACTCTTTCCTACACTACTTACGATGTTTCCTTTGCAACGTTGGTGCAATTGCTATTAATAATGCAATTAAAAATGCAATTACAACATAAAATAAATGATAAGGTGCGTGTTAATAGTGTAAAGAGATAATTAGATGTGAGTAAAATTTTAAAGAGTCTAAACACTTTAATAATATAGAGATATTAATTTATAATAATTATTAAAAATGTAATTTTCAAATAAATTTAATTATAGAAGTTTTTATGATATTTAAATTGTATTATGGTATTTATGTGTTTTATCAATTCTCTCCATTTAACTAATAGATATTTTGATTTTCTTCCTTGGAATTTAAAAAAAATACAATTGCAATATCTTATTATTTAAAATATAGTTTTCAATACACAAATAAATTCAACACCTTAAAAATTATAAAATACTGTAATTTTACAAATTGCATAACTATTACAAATTGCATAACTAAAATCAAAATATTAAATTAAAAAACAAACAAACAACACGTTTATTAATTGCAATATTTCAATTGACCCAAAAAAATCTATTAATTAAAATATATTCATTTGGCTATTTGATTAATTATTACTTAATAGTATACAAAATACTAAATTTGAATACCACCCATTGTAACATTGAAAGCTAGCTAATTAAATAAAATAAAAAACAACATGTACGATTTCAACCATGTGTATCGACAATAATATTATATATATATATTTTTTAAATTATGGGAAAAAATTTCAACCACCAGAAATTTTAGAAAATGTTAATAGTTACTTTTGAAACTGTTGCTACTAAAATAGAAAATAAAAGAATGACCGCAGTGATGATTGCAACCCAATAATTGCACGGAGTCGACCTGCTGTCGGAAGTCGGGATGGCGGGGACATACGCACCTGACAGGATACGGCCTGTCATTTAACAACAAATCAGCTAAACGGCCGCCTGCCGTCGTAAGCGACCACACATGGGATTTGGCATTGATACCGAGGAGCTCATACAAGTATCCAAGCTGATTCGATAGTTTTTATTAATATATTAGACATTATATGTTATTTATTGGATTGTTTCATTATATGTTATTTATTAGATTTTGTATTTGGTTAAATTTAATAATTGGTATTAATAGAATTATACTTCTACAAATATTGGTAACTAATTATCAATTTGAAAAAGAGAAATTTTTCATAATATTTTAAAAATTAAATAGAAATTTTTTAATAATATTTCAAATTTTCTAATTGTATTCAAAGAATAAATAATTTAGTTACGGGCAATTTTCCTATCAAATTCCACTCTGGACTGCAAGTTGCAATCTCTAAATCTGATTCGACCCATGACATAGAGAATGATGTGGCAGATATGGTTATGGATACAAATTCCACCCTGGACTGCAAGTTGCAATCTCCAAATCTGATTCGACCCATGACATGGACAATGATGTGGCAGATATGGTTCATGCATACAACAGATATATTTCATGATTTCCGCCCTCCATTCTGTCGTGTGGACGGGAGCATATCCACGTGCAAATGGACGGCGCATATAATAATAACTTTTCCTTCTTTGTACCGACACAGTTCCGAAAGGAGGGCGTAACTTTCTGACCGCCCGTTCGGTATGTTATTGTCCAAATATGGCTGAGTTTTCCCAACTAATTCAGGCCCCTTTTATCCTGATTCCTAATCATACCATTTCCGGTTTTTCAGGGAATTTCATATGATTTCCGGTTTTTCAGGGATTTTCATGTGAGTTTTGGCTTTTTAAGGAATTTGATTTAACTCTCTCGAGTAATATTTCATCATCTCAAATGTGAAAATTCATGTGAAATACTAATATTTTATTATTTAAATTATACTTGAAAATTCATGTGAAATACTAATATTTTATTATTTAAATTATACTTGAAAATTCATGTGAGATATTAATATTTTATTATTTAAATTATACTTTTTTAATGTGAGAAAAAAATTCAATGTTTTATAAAATTTATGGGACATTAAAATTATATAAACTCAATGATTTCAAATTACAAAATTTTCAATATTTAATTAAATTATGAGCAAAATTGATTAGAAAATGTATTTAGAAAAAAGGCAAAAAAATCTCTCTACTTAAATTTTATATATATAGTCTAACTAATAGATGAAAAGGTTTTTTTCAGGGCATTTTTCTTGTTTAAGTTTAGCCAAAATTTGACAAAGATTTTTAACAACTTGATTTTAAGTTGTTTAATCTGTAGAAATCAATTGCCCCGAATTTTTTAGGGTGTTGATTCCATTTATGCATCTAAAAATGTATTATAAACAACAAAATATCAGTCCTACTTCAAATTTATTTGGATTACGTTGAAAAATGTCATATAGATATGCTAGATACTTTAGGTTAGTCTTTCATTGGAAGACGAGACCATAGCCAAATTTCACTCTGTACAAAGAGGCATAAAGTAGCATAGTGTTCGCAAAACCAAAAATATTATACATATACTACAGAGCATACATATACTAATAAGTAGGCCAGGTTGGGCATTAGGATAGATTGAGATATCAAAAAACAAAATAAGTCAAAGCATAACATAAGACTAAGCATAAGGATGAGAGTTTGTGGTTGCAACCTGAATGTGGTCGTCATTGTTGACGGGGGAGCTTCCTTATAAGAAGGAAGGAACACCAAAGTGTTTCTCTATACAATCAAGGCGCTGGTCTAAGTCCCTCATATGACAATGAAAATGCTCCAAAACGTCTATAACAACCTTGGTGAAAATTCCATGTAATAATAATTAATAATAACCACGGTTGATGGGACACTTATTCCAAGTTAAATGTTGGGTAAAATCGTAGTGATGGGGATCACTTGTAATTGTTTAATGGCTAAAGAAATTGGCAAAGGTAATGGCTAAGGCTTTGGAAAGGTAAAATGGCATCTTTGGCACATTCATTTATGAAATTAATGGAAATTATGAGAAAAGGGAGGTGAAAGGTCACAGGTTGCATGTGAGACAGAAATTGAAGAAAAATAATGGAAAATGAAGAAAATAGAGGCCTCATTCATAAAAAGGCTTCTAGGGATTAGTTGGTAGCCTTTTGTCAGTTTAGTTTTGGAGCTCTCTCATTATTCTCCCTCTCTCTCATACTCTTGGAGACTTAGAGTTTTCTTGGGGAACTCTTGGAGGGTATGACATGGATTTTGGAGCAAGAAGACAAATGAAGAGCATGAAAGTGCAAGAGGTCATAGGGATCATCAACTACATCGGGATTTTCTTGCAGGTACCTAGTTGCATGTATGTTTTCATCCCTAGTTTTGGCATGCATGGCATATGCATGTGGATTTTTGGTCATGATATTTCACTAGCATGGAGATGTGCCTAGATTGACAGTGGATTGCCTAACCTTGCCATTTCCTTGATAACCATGGAGTCTATGGGTTTATTTCACTATTTTGTTTTAGTTAGTTCTCATGTTTCCTTAGCTTGGGTTGAGTTATTAGTTCCTGGAAGCCCTTGTTGGAAAAATGCTCTGGAAGCCCTGTAACAACTTGGGTCCATTTACTAGTCCTGGAAGCCTTGGTTGGACAAACGCTCTGGAAGACTAACGACAGTTATGGTTTGAGTTACTAGTCCTAGAAGCTTTGGTTGGAACAAACACTCTAGAAGCCCTCGAAGGCTTGGATGAAGACCAACCCGATGATGGTTTTTTGATGTCCATCTGTGAGGTGGAATCACTATTTGATGGGTTGAGGTGGATGGCCTCTGGAAGACCTCGATGGTTTTGGATTGATGTGTTCTATGAGATCCCACAATCATGCTTGGAATATGGCACGGGGGTGAATGGTTGAAGAGAGATTTGGCTCAACCATTCTATGGTTGGGTGGAACGCGGAAGTCCCATCCTAGGTTTGGATTTTGCATCATCAATATGAGGTTATTTCTCCTTGTAAATATATGAGTATTATACTAGCTTATATGTGGTTTATATGGCAGTGATTTCATGAGTAATTCTACTACTATTATGATGGTTATTTATATGTTTTATGATAATAACTATGTATGGCTCTAATTATGTTTTACTTATAAATGAATGATCAATGTATCTATGACCCAATGGATGAAATGGTAGTTGATGTGTTGAGGCACCATTGCTTCTTAGCGATTCTTAGCTAAGTATGAGACCCTTATGCTCAAATATGTTATTTACACATGTAGATTACATATTTGTGATATGTTTGAGGAAATGTCTCTCATGGCTACTAGGGGTCCAATCAATATCTTATTTAGGTAATTGCATTAGTAATGTTATTTTCATGTTATCTGACTGTTGCAAAGGTATCATGCAATTCTGGGGAGTGACTTGTGATTTGAGCTTGAAAATGTGACTTAAATTCAGGGACAGTGGCACAAAACTGACAAAAAGAGTCCTTAGGCACTAACTTGTAGGCCTGTGAGAGCATCCAGAGGTCCTTGGAGGCTAGCATGCCTATAGAATGAGAGCGTCCAGAGGTCAAGTTGTCCAAAAGTTCAGTGGGACCTAATCGCAAGCTCCCTGAAGTGTTGGATTAGTTCTTGAGGGTCCTAAGGCTGATGTGGAATGTCTGTATGGCGTGTTTCCATCGGTTCCACTTCCTTAACATTACTTAGGAGGTCAAGTCATATCATAGTGTCCTCTTGTCGCATGTTTACTGTGGCTGGCCGGCTGCTTAGGAAGATGTGGGAGGAGGGCTTTATAGAGTGGTATTAGAGCATGGTTCACCCCTCTTACTAGATGGGTTGTGTGTTGGTCATGCATGCATGTCAGTTGCATGTGTGTCTCTTACACTTGCATTCCATGTGCTTGTTGCATTTGCATAATGTTGATCATGGTTGTAGTGATGTCATCATGAGGAATTTGATGTCGTTATTGTGGAGTGCATCGTCATGAGTGTATGACTGGTTACATGTTGTTATATTTTGTTTACATGTTGTTATATGTCACTTGGTTACATTCTTGTATGTTTGGTTGCATTATTGTATGCTTGGTTGCACCTATTATTCTTGTAGGTTTGGTTACAAGTATTGTTCGTTTATGCTTGATTACATGCATTTATGCATGTGTATGGTTGGTTACACATTTCTTATGCATGTTAATGTTTTCATGTGGTCAAGTGTACAATGATGTAATGGTTGTTGTCATGCATGGGGTCGTGGTGTGTGTTGTTGATAAGGTCATGCATTGATGACTCGACCCTAGCTAGAATGATGCTTGCATGGTTATATAATTATGTGTTATGTTTCTATGTGTTGTCATGAATATGTTATATATGTATCATGCTGATTTGTTTATCTTGTAGACAAGGTATCCTCCCCAAGCTATACTGAGGTATGTTGGTTTATTGTGATTTGGTTTAGGTGACATGATATACCTTGTAGGAAGAAATATCAAATGACTAGCAACATGGTTGACTACAAAGAATCTCCCTACAAATCAGAAGAGTAGTATGGTGTTGGGAACTCTTCCGATTTGGAAGATACACTAAGAAGCTTAAAGGAAGAATTAAGGATCTGTAAGGCAAATAATGACTTAATCATGTAGGCTCAAGAGGAACAAGCAGAGGTAAATGCAGTGATACTTCAGAGCTTTTTAGATTTGCAATGATAGGGACCACATTGGATCATCTATGAGCAAGAGGATCGAACTAATGGGGCATATGGTAGTAGATCAGATTCTGGTCATAGGTCAGATAGAGATGACATGATTAGAAATGGCATGTTTTTGGACACTCCAAAGAGGATAAGGGATAGTCACAAGTACTATTCTAGTTCTAATTCATATATGCACTATGATCGTCATCATTATCATCCTTACAAGTGGAGTGATAGGGGGTATTTTTTGATGAATTCAAGAAAGAAAAGCTACCTACATTTGATGGAGAGAGGAACAAACCACGAAGTTCGTCATGTTGCATGACTATTCAGAGAACGTGGAAGCTAGAGTAGCTACATTCAACCTTAAAGGTAAAGAAAATATTTGGTGGGAAGATGTAAAGAATGTCAGATGTATTCATGAGGAGGATTTAACTTCGAGGGAGTTTCAGAGGTTATTCAAGAAGAAGTATTTATCACAGAGATACTTTGATGACAGGGAAAATGAATTCTATGAGCTAAAGATGGGATCCATGACAGATGAGGAGTACACTAGTCAGTTCTTAGAGCTATTGAGGAATGTGCCTTATCTCATGGAGGAGAAGGTGAAGATTTAGAGGTTCGTTAGTGGATTACCAGTTGCATTCAAAGACATGATTGAGTTCAATGAGCCTAGATCGTTAGATGAGGCCATTCAAAAGCTGAGGAATTGTTATGAACAATCGAAGTGCATATTTGAGACTAAGCTAGACTAGAAGGGAAATCCAAAGAAAAAAGGAAAATGGGACAGAAAGTGAGCAAGACCTCAGGGTACAGATAATAAAGAGAATGTTGCACCATCTAAGAAGTGCAATGCATCAGATAGAGGACAAGGATTATGATAAGGAGAACAGAACAAAGAAACAGGTTGGAAGCCTATAAAGTGTTGGACTTGTGGAAGAGATCATCACAGGAAACATTGTCTGCAGAATCAGGGTGGTAGGCCTCAAATATATAGTGCACAGGGGGCACATACTGTTGGGGATGTTGGTCAGAGTGTTCCTCATGTTTATGCAGAATTGGATAACAAACAAGCATACCATCAAACATCTATCATTGAGATGGACGATAAGATTTGTGATCAATTTATTTCTATTTTGATTGACCCAGGATATATTATAGCTATGTTAGTCCTGACTTGGTGGATAAGTGTGGTTTGAGTAAGGAATTTCATGGAAAGTCTTGGTTAGTGCAGTTGTCTACAAGTACGAAGAATCGAGTCCATCATTGGGTAAAATCTTCTGCATTTGATTTGAATGGTATGCCTACCACAACACATTTGAATGTATTATCGTTTAGATCATACAATATGTTGTTGGGCATGGATTGGTTGTATCTTCATAGAACCAAGGTAGAGTGTTATAACAAAGCCATTGCATGTGTTGATGAAAATGGGGAACCGAGAGTCTTGTAGGGTAAGAATAAAGCCACATCATTTAGGATGGTGACAAATATCCAAGCAAAGCATAGTCGTAGGAAAGGGTGTATGTTATTTGCAGCACACATTTCTAGTGACAAGGGTAAAGAGGTTGAGGATGCATATGTGTTGAGAAGTTTCCCATTTTTACAATAGGTCAATGATGTTTCTCCTGAGGACATTTCAGAGTTTCCACCTCATAGGGAGGTAGACGTTTCTATTGAGTTAATGCTAGGGGCAACTCTAGCATCAAAAGCGCCTTACAGAATGAGCACACTAGAGTTTGTTGTGTTGAAGTTGTAGTTATAGGACTGTTCGAAAAGGGATACATTAGGCCAAGTGTATCACCATGGGGCACAACGATATTGTTTGTGAAGAAGAAAGATGGTATTCTCAGACTATGCATTAAATACAGGAAGTTGAATAAAGTCACCATCAAGAACATGTACCCTTTAAATTACCTAGGATTGATGACTTGTTCGATTTTCTGAAGGGAGCAACAGTGTTCTCGAAGATTGAACTAAGATCTGTATATCACTAGGTACGCATCAAAGAGGAGGACATTTGCAAGACAAATTTCTAGACTGGGTATGGGCATTATGAGTTTATTGTAGTTTTGTTCAATTTGACTAATTCTCTAGCTACATTTATGTGCTTTATGAATAGTGTGTTGCATCCATACTTGGATAAGTTTATTATTGTGTTCATTGATGACATATTGGTATATTCTAAAAATGAGGAAGAGCATGTTGAGCATTTAGCAACAGTATTGAGGCTGTTGAGAGAGAATTTGTTTTTTTCTAAGCTCAACAAGTGTAGTTTCTTTCAGACTGATGTACACTACTTAAGGCATGTTGTCTCCAAGGAGGGCATTGTAGTAGATCTAGAAAAGATAAGGGCCATCATGGAGTTAGTATATCCTAAGAATGTAGATGAGGTGAGGTCTTTCATGGGGTTGGTAGGCTATTATAGGAGGTTGATCAGGAACTTCTCGCAGATTTCGTATCATATCACATCATTTCATAGGAAAGGAAACATGTTTGAATGCAAAGAGGAGTGGAGGCTTATTTTGATCAGCTTAAGCAGTTGTTGACACATGCACCAACGTTAAATATTCCAAATCCAGACAAATATTTTGTGGTATGCACATATGCTTCTAAGAAAGGACTTGGTTGAGTCCTTATGCAGGATGGACAGGTGTTATGTTATGAGTCATGAAATTTACAAGCAGAACCACCTCACACATGATCTTGAGTTGGTAGAAATTATACATGCGTTGAAGATGTGGAGACACTATCTTCTGGGTAGGAGGTTTACATTAACGAGTGATCACAGTGGTTTGCGGTATCAATTTGAGAAACTGAATCTAAATGGTAGGTAGGCTCGGTCATTGGCTACAATTAGTGAGTTTGATTTTGAGATTAGTTACATCAAAGGAAAAGAGAACAATGTGGTAGATGCTCTTAGCAGATGGATACAGGAAAATCACTTAGTAGCTATGAGCTCCTATGGGACAGATCTATAGGATAGGATCTTGCAGGCATCTCAACAGGATGTCAGGTACATGGAGATTATGCACAGGTATAGGTGATAGTACATGTATAGGTACATGTGCATGTATAGGTATAGGCATAGGTACATGTACAGGTATAGGCCACGGTATAGGTGCATGTGCATAGGATGTGAACTATTGCCTTATAGTGGATGGATTGGTTAGGTTCAGAGAAAGCATATATGTGCGAGGTAACAATGAGCTCAAAAAGTTGATTTTGAGAGAGTTTCATCTAAAACCATATTCAAGTCACCCAGGTTATCAAAAGACATTGACTGCAGTAAAGAAGTTTTATTATTGGCTGAACCTGAATAGGGATGTAGCAAAGTTTGTGGCTAGGTATTTTTATTGTCAACATGTGAAAGCAAAGTGTAAACATCCAGGTGGAATGCTACAGCTGATTGTGATTCCAGAATGGAAATGGGAAGTCATTTCCATAGACTTCATCATAGGTTTGTCGAGGATAGTGAGACAAAATGATTCCATCATGGTTGTTATGGATAGGTTGACAAAGGTTATGCACTTCATTCCAGTGAAGTCTACATTCTCAGCTAGTGATGTAGTGCAGGTATTCATCATAGATGTCGTCAGATTGCATGGTGTTCCAAAGAAGATTATGTTAGACAAGGATGCAAAGTTCACTTCCAAGTTTTGGAAGGATTTGTTTACAGGTTTGGGCATAGAGTTGGCTTTTAGTATGACTTATCATCCATAGAAATATGGACAGACAGAGAGGGTCAACAAGATATTGGAGGAAATGTTGAGGATGTATGTGGTGCATAAGCGATGGAAGTGGGAGGAGTATCTTCCCTTGGTTGAGTTCGCATACAACAATGGTTATCAGGAGTCATTGAGGATGAGTCCTTTTCAGGCATTGTATGGGCAAATTTGCAATACTCCTATCAGTTGGAGTGATACGATTAATAGGGTACTAATTGGATTAGATATGTTGGCATACATGGAACATGAAATGCAAGTGATCAAGATGAATATAAAGGCAGAACAGGCTAAGGATAAAATCTATGCATATCAAAACAGGTTATTCAAGGAGTTCTAGGTTGGGGAACAAGTGTACATGCACATCCAACCAAGGAAGATCTCCTTATGGATTGGATCATGTGCCAAGTTGGCACCATGGTTTTTTGGACCCTTCAGTATTGTTGAGAGGATTGGACCAGTAGCCTATCGACTTGCACTTCCTCTGACAGTGAAAGTCCATGATTGTTTCCATGTGTCATTTCTTAAGAAGTATGTTAGAGATGTTGATCATGTGATTGACTTATTTGTATTGCAGGTGGAACCAAATGGAGAATTTCAATTGAAGCCTTAGTGTATACTACAGAAAAAGGTGCTCATGCTCCAGAACCGAGAAATCGAGCAAGTTAAAGAGAAATAGAAGAACTTTGGGCCTGATGAAGCTACATAGGAGATGGAAAATCATATGCAAACTATGTATCCTTCTTTGTTTTTTGGTTGAAGCAAAGCAATTTTGGCATGGTATTTTGGTATGGTGTTTTGGTATATGTATTGGTATATTCTTTGGTATATGTACATATGTATATAGATGTAAATACCACCATGAGATATGTTATAAAGCTCCGATAAGTAGTATGGGTGTCATGTCATTATGATGTTATTTTTTTATGTTTCCATGTTGGTTTGCTTCTGGGCAGCTTGATCATTGTAAATAATGCAATGAGCTAAGTTATAAAGCTCCATCAATAGTATATTTTTCTTACAACAATTTTTTGGTTACAAGTGTTGTTGAATACTGAGGACAATGTTCCCCCAAGGGGGAGGGTTCTAAATAGCCCTGGTTAAAATTCCATGGAATAAAAGTTAATAAAGGAAAAATAATAACTATGGTTGATGGAACACTTATACTAAGCTTAATGTTGGCAAAATCCTAGTGATGGGGATCACTTGTGATTGTTTAATGGCTATGGAAACTGGCAAATGAAATTGCTAAGGCTTTGGAAAGGAAAAATGGCATTTTTGGCACATTCATTTATGAAAATAATGGAAATTAGGAGAAAAGGGAGATGAACGGTTACAAGTTGCATGTGAGGAGGAAATTGAAGGAAAATAATGGAAAATGAAGAAAATAGAGGCCTCATTTATAAAAACGTTTCTGAGGATCAGTTGATAGCCTTTTGTTAGTTTAGTTTTGGAGCTCTCTCATTATTCTCTTTCTCTCTCATACTCTTGGAGACTTAGAGTTTTCTTGGAGCACTCTTTGAGCATGTGGCATACTTAGATTTTGGAGCAAGAAGGTAAATGAAGAGAAGGAAAGTGCAAGAGGACATCAGGATCAACAACTAAAATGGGATATTCTTGTAGGTGTCGAGTTGCATGTATGTTTTCGTCACTATTTTTAGCATGCATGGCATATACATGTGGATTTTTGGTCATGATTTGTCACTGTCATGGAGGATTTCCTAGATTGACAGTGGATTTCCTTGCCTTGCCATTTATTGGATAACCATGGAGTTTGTGGGTTTATTTCCTTGTTTTGTTTTGGTTGGTTCTCATGTTTCCTTAGCTTAGGTTGAGTTATTAGTTCATGGAATCCATGGTTGGACAAATGCTTTGGAAGCCCTGTAACAACTTGGGTTGAGTTACTAGTCTTGGAAGCCTTAGTTGGCCAAATGCTTTGAAAGCCCTTGCTGGGTTGAGTTATTATTCCTATAAGCCTTGGTTGGAAAAACACTCTGGAAACCCAATGATAGCTGTGGATTGAGTTACTAGTCTTGGAAGCCTTGGTTGGAACAGACACTCTGGAAGCCTTGGAAGGCTTGCATGAAGACCGATATGATGATGGTTTTGTGATGTCTAGCTATGAGGTGGGATCATTGTTTGATGGGTTGAGGTGGATGACCTTTGGAAGCCTTGGATAGTTTTGGATTGATGTGTTCTATGAGATCCCACATTCATGCTTTGAATATGGCACAGTGGTTAATGACTGAAGAGAGATTTGGCTAAGCCATTCTACAGTCGAGTGGAACATGGAAGTCCCATCCTAGGTTTGAATTTTGAATAAAAAATATGAGGCTATTTCTCCTTGTAAATATATGAGTATTATAGTGGCTTATATGTGGTTTATATGGTTGATTTCATGAGTAATTTTCCTACTATTCTGCTGGGTATTTATATGCTTTATGACAATAACTATGTATGGCTCTCATCATGTTTTTACTTGTAAACGAATGATCAATGTATCTGTGACCTAATGGATGAAATTGCAGTTGATTTGGTGAGGCATCAATGATTCTTAGCGATTCTCAACTACATATGGGATGCCTATGCTCAGATATGTTATTTGCACATGTAGATTACATCTTCATGATATGTTTGACGAAATTCCTGTCATGGCTAGTAGGGGTCTAGTTAATGTATTATTCAAGTAGTTTCATTAGTATTATTGTTTTCATGTTATCTGACTATTCTGAAGGTATCATGCAATTATGGGCAGTGACCTCGGCTCTGGTCCTGAAAATGTGGCTTAATTCTTGAGCACACTATTATAGAACTGACCAAAAGAGTCCTAGATGCTAGCTCGCAGGCCTATGAGAGCATCCACAGGTCCCTGGACGCTGCAATGCCTATAACATGAGAGTGTCCAAAGGTCAAGTTGTCCAAAAGTTCAGTGGGACCCAAGGGAAAGTTTCCTCAAGTGTTGGGTTGTTTCTTGAGGGTCCTAAGGCTGATGTGGAATGTATGTATGTTTTTTTTCTATCAGTTCCAATTCTTTAACGTGACTTAGGAGGTCGAATCATATCATATTTCCCTCTTGTCACATGTTTACCCCAACTGGCATGTTTCTTTGGTAGATGTGGGAGGATGGTGTTAGAAAGTGTAGCATGTCTACTTGATGCTCGAACCATCCATTCGGATTATGTCAAGGAGAAGCTTCAAATTCCAATAGAAGTCTATGGTGTATAGGTATTGATTAAAGCAACTGCACATGTGTCTAGAATCTAGTATCCAATCTTTCATTTTAGTAAGAACTTGTGTGTCTGAAAGCTTATGTGTCTTAGAGGCTCCTTCACATTCCATACAGGTGAGCTCCTCTTCAATAGGGCAAGGGGTGAGTTCTCGAAACTTGGTAGCTGATTCCTCCAAGTCATGGTGGATACGTGAGTGTCTCTGAGAGGTTTGTTGTTGGTAATAACCTTCCCTTTGAAAAACACGTACATGTCGATGTTGCACAGGGAAATGCCCAACAAGGATTTGAGAGCAAGTGGTCAAGGGGAGAAGGGAGAAAGCAATAGTTACAAACATGGGGTCCATGTATAAAAGGGAAAGGGCTAGGTGACTCGATGTTATAGACATTTTTGGGCACTGCAACCCCAATCATATATGTCCATAAACCAAGGGCTTCTGAGTTTCTAAAAGTGTTGTTTTATGCCCTAAAGGAACAAGGTCAGCTGATTACATCATCTCCCAAAAGTTCTCCACAGAAAACTACTCAGAACTAGTCAAAACTAGATCATACAGGTTGCTCAGTGCTAAGGGTACGATGCATCTCACCTGCCTAGTGTAAAAGGTGTGATGCATACTGGAAAGCCTTTCTATAGGGTGCGGTGGGAGAGAATGGACAAATGGCAGAGATAGTTTGCGAGGTGGATGATCATGGAATCTTCCAGAAACTTCTCCTGTGACACTTGCCTCTCTGAATTCACCCAGGGATGAGTAAGAGATCATCAATCTCCAAGTGGAATCAAGAACTATCAAAGAGAAGACACTAATCAAAATCCCAGAAGCTGACTCACCTCCCTGCAATCATCTATATATGGATCCCTCATCCCAGAGATCCAGAGGCTGGAATTTTGTATCTTGTAAGGAAGTGCTGTTGGTTTCCTGGTGGAATATCATAGTGTTGGGTGATCTAAGCTTTTCATGAGGTGAAGAAGGGCTTTCATGCTGGGAGGATGACGCTAGGTCAGATCAATGGGTTGTAATTCTCTCTTCTAATCTTTACATCAATAAAGCTATTCAAGTTTTCCTCCACATTCTTGTATGTCTGATAGTATATGCATTTGTGTGGTCAATATATATCTGGTCCTATATTGCTTATGATTGTAGATCTCTGCACTTTGAAGGTATTATGCTGCTTTGACTTTACAGGTACTCTTTGAAGCGGAGTGGTCAAGGGAGAAGCGGCAAAGACCTGTCGGTGAGGAGAAGGAACAAACAAAGAACCAAGTGAAAGATCGAGGTTGGTATTCTTTGATCCTCTCCTATCTACTTCTCATAAAGGAAAACGAATGTAACTTTAATCTGTTTGTTTCTAAGATAGCTGCCTGTCTTAGTGGGACTAGTAGCTCTACACAGACACTAGATTTCCCAATAACAAAATGGCGACTCCGCTGGGGAGTGAATAAATTATTTTCTTGTCTATATTTGTTTGTTTTATAAACTTACAGATGGAGCCTGAAGTCAAGCTAGCTAGCCTTCGAACTGCATTTGCTATGCAAGTGCAAAGTAGATCAATGCTACTTCAATCTATCTCCGAGTTTTGTTTATAAACTGAACAATCGATTTGTAAGCATCCTAATTGCCCTAGTGGTGGCTCTAGTAACCTCATTAGATCAGGCCTTGTGATTTCTATTTACTGACTATCATTTGCTTGGCCTAAATCCCTAAACTAAGCTGCAAAATGTGACCAAGAACCAAGTTGAAGTCTCGTCCCTGGACCATTGCACTTTCTCCTCTTGAGAATATGGGTGCATAGCACCTCCCGTGTGCAGTAGGTGTGCTACATCGCACTTTCCCTATGTTGCAGGTGTGTTGCATCACACTTTTCCTGTGTTGTAGGTGTGTTGCATCACACTTTCCCTGTGTTGCAGGTGCGCTGATCAGATAAGACCTCTTCTACTTCCAAATTTTGGTTTCTTTGTTCACTCTCTTCAGCTTTATTCAGGAGTTTTTCTGTCTATGATTACTATACCACTGTGGAAACTCCCTTCCTTTGCATGATTCTGCCTCCATAGTACAAAAAATTGTGAATGTTTTTTATGTATTGTGCGCCATTTACAGTTCTCTTTTACAAAAAAGTAGCGTAATCAAACTGTCGTCTTTTGATTTGGAAGTGTTCCAAGTGTCGTTTTTAGTCAAAGAAAAGAATACTATCATTATTGATGGTTGATTATATAGTTACTCTTGTATTTGATTTGAATTAGTAGTTTTTCAAGTGTTGAAAGAAGTTTTCAATTCAAAGTCACAAAGTGTCGTCATTATCTTCCTTTTGTTTTTGAAGAGAAATTTGTTAGTACTGTCGCTTTGAAAAAGATAATTCATATTTTTACTCAGCATTCTTTATGTCATTCACACATTAAGAAAGCAGAAAACAAATAAATGCATGTGCATTTGCATTTAGACTGCTTGTTGGTTTGATTTAGGACAGTGCATCTAGTGTGTGCTCTCTACTCTATGTTGAAAGAATATCATCTCTCTTTCTTCAGTAGCTAGGATTTTCATTGCAAAAAGAAGATTAAACAATTGTTTATCATCTTAGATTGCATTTTAGGAATTATATATCTACATCATGCGGTGAACCTGAAAGGAAAATTTCTTAAGAAAGATCAACTATAAAATAAATTCAATGAACATAAAAACACTTTGGAACCTAATGCACAACATCTAGAAGTCTAGGCTAGAGACATATTCTAGTGTCGTAAAGCCTGGTAACTATCGATTTCATCGTAGGTTGGGTGATTCCTCCTCTTTGAGACGACAAGTGCCAGTACGGACTTGTGCTCCCATGTACCATCGAGTATATATTGGGAGACCACAATAGGCTATATCCTTTATCCATAGGAAGCCATGTCTACCGCCCTATCGATCGCAATGCACTAAACACAACATTCAGGAAGATTGACTGCCATACCGTACAAAGTATTCTATAGTTTTGCGATTGGTTTGGTAATCCCTCTGTCTAGATTTCCAGAGTAGTCTCTTTCATTCCTTTTCAGACTCCTTAAAGGAAAAGGTCCATCTGAGCACTTATCACTTCAGGCTCATTAAAAATCGAAGGTGACTAGAGTCATTTTTTGTTTTTTCTTGACTCTTAAAAATTGAAAAAGCAAGTTGTGTCAAAGTGTCTAAAATTTATTTTAATCGGAATAACGTCACTTTTCCCTCGTTGGTCTTAGGTTGAGAAAATGGAGTCCACCAACCAAGGATTTCCCCTTGGAGGAAAACCTAGTCCTTTCTCCTCTTGGGGAGATGTTGGTGCACCTCATATGGCCACATTGTCACTTCAAGGATTGACGATTGGCTTGCCAATATGGCTCTTCTTGACCTCTGTCGTTCAGAATACCATGATTCCTGAACAATCAAGTCAACAACTAGATGATACTAGAGTTACCCCCCAACCTTCTACTTCGTCTGTTTCTCCCTCTCCTCCTTCCTCTTTGCTTGATGAAGCTAGTAAAGCAAAAAATCAAGTAACTAAGAAGGAGAAGAAGGGGAAGGAGAAGAAGGAAAAGAAGAAGAAGGAGCCAAAGGCAAAAAGGGGTAACCATGCATCATCTAGTGAAAATCCACACACGACACCGTCCAGACCAAAATCTTCATGTGTCATTTGCAAAGGGGACCACTATCATCGAGATTGTCCTTGTATCCCCTGGATCTTAAGGGACTGGTCTCCTCGTTTGCACAATCTGGTGTCATCAACCTCTGACGATCATGTTGAAAGCACACCATCAACTAGTGAAAACGAAGTCTCTGGACAGAAAGGAAGATGTAAATTTCCTTGCAAACTATGCGAAGGCAATCATGCCGTCCACCATTGTCCCTTCCTGGACAAAGCTAAAAGAGTCTTGGATAACCGTCTAGCTTCACTGCTGCAGCTTCCTCCTCGATACAAGAAACTCTTGTTGAGTCCATCGCTAGTTGAAAATCTGACCGACACAACTTTGTGGTCGATTGAAGCATCTATCATTGAAGATAAACCCGCTGAATCCATACCAGACGAAAGTCAAAAGGTTGAGGTAGCAGTCGACCTGGTCTTGTCTTCGGAAGGTCCATCTTCAGATGATACAATCACCAAAGAGAATGAGAACGACACCGTTCAAATTCTTTTCGTAAACACAGACTCCGATGAACATGGGGGAAATCTACCCATTCCTTTACCGCAGGAAGGAAGTTCGTCAGAGTCATACTCGGCCATTTATTTGGTCCCACCTCTGAGCAACCTAGTCGTTTCCTTCAATTGGAATCTACTAGGCAGACCCTGTTTACCGGCTAGTGTACCATTCTGAATCATTGTTCAAACCTACAGGAGGGTCATGGTTGGTACCATCATAGATGAGGGGGCTTCTGTGTGTATCCTTTCCTCAACTGCTTGGAAAGCGCTTGGTTTGCCATCGCTTCTTCCTGAGACGAGAAATTTGACAGGGTTTGACAAAGGAACCAGTCGACCGTTAGGGATCCTTCCAAATGTGCCTATTACTTTGAGAAGGAAAATCGTTTATATGAACGTAATGGTAGTCCAAGGACCTCTAGACTATAATCTACTCCTTGGGCATGACTATATTTATTGCATGGGAGCCATTGTCTCCTCACTCTTTCGAGTAATGTGTTTTCCGCATGAAGGACGAGTGGTCCAGCTCATAGACCAACTTTCATTCCCCGGCTCACACATAGCTAATAGTCAAATACCATCCCTAAATGGTCTTTTCATGCAAGGAATGTCTCATCAATCTCCAGTCTGACCACCTGAAGAACGCGAGTAATTCAGGGGTCATGACTGAAACCCAGGGGGCATGCACCCTGGCTTGCTTCGGTAGGGAAACTCTAGGTATAGAGTAGGTTTTCGCGAAGGATATATGACCGGTCCGACACCCTTCCATATAGGAAGATGGGATTAGACTAGAATAAGATACCTTCATCAGAAGGTAGGCCTTTCCCGATAGAACAAATGTTTTGTCTGCAAATTGAAGGGTAACTTGGAGACTCTACTTCACTATACCTGGGGGCATGCAAACCTTTTGTGCGCAAGTGAAAAGTGACCAACATAACGCTAACTCTATAGTCCACTAACTTCAACTGCTTAAGTTGGGTGAGTGGTTGAATCGACCGTTCACCTTCGCAGGGGCCAAATGGCACCAGCAAAGTAAAGGGAAAATTTTCCTACCTGACCTTAGTAGTTAACTAACCCCTGGGACAGTAGTTGGTCATTCCTAGCTTGCATGCGAGAGGCAGCAGAGCAAAGCTTCGAAAGGTGCAAGCTCCATAAAAAATGGAATCTATCGATGAGATGTCCTTATTATACGACTAGCACGAGCAGATTTTATGTGAAGTTCAAGCTCGTTAAAAATTAAACCTAAGCAATGAGCAAATGTTTTCCCCAGAGTTTAAGCTCATTAAAAAATGAACCAATTTCCGGTAAATAACCATTGTGAATGCATTATCATCAGCTTTTGAGCCTTGGTCGTGTTCTCATCATCAGCTCCACTCTGTTTTAGCCGATCATTCACCTCCATTTGATTCTTTACCCCTTTTGACGAACAACTGTGAAGAGTGATTCTATTAGCCATCCTCGTGACACTGCCATCATTGGAAAATTCCAAACCTTACCTGGAATCAGCTGCTACCTGGAAATATCACTCGTTCCTCAAGAGGCGAGTCTCCTTTAAGCTCTTTTCATCTGACTCATAAAATATGAAAATATTGCTGAGCAGTTGGCCTCTCCAGCTCGTTAAAGCTACTGGGAGTGCTATCCCTCCTCTACATTTTAATATTTTTGGACCTGAGGGATTATTACACAAAAAGATCGAGCGCTTGTCTTGTTCAGCTCATCAAAACTATCGAAAATTCATCCCTTTCGTATTATTTTATTCTTTTTTGGACTTAAGGGATCACATGACGAAAAAGGATCACTGGAGTTTCCTTTCCATCCCTTTTTAGATTCTCCAAAATTGGAAAAGGACCGAGTTGTCTTTGTTGTTAAACTCGTTAAAAACAATAGCGATAAACTTGTCCATGCAGACAAGAATGAGTTTCATTGTCGCTAGGCTCGTTAAAACATAGTGACAGGTTTGCCCAAAGGGAAAATTATAGAACAAGCATATGTTATCCTCCTCAAGCTTGATAAAAATAAATAGGTACTGGTCAGCAATGACTGGGGAAAATTTGGGAAGAAAACTTGAATAAACTTTATTGGTAGCGAGTCGCTCTTGAACATGACACTTTCACTCCATCACCATGACTGAGTCAGGATGGGTTATTCCATTCACTGGTCATATTACCATTGGTCCACCGTACCATCCATATTTGGGGTTAACGCTACCAATCCATTTCAGTGTCACCGATATGTTCAAGAGAAGTCGATCAGAGAATTCACCAACCCATATTGTATCTCATCCGCTGCAATACCTTTACGCTTCATTCTTTCATGACCGCCACCCTGAACCCTATATCATCATATCGTTTTCACCTCCAAAAGTGATTTGCTCCATTCCGTGTCATAGATGTGGTATTCATTAAGGCCCTCCTATGACGGGTCACTTCTTGTTGACATCAACTCCTTATCCAAGAAGTCAACCTAGGAACAACCCTTTCAGTACTTGAAGCTTGCATGCCTCAATGGCAAGTTTCTCACTTTTGGCGACAGGTTTACATCAATGGCCTTCGATCGAGAGATTTTGCGTGGTGTTCAATGCCAAGTCCCATTTTCACACCACGCGAATTTTACTGTTGTACCTTGAGGGTCATCATCATTATCGGTGATTCCTCTCGCGCCTGTTAACAGCTTACATCACTAGTTGGTAATCAGGAAATGTCTTTCCATGTTCGAATCCAGAACATTTTTCACATGGATCGACTTGTACTTCGGGCGAAGATTGGATGAGTTTGAAGACCCTGGATCTAGTTTCATCCATCCGGGCTACGATATATTCAGGAAAATAAAGACATCAAATGTACATCATTGCTGCACAGATGATCATCTGAATCAAAGGATGATGGCTCTATTAGAATCATCAGTCTCCCACACAGACGGTTGTCTGTCCTATGTACATGAAAATGAATTTATAAAGCTGAGCATGGGAATGCCCGCCTCAGCTAGATCATGAAAGTGTTATGAAGATAATGTATTGTATTGTATCTTATTACAGGTCACCTTCCAGTTCGAAAAACCTTGGATCCTCATGATAAAGCATTTCACCCAACATCAAAAGATTAACGACCTCATGCTTTAGGGGGCAACTGTTATAGACATTTCTGGGCACTGAGACCCCAATCATGTATGTCCATAAACCAAGCGATTCTAAGTCCCTAAAAGTGTTGTTTCATGCCCTAAAGGAACAAGGTTAGCTGATTACATCATCTCCCAGAAGTTCTCCACAGAAAACTGCTCATAACTGGTCAAAACTGGACCATACAGGTTGCTCAGTGCTAAGGGTGCGATGCATCGCACCTGCCTAGTGTAAAAGGTGCGATGCATATTGGAAAGCCCTTCTGTAGGGTGCGATGGGTGAGAATGGACAAATGGCAGAGACAGTTTGTGAGGTGGATGATCATGGAATCTTCCAGAAACTTCTCCTGTGACACTTGCCTCTCTGAATTCTCCTAGGGATGAGTAAGAGATCATCAATCTCCAAGTGCAATCAAAAACTATCAGAGAGAAGACACTAATCAAAATCCCATAAAATAACTTACCTCCCTGCAATCATCTATATATGGATCCCTCATCCCAGAGATCTAGAGGCTGGAATTTTGTATCTTGTAAGGAAGTGCTGTTGGTTTCCCGATGGAATATCATAGTGCTGGGTGATCTAAGCTTTTCATGAGGTGGAGAAGGGCTTTCATGCTGGGAGGATGATGCTGGGTCAGATCAATGGGTTGTAATCCTCTCTTCTAATCTTTACATCAATAAAGCTATTCAAGTTTTCCTCCACATTCTTGTATGTCTGATAGTATATGCATTTGTGTGGTCAATATATATCTAGTCCTATATTGCTTATGATTGTAGATCTCTGCACTTTGAAGGTATTATGTTGCTTTGACTTTATAGGTACTCTTTGAAGCGGAGTGGTCAAGGGAGAAGCAGCAAAGACCTGTTGGTGAGGAGAAGGAACAAGCAAAGAACCAAGTGAAAGATCAAGGTTGGTATTCTTTGATCCTCTCCTATCTACTTCTCATAAAGGAAAATGAAAGTAACTTTAATCTGTTTGTTTCTAAGATAGCTACCCGTCTTAGTGGGACTAGTAGCTCTGCATAGACACTAGATTTCCTGATAACACTCGATGATAGAGGAATCTAGGATCTAGAAAGGGAGAGTAGTCAACAGTCCACAAAGGGGTTGAGCTAACTTGAGAGGGAGTGGAGAGACATAATTCCCACTAGATAAACCAAAAGAAGAAAGCAAATAGCCTCTAGAGACAAACCAAAGAGCACAAAATCATGAGAGTGGGAAAATGAGCGCAGAGGGAGTTCCACAAAAGAATGTTATTCAAGGATATACCAATAACGAATTCAATCGTTGAGATAAAAACTAGGAAAGCGGAGGTATTCAAACTAGAATATATCGAGAGTGCTCTCAGTGAAGGTGTCCAATGTCTAGATATGCTATCATTCAACATGCATGGAAAGTTGAAATTGAAGGAAACATCATGACCATATAGTCTATGAGGAGAGAGAAACAATTGGGTCAGTTTGATGCTATGGAATAAAGATTGAAAACTTCCACTAAAACTCTAGTTGGGGAGAGAGGACCTATTAATTTTAAAGAAAATGATGTAGACCAAAAATATAAGACTAGGGCCTAACCTAGGCTTGATGAGGTGCACTGGCCAATGACCCAAATTCATATTGGTCAGAGCCTAGACTGAAGTTGCAGATGGAGATATATGGTACCCAAAAACATCATATGTGAATTGCATTGTGAAGGAGAGTGTCATAAGATGCATTGGACTAGGAACAATCATCACACAAGCAAAGACTTGACAAGTAGCATGGCAAAATGACAAAAATTTAGTGCAATGATATTGTTAAGGCATGAGTTCAAGTGTATTTCAATCAACTTGCATGAGGTAAGGTCTCAGCATTGAAAGTGCCATAAAATTGTTTGTGGTGGTGTGTTGCCACATCCCCTAACTACTTGGCCGAGTGAGGTGGTTGTATCCTACCACACATCACCCCCTCACACTTTATATAGAAAATGACCCATCTAATAAGTATGTTATAATATTTAAAAAATGAAACATGTTTTTCTTTTGTGCTAATATGTTAAAAACGAAAAATTTGAGGCCTATGTACCCCATGAAAGGTATTTTTTCTTCTTCTAAAACAAAAAACAAATAGAAAAAAGAAAAAAAGTTTAACTTGATGCAAATTTTACTTGTTTGTTGACAAGTGCTCAAGTATCCTCCTCTAAATTGGAAAATTATAGATCCAAAACATTCATTACTAACTCACATACCTTGTCATAAAGTTTTCTATTTTTCCTTTGAATTTCATCAATACATAGGATAATTTCCTATTGGGTCTTTGACCTCTCCTAAAGTATCTTTCACATAATATTTTTGATCTACCAATACAGATCCATAGTCTACATGTAACAATTCTGTCTTTCACTACTATTTCCAATCTCAAGAATCTAATTCTTTACTTATCACCACTCTAGCTCATTCCTCTACCTAGTGTATTTCCATGTGAACTTCCAAAGAGATGTTGGTTGCATAGGTTGAAGCGAAGTATTATGCTATATATTGATATATTGGAGAAGGGGAGGAATGAACCTCATGATTACCCCTATGTTTAGAGGGATTGTGAACTTTAGGCATGATGAGTAAGACAAAGTGGTGAAGAGTTAAGGGATAGGGGGTAGAAAATACTAGACAAAATATAACAAACCTATTGTCACGAGTGGAATAAAGATAAAAATGTAAAGTACAGATCCACCAAGAAGGGAGCTACTTATCCAGATTTAAACAAGAATGCAACAAATTATAGATATAATCGTAAATACATAAATGAAATAGAAATAACACTTCATTTCATTAATATCAAATACTGAAATATGCTTACAAACAGAATGGAAATAAGACTAGCTCGGGCGTTGGTAGCTTATCTCTGAGAAGAGATGTGGAAGCTACATGCCTTTGAACTATTTTACAATGAGGCTAAAATGCCTATTTATTATTGAGAAATAGTGGAAAAACCTAAACATTCAAAAACCTAACACTAGGATATGAAGCGCCAAAGTATGGGCCCCATTTGGGTAAATTGGTACATCAACTTCTCGGGGTCGTAACTTTGGCATACAATCTCCATTTGACACGCACAATACCTTGTTAGAAATATCTATCCAAGGAATACAATTTCTTAGGGGACATGATTAGTCAACTACCCATGTTGGCCCCAAGTTTCCCAACAAACATTGTTTAGGGCCTCAAAACGACTCTGAAAGTTCAAGACCGAAAAAGCTACCAAAAATAGTAAATTGTGCTACAAATAAGGAAACTAAAAAACCGAAAGAAACAATGGTGGGGGGTCCCAATGGAATAGGCAAGTGGCCACCAATATCCACTCGGATCATTGCTCCACCCTCAGGAAACAATGGTCCCTGTTATGTTGAGTACCTCCATGAGATGAGGAAACTTCTGCTGAAGTTTGTCCCTGGTGAGCCACTTTCCCTAGTGAAGGAGTTGACCTACTTTGACAACTCGATATAGTTGGATCCTTTGCTATCAGGTGATATTGATATGTGTTTCCATGATACGATTAGTTGTGGCTTGTTCCATGCAGTATGGATTTAACTCTATAGGTGTGAGTTGTTCTGCAATGTTTGATGTGTCCAACAATGATGGGAAGTATGATCGAAGGTGGTCCACATTGAATACTGGGTGCAAGCCAAGGGATGGGAGAATTTTGAGCTCAAATTCATTGTCTCCAATAGCCTTGGTAATGGTGTGAGGACCATATCAGAGTGGTCTGAGTTTCTGATAGGCTTCGGTAAGGTGTTTCTTCTGCAAATGGAACCAGAATTTATCGCCCACCTGAAACTTGTGTGGCAGCTGATGTTGATCATGTCACTACTTTTACTTGACATTTGCTTTCTCCAGAATGTTGTGGACCTACTGGTAGATATGTTGGATGTTCTCAATGAAGTTCTTTTCCTTATTGGCTTTGGATTACACATGAGTTGAATCTGCCTGAGTAGCTACAAATGGTATGGCCACATCAATGGGACATAGTGGTTGGAATCCCATGACAACCTAAAAAGGGTTGTGGCCAGTCGAGCTATGGAGAGCCTAGTTATAAATGTGCTAGACATAAGGGAGGCTCCCATCCCATGTGCATGTATTATTTGAGTTGTACATGCGTAGAATGTGTACGATCATCTTGTTGACAACCTCTGTCTGGCCATCAGTTTGGGGATCGAAAGTTGTGAACTTAGTGAGCTTGGTGTCCTGAATCAACCAGAGACTGGACCAAAATTTACTGAGGAACCTGCTATCTCAATCTGAGATGATAGAATGTGGGATCGCAAAGTATACCCACACTCGTTTAAATAAGAGTTTAGCAGTGGCTTTTCTGTGATATTCTTCTTACAGGCCTCCATAATGGCCATCTTCGAGAATCTGTCAATGACCAGAAAAACACATTAGTAGTTTCCATGGTTAGTAGGAGGAAGGCCTGAAATGTAATCCATGGAGATGGATTCCCAAGGTCGACTAGGGGTAGGCAACAGAGTATAGAGGCCTTGCTTCTTGATGGTCAGTTTGGAAATGGCACTGGCAGTGCAGGATCTGATGTACTTTCTGATATCCTGTCAAAGATTTGGCCAATAGAAATACTTCTATAGTACTACCACTGCTTTCTCGACCTTTAAATGCCCAACGAACCGACTATAGTGTGCTTCCCAAGTCATCTTGGAATGCTCACTTGAAGGAACACAAAGGTGTCCCAGGTGGCATAACAGGGCATCCTAGAGGTGAAAATCTTTAACTTGCTAACCCTTCAAGAGTGTTTGGTATGTGTGGCCAAATTCTAGGTTGCTTTTGTAGAGAAGTGGCCAATCAGAAGTCTTGTGCCCATAAGAGTTGAGCATAATGGTTAACTCCATGATTGGTGGTTGGCTGAGGCAATTTGCAACATTATTGGTGTTGCCCTTCTTGTAATTGATATTCAAATGTAACTATTGCAGGTATGTGGACCACTTTTGATGGTGATCATTCTGTAACTTCCCTTATGTTTGTATGAATTGTAGGGGTCCGTGGTCTATGTGGATGACCGTTTCCTTCCCAAAAATGTAATGCTTCCATTTTCGGAAGGCCTCCATAATGGAATACATCTCTTTGTCATAAGTGGGATACTTCCGAACTACGCCTAAAAGTGTCTCAATGTCATATGCCACTAGATGCCATTGTTGAGTAAGGACTGCCCCAATAGCATAGTCAGAGGCATCTATATCAATCTCAAATGGTTGTTGCAAGTCTGGTAATGTGAGCACTGGTGTAGAGAAAAGACAATGTTTCAACTCTGCGAATGCCTTCTATTGAGATTTAGACCAAAATAGTTTTTCTTTCACTCCTCCCTTGGTGACTTGACTCAAGGGCCAAGTGATATGAGAGAACCCCAACACAAATCTGTGGTAGAAATTTGCAAGACCCAGAAAGCTACGGAGCTCTATGAGAGTGGTTGGGGCTGGCAAATATTAAATGACATGGATCTTGGCTGGATTGACATGCAGCCCCCATTCATCAATAATCTATCCCAGATACTAAACCTCGGTCATGACAAAAGTGCATTTCTCCAAATTGGCACACAACTTGTGCTGCTGCACTGTTTGGAGAACCTGTCGGATGTGGTGGAGGTGCTCTTCCCAACTCAGGCTAAAGATTAGGATGTCATCCAAGTATACCACTACAAATGTGTTGGTGAATGGCCACAACATGTCATCCATCAGCCTCATGAAGGTTGTAGGAGCATTCCTCAACCCAAAAGGCACAACCACCCATTCGAAAATTCCCTCCTTGGCTTTGAGGGCGATCTTCCACACATTGGAGGGTTTGATTGGTACCTGGTGATATCCAGACTTCATGTCAATCTTGCTGAAATAATTTCCCCCCTTGAGTTGTTCTAGAAGGCCATCAATCCATGGGATTGGGTACCTATTCCAGACAGTGATATTGTTCAGTGCTTGATAGTCAATACAAAGTCTCCAAGTCTTATATTTCTTTTTTACCAATACAATTAGGCTCCCACAGGGTGACGAACTTGGCCATATGTGACCTTTCTGCAATAGCTCCTGAATTTGCTCCTTGATTTCATCATTCTCTATAACAGAGCACCGATAGATTGGTCCATTGGGCAATGAAACACCCAGGGTCAAGTCGATGGAGAGCTTGACCTGAAAGTGCAGAGGCACCCCTGCGGGGGAGGTGAAGATGTCCTCGTACTCCTCCATGATCTTGTCTATATGTTGTTGTCGTGCGGAGGGGCCCTGTCTGGAGGTCATGGCCACTGCTTTCTTCTTTCCCTGAGGGCGTATCATCAAGAAAACAAATTTCCCGATTTTGGAAATGAGCTTACTGCATTGCTTTGTAGTAACTGAAGATATGACGGTAGGCGGTGGTACCTCCGGTATCCTGTACAACTTATTTTCCAAGGTCACAATAACAGCATGAGGCGTTGACTCATACACAATATTTCTCTTCCACAAGTATGTTTGGCCTAATAATACATCAGAAACATCAAGGGGAGCAACATCACATAATACCTCATCCGTTAAGGGCTTGATGCTGTACGAAAGGTAACACTGCTGGCTCACACGAAGATCTCATCCTTGGTGAAGCCACTGGATGGTTCACGATTGTGGGTGTGTTGTGGTTTGTAACCCCAACTGCTTCATGACCTCTACTAAAATGAGGTAATTTTGGCTCCCGCTTTTGGTAATGAACTGTAGCAGGGAACCCTTTAACCACATCTGGGAGTGGAAGAGGCACTCCTCCTCCTCTGGATCTTCAGGTTCCTCCTTCTAGATCTTTATGGTGGCAACGATGGCATTGGGATTCACATCGATAATATACTTCACTTTGTCATTCCCCTTGTCAGGTTCTGACTCAAAATTGGAACATGCATCTAGTTCTGAAGCCTTGAAGTCGGCCACCAGAGAGTTCTTGGCTCGACACTCACTTGTGTTGTGAGTGGAGATCTTATGGAACTCACACCACTTTCCCGTGTCCTTCTTCAGCTTCATGGTGTTGTTCTCTGCTTGTAGCTTTGGTGGGTTATCCTGGGCTTCCCCACCTTGGCTTTGTCCTTTGTTCTATGGTTTGGGGGCACCTTTCCCTTACTTCAGATTCATAGATCCAAAGTCTCGCTTCTTCTCCTTAAACTTCTGATCGATCTTGACAGCGTATTGGTATGTCATGTCGAGCGAGGAGATGTCTAGGAAATCCATCTTGTCCTAGATGTACCTGTGTAGGAAGCCACGGTACTTGAGTACCAATTATTTCTTAGAATCCTTGATACCCAACGTTGTGAAAAGGGTATGAAAAACATTTGTAAACTCTATCACATCTTGGTCTCTTTCCTATCGCAATGTGGTCCACTTTCCGTATTTATCTTCATAGCTCCCGACAGGGTAGTATTGCTCCTTGATGGCATCTCAAAATGAATTCCAAGTGGGTGAAGGTGAGATCAGTGAGGTCATACTTTCATCCTCTTGCTCATAGTAGGCTTCCCACCAGTCCTTGACGTGGGGGGTGGCTTTGAGAAGAGAAAAGTAATATTTTCCTAGCTGGAAAAATCAAGAACAGAAAAATATCCTTCTAGCAGATTAACCATTTATCTATGATGTCTGCATCTATTTAGCCTTTAAATATGGGAATGCCAAAGTTTACTTGACCTTAAAAAGAGTGGAGCCTCTAGAGTGGCTGTTGGATGTGGATGCACCGTCGGTGGTAAACCATTGAAAGATCTCTGTAAAGTTATCCATCATCTTGTTCCTTTGTTTCTCGAGGGCCTCCTCAAGAAATATTTTGATAGGATCTCCTACTCCCTTGTCTTTCTTTTCTTCCCCCATGGGTGGTCGTTGAGGTTTGCGAGGCTAATCTTGCAAAGGTTCAACATATCGAACCCTAACTCCTTATATCCCGACCTCGTTGGGGACACGCAAAGAAAAACAGAGAAAGAGAAGACCGCTATGATACCACTGATACATATTTAAATAGGAATGAAACAAATTACATATATAACCATGAGATGCAGCAGAAATAATGCATCATTTCATTAATATCAAATACTGAAATATGCTTACAAACATAATGGAAGTAAGGCTAGCTTGGACGATGGTAGCTTATCTCTGAGAAGAGATGTGGTAGGCTACATGCCTCTGAACTATTTTACAATGAGGCTTGAAGACCAATTTATTATTGAGAAACAATAGAAAACCCTAAAGATCCAAAAACCTAACCCTAGGAGATGAAGCGCCAAACTATGGGCCCCGTTTGGGTAAATTGGTACATCAACTTCCCAGGGTCGTAACTTTGACATACAATCTCCGTTTGATGGGCACAATACATTGCTAGAAATATCTATTAGAGGAATACAACTTTTTAATGGACAACACCAATCCACAACCAATGTTGGCCCCAATGTTCCCAAAAAATGTCGTTTAGGCCCTCAAAACAACTCCGGAAGTTCAGTCTCTCAAAAACTGCCAAAAATAGTAAATTGTCCTACAAATAAGGAAACTGAAAAATTGAAAGAAACAATGGTGGGGGGTGTAAATGGAATAGGTAGGTGACCACCGATATACACCTAGATCAGCGACAAGGACCACTACTCAATTTCCCCATTATCAACAATACATACAAAAGCCGAAAAATGACAAAGGGACCAATTAAAAGAAGAGATACTATCATCCTTCATGCGTAGAAGTGATCCAAAAAAATAACTAAATCAAATAAAGATAGAAATAGTAGAGAGTCCTAAAGATTAAAAGAAAATGAAACCAAATTTAGGGAGGAGGAGTCACCAAAACGAACCTTGTAATGAAATCTCCACATATTGTGATGCTAGATAAGTTTGTTGAAGAAGAAGAACATATCTATATCGTGGAGTAGAAATTTCTATTCGAAAAGATGAGATAGTTATCTTAACCCAAAATGTTACACTAAAATTTGTCACCATGACTATTTGCAGTTAGTATGGCTCCATCAACTGTCATACTATCCTCCTTGGCAAGTCTCATACCTCTGCTCCTCATGTCAAACTCCAAGAAAGAGAGAAAGTCTTTAAAAATCTATGTAACTCTGGGTACGCAGTTTCTCTTAGCCTTACCTGCGTGTACGCACCTCAAGTTCACAATACCTGCGTACTTGTACGCTCTGTCTGTAAAGAGGTGGGTGCGTACTCCTGTAAAGGTCAAAAGGCGCAAGTTTCACTTCAAAAAAGTTACTTGTGGTCATTTCTAGAGCATTCTAGAAGCTTGTTTGACGTGTATTGAGCGCCTCCAGATGGTTCATGTATCCCTATGAAAGAGGAACTTATCCCATCAAGAGGGGAGCTATCCCATTCAAAGAGGGGCTTATCCCATTGATGGTGGACCTGATTAACTTCCTCTAGAGCACTATAAATACAGGCATTGGGCCAGAGGGAGGAGAGGTTGAAAGCTGAATATTCCTAAGGGTAGATGCTGCTGGAATTAGGACTCCCTTATAGAGCTTGAGAGGAGAGATTCCCATCCTTTCCTAGCCTTATTTGGAAGTGGGTGAGCTGATCAAAGTAAAGGAAAACTCTTGCTGGACCCTAGGAGGGACCTGCACAACACCAAGCCTCAAGTTGTAATGGTTTCTTTTGTTTCCACTTAATACAATTAAGCTCACTTTTCTCAACAGATTGTTATACATGATTTGTTTCATATACTCCTTGGTATGTATGATGAATATGTGCTATTTTATAAGTTATTCAGGTGCTATGTAATCTTTTGGCTTGTTAGTGAATGCAGGTTTCGAAGAGAAGGAGGAGCTCATCCGGATTGGCGAGGCTGGACTACTACAAAGCGTTGGACTAAAGGTATGTTATGAACACCTAATTACTTGTATTCTAAATGCATATTTAGAGAAAGGTAGTGTTTACTTGTCTTGTTTGTCACTAGAAAGCCTTAGCTTCTAGGGAGGTCGGTTTTGTCCGCAAAATTGACTCTTTCCGCATGACAAAATGGCGACCATACTGGGGAACTCCATTGATGTGAATGATTTTTCCTTTGTGTGAAACTTTGATTTGAGAAAAGTCGTTTGTTTTCTGGTTTTTGGCTATTTGCCTCTGTATTTGGGTGGGATAGCTTAGGGTTAAATTAGATTTTAGTTTTTCTTGGTTTTGCTAGCAGTACGCACCCTCTGAGTTAAGCACAGTGCGTACCTGTACGCACTGCAGCTTTGTGCACAGAGCGTACACGCACCTGTGTAAACAGGTTGCCTGCGTACCCTGTCAAAATTGAGAAAATTTCAATTTTTTCCTTTTTGCCTCTTAGATTTTGTTTTTAATTTGTTTTTACTACCCAGATCCACTGGTTACCTGTCATAAATCTTCACCTAAGCTTGTTTCATCAGTGTCAAGAGTTTTAGTGAAATTCATAGAGATTTTGCCCTAGGGTTTGATTTTTGCATTGGTTTTGTAGTGACTTTGGCTTTAGAAGTTGTAAAACCTTGGATCTCCCTGGTCTTTTCAGTCTTCTTAGGAGTCGGACCTTTCATAGAATCTACCCTTGTGAGAAACCTACCTTTGTGTTGTCTCTTTACCGAATCTCGAAAAAGTTTGTTGTTTAAACTTTGAATTTTATTCTTAAGAAAAAGAACAAAATATTTTGATTTTTGTTTTTGACTGGTTTTTGATTCTGCATTAACTAGTCCTTAGTTAAATTTTGACTGAGTAAAACATCCTGGAATCATACTTGCTAGGCTTTTGCCTCATTAGATTTACTTTTAGGTGAATTTCTCTTAGATTTGCTTTTGGGTGGAATTGAGTGGATTTGATTGCCATAGATTTTTTAACTTTGATTTCTGTTAAAGTAAGTTTTACATGCTTTGTTAATATAGGGAAAAATACAAAAAAAAAAACTCTTTTGAAGAAAAGTTTGCTTTAGTAGCATTTGAGTCTTTGAAAAGAAAAAGAATTTTCGTGAAGTAATTAATGGTCATGTGTTGTATGCTTTGGAAAAGATAAAGAGTTTGTTTCTTTGATTTTCATTGCCAAGAAAGTTGTTTTTATATCAATTTTGCATTCTCCAACTCTCTTAGCTAGGGAATTCATTGAAAAAGAAAATTAGTATAAATCATCCTAAGTGCATCTTTTTAGTGGATTTCAGTCGAGTCTACACACCATCAGTTTCATCTCCACTACCTTTTGTCCTAAAGAAAAGCCATAAAAATTAACGCTTAAAGTAAAATCAACTTAGTAACTTTTATTTACTAGGGCTCTGAAACACCAATATAGATCAGGCTAGTGTCTTGGAGTAGGAGAGTAATTAACTCTCCAAGATAGTAAAACCAAACAAGTAGCTCATCTTTTGGTAGGATAAATCCAACTGTTTCATTTGTACTCTGGGAAAGCTCCTCTTAAAGGAGAAGCACGAGACCGTGTCCGAACTAGTGAGGGGATCAATCCTCCTTCATTGGGAAAGACGCCAGATATGCACGTACTACAAATGGTAAACCTCAGATTATTGTCGAGGAGCCTGGGGTCACTTGTCGGTAAACCTTGGATTATTGTCAAGGAGCCGACAAGGGGATTGAGCTTGTTACTCTGCCCTTGCGTGCTATTGGGTCGTAGACTGTTCCCTCAGGTATATTTGTTGCTGTTGGTAACCTTAGTGACCATTATCTTTAGGATTCTACCCGAGGTGACGGTGGAGGGAAGATCCCACTGTACCTGGAGCAGACGTCGGCTAGACTCACTTGGATTTTTCGGGGGGTTCACTTCACTCGAGACGGTTAAAGTGGAGGAACTTGTGCCGGTCTATTCATTAAGCAGGTTGCCGGGGTAACTGTTCCACCCACCACTTCTGTACTGAATTCGGCGATGTTGCACCAACTAGTGTTTTCGGTCCGGAAGGCTACTGTTTGTGTATGGTTTGACGCCCTAGATTCTTTAGGCGTGTGATTCGAATTTGTTTGGTTCTTTAGAGACTTTAGACAGTTTGCTTTGAGATTTTACGTTGTTTGCGTGTGCAGTAGTTAAAAGTTTTTAACTGTGGCTGAATTACCGAGACAGTCCCGTAGACTTCGGGGCAAGTCTCCTGAGATTGTTACCGTGGCCGATTTGTTGAGGAAGTCCCGTAGACTTCGGAGCGAACCTCCTGAAGACGTCTCGGGTCATTATGAAGGTTTGAAAGTCCTTGTAACTCCTAGTGGCAGTAAAGTAGGTTCACCTGAAGAAGGAGAGTCTTCGTTGGTAGTCCCTCCAGATTACCAAAGTCTAGAAACAGGTTATAATCCTGAAGCTGTTGCAGTTTCCGAGCTTGCTGGTAGTTTTTCATCTACTAGTGATATAGGCGAGGAACCTGAAATATCTGAACCTGTTACTCCAACTTCTAGTGTTCCTGATTCACCTAGGGTAGAAAGAGTCATCACCGAAAATCTTCCTTCTGGTTTGATAGCTATTGAAGAACTTGCTCCAGAAGAAGAAATAGGCATCCCTATCCCTGAAGATCAACCTACTATTGATCTACGGGAGCATGAATCCATTTTTTACAGTCCTCCTAGAAGTACTACTTGGTATCTTTCGTTAACTAATTATTTGGACAACTCAGGGTCAAGTTTTTCTCCACCTCGTACTCCTTATCCACCCAGAGGTATTTATACTCCTGTAAATATGTCTGGTCAGTCGTCCGTGTTCACTCAATCTCCTGAATCTTTCTTGTATGGCGGTCCTTATGTTCCCTCTGGGTATCAGTCACTTTGTGGTACTTTTGCGGGAGCATCTCCTCAACCCATTGAACATGGGTTATTAACTGGAAACAATGGTAATAAACCATTGGGTGTAGGAGACATTTACACGATGTCAGGTTCAATTCCCGGTTCTCAACCTCAAGGTGGCCAGTTACCGCCTGGGGGGCAGCCTCAATTAACGCCTGGGGGGCAACCTCAAGGTACACAAATTGCGTCTGGGGGGCAACCTCAAGGACGGTATGTACCCATGGTACAATACATTCCTCAAGGTCAACCCCAGCCTTAATATGTACCCCAAGGTCAACCTCAGTATCAATTTATGCCTCAAGGTCAACCCCAGTATCAGTACTTACCTCAAGGGTATCTACCCCAAGGTCAGTACTCGAGTCAAGGTTATCAACCACCTCAAGGTCAATCGTATGTTCAAGGTACGGGAAATGTACCTTTCAATTATCAATCCTACCCTCAATCCGGTTATGGATCTCAATATCCTCAACCTGTCATGGGTCAATACCCCGGAATGAACATAGTGTGGGATCCATCGCAAGTTCAACAGGTGTTGCAGCCAAGCATACAGTTGTCATCCCAGACTGGACAACCTTTAGTTTCTGGTCCACCCCAACAACTAGTCCAGTCTAGTGTTCAAACTTCTGTACCTTCGGTAGTTACTCAGTCGCCCATTGCACCTAGTACTCCATCTCAAACGACTGCTGCAACTACCGCGACATCTGTTCAGTCTACCGCACTTACTTCTGGAGTATCGACATCTCCTGTTTCTATTGTCTCTGCCACTACTCCTCAGACATTTTTACCATTGTCTGGATCCACGATTCAAACAACGGTTCAGATGCCTGTAGGACAGCGTGGTTTAAGTATGATTGTCACTAGTCAACCACAATTCGCTTATCAACCGTACCAGGGACAGTACCAATATGGGCCTGCTGTCCAACAACCAGTTTACCAATATCAACCGTATCCTGGGTACACTTATCAACAACCACAACAACCCCAGTACGGTCCGGTTAATCCTGGTTTTCCAGGAGGATACAATATCCCGAATGCGATTCCTATTCCAAGTTATCCTGGATATCCTCCTCCTGGGATTGGTCTTGTGACCCAGAGTTTTAGGGATCCTAATCAGCAATTACCGTTTATCGCAACTTTGGATTTACCAGACTTGTCGCGCCTAACGAACGATCCGATCAATTATCTTCCGTTTTGGCCGCCAATGCCGAATAAGTTGCCCAGTGACATTCCCAAGTTCGAAGGTAAGTCTGGAGAGGATCCGTCAAATCATGTGATGACTTACCACCTCTGGTGTGCTTCAAATTCCATCTCGGATGATTCGATCCGCTTACGTCTTTTCCAGCGTACGCTCATTGGTCTCTCGGCCAAGTGGTACATTGAGTTACCACGGGCCTCTTTTTATAATTTTAGTCAGTTAGCTACCTTGTTCCTAACTCATTTTCAGTTGCTGGTCAGATATGATAATGGCACGGAGCTACTAACTTCATTAAAACAGTCGACGTCCACTTATATTTCCGATCATATACATGAATGGCGACGTCGAAGGCGATTAGTGAAAGTTTTTATCCCGGACCAAATCTTAGCTGAATGGTTTGTTAAATCATTATTACCGAAGATTACTGAAGACGTAGCTAAGGCCGGCGTAGTTATTGAGGAGCAAGTGATTGCTCAAGCACAGTACCTTGACTTAGTTTACACTCAGTCAGGTACATTACACGAAAATATCCCAGATCTTCCAAAGTCAAATCAAATCGCTGCTACTCCTTCAGGATCTCATGCTGCTGATGGCATGATTGGTACGGTGAATACTAAAAGTAAGAAGAAGTCTTCAAAGAATTCTTCGCCAATTATAACCTTACCAGACTCCCCGACAGGAGACTCTTCTGCTGAAGTTTCCGCTGATATTCACGCTGTAGAGTCATCTACGGCTAAATCAAAAAACGGTGGGAAGAAGAAAGGTAAGAAGAAGAATAAAGCAGACAAGACTCCAAAGGAGAAAACAGAAAAGTCAGAAACCAATGACGAAAAGTGCAAACCTCGATATCCTTGTCTTATTTGTGAAGAAGATCATTTTACAAGAGATTGCCCTCATCGGGCCGAAGTTGTGAAAATCGTCAAGGGTTCCCCAACTCCTACCGTTTTGAAAGATCCATTTCCAAAGCATGAGAGTAAGATGATAGGTTCTTCCTCGAGTGCCAGTGAAGAACCCATATTGATGATGTCTCATGTAAGGATTGCGACTCGATCGCAAGATTATGGTAGTAAAAGTCCTGTTGATGGATCGAAAGAAGCAGAATCTTCTCATTCAAATCCATCAACCTCAGCTCCCGGTTCCGATCCACTACAGATCGAGAAACCTAACCCTGACTTAGTAATCAAACCACCCGCCAAGGGTGTATTTCGAAGGTCTGCTTTCAATCCACATGTGAGAGCGGCCCATAATTACAACATTGTTGAGGATTTAGCTGTTTCACCCTCAGCAATGTCGGCTTTAGAAGTGCTGCAATCATGCCCAGCACAACGTAAATTACTTTTGTTGGCTATAGGAGCTGTTGATGTTCAGGACCCAAACCTAATAATATTTGATCTAGAAAATAGTACACCGCATTTACCTCATCAAATGGCTTTCCAGATCCCAGTGATAGTAAAAAACAGGCCTATTCATCGGACTGTAATTGATGAGGGAGCTTCCACGTGTATTATGTCGATACAGTGCTGGAGATCGCTTGGTTCTCCTTCACTAAATCAATCCCCGACAATTCTTAAGGCCTTTGATGGCCGTGGGTTTCATCCGTTTGGCATTCTACAGGATTTGCCTATAGGGGTTGAAGGAAAAACCGTTAGTCTAGATGTGGAGGTGGTTGATGCCCCTCTAGACTACAACCTTCTTTTGGGTCGAAGTTGGTCTTACGCTATGACAACGGTCGTTTCATCGGTCTTCAGAGTAATAAAGTTTCCACATAATGGCAAGATCGTAACCATAGACCAGCTGGCTTACTTTTCATCCGACCCAGCCTCTTCAAAAAGTATCCAGCATGTCGGTAAAACGACTATCCCTTATAACGATGTTGGCGTAGGATTAGTTAAAGATGCCAGTTTACTGGGAACTTTTCCTTTTCCTCCAATCAACGCCGTGTCTTCGTTTGCATCTATTCATATGATTACTTCAGACACCATTGTTTATAACGATCCTTGGATCGTTCCTTCTGAATCTGAGATAGACTCATTTGGTGATGCAATGCCTTTGAGTCCATATGAAATTGCCTATGAAGCCGTGCAGTCTTTTACCGACCCGCGTTCAACCCAAATCGACCAAATGAATGTGGTCTGTGAGGAATCACTTTTCACCTCAACCTCAGAGATAATAACGTTTCCCGAAGTTGTGTCATCTGACGAACAACTTTGTGAAGTCCTGTGCGTAGACGATTTACCATGGGAAGATCTCCATCATAGATCTTCGTTTTTACCTGAGGATGATCGTTTTGAAAACGATTTCTCATCAATCTTTACAGCTGAATATGTCAAAGAGGCTCAGAGTCCAATGAAACATCCTGATTCAGAGCTGAATTTGGGAAACATTTCTCACACTATTCCCATTGACATTTCAGTCAAGCCCGGAATTGTTGAGCACATTCATATAGGTGCCTCGTGTTCAGATAACGAAATTCAGACATACAAGGCCCTATTTCAAGAATTCCGCGATGTGTTTGCCTAGTCCTATGAGGAAATGCCAGGAATTGATCCCTCCATTGTTGTCCATGAGATCAAAACTTACCCGGACGCTAAACCCGTCCGGCAACGTTTGCGTTAGATTCACCCACGAAAAGCGGCTGCAATTAAAGCAGAAGTTGAGAAGCTATTGAAAGCAGGTTTCATTTATCCGATCCCGTTAACGGATTGGGTATCGAATATTGTTCCGGTTAACAAAAAACAGGGAACAATAAGAATATGTATCGACTATAGGGATATTAATCGTGCTTGTCCCAAGGAAAACTATCCAACACCCTATATCGATCAAATAATTGATGATTGTGCCGGCAGTGAAATATTTTCCTTTATGGATGGTTTTTCCGATTACAACCAAATTAATATTCTACCTGCCGATCAACCAAAAACGGCTTTCATTTGTCCATGGGGGACATTTTCTTATTGCAAACTACCTTTTGGGCTTAAGAATGCCGGAGCCACTTTTCAAAGGGCGATGTCTTATGCGTTTCATGACATCAAACACATTGTGCAACCGTATCTCAATGATTTTCCCGCTCAATCCTTACATCGAGCTGATCACCTTGTCCATTTACGAGCAATTTTCATGAGGTGTAGGCATTATCGGATTCGGTTGAACCCACACAAATGTGTCTTCTGTATAGAAGTGGGACAATTGCTGGGATTTGTAGTTTCAAAAGCCGGCATCCGCGTCGATCCCTCGAAGGTAGAAGCTATCATCAAATTGCCTCCTCCTTCGAGTCTTCGCCAACTCCAAAGTTTGCAGGGGAATGCAAACTTTTTACGCCGATTCATTCCTAACTACGCCGAGATTACAAAGGGATTTACCAGGTTGTTGAAATAGAACGCTCAATTCTCTTGGGATGAGATAGCTCAGAAATCTTTCGATGCGCTTAAGCACACATTGACCCATGCACCATTGCTGCATCCTCCCTACTACAACCAGGATTACTTTTTGTACCTCGCCGCTGCTCATTCCACCATTGGAATGGTCTTAGTACAGGAAGACGAATTCGGAATGGAACATGTGATATATTACCTTAGTCGGACGTTAAATCCCACTGAGCTCAAATATTCACATGTGGAGAAATTGGCCTTGGCAGCCATTCAAGCTGTCCAACGTTTTCGTCATTACATTCTTCTCCGTAAAACTGCAGTCATTCCGGATTGCAACCCTATGATCTATATTTTGACTAAACAATTGCTAGGGGGCAAGTACTCCAAATGGATTGTTATCCTGCAGGAGTTCAACTTGGAATTTGAAAAATCTAAGTCTAAGAAATCTTTAGTTTTTGCAGAGTTGATGTGTGATTTCCTGCGTGCTGACACGGAAACTGTGGCAGAGGAACACATTGCGGACGAATCTTTGTTTCTCATCAGCACTTTAGATCCGTGGTATGGGGATATAATCGTCTATCTCCAAACCCAATCCTTTCGGCCCGAAATTTCAAAGTCGGAACGTCGGAAAATTCGATTCCAGTCCCAACAGTACAAAATTATTGGAGATACTCTTTATCGCCGTGGGGCAGACTTGGTTTTCCGACGTTGCTTAACTCACAAGGAAGCTGAAAGGGTTTTAAATGACTGTCACTCTGGAGCGTGTGGCGGTCATATGTCTGGGTATGCCACAACCCAAAAGATATTGCGCACTGGCTACTTCTGGCCGTCCTTGTTTAAAGACTGTATTATTGCGGTCCGGAAATGCAACAACTGTCAAGTGTTTGATCGCAAGATGCGCGCACCACCTGCTCCTCTCCACCCTATAATTGCCGTTGGACCTTTTGCCAAATGGGGTATCGATTTTATTACATGTAACCCTCACTCGGCTGAGGGGCATGCGTATATCATCCTTGCGGTTGATTATTTTACTAAGTGGGCCGAGGCGATGCCTACATTCGAGGCAGACGGCAAGACAGCTGCAATTTTCGTATTCAATCACATTATTGCTAGGTTTGGTGTCCCACAAGCGATAATCACTGACCATGGGCGCCATTTTCGAAACATTATGATGACAAAACTTACAGGCCAGCTTGGTTTGCGTCATGATAGCTCAACTCCTTATTATCCACAAGCAAATGGTCTGGTTGAGTCCATCAACAAAGTTTTAGTTATCATGATCCAACGAATCATTGGTATTCATCGGTCGAATTGGCACAACATGTTATTTTCCGCGCTTTGGGCGTACCGAACCTCAGTGAAAAAATCAACAAGGTTCACTCCTTTCCAACTAGTTTATGGTTTGGAAGCTGTGCTGCCCATTGAATGCGAAATCCCGTCACTTCAAATGGCTGTCGAATTACTTCCAGCTACTTCCGAAGAGGAGAAGCATTTATTATACTTAGCTCAATTAGATGAGACTTGACGTGACGCTGCATTGGCAATCGAGACTCACGCAAAACGTATGAAAGCTCAGTATGATCGAAATGTGACCCCTCGAAATTTTTCGGAAGGAGACCTAGTGCTATTATATGATCAAGCTAACGATAAATTAGGTGCTGGAAAATTCGTTCCTATGTGGCATGGGCCCTACATTGTCAAGCGAAAACTAGCAAAAGGGGCCTAGGAGCTGGTAGATTTTGACGGGGACTCTTTGGGTAAACCCAGAAATGGACTTTACCTAAAGAGGTATTATGCTTAAATGATGGGTATGGAGATTTTAGTTAGGATAGGTTTTTCTTTCTAGCTGGTGTGTTTGTTAGTTTAGAAAGTGTGCTTAGCTTAGAAAGTGTGTTTTTCATCGTTATTCTGCTTATCTTGGTTTTACGCTTGATGATTGCAGATGTCGATGCCTCTCCAAACATACATTGGATTCGCTGATGGTGCTTGTCGTAATACACGGAATATCTCTTCTGCAGCTTGGGTTATCTATTCGCCCTCTGACGAGTTAGTTTCTATGCATGGGGTGAGCCTCGGTCAAACAACAAACAACATTGCAGAATACAGTGCAGTGATTGAATTATTGTCTGAATCTATTTCGTTTGGGATTCGGAGTTTGATAGTGAGGTTAGATTCTGAACTCATTGTATTACAGCTTAATAGAGTATATGCCATTAGAAATCCAGTGTTATTAAGGTTATTTTTGAGAGTGCGTCTCTTGGAACGTGAATTTGATTACATTGAATATCAGCATATTCCAAGGTCTTTAAATACATTAGCAGATGCAATTGCTTCTCGAATGTTAGATAGACATTTGCAATAATCATACATGTAAATTTAAAAACATTTCATCACACATGTTTAACAAGATAAGTCGGTAATAATGATATATATAGATAGGAGTGTGTCAAAAAATACATCGTCTTCGATCATAGGTTGCAAAACACCTTATGATCGGCAAAAATGATAAGTACAAACAACCAAAATGTCACATGTGCCTACAAAAGCGACCATCCAATCACTGGTGATGATCTCTATACGACACCACTGCATGCGCCACCCTACACAAGAACCTCCTAAAAGGTCCTGGGACTGCGACTACATAGCGCTGAAGTCTGATAGGAATATCATCTATAGTAGTCTCTGGTATGTCTGCCGTAAGACGCTCTAGGTCTTGTTCCAACTCAGCTAAGGTCTCTGCAGCCGCGTCCTGTGGGGCCGGTGCCAGTGCAACTAGTACTCTCCTCTCGAAAGGCCAGAGATTGGCTGGATGCTGTGGGCCTACATCTGCATTTTGAAAATTGTCACTGTCAGTTTTGAGATGATATAAAAACAAAAAAATATTTAAAAACTTGTGAAAAATGAAGTACCTGTGTCATCCCACTGTTCTCCCGGTGGAAGAATCATGTCCGGATCTCCACGAAAATCAACTCCGGCATAAGGAAAATCCTGTATCGAGAAGACCTGGTTCTCCAACCAGTGAAAGTACTCCGGTCTAAATCGGACAACCTCCGTGCCCTCGTCAGGATGACGGGCCATCACCGCAACCCATCGCGTCAACTTAGGCTCTCGGGGAGGCCCAACCTCAACAGTGAGCTGCTGTGGGATCAGCATCGGAACCCTCTCTAGGGCAAAACTCACAACTAAAGGCCCATAACCAAAAGTCTTCAGCTGTCCGTTTTTGGTCCTAGTCAGTTGGCCCTTTAAGTTGGCCAACACAGCATCGCACCAGTTGAAAATGGTGCCCCGATAGCAGTCAATCGCCATCCGCAATGCGACAGCCCCGCAAAGTATGGTAACTGTAAAGGCATTTACCATAAGTTCAGGTCGAGATATCTTTTTGATCTCTATCCCCTTCTCTTGGTTCTGATTATTGCACCACTCTAGTCAGAGACTAGCAATGGACTGGCCACCCGGCCTAGTCCCGGACAGAGTCAATTGTTCGCCCCTCTTGGGCAAACCAATGAGAAAGTAAATATCTGAGGGCTCTATCTCGAGTTGGTGCCCTCCAATGTAAAAGCACTGATCCTGAACGTTCCACCTTTCCACCAGCCACTCTAGAAAGCGCACCTGGGCCCTCATGCCAGGTATGGCCCAGTATTTGTAAAGACCGCATGCCTTCAAAGCATCAATGGAAGGTTGGTGATTAATGGCGGCCAAATCAACATCTTTATGTTTTCTCTCACGCCAATCAAGCATGGTGGGCAATCTACACACAATAAAACATCTGTTAGAGTCCATAAAATTAAAATTTTTTGGTTCATTTTGGAGAAATGGGGGTTTGAAAATCCTTTCCGCGGTGTACGCAGCCCGCCTTTAGAGACAGAGCGTGTGTACGCAGGCTCTCTTAAGGCAAGCTGCGTACGCCCGGCATTTTCCCAACTGAGAAAATGTCGGGGTACGCAGGTCACCAATGGAGCACCTGCGTACCCCGAAAAGTGGACATTGAAACCCTAAGGCCTCCAAAAAATGAAACTAAAGCTTAAAAACAAATTCTAAATGGATGGAAATGCAAGGGAGGATGTTGTAGAATACCTGATGAGACGGCGTTCGATTCTGATGGTCGAATTCTCCGCAATCACCACGGGAAGTTTCTTGCCAAAAGCCCTTTTTCTCTCCTCAACAGTAAAATGGTAAAAATGAAATGGTAAAAGCCCTTTTTAGGTTTTTTGAGTAAATAAATGTTAAATTTGTTTATTTTCCACCGTGAAAAGGCATTTTTCAAAGTATTTTTATCTATCTTTAAACAGGTATGAGTAATTTGTTGGTTTTTGTGCAGGATAAAAGGATTTTCAGGGAAAATTGTCATTTTTCATACAAAAACATCAGAGTCATCTTTTAAGCCCTTTTCTGACTCCTAAAACATGAAAAGATTGCCGAGCATTTCTTTTACACTCGTTAAAACGGAATTAAAAGACGGTCCCCTTATAGCCCTTTTCTGACCGTAAAAACAGGAAAAGATTGCTGGATTTTTGTCCTTTCAAATTCGATACTAGAAATAAAACGACGTGTCCTTGATTGCTTTTTACTTTTCAGGTCAAAGACACTAATCATGAAAGTACTCCTTGGTCGCAAGATCAAGCGGTTCTCTCAAGTATTATTTTATACTTTTTCGGGCTTGAGAGACACAAATTTACGAAAAAGTTCAACCCTGGAGTCTTCTTAAGTTTTTTCAGACTCTCTAAAATTGAAAAACGCCGAGTTTCTCCTATACTGGACTCGTTAAAATTTCACAGTAAAGGACCTGTTCGATTACAAACAGGAACGGACCACTCCTTCTTAGGGTTCGAATCAAAACTAAGTTGGACTCATCCGAAGGATGAGCTTATAATCAAGCATATGTTATCCTCCTCAAGCTTGTAAAAAATAAAGAGGTACTTGCCAGAAATGGTGGGGGAAAAGAGAGAAAAATGAGCCTATTTGTTATCCTTTGGCTCAGAAGAAGCCTTATCACCACTCTTGAACACGACACTTCCATTCACCTGGGTTGGGAAATCCTTTGCCTCACAGTTGATCAAACCACATTGAAAGTCTTCAGCCGAGTATTAACTTTGGGTCAAATGTCACCAAGCCATCTGTTGTGTCATTATGTGTTCAAGAGGTCACTGCAAATAAACCATTCATCTGCAAAATACCCGTCATCCATCTCGACCATCCCTGAGTCAGTCCTTACAGCTACATTTCTTCAGCTTGATCTATGATTTTGTGTTGTGGGCTTGCCTGTAACGGGTCGCTTTCTATCGACATCAGCACATTATCTAGAAAGATGACCTAGAAATCGTCAGTACCTTGAAATCTGCATGCATCAATGGCAGGTTTCTCGCCTTTGACGACGGTTTACATCATTGACTTTCGATTGAAGGATTCCATGAAATGTTCGACATCAACTCATTCATTCACATCTCATGGATTGTACTGGGTACTTTGAGAACCATTGACATCACTGGTGGTCTCTCTCACACTTGTTAACAGTTTACATCATTGACTGGTAATCAAGTGGTTTCTACCATGTTCGACATCAACTCATTTATTCGCATGGATAGAATCGTACTATTTCGGGAAGTAGAAATGAAGACCCTAGATCTAGTTTCCACCATCCAGGCTACGAGGAGTTTTGTATTCATTGTATAGTAGACCAACTATAAACAGATGGTTGCGTCCATACTGTGTCTACACAAGTCTATGATTATGTTGTACTGCAAAATCATTCTTGTATCAGAGCAGTAGTTAGTTTGTTAGTTAAAGTTTTTGATCTGAGTATGGGAATGCCTACCTCAGCGATGATATGATCTTATATATGTATTTTGTGTTGAATACTTGCAGGTTCCGACTCGACTCTCCACGAGATAATCCTTGAAATGATAAAGTACTTCACCCTTCCTAGATGATATGAAACCGTAATCTACTACAGGCTTCGCACTTTAGGGGGCAATCTGTTACACTAAAATTTGTCACTATGACTATTTGTAGTTAGTATGGCTCCATAAACTGTCATACTATCCTCCTTGGCAAGTCTCATACCTCTGCTCCTCATGTCAAACTCCAAGAAAGAGAGAAAGTCTTTAAAAATATATGTAACTCTGGGTACGCAGTTTCTCTTAGCCTTACCTGCGTGTACGCATCTCAAGTTCACAATACCTGCGTACTTGTACGCTCTATCTGTAAAGGGGTGGGTGCGTACTCCTGTAAAGGTCAAAAGGCGCAAGTTTCACTTCAAAAAAGTTACTTGTGGTCATTTCTAGAGCATTCTAGAAGCTTGTTTGATGTGTATTGAGCGCCTCCAGATGGTTCATGTATCCCTATGAAAGAGGAACTTATCCCATCAAGAGGGGAGCTATCCCATTCAAAGAGGGGCTTATCCCATTGATGGTGGACCTGATTAACTTCCTCTAGAGCACTATAAATACAGGCATTGGGCCAGAGGGAGGAGAGGTTGAAAGCTGAATATTCCTAAGGGTAGATGCTGCTGGAATTAGGACTCCTTCATAGAGCTTGAGAGGAGAGATTCCCATCCTTTCCTAGCCTTATTTGGAAGTGGGTGAGCTGATCAAAGTAAAGGAAAACTCTTGCTGGACCCTAGGAGGGACCTGCACAACACCAAGGCTCAGGTTGTAATGGTTTCTTTTGTTTCCACTTAATACAATTAAGCTCACTTTTCTCAACAGATTGTTATACATGATTTGTTTCATATACTCCTTGGTCTGTATGATGAATATGTGCTATTTTATAAGTTATTCAGGTGCTATGTAATCTTTTGGCTTGTTAGTGAATGCAGGTTTTGAAGAGAAGGAGGAGCTCATCCGGATCGGCGAGGCTGGACTACTACAAAGCGTTGGACCAAAGGTATGTTATGAACACCTGATTACTTGTATTCTAAATGCATATTTAGAGAAAGGTAGTGTTTACTTGTCTTGTTTGTCACTAGAAAGCCTTAGCTTCTAGGGAGGTCGGTTTTGTCCGCAAAATTGACTCTTTCCACATGACACAAAACTTCCTCCTAAACCTCTTTTTGAGCTTAAATTTGAAACACATGAAATGAATCACCTCAAAGTTTCCCTTAGACCTAACAAGTACTTGCCAACTAGAGGTAACATGTACCTACCAAACGAAAACCCAAATACAATGGGGGGAGACAATTATTCCAAATAGAGACATATCTCTGCTTTTAATCACAAAGACTATGAAAATTTAAGTCCTTGGTGCCACTCGGCCATATAATTAAACCATCTCATAATTATGTGCAACCTCATGAAAAGAAATTAAAAAAATAATATTGTTAAAATTTAATTAAGAATTTTTCTAATATAATAATTATTTTTTAAATAAAATCATATTTGATATTTTTAAATACTTTTCTTAGCGTTAAACAATAACATGTTAATATTAATATATAAAATTTGTAGTTCTATTTTATTTAAAATAATTTTATATATGGTTAATATTAATATTTAGTATTTGTAATTTTATTTGGTCCATATGTGTAATTTACAATCTAGTATGAGGAAGATGTGCAATTTCTTCAGTGTTCAATCTTAAGTTGACATGTTTCCCTTTTAAAATAAAAGCAAGATATTCCCTAAATAAAAAAACAATATCCGCTATAATAAAAAATAGAAAATAATTAGGTTTAATTCTATAAAACATCAATAATATATAAATAAAATATTTAGGTTTCTATGCTAAGTAACATAAATTTATATCAATTAAAAGTAAAAACAATTTTTATTTATTTTCTAATATTTTAACACAGGACTTTCTTTCGAATATCCATGTTAAATTATATATTTCAATATCAATTCATATATGTGTACATATTTAATGTGTCTAAATATAGAGTAATTAGAAGTGTTTATGGAGATGTGTAATTCATTTAATTTTTAATATAAAATTGATATTTTCCATTTAAAAAATATTATTAATAATAATAAATTTAGTATTGTCATAAATAAAATATTCCAACGTGTAAAATTATGTAATAATGATAAGTATTTAAAAATATATTACTAACATGAAAACATTTTACAAATAATGGGATTCATAGATTAAGTAAAATATTTCAATATGAACAATGTATATATGCATATATCATATAGAGTAATTGAAAAAAAATCAGGTTTCCAAACATTTCAAGTAGTCTAGGTATTTTACATTTTGGATCCTTTTCATCTCTAGCTTTCAATGTTTTTTTTTTTTAAATATAGTAAACTTTTCTTCGAATTGCAAGGTTAAAGTGTGTATTCTACACAACCTAAGCGTCCAAGCGAATTCTCAAAGTGTTGTATGTACACATTTATGCACTCAAAAATGCTATTTGAACAATGAAAAGATATAGATATATCTATATCTATATATATATATATATATATATATATATATATATATATATATATATATATATATATATATATATATATACACACACATACATAACTGAGTTAAGGGATGAGAAGGATTAAATCTCTTAAAGTTGATTTTTTTTTTCTTGAATTTTACAAAATGAAAAAGGTTTTCATATCAAGAAATTTGATCATTTTCTGCTTGGTAGATTTATAGGTAAAATGATTGTACACTAATTTATTTAAAGTAATTCTTGATTATAAAAAACGTAAGGTGTGGCTTGAGAAACCTCTTACTAGGGGTGTTATCACCAAAAAATTGATCATCAAGCCTAATTTATTAGATGGATCGAAGTACACCATGTAAAGCCAATTTTATCATAGTAAAATTGTTTTCACTGTGACAAATTACTTAATAAACCACCTTTGTTAAGTAATTTAATTTATTAGATGGATCGAAGTACACCATGTAAAGCCAATTTTATCATAGTAAAATTGTTTTCACTGTGACAAATTACTTAATAAACCACCTTTGTTAAGTAATTTATAGTTAAACCGTTGAAGAAAAATTAAATAAATCACTATTTATTTGATTTTCTTCTAGGAATAATTAATTAAACCATTCTTCAATTATTATTCCTTGTCATATTTGACCCAATCATGAAAAATAAATAGAGAAATCATTAATTATCTTATTTTTCTCTAAGAATAATTATTTAATCACTAATTAATTATTATTCTTTGTTAAATTTGACTAAATGCCTTAGGAATAGTTAAATAAATCCTTATTTATTTATTATTCCTTAACTAATTCCTTGAGATGATAAATAAATCATTTATTTATTTATTATTTCTAAATACAAGTTTAAATACTTTTTGCCTCCTAACCAAATATAATAATATATTTCAAGTGGTTATTCCAAGAATGGGATCAATAATATTTTATTATTTCTCATTATTCGAGGATAACTCAATATTTTGTTATAAATAGAAGAGTTTTCCATTCATTATTCACTTTTGATTATTTTCATTGTTGCACTCACTATTGTAACCCTAATCATTTTCATTGTCGCACACCTTATTTTTGCTGGTTTTACACATTATAGAGTAGAGAGATTTTGCACAAGCTGAAGACGTTTGAGGATAGCCAAGAACCCATCTCATAGAGGGGGACTGGTATCATCTATTTGTTCCCTTCACAGGTGTTATAATAAAAGTATCCTTTGTATATCTGGTTTCCATTAGATGATCAGAGTTATTACTCTTTCTTTTCGTTGTTTAGCTATGATGATGATTGGAGTTATTACTCTTTCTTTTTGATGTTTAACTATGATTATGGCATAGATCTGGAATTTGGCAAGTTTCATTTCTATCAGTTGTTGTAGATCTACAATGTTTAGTAGCCATTTATATCGTTGAGATTGTTTGTCATCCACAATATTAAGTGGGTTCTTTTCGTACATCATTGAGAAGAAAACATTACAACAAAAATTGGCTACTCCACTAGTGACTTTTTTATTGTTTCTAATCACAAAATTCGTGACTCCGCTGGGTTTTATACTTCAAATCCAGAAACTTGGGCAACCTTTGGTTTTCAGCTTAGGGTTTCTTCTTTTTAACCCTAGATTTGTTAAATTTCTCACTTCCACAAGCTTTCTGGTCATTTTTGTAGGTCACAGGAACCAGCCGCGACAAAGGCGACAACTTTTTCCGAGATTTGCCGATCGGGATCTAGGGAGTAGAAATAACATTTTTTGGCCTAAGAAGTGCGATCTAGAGGACACGGCACACTTATTAGCCAAAAAAGTGCAATCGCTACTAGAAAACAGGTCAATACCTGCAATTTCTAGGTTTTAGGGTTTTTCTCAGATCTGTTTCTAGGTTTTGCAGAGAGCTGTCTGCTGGGTTGTTTGACCTTTGTCTCATCCCTCTTATGCCTTGACCACTCTGATTTACTCGTCAAATTTGAACTTAGCCTCCCCTAGGGCTTATAGTATGCTTCCACCTTTCTAGGAGGAGTTTAACTAAGTGAGTAGTCTAAGTTTCTGCAGCGCTTTCAACCATATTTTCCTTATCTATATCGTTCTGTTTTAGATTTGTTAAGATAGGTTCATACCATCCATAGTTTCACATTTAAACTTATTTGGTCATTAGCCTTAAGGACCCATCAGTTGCCCTAGTGTTTCACCCATCTCCCTATCCTTTTGCAGTGATCTTGCTCTCTGGTTTTTTGTATTGTTGCACCATTTTCTAGCAGCGTAGTGTCACTTGGTCCTAGTCACACCGAAATTTAGATCTCTTGACTGTTTCAGTGTATTTTATGTCGATTTAGCCACCAACCAACATAGTGTTTGCAAACCCAGATTGGGTGGGGTTTAGTTAATTATTTTGCTGTTCATTTTCTGTTATTAATTTCAGTTTATTTTCAGCAAGTTTTTTTTTTTTACAAACACTATTTGGGCTTAATCAATAAATACACTTGCACACACAAGCACACCTTAAGCAAAGGGTGCTTGGTTTACACTTCCAAGTGAATACTTAGCATAATAAATTTATCTCCTTGCATTAAGACAAAGACATATTGTTGATCTCCCTTCACCATTTCACATGTCACGTGTGTCTTACCACCATTGTGCCACCAAGGCATCTGTCACAGAGACTATTAGGCCTTCACCCCCAGTTTCCACTTAGGCATATTACTTCCCCCCATTGGGTTCGAGTTCATAGCCCTCCGAGTCCCCATATTGACTCTTCTCCTGGTTCATTCGATTCCTCATGTGATTCCAAGCTTCCTTCACTGCATATTGTCACCATGTTTGGACCTACAGCTAGTGTTGGAACCCAACCTCGTGTTGGTTCTAGTTATATCCCAGTGGTCACATCAAGAGGAACACTATCAAGAACCGTTCTGGCAGCCCCCATGCTCCCCTTTATGGTTGGATTAAGTCTACCGGATTTTAACCAGTTGATAATCGACCCCATACACCACGATGCTGGTTGGCCCTCTATGCGGGCTAAGCTTCCTTCAGATATCCCAAAGTTTGAGGGTAATGCTGGAGAGGATCCTACCAACCATGTTTGATCCTTCCACATGTGGTGTTCGTCCAACATCATTACCGATGACTCCATTCATCTTCGGTTATTCTAACGCACGCTCACTAGAGATGCTGCAAAATGGTATGTAGACCAGCCCGCCGCATCTCATTCCGTTTTCATGACACTTGCTAAAGCATTCCTTTCATACTTCTAGTTACCTCTCCAGTATGACACTGGTGCAGAGCTATTGACCTCATTCCATCAGTCTTCCGCCACTCGCCTTTCCAACCATGTTTGAGAGTGGCGTCGAAGGAGGAGCACATGCCATGCCCCGCCCTTCAAGGACCGTGTCTATCTAGATTGGTTTCATAGGAGCCTCTTAGCAACCATTAGAAAATATGTCGTGTCCCATTTTCCTCATACCGAGGAAGAATCTCTCTAAACCACCCTGAGATATGACCAGATTTATGTACAATCCCATTATGTCCATACCATCATTCCAGACCTCCCTCGTGCTGGAAGTGCCAATGCACCAGGGTTATCTCACACCACCGATGCTATCTTTGGATCCATTTCACACTCTTCGTCATATACTCAACAAAGTTATTGCTATCTGTAGGGGGAATCAATTACTCTAACACTTATTCCCCTCCTACTAGCAACATGTTTTAAGGACCCCAACCTATCTATTAAACGATTGCTCCTCCTTATGCACAGTCAAGTGCTCCAACTCCTCAAGCATTAGCAGCATAGCCTCCCATGCATCCTCAACCCCAGCAGCCATCGCCCCCTCAGGGTAAGGTTTTTACGTAGCAAAGTGTGACCAATCCCCAAAATTCGAAGAAAAATAATAAGGGGAATGGTAACAAGGGTCACCAAGTTAATCAAGATAATCAAGGTAATCAACCTAGTGAACCACAGGGGAACCAGCCTAACACCAAAAACCAGCAATAGGGCAACCAACCCAAGTAGAGTAAGGATATTTGTATGAACAAGCCTTATGCATGTTGTGGTGTACATGGCCATTATACACATGAGTATCCTCTCTTACCCCAGATGCACCAAATTTGGGAAGCTCAAGCAACTTCTAGAGGTGAACAATCACCTCAGAATCCTGCACCATCTAAACCAGAAGTGCTCACAAATCCTTTCCCTCAGTAAGGATTTGTGGCTACTCAACCTCAGTTAGGTCAAGCAGCCCATCCCCCCAGCCTTCTAGTCCTAGTGACTACCAGATCTTTACGATGAACTACGATGAGGTTAATCCCTCCAATATCAACATGAAAACTTAGTCATGTCAATATGACAAGCCCTCCACTTCGTCTGCCACTAAGTCCAAAACCAAAGTATCTATTGAGCCTCTTACGACACCAAATGGTACATTAATGATCCCTCAACCTAAATTTGGGGCCATTCCTGAGATCCCAAAGGGACCATTATGCCGTAATGCGGCTTTTAATAGAGCTGCCCATACATACAATATAGTAGACGACTTGGCACAATCACCTGCTGCCATGTCAATGCTAGAAGTCCTCCAATCGTGCCAATCTGAAAAGAAATCTCTACTAACTACCTTGGGTGCAGTAGATCCTTCTGAGGATCTTTTGATTGTCTTCCCAGTTGATACATTAGAGCATCCCCCATTGCCTTCATCTATTGCTTTCTAGATACCAGCTAGAGTCTGTAATGCCATCATCTCTTGATGCATTATTGACGATGGTGCATCCACCTATGTGGTGTCCATTGCTATTTGGAAACAACTTAAGTCACTTGAGTTTTCCCCATCCACCATCACTTTGTGTGCTTCGGATAGACACTCCTCCTAGCCCCTTGGCATGTATCGCAACTGTCGAGTGACCCTTGTGGGAAAGATTGTCCATGTCAACATTGAAGTCGTTGATGCCCCTTTCGATTAAAACATTCTATTAGGTCTTAGTTACACATATTCAATGTCAGCCGTCACATCTATGGTTTTCTGCAAGACGTGCTTCCCCCATGAAGGGAAGATTGTTACCATCGATCAATTAACTTACTATGAGCCAATATCCTTGACCTCCCCTGAGTTCATTATCTTGTCAATGTCAAATAAACAGTATTCACCTCCTCTCATTGGTGTTTCACCCAGAGTCTAAAAATATTCCTCACTTTTGGGTGCCTTCCCTAGTCCTCCCCCTTCCATCTGAGAACCTAACACTATGAGTGTTTGCTTGTTACAAATGTCATGGGCTATCCTTAAGTAGTTTGGTACACCTGACCAATAGCCATCTCCTCAACACCTTGATGTTTCCCTTCTAGCTCAGCCCTCTAGATCTACCCCACCAGGACCTCCTCCATTGTTAGGTGCCTCCCCTATGTTTCCACCAGGAACTGTTCCTCGAAGTCACAACCATCTAGGAGCTATTCCGCCAGGACATTACCTTGAAAGCCATATACCATTCTTGTTTCCTTCTCCAGGAATATTTTATGTCCCTGTCATGGCTTCACTGGTCCTTCCTAATATGACTTTGGGGATCCCAGTATGGTACATTGATCCCCCTGCAAGCACTCCGCCTGGTCAGCAAAGACCTTATCATGCTTTGAGCCCGGTTCAATCGGTCCCTACGGCCCCTGCCGCTGCTCCAGTTCCATCACAACCTCAACAGGAACCCACTTCTTTTACGAGAGCATCCAAATAGGGGGGCAAAGCCAAGAGGAAAGCACCCAAGGACAAGGCTCCCCAATCTCATCCAGCCCCTAAGGCCCCAAAACCGTCACCCTCATGTGCTTTGTGTAAATATTTTTGGCACACCACCAATAATTGTCCCGAACTTCCTCAACTTATACAATTGGTTCATGAAGCATTCCCTGACTCAAATATCCTGGAAGTACATGTTAACATGTCAGGCCCACACAACAAACTCAAATCATTTTTCACAAATCACCCTTGTTCCCTATGTGATCATCATGGTCACTATTCCCATTGTTTCCCTCATCTTGATGAATTTAGTGATTGCCTTGGGGTGCTTCACGAATATGAGGCCACTTGTAGTGGATCATCTACTACTTTACCCATGGATTTTGGTACCACTAGTCAATGAAAATAGGGGGACTCTGGTCCCACCATTGTGATCCCTCCCACTGATGTCGAGATGACGGACACCACAAGCCACAACCTTTACCTGTTGTAATCCTTGAGTTCCTCACAAACAAACCTTTCTGAGGTTTCTGCATGCGCTTCTATTGAACCTCTTTCGATAGAATCCTAGGTCTCAACATTCGTATATACTCCATCTACCAGATCATCGTCTACCATTCCAGATGATGCGTATGTGAACCTTGTTTCTCAGGTTGATGCACTAGGCAACACCACCGCATCATGTAGTCAGTCTTCCTCTCATTCACCCATCTCCTAGCTTGATGAGGACATCATGGAAGCTACGTCTACCCCTGATTACCCTTGCACTTAGGTAAGGGGACATTGATTTGGAGGATTCAGAAGGCCATTTCCTTCTTAATTCTCCCAATGCGCTCTACCTCAAGAAATTCCACACATAGCACATCCCTTTGAATTTTTTTTTCTTTATTTCTGCTATGTAGTTAGGTAGATTGGATCATCTCATCCATTGTATTTTGCACCATTCAGATGGATCCATCATCCATGCCATATATTGGTCATGCCGATGGTGCGAGTCACTTCTCCCCGAATTTAGCCTTCACAGCCTAGGCCATTTTTACCCCCTTGAATATGTTAGTCCTTTCAAATGGCATGTGCATTGGATCTACAACCAATAATTAGGTTGAATATTACACGGCGATAGGTTTGTTAGCTAATGCCCTTTCTCATCGCATCTTTCATCTTCATGTTCTTTTAGATTCCCTACTACTTGTCTTGCAATTGAATGGTGTGTATCATGTGCATAGCAAAGTCCTATTTAGAAAATATGTATGAGTTAATTTGCTGGTATGTTAATTTGAAACCATTACTTTCAGGCATGTTCCTAGAGCCAAAAATAGCTATGTAGATACCATTTCAAATAACATTCTAGATTGGCATTTAACCCATGTATACCATAGATGATAACCATAAACAAAACAAATGGCGAACCATCATCGTCATGTAAAATGCATAATCATATTATGTATCATATAAGTGTTTAGAGCCCATAAATCTAAATACATCCAGTAAGCCCATAACATACTAGGGGGCACAAAGGCCCCTACATCTCCTTTGGAGGATCTCATGCCAAGTTGGGTTGAGATGCTTGAATCCCTTTTTTGAGCACTCAGAACATAATGGCGCTCCACAAACTCCTCCTGCTAGGGGGCATCATTCCCACCCTTTCACACCAGATCAATCCCCTCCATCACATATGTATGTGGACAGTATCCCATGCTTAGGGGCATGATGGTTTTCCCTTGGGCATCTTCTCAACAAGTCTTGGCCTAGATCGCACTGGATCTAGGTATGGTCGATTATCCTCCCATTCCTTGGATAGTTTTTCCTACCAGCCCCTCTAGCGAGCCATATGCACATCGCATATCGTAAATGTTTGATACCATATCTTCAAATATCATACTCTTTGTCCACATAGTCCCCATGTTGGACTTCGTGTGTGAGGATGATTGTAGACCTCCTCTAGTAGTCCATTCTCATTTTCCCCTTCCCTTAATTCTTCATCAGGAACCATCATTCCAGGAAGCATTAAGGCCATATTTAGACAAGTAAGGCCACCTTCTTGAAATTCACAGATCTCAATTCCAATGGTTGGTTTGTCCGCTATGATCTCCACAAGATTTAGGGCCTTCTCCTCCTCTCAAATTGGAGGGAAAAGACCCTTTTATAGGAAAACCCACAGTTTGTCTGTCGCACATTGTGACGAGACTGTAGCTTCATTTGATGAACCATTAAAACCATTGTAAATCTCTCCTTGAACTCTATAATGGGTCTTCCTTAGTTTTTGATGATTTGACACTTCACCATGAATCCATTTTTCTAAGAAAGGCCACTTTGTCGCCTCTCAAAATCGAATTTTGTCATAAAGCGACACTTGTACTTTGATGAACACCTCATCTTAATACTTTTCATACCACGTTTTGATGTTTGTCATGAGTAACCATCATTTACTCATGTTTTGATGGTCCCCACCAGCCACAGTCTGTGTGGCAGCATCATCGAGTCACCCTTGTTCAGAGCATCCACGATGAGTCACCCTTACATTCTTGGAGTCTATTTCATGTCCCATTATATCATGTCACAGTATTCCATCCATATTTTCATATGTTCATCCTATGTTGCCAATTTTGGCCTGCAATCATATTGTCCCCATCCACTCTAGAATTGAGTCAATTGTTGCCTGGTCAACCATGCACTTTATGCTTTGAAAAGGGTAGTCGTTTGTTTGTTCCTCAGTCCCACTTTCTCCCCATTATCCCTGTTGTTAGTCCATCAGTCACATTATTATTTTCCCTTATGTTTTAGTTGATGATCCTCATTGCCTCACCTATCGCGAGCCCTATTATGTCGACATCAGCTCATTTATTCTAGAAGAACATCCTAGAGGGCGGTGTATCTTGGTTCCATCTCCCATTCTTGTTCGGTGCTTTGGATCGAGAAGAGGGACTCATTATTACCTTTTGACTTGGTCGTTTCATGTTCATGATTCATACACTTGATGGTCCAGTGATGCAGTAGATTGTACCAGTGATTCTTGGGTGTGTGTGAGATGTTCCAGACCTCACAAGGGGGTAGCCCTTCAGGTATCCCCCCACATGCTCGGATGCATTCCCATTATGCTACAACCTCATATGCAGTTTCAAAGATTTAATCGGTTTGGTTCCTACCAATCGTAGTGTTCATAGCATGCATGTCTGATTCAGATGATCCATTTAGTTTTGCAGAGTCCTTTGCCTTTCAATGGGGCTTCTTCGGTTGTTCTACCCTCCCTCCCACCCATGTTTGAGGGAAGGGCCTTTGTATCTCATGTACTCAAATATTATTGTATTCAGTCCTAGTTCATATTTTTCCAGGTGCATTATGTATATAGGACACATTGTATTATTTTCTGGCTCTTTTATGCCAATATGTAATGTACCATTCACTTCATTTCTTAGTTTTATATTTCTGGGCTAACTGTTATTTTTGTACTAAGTTGTCTCAGCGGGTATGGGTATACCTCCCCCTCCTCATTGAGGTCCTGTACCACAACATAAAAGGAGACTTGCATCAGTCTCGCCCCCTCTATCTCTATCCTCTTTTAATTCAACTTGATTGGTCTCTCTCTCTCTCTCTCTCTCTCTCTCTCTCTCTCTCTCTCTCTCTCTCTCTCTCTGTCTATCTCTCTCTCTCTCTCTCTCTCTGACTCCCCTGTGTTGTCTAGTGATTATGTCTTTACAATGTACTTCGGTCATACGTTTTGCTCCTAACACTCGTATGTTGGGGGGCAATCTTTTATCACCAAAATATTGATCATCTAGCCTAATTTACTAGATGGATTGAAGTACACCATGTAAAGCCAATTTTACCATAGTAAAATTGCTTTCACTGTGAGAAATTACTTAATAAACCACCTTTGTTAAGTAATTTATAGTTAAACCCTTGAAGAATAATTAAATCAATCACTATATATTTGATTTTCTTCTAGGAATAATGAATTAAACCACTGTTCAATTATTATTCCTTGTCATATTTGACCCAATCATGGAAAATAAAAAGATAAATCATTAATTATCTTATTTTTCATTAATAATGATTAATTAATCACTAATTAATTATTATTCTTTCTTAAATTTGACTATATCCCGTTGGAATAATTAAATAAATCCTTATTTATTTATTATTCCTTAACTAATTTCTTCAAATGATAAATATATCATTTATCTATTTATTATTTCTAAATACAAGTTTAAATACTTTTTCCCTCCTAAGCAAATATAATAAAATATTCCAAGAGGTTATTCCAAGAATGGGATCAATAATATTTTATTATTGCTCATTATTCAAGGATAACTTAATATTTTGTTGTAAATATAAGGGTTTTCCATTCATTATTCACTTTTGATTATTTTCATTGTTGCACTCACTATTGTAACTATGATTATTTTCATTGTCGCACAACATATTTTCGCTGGGTTTATACATTCTAGAGGAGAGAGACTCTGCACAAGCTGGAGACGTTTGAGGATGGCCATGAACTCATCCCATAGAAGGGGATTGGTAACATCTATTTGTTCCCTTCACAACCGTTATAATAAAATTATTCTTTTCTTATCTGGTTTCCATTGGATGATTGGAGTTATTACTCTTTCTTTTTGTTGTTTAACTATTATTGTGGCATAGATCCAGACTTTGGCAGGTTTCGTTTCTATCAATTGTTGCAGATCTACAATGTTTAGCAGTGATTATATTGTTGAGATTGTTTGTCATCCACAATCTTAAGTGGGTTCTTTTCGTACATCATTGAGAAGAAAATACTACAACAAGGGGCATCTAAGCTGTCAAATCACTCGGATAGCATGCACCATTCCTTAACATGGTTGGAGACCATCACATCACAAAGTGACTTAAAATATACGATATATATATATATATCTATATATATATATATATATATATATATATATATATATATATATATATGTCACTGAGTTAAGAGATAAGAAGGATTAAATCTCTTATACACACTCAAAGAGGTTTTCATATTGAGATATTTAATCCTTTTTTGCTTGGTAGATTTGTAGAGAAAATTAATTTACACTAATTTATTTAAACTAATTCTTGATTATAAGAAATCTAAGGTGTGGCTTGAGAAGCCTCAAGCGAGGGGCATATAAGCTTGTCAAAATCACCTGGATAGCACACACCAGCCCTTAACATGGTTGGAGACCTTCACATCATAGAGTAACTTAACAATAGACCCCATTACCATCCCTAAACAACTTCTTTATTATTTTAAAAAATTAAAATATAAACACTTTCTAGAATACATGGTTTGAATGTTTTATTTATTTATTGTCTCTAGAAAACACAATAATGATTTAAATATTACATGAAATGATTTTTTTTTAGTACAGAAAAAATAATAATGAAAATAGTAATGATTTAAATGTTACATGAGTTGTCTTTTTCTATTTTTTGTTATTTAAAATAACAAAAAGAGAAAATTATGTTTTAACATGGACTCATGTAATTGAAAATTACAAATTCAATTAAGATTGCATATCTAAATTTTGTCTGCAACCAATCTAAATGGAATCATTATCATAAAAATTTAATATAATTTTAATAGAAAATCATATTGCACACCAAAAACTATTTTTCACACTCCATTAATTCACAAATATTATACAAATATATAGTTGGATTGAGTTCCAACTAATTCCAAATATGAATATGGCACTTGAGATATTTTATCAACCAAATCCAAAACGAATTCTAAATTTACCATGTAAGCATTATCTCCAAGTGCCTCCCTTAATGCTTATATGTCAAAATTAAATATATACAAATTACAATATAGAGAATACATATTACAACAATATGACTGGTCTTCATCAACACTCATGCCCACTTTGGAATCTTTGTGAACATCGCTCTTTCTTCATCCACTACTTCGAGCTATCACTTGAACTCCATTTAACACATGCTTGCCTCAGACCATCATTGATGAAATTTGCAAGATCAACAATATTGACAACTTGGCTCATTGGGGCTTCCATGATAAGAGTTGTCAAGTAATGAACCATCTTATGGACAAATCACCATCTCTCGGATATTTCACTTTCAGTTATCCATCAGTTTCTAGGCAGACGATCTAAATATTAAATGTGTTCAAAAATTGATCAAACAACTTGACATGTTTCACACACATGGATCTCATATTGTAACTTGTAGCCATTGTTCAGGGGTTTCCAAGAACCAAGAACAACAAACCATAACAGTATGTAAACACATATGTTTAAGGGTTTGCATGTTCCAATAACTATTGATTTGAATTATGTTATACTATACAATGATTGGCTCTACACTTTTTACAAACATAATAGAAAACTACAGAAATCTCACAACAACAAAATCAATAATTATGAGACTATCTGCCATTCAAAACAAGTCTCCTCATTCTTTTCCGATTTAATTGCAGTATTGGATTGTCCTACAATGCTGCAATTCTAACAGAGTGCACTTCTACATTGAGTTGATTAGGCTCAATGTGTTTATCGTCCCAAACTCCAATTCTATCAAGTTGACCCGAGGAGAAAGAAGAGAGTTGTAAATCTCTGATTGTGTGAGAATGATGTTGTACATACTACTATACATAACTGAGATTGTTGTCTATTACACATAAATGAGCTAACATCTATTTCCAAGTAATTTCATTCACCATCTCCATTTCTGCAGCTGGTTCCTTTGATAGACATTGATGTAGAAAATTATAATGATCTTCGCTTTCCATTTCACTGTTAAAAGATATGAACCCAATGTGTTATTTCATGGTGAATTCCAACGTATCTATCTGCACTCAACGTGGAAATGCATAAAATTGCATGACACCTCAACATTTTTCAACATCTAATTCAATGTGGAGTGTTAAAACAACCACATCACATCACATGACTGAAATACAACAAGCTGCAGATTTCATACCGACCAGTGTCCATTGAAAGCCAAAGCCACCCATGAGCTTATTGGTTTTATTTCGCATAATTTCACCATTGAGAATGGACTCCAGTATTCCTTCATCCACACCCAAATCCAACGAAAGTTTTCATGGCACCCGTGCACCTTGCTGTAAGAAGTCACAACAATAGCCTCAATTCCTCCAGACAAGATTTGAAACAGATAACACCATTGGGAAATAACACATAGTCACTTAGATATCTCATAGCCTTCATGCATAAACTCCACGCCTTTTCTATGTGTCATTCACATTATGACAATTCTCTAGAAGCATCACCACTTTCTATGATACTCCTCTTCTTGTGTGGCACTGAAATGGAACTTTTGCAAAAAACTTTCCACATAGGCCTTCACACAACATAGGTCATAGGTACGTCTTGAGATAGTACAACAATACAAGCTCATAATGTTGTAATCCCATGCTACAATTAGATCCAAACTATGCATAATTCCTTCCAAATATTGATTCTTAATTCACTATTGCCTTCAAGCTAATCTAGGAGTCAAATCAAACACACAGGTACACGGGAAATAAAATTGGCACAAACACTCTAACCTAAACAATCTCACACACTATCTTTTTTATGTACAGAAAATAGCACCTCGGATCTCTTTCATTTTTCTGGGCCCTCCCTTAAGCGATTCAGACCCATATGAGCTCTGATACCAAATAGAAAATTAGATTACACATCAGAAACTATTTTTCACACTCCATTCATTCATAAATATTATACAAATATATAGTTAGAATTCCAACTATTTCCAAATATGAATATGTGAGTTGAGATATTCTTTCAACCACATCCCAAACGAATTCTAAATTTATCAAGTATTATCTCCATTTTTTTTACTTATAATAATTTGTAAAATAAATAAATATATATTAAATTATTTATTTTATTACCAAAAAAATAATATTTTTTAATACATTTTAATATTAAAAATTATAATTTTATGAATAAGAAATTATAATTTCAGAAAAATTACGTAATTTAATCTTGATAATAATAAATTAAACAAATAAAAATATTAATATAATTAATCTTTTTAATTATAATTATTTTATAGAAATGTAAATATACGAGCATAATATTATTTATTTCATTTTAACTCATAGCTATAAATTTTGGCAATTCTCCAAGAGGATCTTCTTTGCATTCTCAACGAGCATATATACTAGGAGACACATAGATTAAATGGCAGATAAAAACTAATACAGATTAAAGTATATGTTTCATTATACATTTTACATTGTCAAAATTTTAAAAGTTTATAAAAATAACTAAATTATAATTATATATAAATGATTATTGTTACTATTAATATAAAAAATATATATATGTATAAGATTTTTAATGACAGATTCACATATATTTTTGCATGATAATATTTATTGCAAAAGTATGGGTCATTCATTGGATTTACTAATACAACATGTCCAAAAAGCTATTACTCATATTAGTATGACACATGTTATTGTACCTTTTTTTTCAATTGATCAATTTAATTATAAAAGTAAAAGTATCAAAACTACTTTTAAAATAAATCTCAATCTTTGATTTCTCAATGTCTAAAATTAATCCCAATGAAAATTAATTCCTGACCATCTACCTAATAATTATTGATAATTAAATTAATCCTATACAAACTCTGCTCCAATATAAAGAAACTGTAATAAATGTGAATATATTAATTTATAATCACCTAAACTTCAAGTGTTAATAAAATATTCCTTTCTCAATTAATCTCTCCATCCTAATCTATCTTTAAAAATTAATTAATAAAAAAATAATCGTGGTATATTCACTACTTTTAGATTTCATAGAAAAGCCAGTTTAGAAGGTGGGGCCACAATTACAAGTTGCTCCAACAATTTCATACTTAATGACCGACTCGAATGATATGAATTCCTAGTTTTCGATTCTACATCAAACAAATTCGTTGTAAAAAGCCAATTTAACAAGGTGGGCTACGATAACAGGTTGCTCCTACTCTTTAATATTTAATGACCTCATTGGAATTGTAAGAATTCCCTAAGTTTAGATTCTACATCAAATAAATTCTTTGTAAAACTGGCTTTAACAAGGTAGGGCATGATTGTACTCTTTCATATTTAATGCTGGAATGAACCAGACGTTACTGGCTCTGATACCAATTTTAGCAGCAGGGGCTTCTGTCACAAGCTTGCTTTAACTCTTGGCCTTACTGTGTCTCTTTAATTGTCTTTGCGAACAAACTCCCGGTGAACTAGTGGTGAACTCAGTGTGAACCTACTCAGATCTTTCACGCTCTGCGACCTCAACACACAACTTCCTCGCCTAACAATGCTCTGGCGTCCCTTCAATCTTTTGGCGAACCCCTGATGAACTTCCTGTGAACTTCGAATGAAGATTGCAAGACAACTACTACCACAGCAGACAATAAAAATGCGCAGAGGTATTCAAATGCGGAATGGTGTACTCATATTATTTTAGAAATAGAGATGGATTACAAACTGCAGATTACAGAGAGAAATCTTTATCAGAGATTGACTATCGTTGCGTTTATCAGACTTTATGTTGTCCACAGAGGAACAAGCAATACTGAAGGCTACCTAGCCACTGATAGACTTTGCCTCAGATTATATAGACACAACCCATATACAAACTTGACTGACTGCTAATAGATCTGGCCATTTTAGGTTCTTACTAGTGCTGAGCACACTGATACGTAGGTTCCTCAGATCTCTAAGACTCTCTAAGACTCTTAAACACTCCAACTCTAAATGCCTGAAGAATGAGCCTTACCCTCAATTTATAACAAATGAGAGGGGGCAAACATTCCCGTAGAGCATCAGACAGCTAGACAGAATCATTGCTTTCGGGTAACATCAAGGTGACATCTGCACAAAGATTCCAGTCCGGAAAAGTAAATCTTATGGAAAATATGTTGTCTAAACTTTTTACAAAGCAGATGCTTTCCTATGGTAAAGCCCTCGATAAATTATATATATATATATATATTTTGAAATTTTTACTGTGTGGATGCTTTTTGTACAGCAAAGCCCATGGGAAAAACTGGCCACAATTAAGTCCTTGTGACTGGACATCATGATTACACTATGGATGCTTTTACGGACAAGCCCATGAGAACCGTCAGAATACTTTGATTTCTGGGAATCTATTTCTTTTATACATTAATTCGTCCCAAGCTTTAGTAAAGATTCGCCGGACAATCATAGGTTTTCCCAGTATTATTTGATGTTTAATCTTGGTTAAGATTAACCATTCATAATGACCAGTCATTAAACATCAAATAATACTGGGCAAACCTATGATTGTCTAGCGAATCTTTACTAAAGCTTGGGACGAATTAATGTATAAAAGAAATGGAAGGGAAGATTTTATTAGTGCTACAGAGGATTAATCATCTCCAAACCTTAATAAGTACACAAATGAATAATCATCTCCAAATTTTAAGAACTAATTCGTGCTGATTTCAAAGTTTGAACTAATACGTTTATGTGGGTATATGAAAATAAACCTCTTACATATTATATTTTTATTTTTGCGATGGAATTAACAATCTATTTCGACGTACCATTTTACAATATGAATCATTTTGGATAAATATTGCGAATTAGTTAGTACGATTCATCATCAAAACCCTAATAATGAGAAATCTGATCAAATTTAAAAAATAAAATCGTATAAAACATCTCTTAAAAAATAAATAGAAAAAATGCAATAAAAAGAATAAACTCCAAAAAAATAAAATAAAAAAACAAACCAACACAAGTCAAACTACAAAATCAAAAAACAAAAAAAACATTAGCTTCGGAACAATAGTATATTATATATCTTTATTAATAAATAAACTCTAAAACCCTAAAATATACATTAATAACTAAGCTTTAATATTTACTTGTTAGTAACTATATCTAATTCATACTTACTGCATTAAAATATAAACTATATATTTAACCATCTTAATATTAAGATATATTATATTTAAGACATGTTATAATTTAAAATTATAAAGTAATATTGTGTGAGAATATTATTTAAATAAATGATAAAAGTTACATACTAATATTAACAAAATATAAACTTAAAAGTATGTGCAAATAAGGTTATATATATATATATATATATATATATATATATAATTAAAAAAAAAAAGATATTAGGACAAGTTCATAAATATAAAATTATCATAAAAACAAAAACAAAAACAAAACATGATTAAGAAAAAAGTCAAACAAGAGAAGAAGCGAAAAAGAGAAGAAAAAAATAAAAGTCGGGAACAAAGTGATTTTAGGAAAAGGAAAATCTTAAAGTAAGGGTAGTGTTGACACCTAATCATAGGGATTGGGAAAACAACTATAATTAGTGTAAATAAATAATAGAGAAAATGAAGAGTCATCAGGAGATGAACTGAACAGTGACTCCCTCTTGTATATAATAATGAACAACCTCAATGAATAATACGATTATATTTGAGGAGTTACCTCCTAGTCTGAGATGGTATCAGAGCCAGTGCCATTTTAACTTCCCTCTCTGCTTTGTAACTCCTCTCTGGCAACTTTTTCCCTTCTCTGGCAACTATTGCAGATGTTCGGCTGGTTATGTGAGGCAACTGCTCCACAAGGGAAATTGAGATATCACTCTCTTGGTTTCATAGTGTTAAACACGGGTGCGATGAATGAAATTCTCTTATGACTGTGTATTGGCTTTCTGGACCCTATTAAGGTATTTTTGTTTGTTCATACATTTTATTTATAAATCATAGTCAATTAGCGTTAAGCGTTAATATTGAGTTTAAATTCTAAACCTTTTCTTAAGAGCCTTTTGAATTAAGGATGTGGGTAGTATTCAGCAAGTGGTAAGTGGTATCTCGTGTGCCCTAAAGGTTGGAAATAGTATTCCTAAATTTTAGGCAATTAACCTTAGCGAGCGACACGTAGCACAAGAAAACCACTTTTCTCGCGCACTCTCGATTTGTTATGCATCGTGTAAGATTTCATGCAAGATTACGCGATAGCCGTTGGCTCTAGTAGGATTGATCGATGGTGGAGATTGGCCAAGCTAGTTGGTGAGCAGGTGACGCAATAGCCGTTGGATTAGACGGGTCAGATCTTTTGGTGATCGCATCGAAAGATTCATGTGAGTTAATTTAAATTTTAGATGTGATAAGGTTATGAACTGGGGTTCTAATTCCTTTTGGTTCTGTTATGAGATTGCGTGACAATTGTTCGATGGCACGGGTCACATCGACGGTGGAGATCGTTTGGGTTAGTTGGTGAGTGGATGACGCGATATCCGTTGGATCTGGAGAAGTGAGATCAACGGCATGGATTGAAACGGTTGATAAAAGGAGAAGTCAATGAGGGACCGACAGTGATTGGTCAGATAAGCGGGGCCCTCAGGGGGAAAATCCACATATAGAACCGGATTTAAGTGTAACTGATTGGTTACAAAGTTAACTAGTAGTCGAATTACAGACTACCACCTCATTTTTGTCAACCTCGTACATCCACCTTGTGTGTCATTTTTTTACCAGCAAAAGAGCGATTTTTTTTGCACAATACATTTTTAAAATGCACTCATTGATATCTATTGTGGGAGTGGTTCTCACCAGGAAGGAGAACTCTCTAGAATGGTCATGGAAAATCAAACACACTCTCATTTATAATGAGCTATGGAAAGGAGTGTGTGTTGGAGATGAAGACAAAGAGGCAGAACAACCTACCTCAGACAAGAAATTCACCATTTGGAAAAATAAGAACATCAAGGCTTATCCATTGATTGCAACATCAGTAAATGAAGAGGTGAGTCACCATATTTCACCATTTTCAAATGCTTTCGAAGCCTTACAAAAACTTAAGGAACTCTATGACTCACTCTGCACTTGAAGTTGTTCAACTTATGATTAAATTATTCACCGTTGAATTACAAAATGATGATCCTCTTGCTCTTGCTTCAGAAGTAAAATCTATTATGCATGATATGAAAGTCACTAATGTTGAACTAGACATTCCTCTGATAGCTTTTCTCAAGGCACTTTATCCCACTTACTCAAATTATCTTGAGTCATTGCAAGAAAATGGAAACCTCAAAGATATTACCTTTGAGTCCCTTGTGAAAAAATTTACTGAAAGAGAGAAAGATTTTGGGAAGAAGACAACTCCTCAGTCTTCTGAAGAGGTTATGTGCCTTGCACATAGAGAGAAGAATCTTGCTCAATATTCTTTGAGAGGAAGAGGTGGTCAAAGAGGAAGAGGAAGAAATTTCAGAGGCGGGCGGGCAGACACTCTTAAGGAGAAAAGTTAGATTTGCACTGCATACACTGCAAAAGAGATGGATCACTTGATGCATCCACATGCAAGTTGCCTTGGGAAAGAATTGAGCATGAAAGAAACCAACCCAAAGGTAAAACTAATGAAAAAGAGAAAGGTAAAGAACCTAAATCCGCTCACTATGTTGTGGCACATTGTAATATTGGAGCAAATGAAGACTTCTTTAATGCTTCACTTGCTTCTTCGAAAAATGATTGGTTGCTTGATTCAAGAGCAACTTGGCACATGAATTTTAGAAGTGACTTTTTTGAAGAATTTTCTGACAATGTTGATGGAGTAGTATACTTTTCAGACAAATCAAAACTCAAGCTGTTAGGGCTTGGTACAATCAGGCTTAAATTGCTTGGTCATCCAGACTTTCTTCTGCATCATGTTTTATATCTCCCACAGCTGAGGAGAAACTTGTTGTCCTTGGTCCATATCCGCCAGCAAGGACACTCCATTCATATGTTTGATGGCAAGCTTGAGGTGAGAAAAGCATTAGATCATTCACTTGTCATGATGGGGATAGAAGAAGAAAGACTTTTGAAGCTGCAGGGACCTCTGCTTATGCACAAAATTTCTCATACAATTCTCATTATGAAGAAGGTACATTTCCATCAAGTTTATTATGGCATGCTAGATTTGGACACTTGAACTATGAAAACCTCCACTTGTTGAAGAAAAATGGTGTTGTTGGTTTGCCTACAATTCCTAGGAAACTTAAGCACTATGATGCTTGCATTCTAGGAAAGCATAGCAAATAGTCTTTTCATGATTCACATTCCAGAGCACATAGAAAAATCGAACTCATTCATTCAGATTTATGTGGTTCAATTCCTATTTCTTCTGCAAATGGAAATAAATATATGATGACATTTATTGATGACTACACCAAAATTTGTTGGGTTTATTTATTGAAGAACAAATCTGATGCTTTTCAAACATTTAAGAACTTTCATACATGGATTGAAAATGATGCACAAATTGATATTGGCTCTATTCGCACTGATAATGGAAAATAATACACTTCAAATGAATTTCAAAACTATCTTCGCCAACATGGGATCAAACATCAGACAACTGTGTCTTATAATCCCCAACAGAACGAAGTAGCTGAAAGAATGAATAGGACAATCTTAAATTTGGTGCACTCCATGATGTCTTTCAAAAATGTAAAAATGATGTTTTGGGCTGATGTTGTTCTATGTGCTGTATATATAAAGAATATATGTCCATTTAATGCTATTAGAAAAAAGACTACTTATGAAATGTGGTATGGGCACATTCCTTCGGTAAATCATCTCAGGGTCTTTGGTTCCACATGTTATGTCTTGATACCAAAGGTACATAGAAACAAACTTGGTGCAAGAAGTCGTAAGTGTATCTTCCTGGGGTATTCAAACACCTCCAAAACATAATGTCTCTGTGATGTAGTCAATAAAAAGTTTGTTGTATCTAGAGATGTAATCTTTCTTGAATCATACAAAACTAACAATTTTGTTGAGTGGGAACTTGATCACTTTGATAGATTCACAAATGAAAAATCATTTCAAGAATTTGATAATTAGATTCCACATCTTGAAGGGGGGATTCCTATACTAGATCATCCTATGGAATCTTCTTCTGAAGCACTCTCTCCCCTGCATGAAACTCCAACAATGGATGATACTTTGAGTGATGTGATTGACAGAATTGGGAGACTCAATCTTGATTCGGTCCCAACTCAATCAACAGAGCACCTTGGACCATCTCAGAAAGGTCCCCTAAAGTGGTTGACAAAGAAACTTGAAAGTGTTCATCCTGATGAGGTTGCAAATATAGGAACTAGAAATTCAACCCGAAAAAATGAAGGTGATGTAGATGACTTTGATTCACCTGTTGATATGGATGTTTCTTATGATTGTGAATTGAATTTGTCTATAGATTTTTACCAACTTCCTTCAAAGAAGCTGCTTCTCATGATGAATGGAAATAAGTTGCTTCTCATGATGAATGGAAAGAAGCAATGCAAAAGGAGTATCATGCCTTGATAAAGAATGGCACTTGGAAGCTGGTTGATCCTCCATTGGGAACCAAACCAATTGGCTGCAAGTGGGTGTACAAGAACACGTATAAAGTTGATGGCTCACTTGACAAGCATGAAACCAAGCTTGTGGCAAAAGGTTTTGCACAAAAGGAAGGGGTCGATTATGAGGAGACTTTTGCCCCTAGAGAAAAATGGGCTACCATCCAGACACTCTTTTCCCTAGCAACTCAGAACGGTTGGAAAGTCCATCAAATGGATGTAAAAACTGCTTTCTTGAATCGATATCTAAAAGAGAATGTTTTTATGTCCCAACCTGAAGGATTTTCTATAAAAGGACTTGAACATAAAGTATGCAAACTTGTGAAATCCTTGTATGGCCTCAAACAAGCACCACGAGCCTGGTATGAAAAACTAACTAAGCATCTTCTGAAACTGAATTTCAAACATTATGATCTTGATGTTGCAACTTTGTTTGTCAAGAAGGATGGAAAAATAGTTGTATATCTTGTGGTATATGTAGATGATCTTTTGATGACATGGAAAAATGAGAGCTACATTGAATCCATAAAGAAGGAATTGAGGAAAGGTTTTGAAATGGCTGATTTGTGCTATGTTCATTACTATCTTGGTATTGAAGTAACTCAACATCTAAATTCCATATTCCTTTCTCAAAAGAAGTACATTGGAGATCTGTTGAACAGGTTTGGCATGAATGAATGCAATCCTCTGACTACTCCAATGGAACAAAACTTAAAGCTCACATCCATTGAAGGAAAAGAATTTGAGGATGAAACAAAGTATAAATAGCTTGTAGGAAGTCTCGACTACCTAACTACTACCAGACGAGACATTTCATTTGCTGTTGGAATCCTTTCAAGGTTTATGCAAAAGCCTTGTGAGGGACATTGGTCTACTTCAAAAAGAGTTCTAAAGTACTTGAAGAGAACTCAAGACTTTGGAATCAAGTATACAAAGGTGGGTGACTTCAGCTTGGTTGGATACTCTAATTCAGACTTCGATGGAGACAAAGAAACTAGGGTATCTACTTCAGGTTATGCTATTAGTCTTGGATCAGGAGCTATCTACTAGAGATCATGCAAAAAATCAGTTCTAGCAGATTCCACAATAGAGGCAGAATATGTGGTAGCAGCTGAGGCAACAAAAATTGTGTGGCTCAGGAAAAGTTTGGAATATTTGTAGGTAAAACAAGTATAATCGATTCCACTCATGATTGAAAATACCTCGGCAATAAAGTTGGCCAAGAACCCAAAGTTCCATGATCGAAAAAAGCACATCAATACAAAATATCATCTAATTTGACATCATGTTGAGGCCAAAACAATCCATATTGCCACTGTTCCACTAATGAGAAGATTGCAGACATCTTCACCAAAGTGCTTGGAAGAGAAAAACTTGAAAGATTCAGAACGATGCTTGGACTCACCAGCATTCCTTCAGGTAGGAATCTAGTTCTTGTTTGTCTTCCAACAATTCTCCCTATTTATCTTGTTGGCTCTTTTTCTCAATTTCAGTGACTTCCCTAAAATTCCTATGATGGTAGTGATCGATATTGACAATGATGTTGGACTCCTAATGCAAATGTGATGTTTATTCTTCTCGGTGTGTATGGCTAAAGATGAAGAGTGAGACCAATTACTCAATGTGATCAATCTAGAAGAATTACATCAAAACATAATCTCATAAGTATAAACTCATATACACTAATATTATTTATTTATTATATTAATATTAATTATATGTAATATTATAATATTATAATATTTATTAACATATAAAATAAAATAATATTAATAATATTATTATTTATCATAATATGAATCTTATATATATGTTTGACTAACATATAATATTATAAATTTTAGCCCCGAGGATTAGCTCAATTGATCGCGTTTTCGTTACTAAATACCTTGCCGATTGGGTAGTCATGGGGTAAATTCTCCTCAATGGGTTAGGCTATGCCAGTTTCTTTGACAGGATGTGATCTCTTCAAGTTGATCTACCAAAATTTTCCACAAATTGTTTAGAGTTATAGTTTTAGTAATAGATAATTTTCTTTATTTTTTCTATTTTTTTCTAATTTTATTCGAAATTTGATAGAGATTTTCAAATTGTGAATTTGAATTATGAGCGAATAATTTTTTTGGACATAAATCCATTTATATAGTTTTTTCAACAAGAATGAGTATTTTTTTGTTAAATCTGCACCCAGTCATTGCAAAAACCCGAGAAATTTACATTGTAAGTGAAACTCTGGACATCATGACTAACATATCAAGGCTAACTATCCATGCCCAAATAACATCAGTACTCTTATTTTTCTAGTATTATAGACATGACAAAATTGATACAAGAGGAGTATGCAATGAAAACCAGTCATGGCATATGCAACAACCTCAGGTTAAAAATCCATGTAATAAAGTTAACAAAGGAAAAATAATAATGAAGGTCATGAGACATGTATTCCAAACTGAATGTTGGGTTAAAAACATAGTAATAGGGACCACTTATGATTAATTAATGGCTATGGAAATTGACAAAGGCAATGACAAAGGCTTTGGAAATACATGATACATTTATTGGCATTTTACTTATGAAAATAATTGAAAATAAGAGAAAAGGAAGGTGAAAGGTCACAATTTGCACGTGAGGAGGAAATTGAAGGAAAATAATGGAAAATGAAGAAAATAGAGAACTCATTAATAAAAAAAGCTTATGAATATCAATACACAACTTTTGTTAGTATTAGCTTTTTTCACTTTAGTATTTGGCACTCTCGTTATATTCTCACTCTCTCATACTCTTGGAAACTTAGAGTTTTCTTAGAGTGCTCTTTGAGGAGTGTGGCATACTTGCGGTTTGGAGCAAGAAAGAAAAGGAAAATACAGGAAAATGTAAGAGGACAACGGGATCAACAACTACAATGGTTTTTTCTTGCAGGTAACGAGTTGCATGTAAGATTTGCTTATTAGTTTTGGCATGCATGGAACATGCATGTGCTTTATTAGTTATGATATGTCATTGACATGGAGGATTGCCTATATTGACAATGGTTTTGCCTAGCCTTTCCATTTCCTGGATAGCCATGATGTTGTGGGTTTTGCCTTTTGTTTTCTAGTTGGTGCTCATCTTCCTTATGGTTGTGGGTTGAGTTATTAGTTCTTGGATCCTCGGTTGGATAAACAATCTGGAAAACCTTTTACAAATTGGGTTGAGTTACTAGTCTTGGAAGCCTTGGTTGGATAAACACTCTAGAGCCCTTGGTGGGTTGAGTTACTAGCCATGGAATCCTTGGTTGGAAAAATCATCTAGAGCCTAAGGACAACTATGGGTTGAGTTACTAGTCCTAGAAGTCAGGTTGGAACAAATGCTTTAGAGCCCTAGAAAACTTGGATAGAGACCGATGTAGTGATGGTTAGTGATGTTCGACAATGAGGTGGAATCAATAGTTGGGGGTTGAGGTGGTTTGGCCTCTAAAAGCCTTGTATTTGGTTTTGATTGGTTATTTTATAAGATCGCACATTCATGTTTGGAATATGGCACAGGAGCGATTGGATGAAAGTGAGATTTGGTTTAACCCAATCTATGGTTTTACCTTTTGTTTTTTGGTTGGTGCTCATTTTACTTATGGTTGTGGGTTGAGTTATTAGTTCTTAGAGCCTTGGTTAGGCATACAATCTCGAATCCCTTTAAGAGATTGGGTTGAATTACTAGTTTTGGAAGACTTGGTCGGAAAAATGCTCTAGAGCCTTTGGTGTGTTGAGTTACTAGTCCTGGAAGCCTTGGTGGGACAAATGATCTGGAGCCTAACAACAACTATGGGTCGAGTTACTAGTCCTAGAAGTCGGGTTGGAACAAATTCTTTGGCATCCTGGAAAACTTGGATAGAGACTAATCTGGTGATGGTTAGTAATGTCTAACAGTGAGGTGGAATCATTGGTTGAGAGTTCAGGTGGTTTGGCCTCTAAAAGCCCCATGTTTTGTTTCGATAGGTTATTCCATGAGATCCCACATTCATGCTTGGAATATGGCATGAGAATGATTGGATGAAAGTGAGATTTGGTTGAACCCAATCTATGGTCGGGTGGTATGTGGAAATCCATGACTTGGTTGGATTTGCATATGTTAATAAGATCTCCTTTCCTCTTATTTTTTGTGTGTAAATGTACTTGTTATTATATGGCTTTGATGGTTGTTCTATTGTTTTAATTTATCTAGTTATATGTTGGTTATAAGTATGGTTTTATAACATTCTTAAGTTACATATCTCTCCATGTTTTGGTTAGTAGATGAAATGTTAATGAATGAATGAACTAATAGATGATAATGTAGTTATTGTAAAGGGGCATCATACCTTCTTGAGGAATCTCAGATAAATATGAGATCCCTATGTTCAGATGGTCTTTTATGACCTATACATTACATGTTCAAGATGTGTTGGAAGAAATTTTTGTTCTGGTTAGGATGAGTCTGGTCAAGTCCTTGTTAAATTTTTTCCTTAGAGGGATTGTCTTCTTTTCATTATCATTTCATAGAACTTCATCAATTTCTGGGCATAAACTTGAGTCCTATCCCTGAAAAGGTGGCTCATAATTCGGGGTCATTGGCACAAAACCGCCTAAAAATACTACAGTCGCATGGAAGCCTTGTTGTGGGAGCGACTAGAGGGTTTCAGTCACATGGAGGGATTTTCATGGGAGTCAATGGGGGTCTAGTTCAGTAAAAATTAGAGCTAACTCAGGGGTTGGGAACCTAGAGTGGTTCGTTAGCCTCTCTGTTTGTGTAGCTCCTTAGGAATGCTAGATTCATTTTTGGTTTTCTGATTCCACTTCCTTGACTATACTTGGGGAGTTGAATCATATCATAGTAACTCTTCATCACATGTTTACCCTAGTCTACAGGTTAGCTTGGGTTAATGTGGGAGGAGGGTGGTTACAAACTAGTATCAAAGCATGGTTCAACCTTTGGACTAGATGGGTGGAATATGTTTGTCGTGCATGTTACTGCCTAGATTTACCTCAGGCTGAAAAGGTAGGATCCAAGGCCAACATCAAACCACGCTCAGCCTCGTAGCTAGCCCTACGAGGACAGGAGAGGGCTTTCTCTAGGTCTATCTCAGCAAAAGATAATCGATGGGGCTTGAGATGACTGAAATATCTTCTAATTTTAGGCTAGGTATGAAGTGCAAGGATTTGATTTGATTTTTTGGGGTTTTTGTTGGAATCAAGGGAAAGGCAAATTTGGGTCTGGGGATGAAAGCTAGTTTTGCAGAGTTCTGATTAGGGCAAGAAAGGCAATTGTTTTAATGCTTTGATTTCTAAATATGGAGGGCTCAAACTGGTGAGAAGGTGAAGAGGGCGATAGGGTATTAAGAATCCTCTTCAAACTGAAGAAAACATTGAAAATTAAACAAAACTATAAGGTAGAGCACAACAAGCTAATGAATTCTACCTTTGTCACTCATTTGTTTAATTTCAGAAGCAAAATAGAAAGGAAATGGTACACACAAATATCAGTGAACTTACAAATTACATATAGAAAAACACCATCAAAACACAGAGCCATAGAGATCCCAAAAAGTGCTACAAATCCTAGTCTTTCCTTTGCCAAAAATGCAGAAATCAAATGTACAATGGAGTCCTAAGCAATCCCAAGTGTCGAACCTTGAAAATGACTAAGAAATTACATGATATAGACAAGCCTAACTCCTTCCCATGCCTCTAGGGGTCGAGCTCATAATTTTAGGAGCCGTTTCAACCATATCTAAACAAGTTACTGAAAAATAGGCAATGAAACAACTTGCCTCTATATAAAAGGAAACTAATTCATTCACTATCTTTTCACTTTTTAGTGAATGAATCTACATGGATGAGTATCAATGTGCCAAAATTACATCAAATTCATGAATTTACACCATGATAAGTCAAGAGTTGCATGAAAAAAGTGAAACTAGTTAAAACTAGGCGAAATTCTGTGCTGCTGAGTGAAAAATAGGCCAAATTTCCCTATGCACCGTGCCTGAAACCTGTATGCGTAGCACAAATTTGAGGCTAATTTTGAGGGTCTTCCCGAAGTCCAAATTGAGCTCAAGATAGCTCGTTGGAAATCCCTACCCGTCTACTTTCCAACCCAAGTGGAATTTCTGGATTTGGTGTCCATTTTCCCCTCCAAACATCCAATCTCCCAACACTGCTTCCTGTGGGTGCAAAAGGTGGCAGAGAGGTCATTTTTTGCATGTTTTTGACCCTTTAGGCAACCCAGAACTTGATGAAATCCTTAGGTAATTCATGAGCATGCATAAATTTTTATAAAAAATCCAGAAATACAAAGTTTTCCTCCAGAGGATCTCCCAATTATAAGCGCGTGCCAAGTGGCGCTACGCGTTGGGCAGGAAAATCTGTTTTGAAGCCAAAAAATTCAAAATTGACAAAATTTTCTCCAAATTTGCTGAAATTTGGACTGAAGGTCCATCATCAAGTATCATGCTCAGCCAAGGAAGCTTCAGCCAAGATTTGGAGTCCTTCATCCTCTTTTTGCCTCCTTGATGCTCTTTTCACCTTTGCTTTCAAACTCCTGATTCTCGCTTTGCACACCAAGTTTCGGGATAAGTAATGATATGACAAATTTCTAAGCATATTCTTCTCATTTATCACCTTCTCTAGCTTCCACTCCAAGTGGATATTGACTCTCTCGAGCCCTGACTCCCTATCGACATTGATCTCTTGCTCCAATGTAGTGAACTCTATCCTCCTCCTTTGGGCAGCTTGGCGGTTTTGCCAAATCTTTTGTAACTCCATGACTGTATGCTGATCCTCCAATGGTTTGTTTCACTACTCCAAATAGTTTATGACCCATTGAGCTCTCTGCAATTTGTTGGTCAATGCATCTATCTCGGCCTTCTGCTCCTGAAAAATCTCCCTCAGCTTTGAGCTAGGAAAGTTCACATCATCATCGATGAGTATGAAATCAGTGTCTTGGCCTCCTAAAGGGCCCTCATCCTGCATAGGCTTGTTGCCTTTGTCCTGTACCTATACCTTTGTTGCCAATGATGGCAACAATACCCCTTCCACCCCAGGTGGAGATAATACTCGTCGGGCTGCTGCAAACAATCCTCTCATGCCTCTCTGATAGGTGACATATGTCGGCACACTAGTAGTCTTCGCCTCCTAACCTCCATACTGAGGTGAAGGTTCACCCACATCATGGACAACCTATTGATGAGCTGCGGAAGCTGTGAATAACTCACGGGAAATGAAGTCTCCCCATGTGATACCCTGCAAGCCAAGCTGATGTACAACAATGATCTTGATGAGCGCATAATGGTAAATGTTATTATACTGTTGTTCAGGAGTCTTCTTTTGTATAAGAGTAGTCATCCTCTCGATGTTTCAGCACATGAAATATGGAATGTTCATCATCTTCACTCTCGTGAAATGCATCAATAATCTGATATGGTATGCATAGAGGCGTGAGAAGCGACCCTCACAACTGAAGTATCTGATAATGAGTCTCATCAATGGCACATAGGATTCTTTCAAAAACCAGAATGGGAACACCCTGCTGAGCTGTTTCACATAGCTGGGCTTGATGTATGGTTCATAATGTACTTTTTCTACCTGCTGTCTTTTGTTCCACTCCTCACCTACATTCGGTATTCCTGTTGCTTGAGAAATGGTCTCTGGTGTCAAGGTGAAATTTACACCAGCAAGAGTTACCTGACCATTATGCAAATGTAAAACAAACAACCGAGCCAACTCGTGATGATGCTGAATCTGAGCAATCATTTCACAATACTGAAAGCATGACTGTTGTTGGAAACAAGCCATGGCAAGTGGGCAGGCCTGCAATTTAGTCAATGAGGTGGGCTCTTCTCTGACATGTCTGCCACCCTTACAAGGCCTCCTTGGTGCATGAAGTTCTATGGTAGAATCACTGTCTTGTTCATATGATGACTCAGTGTCTATCATGGTGTTACAAGTCTATGCCAAGTGAATGTTTGATTTGTTGAAAATGAGAATTTGGTGCTTTGTTTCCAATTGCCAAATGTGTGCCAAATAGGAAAGGACCGTGGGAAATATGTTCAGGGAAATATGGATAGTGGGTGTAGTGGAGCTTTGTCAAGTGAGATTTAAAAAGTAATTACAGTCAAATGTAATAATAGTCACTTGATTGTATTTAGGAATCTGGGGTTTGGGGATTTAGGAATTTAGGAGCTTTTAATGACATGGGAGAGTGATGATGATGGGGAATTGTAGGGTTTAGAGATAGGGATAATAGGAACGAGTGATAAGTGTTTTGGGATGTAGAGGAATAGGGGATTAATAGGAATGATAGGTTTAAAGTGAGGGAAGAAATCAACAAGGTGGAGGGGAAAAGGAGTCTTTAGCACCAAACTGATTTTAAAACACCAAAACCCAACCCTAAAGAGCAGTTTTTCACCAAATGGTAGGTTTTATGTTTTCACCACTCAAATTCTTATAACCAATCTTAAAACAACTCCAAACACTGACCAAAGGTAATAGCAAGATGATATACACTTACACGGAGCAACAGAGATTGAGCCATTTTGATTTTTTAGAAGCGGTGATGAAATTTTAGCTTGTCGTCCCTGTGCGCCGCGTGCAAAACCTAGTGTGCCACGCCGTGTGAGTGCACCGCACACGTTCAAAACAACACTACGAATGGTGGCTCTATGCACCGTGACCTCCCAGTGCGTCGCGACTACCTCCCAACGCGCCGTGCAACACTCCAATACATAGTCCCAGCCTCAAACACAAATTTTCGCTCCTCCATGATTTTCCTTTGGGTCTTTGACAACTTCTTGTGTGCAAATGACATTTGAATGGTGAAAATATCTTTTATAGTCATGGATTTTATTTTTGTTTTGCAACAACCCACTTTCTTATGTTTTGAATTTGGCACTTTTCACTTTTAATACAAACTCTATTTTTTGTTTCCATTTTGACTTTTTTGACTTGAATGATGAAACTTTGTCAATTTTTGCAGGGATGGTTGGCATTGGATTTCGGCAAAGGATGACCAGGGTTGCGCCTGAAATACTCCATGACTGAAAAACTTTAAAAATTACATATTTATTACAAACAATAAATTTGATGATTTCTTCTTCAAAACAGAGTTTTGAAGAAGAATCATTTTCAAGCATTATTAATAATGAAAATTTTGGAATGGAAACTTATTAGGAACATCCTCATGTGCCTGTTGGCATTATTGGAAAGTTTGAAGACAAAATTTGTGAAACCCTATACCTAATGACTGAAATGACTCTTGGCTGACCAAAAGACCATCCATAATGACTAGAAAATTGGCTTTGATGAACTTTGATGATCATACACGAACTAGCAGGTACATGACATGAGGGAAGTGTGGAGACAAGAGCCTTCCGTCAGAAGATTGATGCCCTAATGGAATGCAGATGATCAAGCTAAATCAGACACCAAAAATGAAATGCAACAAAAGAGGTTTTGATCTCTGATGGAGGGCTGAACAGACTGACTCTAACATTGGCTCCAATGGGGATGGTAGCTCCTTGGAGGTGCCAAGAACTACAAATCTCTGGGAGAGATAGAGAGTGCCTTCATCGATTGGGCTATGGAGTCGATAACTTAACAAACTGACACAAGACTTTTGACTCATTTATTAACTGAAACTTGACTCAAACCGACTCAATTTTGAAACCAAAATGACTTTAAAACATGACTCGACACACTCAAACCAAACCTAAGATATTTCTTCAAAATTATAGCCTTCACTTTGGGCCCCAAACTGAAGAAAAGATCATAGCACAGTCTTGCAATGAAATTGAAATAAAATGGTATATACAGTGACAATGTAAACAATAGAAAACATCTCAGAAATTGTACCACTTGAGCAACCGACCATTGACTGGCCCTCTTGGATAGTCTTCCCCATTCATCTCCTTCAGAAGAAAAGCATTCTGACCCTAATATGTAGAAATTTTGAAGGGACCATTCGAGAGATTCTTGAACTTACCATGCTTACCCTTTTCCTCATTCCTTGCATCCCATTTCAGCACCACTTCCTCCAATTGGAATTTGTCCACCTTTGCTTTAATTCTCTCCTGCAACTTGAATGTGTCTTGGAAAACCTCTTCTCTCGTTTGATGCAAATGAATCATTTGATTTAATCTTCTCTGCATATGATCTTCTTCACTGCCAGGTTCCTGAAGAAGTTTGACTATCGGAGCTGCGAGAGAGGTAGGGAACACTGTGTCAACTCAATATACTAACTCAAAGGGGGTCATACCAATGGATTTCTTCTAAATCACTCGGTCTGCCCAAAGTGCATTAACTAATTTCTTATGTCAACCTTTCTTATTTATTTCTAGCAACTTTTTAATGATGTTAACCAAAGATTTGTTGGAAGACTCTGCCAATCCATTGCCTTGTGGATGATAAGCAGTTGAGTGTCACAAAGTGACGTGATACTTATGACAAAACTCAACCATCCTTTTAGATTTGAAAGCTGTTGCATTATCAATGATTAACTTATTCGGGCAACCAAAATGAGACAAAATGTTATTCTCAAGGAATGAAATTATTACCACATCTGTAGCTTGCCTGGTGGGAATTGCTTTGATCCATTTCGTGAAATAATCAGTCGCCGTGAGGATCCACCTGTGCTGAGCTGAGGAAGGAGGATGGATCTCACCAATGAAATCCAAACCCCACTACTGAAAAGGGGCGCTTACCTCAATAGGCTTAAGTGGCAAAGGCTGCAATTTCTGTCTTCCTTCAAAAATATAACATTTATGATAGCTTTTGATAGTCTTATACACATCAGTAAAAGTGTCAGCCAGTAATATCTAACTCTCAAAATCTTTTTGGCCGTTGTTTTCCAAAAAAGGTGACCCCCGCAATCTCCTTTATGGAAATCCTCCATGACCTCCTTCGCTTCTTCTTCCACCAAACAATTCAACAAAACACCACCGAGATCTTTCCAATAAAGTGCAGAATTCAAAATACAAAACTTAGCAGCCTTCAATTTCAGAGTTCTACTTTTGTTCTTGGCCATTCTGGGAGGTGATGAAAGATTTTGAAGCACATAAACAATGTCTGAATACCAAGGAGAAAGGAGGAAAATTTCTAATACCTGAGTGGGCAGATTTTCTTCATCTTCCTCGGACATGGCAGCAATTAGATTAATGTCCAAAGCGTGCAGATTTGACTCAGCCATAAGTTTTGCTAGCCCCTGTCCTTTAATGAGCTTTTTCAGTTTGATTTCTACATCATATTCTAGCAAGGTAGCTATCCATTTGCCTCTCCTTCCCTCCGGATCTATTTGCACTAGGACATCTTTGACAGCGGCATTAGGAACATAAGCAAGGATGTGAGAATGCAAAATATAAACCTGAAAATCTTTCAATGCTTTTACCAATGCAAGGGCCTGTTTTTCAATAATATTATTCTTCAATGCCACATCCCTTATGGTTCTGCTGAAGAATGCAATTGGTTTTTTGAGCTGGTCTCTCTTCTGCATCAAGACCGCTGCCATAGTATGATCCGAGGCAAAGGAAAACAAAATAAAATCCTGAGTATAGTCCGAGCTGATCAAAACTGGAGCTGAAGAAAGAGCTAATTTCACCAAATTGAAAGACTTAACTGCTTCCTCAGTCCACCTTATTGCACTATCCTTTTTCAGCATGTTTGTGATTTCTCTTAAGTGTTTTGCAAGATTGGGCACAAAGCGACGTAAGAAATTAATCTTACTGTTGAAGGATTATATTTCTTTCTTACTTCGTGGGAAATCAATACTTTTAATAGCCTCCACCCGTGATGGATCAATTTGGATGCCCTCCTTTGAAATAATATGCCCAAGAAGCTTGCCTTCATCCATGGCGAACAAGCTTTTCTTTGGATTGAGCGAGATGCCATACTTCCTACACCGTTGAAAAACAACCTTCAAATGATAGAGGTTTTCTTCATCTGTATTAGAGAAAATTGTTAAGTCATCAAGATAAACAACTAGAAAAACATCTTTTTCATTGGCAAATGCTATATCCATCGCCCGCTAGAAGGTTGCACTAGCATTTTTCAATCCAAACGACATCTTTGCGTAATGAAAAGTTCCCCATGGAGTGGTGAACGCTGTCTTGTCATGATCATCCTCATGGACCAAAATTTGGTTATAACCTGAATAACCATCAAGTAGTGACATCCGTGATGCTCCAACTACTCGCTGAAGTATGTGATCCATTTTGGGCAATGGATAATTGTCTTTCAAGGAGACTTTGTTCAGATTTTTAAAATCAATGCATAACGGAATCTCACCTGTTTTCTTGCGGAAGGGACCAAGTTTGATATCCAATATGAAAATCTGATAGGGACTATGATACCAGCTTTATACAACCTTTTCACCTCCTTTTCAATTGAGGGCAACAGCTTTGGATTGATTCTTCTTAGCTTTTGGCGAAAAGGCTTTTTGTTTGGCTTGATCGGGATCACATGCTGAATTATGCTTGCGTCATATGCCTTCAAATCTGAATAATCCCAAACGAATACATCAGTAAAAGAGGATAAAAAACTGATATATTTTGCCTTTACCTATGGGGATAGCACCTTCGATAATTTTACCATCTTGGGATGCTCAGCTGATCCAATGTTCACATCTTCAACTCCTTTTTTAGTTGGCAGCAAGGTCAATTTTTTAGCCACATCGCCCTGATCGAAAAGCTCCTCTAAAGGCGTTAGACCTTTAGGAATGATGTTGTCTTTGAGCTACAAAACTTCCATCTGATTGACTTCCAAATTCTCATCACCATCATCATACTCCATGTCAATAGAAATGTCCTTGAATTTACCTTTATTTTGCATAAATTCATCGATCTCATCATCATCTTGGAACACTTGGCAATACCTTTGATTGTGAGGCACAGCTGGGCGATGCTTCACATGAATCTCAAACTTGTTGTTTGAGTTCATAGGAATCTTCAGATTGCTTGCTGCTGTTGCAAGTGAATATGCTATGACATTCTGAGCATGGGGCACACAAGTGATAGTGCAATCAGAAAATACCTTCAAGATGTCCAACACCGCATTTTGGTAGGCTCGCATTCGAGGATGCTTAGCTTGATATTCACCTTTCACCTGCTTGATGACTAACTCAGAGTCGCCATACACTGAAATCCTTTTAGCATTCAATTTTCTAAGAACTTTCAAACCAGCAATCAAAGCTTCATATTCAACCTCATTGTTTGAACAATCAAAAGCTAATTTATAAGAGCAGACCCTTACATTACTCGGCACTTTGTTTGGGGTGAAAACCGGGCTGCGTATCAAAATACCAATTCCAGCACCTTTCCTTCCTACAGCACCATCAAATTCCATACTCCATAGGCCTATTTCATCCTCTTCTAAATGCTGAAACTGTTTTTCTTTACCTTGCTATCCATCATTATGTTGCTACTACCAGACTGCTGATTTTTCAGAGATGCCATCAAATATTTGCCGCTCTTGCCTTAAGACTTCTCTAAAATTTTTAGTAATCTCAGGTATGTCTTCTACTTCCACTAGTTGATTATTTACATCATTAAAACTATCTGAATACAAAACAAATGACTCTAAATCAGTATGTACATAGTTGATCGGATGAATTACTGGTTTCTCCTTGCTAGTGATCATGTACTTCATTTTCTGCTCCCAATATAGTTTCCTCATCTGACCGAACACGGGAATCATAGCATAGGAGAAATCAAGTTGCATTGTCCCTTTAATCTTTGCTCCCCAAGATTTGGAAAGAAGCATGCCAAATTTGGGAGGTATATCCGCCACCACCACGTACATCAAAACATTTTTGGTCGGAATTTGATCCAAACTGACCACCAAATCTTTGATACGCCCGATGCACCTTACTCTACCGGAATCAAAAGAGTAAAGGTCATGGTATTTTCTAGTGATGTCCAATCCCAATTTCTCCATGATGGCTTTTGGCATAAGATTATGAGAAGCTCCGAAATCAAACATAGCATTATGTAAAACAAAAGTCATGCACCCTGAGACTGATATAGAAAGGAGCAACATCACTATCTTGGGACTGACCTTCCAATGCTGGCCCTAATATCAACTCGGGACTATCATCCTCCACATTTACCATGTTTGATGATGGATCTAAGCTCAAAATTTTAGACACCTGACCTTTATAATTGCTATTCTTCATCAACTCGGTCAAAGGAATGGATATTTTCAACTTAGCAATTTCATTTTCTACGTTAAAAACTGAAACTTTGTCTACCTCTTTCACTGGAACATCTTTCTTTCTCGCTTTCTCCTTTGACACATTTGGCTGATTTGGTCTTTCACTTGCTGATGTCATTTTGCTGCTGCTAGGATCAGCTGTTTCTTTTCCCTTTTTCTGCACATTAGGGGGATCATTCTTTGATGTTGCTGCCCCCTTCCTTTTCTGAATTGGATTTACAGGCACATCTCTATTTCGAAGTGAATATTTCCATTGATGAGCTAATAAAGTATTCATATATCCTCTTTGGTAATCATCGGACTCTTACTCAAGAACCGTTTCATTTTCCAAAATACAATTTTCATCCCCTCATTCAGCTGGATTCTTGGAGTACTCCCATCTTCAGTGATGCAAATTGGCATGTCATTGGGTGTAAAGAACTAATTTTCTTCTCCAATCACATTCTCCTCCTCTTCTGATTCTGGACCAAGTACAACATTCTGTTGTAGAGGTGTCTGCACTTGCTGCTGCGCTGTTTGATCTTGGGCTCGTTGCTCTCTTTGTTTGATCCTATATTGGGGCTACTGCTGGCCACGAAAATTAGGATTTCTGATCTGTGGTTCAGGCTTGTCAAGTTTCAGTCTATCCAATATCTATTCCACCTTTTGAAGCACTTGATCTGATGAGGAAGATTCTTCTTTTATTGTAACTTTCTTTTCAGCTCTTGCTCTAGCTCTTTTGGCCAGCAGATTTGCTTCAATGTTGACAGCAATCTTCTGCATGTCTTCCAACGTAGCCGGATCTCTTTCTCTTAATTGGTAAGCCATATCAGTGTCAAAACCGTCTGGAAACTTAATCAAGGCTAGCCCCATGGGTGGCTTTATGTGATCAGGGATTGCATTGTAAACTGAATTGAATCTAATACAATAATCTTGAACAGACTCACCAGCATTTCGTTTGATGTGCTCGTACTCGGAAAGAATCTGAAGGGGATTTTTCTTCACTTCCCAGTGGTTTAAGAATTGTCTCTGTAGATCGGCCAATGTAGTGATGCTTGCAGCTGGCAAGGCCCTAAACCATTTCCTTACTTCACCACCAAATGTTTGTACAAATAGTCTCATCATTACATTTTCTGCATCAATCTCATGAAGATCGAAGAAATTCGTCATTTTATCCAGATGTTGCTGAGCTCTGACACCATGAGGGTGCCATCAAACAAAGGAATTTTTCTTTGATAATCGGCCAACATATCATCCAGATTTGAGGTAGTACAAGAGGTGCAAAATGAGCAGCCATTTCTCTTGGTGGATTTGCAATCAGTCTTGGTGATGTTGGGGCAGAAGGTGGAGCTGATGTATGGGGGGTATGAGGAGGTGTATGCAAAGGTGAAGCAATCTTGGCTATTTTAGGAGTAGAAGGAGTAGATGGAGGTGATACTACTGCATATTTTTTATGAGAAACAGTAGGCTACACAGGAATGGTAGGAATGAAAGGAGGTTCGGTGGGAATTCTTGAACTAGACGCAATTGCGAATGACCCAAGGGTTGCAGAAGCAGTCTCTAGGAAATCAACAATATTAGAAGCCACAATTGTAGTCTGGAGCTGGTTCAAAATATAATCATCAATGGATTTATTGGCCCTTTCAGTTTCAAGATTTCTAATAAACTCAGGATTTAAGGCAGTTGAAGCAACGACACTTTCAGATTTGTTCAGATAATCTTCGGCAAAATCACATAACCAATCTTTTGTCGACGCGTTTCGAACCAACCAGTGTGGTTCATCGTCAGGACAAGTTGAAGAACCAATCCGGCTTAGCTTGATTAAATAGAGTGTGCAGAGACTCCAACAGCTATAATGCTAACGGCTAATTTGACCTAATGCTCCTGGTCAAACCACTAAATTAGTTAATTAATATTTCTAGAAAAAGCTAAGATAGGTAAATAAAGGAATTCATTTGTTAATTAAAAATAAATAGATATATTATTAATATTATCTCAAATATTAAGAGAATTAATATTTTAATTATAATGGTCAATATATCTCATAATATATATTAAATAAACTATATTTATTATTATTCCAATATTATTTAAATACAAGAGAATGGTAATAAATCACTATTATTTTTATAATTTAGTTACACTAGGTAAATGCGTAATAATTATTTAATGGTCCAATGGTAAGTTAGGTCTTCACTATTTAGTTCTTTAAAATATATCATATTTATTATTTAAAAATACTGGTCCATTAAAATAATAAGATATATAAAACAATATATGTTTATTAAATAATCTATATCTACTTAATAAATTATAATTTCAAACAAATTGTTAAAACATTATTATTCCTAGAATTTAGTTATATTAGGTAAATACCATAATTTATAACTAATATTATCATAATTCAACCTTAAAACCTAATGGTCAAATAATCAATATTCGTTCAATATTTTTTATTCCAATAAAAATATTAAAGGTAACTAAGTCCTTAGGTAAACTCAAACTGCTCATCAAATTCTTGATCCTCAAGATACTCAAACAAAGACAACTCAAACTGCTCAAAGACAACTTAATAATTTGGTTTCAAACAAAGACAACTCAAACTGCTCATCAAATTCTTGATCCTCAAGATACTCAAAACCAATAGGACACGAACGAGCTTTGAACACGGGAATGATAGAACTTTCTTGGTGGATGATTCTTGGAATAATATTGAGATTTTCATAGACAGGAGGGGGATCAAGATCCAGATTTGCTCTGGTATGTTTTCTGGAAGCCAATGTGTTACTATTTTCAAGAAATCAAAAGGACAGTAACAACTAGTTCAGCCTGTCAAATCTTAAACTTATTATCCAAAATCTTAGAATTCTTAGATGTACTGGGGTGATCAATAAGTTAGATACTCTGTTTATAAGACTAGACCGGAGATTGACTGAAGTATAGTTTATCTACTTGCGCTAATGCAAAGCAAAATCATTTCAAAGGCTACCTGGCTAATCTTCAGGCTCCGTCTATAGTTTATAAAATGAAGAATACCAACCAACAAATAATTTGGTTCCCTAGTATGGTCACCACTATGTTAGTGCCTAGATTTACCTCAGACTAAAAAGGTAGGATCCAGGGCCAACATCAAACCACGCTCAGCCTTGTAGCTAGCCCTACAAGGACAGGAGAGGGCTCTCTCTAGGTCTATCTCAGCAAAAGATAATCGATGTGGCTTGAGATGACTGAAATATCTTCTGATTTTAGGCTAGGTATGAAGTGCAAGGATTTGATTTGATTTTTTGGGGTTTTTTTTGGAATCAAGGGAAAGGCAAATTTGGGTCTGGGGATGAAGGCCAGTTTTGCAGAGTTCTAATTGGGGCAAGAAAGACAATCGTTTTGATTCTTTGATTTGTAAAGATGGAGGGCTCAGACTAGTGAGAAGCTGGAGAGGGTGAGAGGGTGTCAAGAATCCTCTTCAAAATGAAGAAAACATTGAAAATTAAACAAAACTATAAGGCAGAGCACATCAAGCTAATGAATTCTACCTTTGTCACTCATTTGTTTAATTTCAGAAGCAAAATAGAAAGGAAATGGTACACACAAATATCAGTGAACTTACAAATTACATAGAGAAAAACACCATCAAAACACAGAGCCATAGGGATCCCAAAAGGTGTTGCAAATCCTGGTCTTTCCTTTGCCAAAAATGCAGAAATCAAATGTACAATGGAGTCCTAAGCAATCCCAAGTGTCCAACCCTGAAAATGACTAAGAAACTACATGATATAGACAAGCCTAAGTCCTTCCCATGCCTCTGGGGGTCAAACTCATCATTCTAGCAGTTGCTTCAACTATATCTAAACAAGGAATTGAAAAATAGGTAATGAAACAACTTGCCTCTATATAAAAGGAAGCTGATTCATTCACTATCTTTTCACTTTTTAGTGAATGAATCTACATCGATGAGTATCAATGTGCCAAAATTACATCAAAGTCATGAATTTACACCAAGATAAGTCAAGAGTTGCATGAAAAAAGTGAAACTAGTCAAAACTGGGTGAAATTCTGAGCTGCTGAGTGAAAAATAGGCTAAATTTCCCTATGCGCCGCGCATGAAACCTGTATGCATAGCACAAATTTGAGGTTGAGTTTTCGGGTCTTCTTGAAGTCCAAATTGAGCTCAAGATAGCTTGTTGGAAAGCCCTGCCCGTCGACTTACAAACCCAAGTGGAATTTCTGGATTTTGTGTCCATTTGCCCCTCCAAACATCCAATCTCCCAACACTACTTCCTATGGGTGCAAAAGGTGGTAGAGAGGTCATTTTTTGCGTGTTCTTGACCCTTTAGGCAACCCAAAACTTGATGAAATCCTTAGGTAATTCATGAGCATGCATAAAATTTTATAAAAAATCTAGAAATACAAAGTTTTCCTCCAGAGGATCTCTCAATTATAAGCGCGCGCCAACCGGCACTATGCGTTGCGCAGGAAAATATGTTTTGAAGCCAAAAAATTCAAAATTGACAAAATTTTCTCCAAATTTGCTGAAATTTGGACTAAAGGTCCATCATCAAGTGTCGTACTTAGCCAAGGAAGCTTCAACTGAGATTTGGAGTCCTTCATCCTCTTTTTGCCTCCTTGATGCTCTTTTCACCTTTGCTTTCAAACTCCTGATTCTCGCTTTGCACACCAAGTTTCGGGATAAGTAATGATATGAAAAATTTGTAAGCATATTCTTCTCATTTATCACCTTCTCTAGCTTCTGCTCTGAGTGGATATTGACTCTCTCGAGCCATGACTCCCTATCGGCATTGATCTCTTGCTCCAAGGTAGTGAACTCTATCCTCCTCCTTCGGGCAGCTTGGTGGTTTTGCCGAATGTTTTGTAACTCCATGACTGTATGCTGATCCTCCAATTATTTGTTTCGCTGCTCCAAATAGTTTATGACCCATTGAGCTCTCTGCAACTTATTGGTCAATGCATCTATCCTGAATAATCTCCCTCAGCTTTGAGCTAGGAGAGATCACATCATCATGGATGAGTATGAAATCAATGTCTTGGCCTCCTAAAGGGCCCTCATCTTGCATAGGCTTCTTGCCTTTGTCTTGTACCTGTACTTGTGCTACTGATGACGGAAACGAGACCCCTTCCACCCCAGGTGGAGATAATACTCATTGGGCTGCTACAAACAATCCTCTCATGCCTCTCTGATAGGTGACATATGTCGACACACTAGTAGTCTCTGCCTCCTGACCTACATATTGATGTGAAGGTTCACCCGCATCATGGAAAACCTCCTAATGAGCTACTGAAGCTGTGAAGAACTCACGGGAAATGAAGTCTCCCCATGTGATACCCTGCAAGACAAGCTGATGTACAAGAACGATCTTGATGAGCGCATAATGGTAAATGCTATTGTACTGTTGTTCGGGAGTCTTCTTTTGTACAAGAGTAGTCATCTTCTTGATGTTTCAACACATGAAATATGGAATGTTCATCATATTCACTCTCATGAAATGCATCAATAATATGATATGGTATGCATAGAGGCGTGAGAAGCGACCCTCACAACTGAAGTATCTGATAATGAGTCTCATCAATGGCGCATAGGATTCTTTCAAAAATAGGAATGGGAACATCGTGCTGAGCTGTTTCACATAGCTGGGCCTGATGTATGGTTCATAATGTACTTTTTCTACCTGCTGTCTTTTGTTCCACTCCTCACCTAAATTCGATATTCCTATTGCTTGAGAAATTGTCTCTGGTGTCAAGGTGAAATTTACACCAGCAAGAGTTACCTGACCATTATGCAAATGTAAAACAAACAACCGAGCCAACTCATGATGATTCTGAATCTGAGCAATCATTTCACAATACTGAAAACATGACTATTGTTGGAAACAAGCCATGGCAAGTGGGCAGGCCTGCAATTCAGTCAATGAGGTGGGCTCTTCTCTGACATGTCTGCCACCCTTACGAGGCCTCCTCGGTGCATGAAGTTCTGTGGTAGAATCACTGTCTTGTTCATATGATGACTCAGTTTCTATCATGGTGTTACAAGTCTATGCCAAGTGAATGTTTGATTTGTTGAAAATGAGAATCTGGTGCTTTGTTTCCAATTGCCAAATGTGTGCCAAATAGGAAAGGACTGTGGGAAATATGTGCAGGGAAATATGGACAGTGGGTGTAGTGGAGCTTTTTCAAGTGAGATTTAAAATGTAATTATAGTCAAATGTAATAACAGTCACTTGACTGTATTTAGGAATCTGGGGTTTGGGGATTTAGGAATTTAGGAGCTTTTAATGACATGGGAGAGTGATGATGATGGGGAATTTTAGGGTTTAGAGATAGGGATAATAGGAACGAGTGATAAGTGTTTTGGGATGTAGAGGAATAGGGGATTAATAGGAATGATAAGTTTAAAGTGAGGGAAGAAATCAATAAAGTGGAGGGGAAAAGGAGTCTTTAGCACCAAACTGATTTTAAAACACCAAAACCCAACCCTAAAGAGCAGTTTTCACCAAATGGTAGGGTTTATGTTTTCACCACTCAAATTCTTATAACCAATCTTAAAACAACTCCAAACACTGACCAAAGTTAATAGCAAGATGATATACACTTACATGGAGCAACAAAGATTGAGCCATTTTGATTTTTTCAGAAGCGGTGATGAAATTTTAGCTTGTCGGCCCTGTGCGCCACATGCACAACCCAGTGTGCCGCACCGTGTGAGTGCACCACGCATGTTCAAAACAACACTGCGAATGGCATCTCTATGTGCCACGACCTCCCGGTGCATCGTGACTACCTCCCAACACACTGCGCAACACTCCAATACACAGTCCCAGCCTCAAACACAAATTTTCGCTCCTCCACGATTTTCCTTTGGGTCTTTGACAACTTCTTATGTGCAAATGACATTTGAATGGTGAAAATGTCTTTTATAGTGATGGATTTGATTTTTGTTTTGCAACAACCCAGTTTCTTATGTTTTGAATTTGGCACTTTTCACTTTTAATACAAACTCTGTTTTTTGTTTCCATTATGACTTTTTTGACTTGAATGATGAAACTTTGTGAATTTTTGTAGCGATGGTTGGCATTGGATTTTGGAAAAGGATGACCAAGGCTGCACCTGAAATACTCCATGACTGAAATTTTTTTAAAATTACATGGTTATTACAAACAATAAATTTGACGATTTCTTCTTCAAAACAGAGTTTTGAAGAAGAATCATTTTCAAGCATTATTAATAATGAAAATTTTGGAATGGAAACTTATTAGGAACATCCTCATGTGCCTGCTGACATTATTGGACACTTTGAAGACAAAATTTGCGAAACCCTAGACCTAATGACTGAAATGACTCTTTGCTGACCAAAAGACCATCCATAATGACTGTAAAATTGGCTTTGATGAACTTTGATGATCAGACACGAACTAGCAGGTACATGAAATGAGGGAAGTCTGGAGACAAGACCCTTCCTTTGGAAGATTGATGCTCCTAATGGAACGCAGATGATCGAGCTGAATGAGACACCAAAAATGAAATGCAACAAAAGAGGTTTTGATCTCTAACGGAGGGCTGAACAGACCGACTCTAACAGTGCATACATGTTGGTTGCATATGTGTTTATGATTGTGGTATATGTGTTTGTTATGTATGCATGGCAGTAGTCATTGTTACAGTTGTGTTGCGATGTAAGAGTTGAGAATGTTTTTTTGTGATGTGTTTGTTGTGAATGAATGATGGTTGTATATGCATTGGTTATACATGTAAGTGTCTATATGTTGTTGTGCATGCATTATGTTTAGTTGGTGTTATATTTGTGACATCATGCATGGTAACTTGGATGATGATTTAGATGATGTTTATATACTGCTATGGTTATGTTTATACATGTATTGTGCTAATCTAGTTGATATTGCAGAATAGATATCCTCACCTAAACTATACTGAGGTATGTTGGTTATGTTTATGTTTTGTTTTAGCTGACATGATATACTTGCAGAAAAGAAGAAGATCAAATATGACTATCAGAAAGGTAGAATACAGTTCATGATAATAACCCTATAGATCAGATTATCAACATGGTGATGGGTACTCTCATGACATGGTAGACACTTTGTCAAGTTAAAAGGAAAAAATAAGGAGTTGTAAAGTAGACGATGACAAAATCATTTAGTCACAAGAGGGACTTTCTACGGCACAAGAGAAACAAGTAGAGCTTAATCTAGTCATCCTTCAGAGCTTGTCATACTTACAGAGACACGTACCACTTAGGATCAGTCATGGATAGGAGGACAAGACTAATGGAGCATATGTTAGTAGGTCTCATGGTGGGAACAAGTCAGATAGAAATGTCATGGTTACCTTTGTTCTGGTTCAAACAGTTACCATGGTCATCATCGCTCTCATCCTTATAGGAGGAGTGACACATGATATTTTCTAGATGAGTTCAAGAAAGAAAAACCACATATATTTTATGGAAAAATGAAGAAGTCACAAGATGTAGAAGCGTGGTTTCTTGGGATGAATAAGATCTTCAAATTACATGATTACTTGGAGAACATGAAGCATGGAAAATTTTAGGGGTGAATTTTCGCCCTTGGGCTAAATTAAGTGGTATATATTTTTATTGGGTGAATATTTTGTATCATAGTGCATTGTTACAAATCATCTCAAATTTATTTTATAAAAAAATTAGGTATGGAGGTTAGCCCACCTTATTTTAAGGGAGAGGGTAGAAAAAGTAAATTTAGCGCTTGAAATTAGGAGATACAATCTTCCATTTGCCCTCATTTTCAAGAAAATGTATTTATGATAGTTATAAATAAAAATATAAATATAGTGGAGGTGTGGTAAATAAATAAAAGCTCTTTTTATATATAGTCCATAACCCTCTTTCTATTTAAGAAGGCTAAAAAACGAGGTTTCATTTAAGTGAATCCTATGGGCCAAATACCATATTTATAAAAGAGGTATCGTAAATAAACGAGAGGTATGGTAAATAAATAAAACATTTTTTTATATTTACTCCATATGTCACCTTATATTTATGAACACGCAAGCCAGTAAATAAATACAAATATAAATAAAGTGGAGGTATGGTAAATAAATAAAACCTCTTTTTATACTTCAAAGGTATGGTAAATAAATAAAAATATAAATAAGCTATAGGCATGGTAAATAAATAAAACCTCTTTCTATATTTAGTCCATAACCCTCTTTCTATTTAAGAAGGCTCAAAAAAGAGGTTTTATTTAATTGAATCCTATGGGCCAAATACCATATTTATAAAAAAGGTACGATAAATTAATAAAAATATAAATAAACGAGAGGTATGGTAAATAAATAAAACATTTTTTATATTTACTCCATAATCCACCTTATATTTACGAACACTCAAAAAATTTGTTATATTTAGGTGAAGCCTATGGGCCAAATTATTATTAATACCATGAAAAAAACATTATTAACCCTAATATTAGCATTAATAAAACTAAAGATGGCACATGGTATTGACCCATGGTATTCACATGGAATGCAGCCTATTTAAAGGGGGGAATTCAATTAGCATAGATCCATCTTTACTCTGGATCAAATATCGCGATATGCAAACTAACATAGAGTGAAAAAATATTTGATCCCTCTCGAGGCTTGGTAGATCAAGAGTAAAAATGCATCTTGCAATTTAATGTCATTTTAACATTTTGACTTGGCTAAAATAAAAAAATAAAATAAAAATAAATTATTAATTTTATTAATTTTTATAAATTACTAATAGTAGTTTTTAAGCTCCAGGTTTATGATAACCCATGGTATTGACCCATGGTAATACCATGGTATTCATGTGAGCATAAACTATTTAAATTGGAAATTCTATCAGCTTAGATCCATCTTAATTTCGGGTCTACCAAGTGCTAGGAGGGATAAATAGATTTCATCTCTCTAAGAGTGGTAGATGTGGAGTTAAGATGGATATAGGTTGGCTTTTATGATAATGAAGATATTAAATAGACTTAGGAAATTATATTGTAAAAAAAAATCTTAAGGTGAATGGTTAAAGCTACATTTAGTCACTTCACAAAATTAAGTAAAAAATATCGATACTAATATTGGTTTTTCTGATTTAACAAAAAAAAATTCAAAATAATGAAATCTTAACTCTTTTCGCATCACCCTCGCAGAAGAGAGATAGTTGTTGTTGTTTCTGGGAAAACTAGTGTCTATTCGATCTGCTAGTCCCACTAAGACGTGTAGCTATCTTAGAAACAAAAAATCAAAGCAATTTGAGATTTCCTTTAAGTGTAATAAATGAAAGGGAAGAAAAGAGGACCAACCTAGATCTTCTGCTTGGATCCTTGCTTGATTTCTCTTTCCCTTGATAGAATTTTCCACTCCTCTCCTACTTGTCCCGCTTCAAAGAGTACCTGTAGAGTCAAAGTAACATAAAACCATCAAAGCATCTCTATCTAAAACATCATAAACAATGCAGAATCAGAAACACATTGACCATACAATCGCATTCATAAACAATAAGATTCACAAACACACGATTATATGGAGGAAAACTCAAAGAACTTTATTAATAGTAGAAGTGAGGATTACAACCCAGCTGTATGATCCAACATCATCCTCCCAGCATAGAAGCCCTTTTCACCTCATGAAAAGCAAGATCACCCAACAATACAATGTCTCTTCTCACAGATAAAGCAACAACACTTCCTTACAAATTACAAAATTCTAGCCTCTAGATCTCTCAGATGAGGGATCCATTTATAGATGTCTTGCAGGGGTATGAGTCAGCTCTAGGTTTTTTATTAGTGTCATTCCACTAATAGTTCTTGGTTCCACTTGGAGATTTCATTGATCTCTTACTCATCCCTGGGCGAATTCAGACAAGCAAGTGTCGAATGAGAAGGTTCTGGAAGATTCCATGATCATCCACTTAGCAAACTGTCTCTCCCATTTGTCTATTCTCGCTCATCGCACCCCACAAAAGGATCTTTTAGTATGCATCATACCTTGACCATGGAGCAGTCAGTATGGTCCTGTTTTGGCCAGTTCTAAGTGGTTTTTCAAGTGGAACTTCACGGAAAGGATGTAATCAGTTGACAATGATCCTTTAGGGTATGAAACAACACTTTTAGGGGTTAAAGAGCCCTTGGTTTATGGACATATGAGTTTGGGGTTGTAGTGCCCAAATATGTCTATAACAGTTGCCCCCTAAAGCATGAGGTCATAAATCTTTTGATGTCAGGTGAAATGATTTGTCATGAGGATCCGAGGTATTTGAATTGAAAGGTGACCTATATAAGATACAATACAATACATCACTATCATATCATTTTCATGATCTAGCTGAGGCAGGAATTCCCATGCTCAGCTTTATAAATTCATTTTCATGTACATAGGACATACAATCGTTTGCTATTGCAGACTGGTGATTCTTTGCATGAAGAGTCATCTTCCCTGGCTTAGATGACTATATGTGTAGCTTCTATGTATAATTGATGTTTTTATTTCCCTGAATATATCACAACCTGGATGGATAAAACTAGATCTGGGGTCTTCAAACTTGTTCATTCTTCGCCTGATGTACAAGTCGATCCATGTGAAAAGATGTTCTGAAGTCGAACATGGAAAGACATTGGCTGATTACCAGCCAATAATGTAAGTTGTTAATAGGTGCGAGAGGAATCACCAATAATGATAATGACCCTCAACGTACTACAGTACAATTCATGTGGTGTGAATATATGATCTAATGTCAAACACCAGGCAAATCTTTTGGTCGAAGGCCATTGATGTAAACCTATCACTAGAAGTGAGAAACTTGCCATTGAGGCATGCAAGCTCCAAAGTACTGAAAGGGTTGTTTCTAAGTCAACTTCTTGGATAATGAGCTGATGTAAATAGTAAGTGACTCGCCATCAGAGCGCCTTAATGTATCCCACATCTACGACACGAAACGGAACAAAAAGATCCTCTGGAGGTGAAAACGATCTAGTGATATAAGGTTCAGGAATGGCAGTCATGAAAAGTGAACGACAGAGGTATTGCAGTGGATGGGGCATTTGCTGGATGGTGAATTCTCTGAATGAATTCTCTTGAACATGTTGGTGACACTGATATGGATTGGTAGCATTAACCCCATGGATGGTACGGAGGACCAATGATGACATGATGAATGGAATAACCCAACCCAACTCAATCATGGTGATGGAGTGAAAGTGTCATGTTCAAGAGCAACCTGCTACCAACAAAATTGTTCAAGTTTTCTTCCCTTTTTCCCCAGTTATTGTTGACCAGTCCCTCTTTATTTTTGTTAAGCTTGAGGAGGATAACATATGGTTGGTCTATAATTTTCCCTTTAGGCAAACTTATGGCTATGTTTTACCGAGTCTAGCGACAGTGAAACTCGTTCTCCTCTTGGTGGACAAGTTTGTCGCTATTGTTTTAACGATTTTAACGAAAAAGATAACTCGGTCCTTTTCATGTTTAGAGAGTTTGAAAAGGGACAAAAGGGAAACTCCAACAATCTTTTTTCATAGCATAATCCCTTAATTCTAAAAGAGTATAAAATAATACTAAAGGGATGACTTTTCAATCACTTTAACAAGCCGAAAAAGATGAGAGCTCGATCTTTTTGTTTGATAATCCCTTAGGTCCAAAAAGATTAAAATATATAGGAGGGATGGCACTTCCTCTTACTTTAACGAGCTGGAAAGGCCAATAGCTCGGCAATTTATCTATATTTAACGAATCTAAAAAGAGTTTAAAAGAGACTCATTTCTGAGGAATGAGTGGTGTTCTTGGGTAGCAACTGGTTCCAGGTAAGTTTGGAACTTCTCAAAACATGGTAATGTGAAGAGGGTGACTAACAAAACCACTCGTCGTAGTTGTTCCTCCAAAGGGTAAACAATCAAGTGGAAGCGTATGATTGGCCAAAAGAATGGAGGTGATGGTACGAAAACAACCAAGGCTCAAAAGGCTGATAGCAGGGCAATCACGAAGGTTATTTACTGAGGGTGGATTCATTTTTTAATGAGCTTAAATCGGAAGAAACTATGCTCAGTGGCAGGTTTATTTTTTAACGAGCTTGAACCTTGCGGAAACATTGCTCTTGCCAGTCATTTGAAGATGTCTCTTATTGGTAGGTTTATTTTTTAATGAGCTTGAAATCTACTATAACATGTGCTCATTTCCTTTTTATGTAAGCTAGAAATGACCAAACTACAAAGCTAACTACACTAAAAAGCTAAAAAGCTAAAAAACACTAAAAAGCTAAGAAATGAAAATGGTCATTTTTCACTTGCATACAAAGATTTGCATGCCCCCAGGTGTTTAAGAAAAGGAGAGTTCCCAGGTCACCATATGGAAGTCCCTGCGGTTAGGCAGGACTTCCTTGGCTTTATCCATCGAAATAGATGAAGGTGAATGGTGTGAGCTTCCAATCACATAAATTATAAGGAAATAGCTATTTTAGACTGATCACATAACCAACAAGGAAATGGTTTTTCAGTCCAATCATATAACATTCAAGGAAATCTCTCTTTTCATCTGGGTTCGCTTGCCGAAGTAGACCAAGGTGCATGCCGCCTAAACTTCGTCACCAAACTACTTGCGGTAATTAGGTGGATGGAATGAAGGTTGAAGAGACATTGTTGATGCGAAGAGACCATTTAGGGATGATGGTTGATTCATAGTTGTGTTTGAAACGGGAAATGAAAGTTGGTCGACAAGTTGTACCAGTTTGCCTTCATGTGGAAAACACATCACTCGAAAGAGTGTGGAAACAATAGCTTCCATGCTATATATATAGTCACGTCCAAGGAGTAGATTGTAATCTAGTGGCCCTTGGACTACCATCACGTTCAAGTGAACGGTTTTCCTTTTCAAAGTTATCAGCAACTTTGGAAGGATCCCTAATGGTCGACTGGTTCCTTTGTTGAAGCCTAACAAATTTTTTGTTTCAAGCAGAAGCGATGGCGAACCAAGTGCTTTCCAAGCAGTTGAGGAAATGATACTCACTAAAGCCCCTTCATCTATGATAGTGACAAACACGATCATTTTGTAAACTTGTACTATGATCCGGAATGGTACGCTAGATGGAAGGCGGGGTCTTGCTAGTTGATTCCAATCAAAGAAAACGACTAGACTGCTCAGAGGAGGTACCAGATAAACGGCTGGATAAATCTCATGAACTAGGGGTCTTTCCTCCAGTTGTAAAGGAACGGGTGGATTGCCCCCAAGTTCACCAGACTCTGTGTTTAGAAAAAGAATTTCAATGGTGTTGTTCTCATTCTCTTTGGAAATTGTATCATCTGAAGGTGGACCTTCTGAAGGCAAGACTGGGTCGACTGCCATCTCGACCTGTTGAGTTTGGTCTCGTATGGACTTAGAAGGTTCACTTTCAATGATAGGCTTTTTTACCAACAATTGAGTCATGTCAGTCGGGTTGAAGATCTAGGTTGGTCCTCTTTTCTTCCCTCTCATCTATTACACTTAAAGGAAATCTCGAATTGCTTTGATTATTTGTTTCTAAGATAGCTACCCGTCTTAGTGGGACTAGCAGATCGAATAGACACTAGCTTTTCTGGAAACAAAATGGCGACTCTGTTGGGGATCCTTACTTGATTTCTCTTTCCCTTGATAGAATTTGCCACTCTTCTCCTACTTGTCCCACTTCCATGAGTACCTATAGAGTCAAAGTAACAGAGAACCATCAAAGCATCTATATCTAAAACATCATAAACAATGTAGAATTAGAAACAAATTGACCATACAATTGCATTCATAAACAATAAGATTCACAAACACATGATTATATGGAGGAAAACTCAAAGAACTTTATTAATTATAGAAGAGAGGATTACAACCCAAGTGTCTGATCCAGCATCATCCTCCCAGGATAGAAGCCCTTTTCACCTCATGAAAAGCAAGATCACCCAACAATACAATGTCTCTTCTCACAGATAAACCAACAACACTTCCTTACACATTACAAAATTCCAGCTTCTAGATCTCTCAGATGAGGGATCCATTTATAGATGTCTTGCATGGGTGTGAGTCAAATCTGGGTTTTTATTAGTGTCATTCCACTAATAGTTCTTGGTTCTACTTGGAGATTTCATTGATTTCTTACTCATCCCTTGGCGAATTCAGAGAGGAAAGTGTCGAATGAGAAGTTTCTAGAAGATTCCATGATCATCCACTTAGCAAATTGTCTCTGCCATTTGTCTATTCTTGCTCATTGCACCCCACAGAAGGCTCTTTCAGTATGCATCACACCTAGCTAGTGTAGCAGCCAATATGCATCACACCTTGACCATGGAGGAGTCAGTATGGTCCTATTTTGGCTAGTTCTGAGTGGTTTTTCAAGTGGAACTTCTGGGAAATGATGTAACCATTTGACCATGATCCTTTAGGGTATGAAGCAACACTTTTAGGGGTGAAAGAGCCCTTGGTTTATGGACATATGATTTTGGGGTTGCAGTGCCCAAATATGTCTACAATAGCTGCCTAGATTTCCCACCATTTTTCAAACATTCTCAATATGATATCTTCATGAAAAAGTTAAGGTATTGATCTTGGATTAGTTGTTTGAAAAATATGTTGGTTTGTACAAGCTTTCATCTTCTCTGCTATTCTTAGTTTGTCATAATCCTCTGTAGGGGTTGGGTCACTGCACCATACTATCCTAAAAGGCAGAGATTTTGCACCAAAAAGGAAATTAATCCACATGTTACAACGCTGTTAAAAATGGTATGAAGGTAGTGAATTATGCTAATAAGAAATTTAGATTGGGAGGGACATAATTAAATTTTATTAATTAATTGAACATTTCCAATTAAAATAATAATAGATATACATTTATATATTTATATATTGATTGGAAGACTTCTGACAACGGTTACTTCTTTCCATTAGATCTCCTTCAGCCCTTTGGGATACCTACTACTTCATTATATTATATAGTTGGGGCTTGCTACTTGTTGGCGTGTTGGGGTAAACAAACTTATGTGTTTTTTTTTTTTTTTTTTATCTCGCAGTTGGATTCTATGGAATAAGAAAGAAATTTGATAGCTTGGCAAAAGGGGTAGCTTGACAAAAGTGGTAGAGAAAACATTAATCTCTCCTACCATGAAAAACATGGCCACTAAAACTTGCAACATTGTTTGTAGGAAGTGAAAATTATGTTTCTTTTTTCCAAACATGTGTGTTATTTTATTACAGTTTAATGAATATTTTTATTATTATCATATATGGTTTCATACTTTAACAAAACATTCACCAAGACTTCACAATGTTTTATTATTCAGTGAAAGATTTTCCAAGATCTTACAAGATTTTATAATTCAGTGAAATATTTGCCATGACTTTACAAGATAATATAATCTGGTGAGAGATTCACCAATATATATATATATATATATATATATATATATATATATATATATATATATATATATATATATATATCTATATATATATATATATATATATATATATATATATATATATATATATCTATATATATATATATATATATATATATATATATATATATACATATATATACATATTATATTAGTAATAAATTTGCCTCCCTTTCTTCCTATGTATCATGGGGATTCACCCATTTATTATACATATAAATTTAGGGTGGTTCTTAAAATTTTCCCTGTCATGAAGGCTAGAATAACTACATTCAGCGTTAAAGGTGAAGCAAAAATTTGGTGGGAAGATGTAAATAATGTTAAAGGTGTTCATGAAGAGGAGTTGACTTGGAGAGATTTTGAGAGACTTTTAAGGAAGAAGTATCTATCAGACATCTACTATGATGACGGGGAAAAAGAAGTCTATGAGTTGAATGTGGGATCCATGACCTATCAGGAGTACATTAGTAGAATCTTGGAGTTATTGAGATATGTGCCTTATCTATAGGAGGAGAAAGCGAAGATATAGATATTCATTAGTGGTTTTCCTGTAGAATTCAAAGAGAGGATTGAGTTTGATGAGCCTAGATCATTGGAGGAAGACATCATAAAGCTAAAGAATTGTTATTAACAATCGAAGCGCATATATGAAACTAAGAAGGATTGGAAAGGTAATGATAAGAATAAGGGAAAATGGGATAAGAAGCGAACAAGACTTCAGGACACAGGTAACAAAGAGAATGCAACACTGCCTAAGAATTTTATTGACACCTAATCATAGGGATTGGGTGAATAACTATAATTAATGTAAATAAATAATAGAGAAGATAGAGAGTCATCGAGAGATAAACTGAATAGTCACTCCCTCTTGTATATAATAATGAACAACTTGAATGAATAATATAGAGTTTTGATTTGAGGAGTTACCTCCTCGTCTGATATGGTATCAGAGCAGGCGCCATTTTTTGGCTTCCCTTTTAATTTGTAACTCCTATTCTATTTTGCCTTTGTTTTTCATCTTTTGTAGGCTGACATCTCTATCAAAACCCTGTGAAATCTCATTCATTTTTGTTGCATCAAATGGTGCATTGAAGCTGAAGGTGCTGTAGTGACTTGGATTTCCTCCCTTGGGCCAGATCTCAAATGCTATAAACCCGCATATATAAATATCATTGGGTCTGCTTTTAATCGCATATCGCAAGTCTCCTTGCCCCGATCAATACTACTACATGTTTGCGATGTGATCATACCCTTCATTAAACTTTTCACATCAGGACTTTTTCACCGTATATCTTTTTCATATTCACATGGTGATGTCGTAACCCACTCGGACACAGTTCCCAAGGTTTAACTTTATCGGGTTCGCTCTCCACCATTGATTTCCATCCCAGGATCTGACGGCTGACATTGATTTCGGGTGGCCTACATGCATGGGGGTTACCCGCCCGAAAAGTGTTTTCTCTCTCCACCGTTGATCAACACTCCCACAATCCGATGGTCTACAATGATTTCGGGTGGCCTACATGCACGAGAGTTACCCACCCAAAATGAGCGGTTTTTCTCTCTCCTCTAGTTGCTACGTGTCATCCATTCAATGGAATCGGGCGCTCTCCTCTAAATACCACTTACCATTTTTCATCCACCCAAAATCCCGCTTGTCGCTTCAAAACTATTGTTAGTCTTGGTTAATGCCCCGACCTAATTTGCTTCTGATGACAGTTGATATTCTACCATCAACGACTCGATGACTTGGCTTCCGATGACCATTGATTCCTTTCCACTTGAATGAAAGCTCATCTCCACCATTTATCTCTTAACACCATTCATCTCTCCGTTGTTCATCTCTTAAACGTCAAACTCTAGTATACGGGTGAAAGAAGGCGATACCAGGTTGAACATTGTTGGTATAATGATATGCATTCAATCATATCTATTGTGGGAATAGTTCTCACTGGCAAGGAGAACTATCCTGAGTGGTCCCGGAAGATAAAACACACTCTCATTTTTAATGAGCTATGGAAAGGAGTGTGTGTTGGAGAAGGAGACGAAGCACCAGAACAACCTACCTCAGACAAGGAGCTCACAATTTGGGAAAATAAGAATAGCAAGGCCTATGCATTGATTGCAACATCCATAAGTGAAGAGGTGAGTCGACATATTTCACCATTTTCAAATGCTTTCGAAGCCTTACAAAAGCTGAAGGAACTCTATGACTCACACTCTGCACTTGAGGTTGTTCAACTCATGATTAAACTCTTCACCCTTGAATTACAAAAATAATGATCATCTTGCTCTTACATCCAAAGTAAAATCTATAATGCATGATATCAAAATGACTAAGGTTGAATTGGATATTCCTCTGATCATTTTTCTGAAGGCACTTTATCCTACTTACTCCAATTATCTTGAGTCATTGCCAGCAAATGGAAATCTCAAAGTTATTACCTTTGAGTCCCTTGTGAAAAAATTTGCTGAAAGAGAGTAAGCTTTTGGGAAGAACACAGCCCTCGAATCTTCTGAAGAGGCTGTGTGCCTTGCTCATAAAGAAAAGAATCCTACCCAAGATTCTTCCAGAGGAAGAGGTGGTTGAAGAGCAAGAGGAAGATATTTCAAATGCGGGGGGTCAGACACTCTCAAGGAGAAAAGTTAGATTTTCACTGCCTATGCTACAAAAGAGATGGATCACATGATGCATCCACATGCAAGTTACCTTGGGACAAAATTAAGCAGCAAAGAAACCAACCCAAAGGTAAAACTAATGACAAAGACAAAGGTAAAGCACATGAATCTGCTCACTATGTTGTAGCACAGTATAATATTGGAGTAAATGAAGACTTATTTAATGCTTCACTTGCTTCTTCGAAAAATGATTGGTTGCTTGATTCAGGAGAAACTAGTCACATGACTTTTAGAAGAGATTTTTTTGAAGAATTTACTGACAATGTTGATGGAGTAGTATACTTTATAGGCCAATCAAAACTCAAGCCATCAGAGCTTGGCACAATCAGGATTAAATTGCCTGGTCTTCCAGACTTTCTTCTGCATCATGTTCTATATCTCCCACAGCTGAGGAGAAACTTGTTGTCCTTGGTCCACATCTGCCAGGAAGGTCACTCCATTCATATGTTTGATGGGCAATCTTGAGGTGAGAAAAGCATCTGACCACTCACTTGTCATGACGGGGATAAAAGAAGAAAGGCTTCTCAAGCTGCAGTGTACCTCTGCTCGTGCACAACATTTCTCATACCATTTTCATTTTGAAGAAGGTACATTTCCATCAAGTTTATTATAGAATGCTAGATTTGGACACTTGAACTATGACAGCCTCTGGAAGTTGAAGAAAAATGGTGTTACTAGTATGCCTACAATTCCTAGGAAACTTAAGTAATGTGATGCTTGCAAATTTCTAGGAAAGCATATAAAACAGTCTTTTCATGATTCACATTCAAGAGCACATAGAAAAATTGAACTCATTCATTTAGATTTATGTGGTCTAATGCCTATTCCTTCAACAAATGGAAATAAATATATGATGACATTTATTAATGACTACACCAGAATGTGTTGGGTTTATTTATTGAAGAACAAATCTAATGCTTTTCAAACATTCAAGAAATTTCATACATGGATTGAAAATGATGCACAGTCTCATATTGGCTCTATTCGCACTGATAATGGAAAAGAATAAACTTCAAATGAATTTGAAAACTATCTTCGCCAACATGGGATCAAACATCAAACAACTGTGCCTTATAATCCCCAACAGAATGATGTAGCTGAAAGAATGAATAGGACAATCTTAAATATGGTACGCTCCATGCTGTTCTTCGAAAATGTAAAAATGATGTTTTGGGCTGATGCAGTTCTATGTGCTGTATATATAAAGAATAGATCTCCATCTAATTCTATTAGAAACAAGACTCCTTATGAAATGTGGAATGGGCACATTCCTTTGGTAAAGCATCTCACGGTCTTTGGTTCCACCTGTTATGCCTTGATACCAAAGGTACATAGAAATAAACTTGGTGCAAGAAGTCATAAGTGTATCTTCCTGGGGTATTCAAACACCTCCAAAGCATACCATCTCTATGGTGAAGTCAACAAAAATTTTGTTGTATCTAGAGATGTAATCTTTCTTGAATCATCTAATACTGAAAATTTTGTTGAGTGGCAACCTGATCGCTTGGACAGATTCACAAATGCAAAATAAGTTCAAGAATTTGATAATTAGATTCCACGTCTTGAAGGGGGGATTCCTATACTAGATCAACCTGTGGAATCATCTTCTGAAGCACTCTCTCCCCTGCATGAAACTCCAACAAAGGATGATACTTTGAGTGATGTGATTGACAGAATTGGGAGACTCTATCTTGATTCAATCCCAACTCACTAAAAAAAGCAGCCTGGACCATATGAGAGGGGTCCCCCAAAGTGGCTGACAAAGACACTTGAAAGTGTTCATCTTGATGAGGTTGGAAAGACGGGAACTAGAAATTCAAACCGGTAAAATGGAGGTGATGTAGATGACTCTGATTCACATGTTGATATGGATGTTTCTTATGATTGTGAATTGAATCTGTCTACAGATTTTGAACCAAATTCCTTCAAATAAGCTACTTCTCATGATGAATGGAAAGAAGTGATGCAAAAGGAGTATGATGCCCTGATAAAGAATGGCACTTGGAAGATGGTTTATCCTCCATTGGGAACCAAACCAATTAGCTGCAAGTGGGTCTACAAGAACAAGTATAAAGCTGATGGATTACTTGAAAAGCACAAAGCTAGGCTTGTGGCAAAAGGTTTTGCACAGAAGGAAGGGGTTGATTATGAAGAGACATTTTCCCCCATAGCAAAATGGGCTACCATCCGGACACTCTTTTCCCTAGCAGCTCAGAACGGTTGGAAAGTCCATCAAATGGATGTAAAAACTACTTTCTTGAATGGAGATCTAAAAGAAAATGTTTTTATGTCCCAGCCTAAAGGATTTGCTGTGAAAGGACATGAACATAAAGTATGAAAACTCGTGAAATCCTTGTAGGGCCTCAAAGAAGCACCGTGATCCTAGTATGAAAAACTAACTAAGCATCTTCTGAAACTCAATTTCAAACATTATGATCTTGATGATGCAACTTTGTTTGTCAAGAAGGTTGGCAAAATAGTTGTATATCTTGTTGTATATGTAGATGATACTTTGATAACAGGGAACAATGAAAACTACATTGCATCCATAAATAAGGAATTGAAGAAAGGTTTTGAAATGGCTGATTTGGGCTATGTTCATTACTATCTTGGTATTGAAGTAATTCAACATCCGAAGACCATATTCCTTTTTCAAAAGAAGTACATCAGAGATCTGTTGAACAGGTTTGGCATGACTGAATGCAATCCTATGACTACTCCAATGGAACAAAATTTAAAGCTCACATCCATTGAAGGAAAAGAATTTGAGGATGCAACAAAGTATAGACAACTTGTAGGAAGTCTCAACTACCTAACTACTACCAGACCATAAATTTCATTTGTTGTTGGAATCCTCTCCAAATTTATGCAAAAGCCTTGTGAGGGACATTGGTTTGCTACAAAAAGAGTTCTAAAGTACTTGAAGGGAACTCAAGACTTTGAAATAAAGTATACACAGGTGGGCGACTTCAGCTTGATTGGATACTCTGATTCAAACTTTGATGAAGACAAAGAAACTGGGGTATCTACTGTAGGTTAGGCTATGAGTCTTGGATCAGGAGCTGTCTCTTGGAGATTACGCAAACAATCAGTTCCAGAAGATTCCATAACAGAGGCAGAATATGTTGCAGCAGCTAAGGCAGCAAAAGAAATTGTGTGGCTCAGGAAAATTATTGAATATTTGCAAGTAAAACAAATGAATCGACTCCACTCATGATTGATAATACCTCTGTAATAAAATTGGCCAAGAACCCAAAGTTCCATTGTCGAACAAAGTACATCAATACTAAATATCATCTAATTCGACATCATGCTGAGGCAAAAACAATCCATCTCTGCCATTGTTCCACTAATGAGCAAATTGCAGACATCTTCACCAAAGCAATTGGAAGAGAAAAGCTTGAAAGATTGAGAACAATGCTTGGACTCACCAACATCCCTTCAGATTAAGGGGGGAAATGTTGACACCTAATCATAGGGATTGGGTGAACAAATGTAATTAATGTAAATAAATAATAGAGAAGATAGAGAGTCATCGGGAGATGAACCGAACAGTCACTCCATATTGTATATAATAATGAACAACCTGAATGAATAATATAGAGTTCTGATTTGAGGAGTTACCTCCTGGTCTGAAAAATTTCAATGCATCTGATAGAGAGCGGTGATTTAAGTTTGAGGAGTAAAACAGGGGTGATGGCAGGAAGCCTTTACAGTTTTGGACTTGTTGCAAAGATCATCATAGGAGATATTTTCCACAACATCATTATGGTATACCACAGATCTATAGTGCTTAGGAGGCGCAAACAATGGGGGATGTTTGACATAGTATTCCTCAGATTTATGCAGCGTTGGATAATAGGAAATCAGATCACCAAGAATCTATTATCAACATGGACAATAAGGTTTGTGATAAAGTTATTTCTATTTTGATTTACCCTAGATCTAGTTATTGTTATGTTAATCCTAACCCTAGTATTCCTCTTTTCTTGTAAACTCTCCTCTATCTTTATTCTAGCTCTACTCTAAGTCATCTACTAATTTTTTTAGGTCTTCCTTGAGGATTTGAAAGCTATAAAATCTCTAGCCATGTGACAATAGTTGTCATATGCATAACACCTCACATGACTGAGATATGATGCGAGTGGATGGAATTGTTTTCTAACCATGCTATATCTCTAACTTGCATAATAAATGCCTCTCCTCCATGGGATAAATCTACAATCAACTACCTTGTGGCCAAATATGTTACAAGAATAACAATAAGCATTACATAAACTGGTATACCTATTGGTTTTTCTCCTTCGTTGCCCATATTGTTGATTACATCTGAAATTTGTGCCTCTATAGTTGGCTACAATATGTCCAAACTTGTGGAATATTTAGCACTCTACTTCATCCATCAAAGGAGTAAATGGATTGTTGCTTCTTCATTGAAATTTGACATATCTATCATAATATAGTTTTGGAGCAAATGATCTTCTAAATATAGGTTGTCCTTGAGGTCGTCTTCTCTTCCTCAATTGCTTTTCCTTTTATTAAAGATACTTTCTCAACATGACAACTTCACCTTTAAGTTGTTCAACTTGGCCTTCTCTCTCCTTTAGCTGGTTGGTCATCACATCATAAACTCTTTTGGACTCTTCTAACTTGGTATTCAAATTGACCATTTCTTCTTTGAGCCTAGCCTCCTTGTCATCACGGATCTGCAATAATTTATTTTTATCTTCGCATGCAGTTGTTTTCCTACTAACATCAGCAAAATGTTTATCTAGTACATCCATAGTTGACTCATATTCATCCTTGAGAAGTTTAACATAATTTTCATCTTCACTATTCAATTCAACATGGATGTCATTAGATCTTTCTAAATCATAACTCGAAAGTAACTCATATTTACTTATACCTTTAGATCTAAATTGTTGGAGCACATATGGTGCTTCTTTTTCTGATCTCTCCTCATTATCCACTAAAGCATTCACACTAGGGGGACCAGTTTCTTGAGTTGAGATTGTTGCTTTTGAGGGCCCTTCTTCATTTTCTTCTTCTTACTCTTCTTCTTTACCTCTCCATTATTATTTTTATCCCCTCCAAACAAAATGTGTAGTCTGTCCTGAATCTTCTTAGCAAATTTTAGATTTGTTTCCTTCTCTAGATATATATTATCGATATTCTCGTAAGTAACACACCTTGCTTATGCATTATGTGGAAACACCATGGATGGTATAGGATCCTTTCTACACCCTTCACAAACTAGTTTCTAAATGTCAGATCCATAATACAATGAATGATATTTAACTTTTCTTCCCATACATAGTACTTTGCCGTAGTGAGGATAAATTATTCTAGAGGATTCATTCATAAAAAATAAAAATAAAAATTACAAACATTCCCTAGATCTACTCTCGAACGATTAAGCTACAAACAAGAACCCCTACTCTGAAATCAATTGTTGGAAGAGTGAGAAATACTGGGGGGGGGGGGGGGGGTGAATCATTATTGTGTACTTATAATTTTTTTTTCCTTTTATTTCAAATCCCAATTCATTCATTTACTTGAAACACATCACAATATGTAAAGAAACAAATTTAGCCACAATATAAAAGAATATTATGCATGCATAACCAAGTAAACTATCGAAAACATATAAACATAAATCCACATAAGTAGACACATTCAACAAATAATCATATTAGGGACACTGAATTTTAGGTGGAAAACCCAACTGGGAAAAACCACCATTGTTGTTGTGTTCATTGTCTTTTATTATTATCTTCAAAATCTTGTTTTACATATGATCACTGGTGATGACCAATTTTCAAGCCACAACTTTCCACTTATGCGATTTTCTACTTGCTCCAAGCCACTACTTATATGAACTTTGTAGGCCACCACTCCCATGATGTTTGTAGTCCATCACCCATTGAATAACCCAATGCCCAAGTCTTTCTAGCCAACATTGGACATACGCCACCACTTCCAATTTCTTAGGACTCTACTTGAGGGATGTCACTAGACTCTGAATTGACAAGCCACCACTTTCCAACTAAAGTCCCCAACCTTGAAGATCATCTCATAGATTGTATTTCAGAATATTTCATACAAGAAACATGGTCTCGAATCAAGATAACTGTGAGCCTCATTTCATCCCTTTTTTAGACTTGACTCACAGTGACTCTAAGATCATACACAACTCAATCAAGCCCTCAATACAACTAGCACAATCCCTCTCAATATAATACTATGCTCGTAAGACAATATGCCCTCACTTACAATAGTAACCTATCTCTTGATTAACTTAGCAACAAACTCATCAAACCATAAATGAATCAAAAATACAAACACTCAACAACAACGTACATGGAATCAATGTATCTCTACATTATAAGACTTAACAAAAAAATACATTGATCTCTTCTCAGAACAAATGAGCCATAAAAACGATATTAGAAAAATAAAAACCCCAACATATAATGACACACATTGTCATCAAACACCTGTAGCCTTTCAAACACAATCTCTATCAACATTATCAGTTATTTTTCCATCAATCCAATACTTTTTGTGCACACTTGGTCCTCTATCCATCATCCTTACATACTTTGTTTTTTCCATCGACCTCTACAAATAACATGATGGGTACATATATACTTTGTGTTATATCCATGTGCATTCCTTCAACTATCCATTGCTAAAATAACCTTTGCACAACCACTTTAGCATACTCAAGAGCATGCACATTTTGCCTTTATGCATTCATAATGCGCACACACTCGGGATATTCTTTTTTGTCGTAGAGCATACTATCTATGTTAAGCGTTGGATGTCCAACCTTAGATTGACAACCATAAAATAAATTTAAACTTATCTAACTCAATAAACAATTTGGACCCCATCAATGTGTTGGTTTGTGACCAAATCAAAGCAATCCATTGATTCATGACCAAATCCATGATTACCGAGTTATTGAACAAATTAACACTTGAATTTTTGACCAAGTATTCAACACCAATAGTAGAAAATTAAATCAAATGTTCTAATCAAGACCATGGGAAAATTCCATTGTTTAGAGTCCATAGTATTTTTTCTTCACCTATAGGGATTGTCACTAGGATTGATTTGGAACCCAGGGATGATAATCACATGGATGGAGTGGGAATCCAGAGAGGTTGATAAAATCCTCACTCTATGAACAACTGTGTGCTAGGGATGATTCTCTAAATCAAGGAAAATGAATCTTGCCCTACCCATAATTTGTTTCCACTCCTTAAATACTTCCTCAGGGACCTTCAGGGCTTGTACAAGCCTCATCAAACCTTTGCAAGTAATTATAAACAAATATACATAGGGTAATAAAGGTTACTAAAATGATTTCCAACACCATGCTACCAACATTCTCACAATTTCTAGAGGATTTCAAGCACACCTCAAGTATGTAAAAAATAAAGCTAAATCTCAAGGTTTTTTCTCTAACATTCCACATGTTGTGTAGAACCACATTTCTAGGCTACTCAATTTTGAGATTAGTATGCTTCCTTCAACATATTTGCGAGCTCCACTAGTTAACCATTATCTCTAGCACAACCTATGGGTGTATCTGATCCAAAAATTTCATAGCAAGATGGCCTATTAGACCACTTTCTCTCTTAACATAGTGGGAAGATTAGTTTTAGTCAAATTTAGCTCTTTAATTGTTATCTACTTTTCCCTTGTCAACTCTTATGGAATCCTTCTCCACCCTCATTTTTTTTTCGAATCCTACAACAATATTTGTTATGGGGAGTAGACAAATAGGAGATAAAATGGGATTTAGGGACATGGGAAAAACTCTAGAATATTAATATAAATGTTGTTATTGACTTGACAGATCTCCTTGGATGCCCATATTATTGATTACATCTAAAATTTGTGCCTCTATAGTTCGCTACAATATTTCCAAACTTGTGACATATTTGGAACTCGATTGCATCCATTAAAGGAGTAAATGGATTGTTTCTTCTCCATTGATATTTGACATATTTGTCATAATATAATTTTGGAGTGAATGATCTTCTAAATATAGGTGCTCCTTGAGGCATTCTTCTCTTCTTTAGTTGGTTTTCCTTTTCTTCAAGATGCTTTCTCAACTTGACAATGTCACCTTTAATCTATTCAACTTGGCCTTCTCTATCCTTTAACTGGTTGTCCATCGTATCATCAACTCTTTTGGCCTCATCCAACTTGGTCCTCAAATTTATCACTTCTTCTTTGAGCCTAGCCTCCTTGTCATCCAGGATCTGGAATAATTTCTTTTGATCTTTGTATGTAGTTTCTTTCCTACTAACATAAAAAAAACATTTATCTAGTACACCCATATATGACTCATATTCATCCTTGATAAGCTTAACATCATTTTCATCTTCACTATGAAACTCAACATGGATGTCATTAGATATGTCTAAATCATAACTCGAAAGTAATTCATATTTACTTGCACCTTTAGATCTGAATTGCTAGAGCACATCTGGTTCTTCCTTTTATGATCTCTCCTCCTGATCTATTAAAGAATTCACACTAGGGGGACTAATATTCTCAAGGTGAGATTGTTGCTTTTGAGGGCCCTTCTTCTTTTTCTTCTTCTTACTCTTCTTCATGACTTCTCCATTACTATTGTTATCACCTCCAAACAAAATTTGTACTCTATCCTGAATCTGCTTAGACGATTTTAGATTTGTTAAAGTGTCCATATCTACATTATCGATATTCTCATAAGTAACGTACCTTGCTTATGCATTCTTTGGAAACATCGTGGATGGTATAGGATTCTTTTTGCACCCTTCACAAACTAGTTTTTAAATTTCAGATCCATAAGAAAATAACTCAGATTTAACTTTTGTTGCCATACCTAGTACTTTTCAATAGCGAAGATAGATTCTCATGGAGAATTCATTCTGATAAGAAAGGAAAGAATTACCAATGATCCCTAGATCTAGTCTCCAACGATTAAGCTACAACCCACAACCCCTATCTTGGAACCAATTGTTGTTGGGTTGTGTTTTATTCTTTCCACGACTAGCCCATGTAGTTAACTGGGGGCTCAGAGGGGGGGCGTAGCCCCCCCCCTTCATTCCGCCGATTTCATAGTAGGGGGGGTGGGTCACAGAGGGTTTGAGGGGAGTAGATAACCCCACTCTATGGGGTCTGGGGCAGCACCCCAAAAAATTCTGGTTTTGGCACCTATGTTAGGTTGGACGGACCCACCTATGGTTTTGTGCATGATTTTCGCATATGTTTTTTTGGACGCGATGGTTTTCGGTCCATGGTTTTGGACACGATGGTTTTTAGTCCATGGTATTGGATGCTTCAGCATGTATAAATATGTATTATAACATTGAAAGGAACATAACGAAAAATCAAGCTAGTAGTCCCGGTTTTGGGACCCAGGGGAAAATATCTGTGTATATGTGTTTTATGTGTTATGCTCTCGCATTGTTTATTTTAAGTGTTTTAGAATTCATATGCAGGTAATTTCTGTACGAGGTTAAAACCTACATTTAGTATCAGAGTTGTTTTGGCTTCATGCGGACACCTTTGTTGCTGAGGGGTTTTGCTCGGGCCTGTGGTAGACCCTGTTCAATGGGAGATTTGCGAGATCGATTTTGGTGGTGTTACAGGGAAAAGTGTCTATATGGAACTGCTCTATCCCACTAAGGTGTGACAGCTGCCTTAGAAACAAACAGAGAAAAGCTACTTATGTTTTTCCTTTACGAATTATAGATAGAGAGGAACAGAAAGACCATCTTCTGTCTTGCACTAATCCCTTGATTCGATCCCTCTCTTCTTTGATAGTCCTTAGCTACCTGCTCCCTTGCACGCCCAGCTTCACAAAGTACCTGTAAGATCACAGAAGCATAGCACTATACAAAGACATGGATCTATAATCATAAACAATCTAGGATCAGATGTAAATTGACCATACAAATGTAACAAGCATCAATGATACAAAAGCATGGAGGAAAACTCAAATAGCTTTTATTGATAAACAAGAAAAGAGCCAGGAGGAGTTACAACCAGTTGTTCTGACCCAGCATCAACCTCCCAGCAAAGAAGCCCCTCTTCACCTCAAACAAAGCTTAGATCACCCAATAATCTGATGTTTGTCTCTAGAAACCAACAGCAATTCCTTACAATATGCAAAATTCCAACCTCTGGATCTCTGGGATGAGGGATCCATATATAGATATCTGTAAGGGGGATGAGTCAGCTTGTGATTTGATTAGTGTCTTCTCTCTGACAGTTCTTGCTTCCACTTGGAGACTGAGGGCCTCTTACTCATCCTTGGTCGAATTCAGTGAGGCAAGTGTCACAGGAGAAGATTCTGGAAGCTTCCATTGCCTCTCCACCTCGCGGAATGACACTACCATTTGTCATTTCTCGCCCATCGCACCCCACAGAAGGGGCTTTTGAAATGCAACGCACCCTCACAGTGTATTTAGGTGAGATGCAACGCACTTAGCCAGTGGAGCAGCTGCAATGATCCTGTTTTGACCAATTCTGAGTAGTTTCTCATGGAGAACTTCTGGGAGAAGCTGTAATCTGTTGACCTTGTTCCTTTAGGGGTTAGAACAACACTTTTAGGGACTTAGGAGCCCTTGGTTTATGGACATTTCATGCTTGGGGTTGTAGGGCACAAAAATGTCTATAACAGTTGCCCCTAAAGTATGAGGCCGTTAACCTTTTGGTGTCGGGTGAAATGCTTTATTATGAGGATCCGAAGTTCTTTCAATGCTGGGAGGAGACCTATAATAAGATACAATACAATACATTATCTTCATAATATTTTCATGATCTAGCTGAGGCAGGCATTCCCATGCTCAGCTTTATAAATTCATTTTCATGTACATAGGACAGACAATTGTCTGAGTGTAGACTGATGATTCTAATAGAGCCATCATCCTTTTGAGTGGATGATTATCTGTGCGGAAATGATGTACATTTAATGTCTTTATTTCCCTGAATATATATCGCAGCCAGGATGGATGAAACTAGATCCGGGGTCTTCAATCTCGTCCGATCTTCACTCAAAGTACAAGTCGATCCATGTGAGAAATGTTTTGAAGTCGAACATGGAAAGACATCGCTTGATTACCAGTCAATGATGTAAACTGTTAACAAGCGTGAGAGGAATCAACGATAATGATAATGACCCTCAAGGTACTACAGTACAGTTCACGTGGTGTGAATAAAGGACTTGGTGTCGAACACCACGCAAAATCTTTCGGTTGAAGGCCATTGATGTAAACCTATCGCCGGAAGTGAGAAACTTGCCATTGAGGCATGCAAGCTTCAAAGTACTGAAAGGGGTGTTCCTAGATCAACTTCTTGGATAATGAGCTGATGTCGACAAGAAGTGATCCGTCACAGGAGGGCCTTAATGAATCCCACATCAATGACACGGAACGGAGTAAATGATTTTAATGGAGGTGAAAACGATCTGGTGATATAAGGTTCAGGGTGGCGGTCATGAAAGAATGGAGTATAATTTATGGTAGTGGGTGAGACACAGGTGAATTCTCTGAATGACTTCTCTTGAACATATTGGTGACACTGATGTGATGGATTGGTAGCATTAACCCCAAATGTGGATGGTATGGCGTGACCATGGTGATTTGACCGGTGAATGAAACAACCCAACCCGACTCGGACACGGAGCGTAAGTGTCATGTTCAAGAGCGACTTGCTACCAACAAAGTTTCTTTGAGTTTTCTTCCCAATTTTTCCCCAGTCATTGCTGACCAGTACCTCTTTATTTTTGTCAAGCTTGAGGAGGATAACATATGCTTGTTCTATAATTTTCCCTTCAGGCAAACCCATCGCTATGTTTTAACGAGCCTAGCGATAGTGAAACTCGTTTTCATCTGTAGACAAGTTTGTCGCTATTAATCTTTTTAACGAGTTTAATGACAAAGATAACTCGGTCCTTTTCAATTTTAGAGAGTCTGAAAAGGAACGTAAAGGTAACTCCAAAATTCCTTTTTCGTCATCTAATCCCTTAAGTCCGAAAAAGTATAAAACAATACAGAAGGGATGGATTTTCGATACTTTTAACGAGCCGAACAAAACAAGTGCTCGATCTTTTTGTGTAATAATCCCTCAGGTCCAAAAAGATTAAAATCTAGAGGAGGGATATCACTTCCTGTCCCTTTAACGAGCTGGAGAGGCCAATGGCTCGCAATCTTTTCATATTTTACGAGTCAGTTGAAAAGAGCTTAAAGGAGACTCATCTTTTGAGGAACGAGTGATAAAACGGGTAGCAGCTGATTCCAGGTAGGGTTTGGAATCTTTCAATCATGGCAGTGTCACAAGGATGGCTAGTGAAATCACTCTTCGCAGCTGTTCCTCAAAATGGGTAAACAATCAAATGGAGGTGAATGATCGGCCAATGAAAAAGTGGAGGTGATGGTGCAAACACAACCAAGGCTTTAATGGCTGAAGTACTACATTCACGATGGTTATTTACCGTGGAATAGTTCATTTTTTAACGAGCTTAAACGCGGGTGGAAACATTTGCTCATGTCTTATGTTTATTTTTTTAACGAGCCTGAACTATGTGCTAAAACTGCTCGATTGAATGGTCCCATTTCGATTTTACCATAAATAGCTTTCTTCTTTCAAAGAATGTACTGTGTTTTCAACTGCTTCATCAAACTAGTCAGAAAAGAACAGTATATGCTTGAAAATGAGTTTAGAACACTAATATTTTACCTTGAACTACGTAAAAAGTAATGAAAAAGCGTTTTTACCTCTCATTTTACCATTTCATTTGAACTTTGGTTTGTTGGAGCTTTGGAGGTGCTTTTCCCCCTTGATTTTCATCAGCTGATTTTGGGAGATTCTGTGGACGATTCTCAGCGCCATCTGGACCAGGTAGGAGCTAAACCTGAGCTCTTTCATTTCATGGTTTCCATTTTGCATTTTGAGCTTGATTCCTAGCTTTTCTGAGCCCCTGGGGTTTGAAGAACTCGTTCTGCCTTCAGCGCACCCTCTGTGTATCGAAAGGTGTGTTGAATGTTGACCTTTCTAAAGCCTATCTGACATTCAACGCACCTAGAACACTGCTGCAGGTGCGTTGGGCGTAGAAAAGGAATTTAAAGCACAAATTTTGATGGAAATTTTGCCTGTTTCTTACCAAAATCAGGATCTAACTCTTCTCTTGTTTGTTTTTCAGAGATCTTTGGAGTAATATGACCATTACATGGCGAGAACGTGAGCATGAAGAAGAGGACATGCTTGCCCTACATGATCCGGTTACAGTGAACGCACTGCGGAACTGTGGCTTACTGAAGTTCTTCCGCATTTCTAGCATGAGACAGCAGATCAACTTACTGCAGTATTTGCTCGATGCTTGGGATCCTACCAATCAGGTTTTCCAGATCAGGGAAAAATCTATCCCCTTGACTGTAGTAGACATCTATTTCTTGACTGGCTTGTCAAGGCGGGGTGCCCCCATCTCTTTATCAGGTTCGGCCTGAGGAGGCGACTCTGTGAGAGATTATGTTCGCCGTTACTGTAGAGAAGGATCTCAGCCGAGTAAAGACGGCAAGATCATCATCCGTGATGTCACTGACAGGTCCCTCAGGACTATTCTATTTACTTTTGGTAGGATGGCCGGTGGTGCGGCTCTTCATGTAGCCAACCAGTCTTACATGCAGTATGCCTTGGAATGCCTCCAACCGAAGGTGTTCAACTGGTGCGACGTAGTACTTCTTGTGATGAAAGAATAGTTGACCAAGATAAAGAGCGAGAGGTTGAAGAACTTTGGGTACAGTTCTATTTTGACTACCTTTGCCTTGGAGAAGATACCACTGATGCAACCGCAGTATATTGCACTCGATTTACCTTCTCCTACTGAACCACGTATGCAGAGATGGGTTGACCATATGTCTAGGCATGCTGGCCAGTCTCAGATTTCATTTTCTGGTACCTTCTTCAGGTGGTTTGATCGTCAGGAGATGGTTTATTCCGAGTATCCATACGCTGGCATGGACTTCCGGGGTGATCCGGATTTAGTACTGCCGGATGGCGAGCAGTGGGGCGCCATTGGTAAAATCTTTGACCGTATTTTTGTTTATCGTTTTTCATTTATAATGTCCTTGTGCTTTATTCTATCAAGACTTTAATCAAACTCATGTGTACATGCAGATGTTGGTCCTGTTCGTCCAATAGTTTGCCTGAGAGTACCAGCTGCTACCCCAGCAGGAGAGGCCGTCGGAAGGGCTATCCTTCGTGACCTTGATGTGGCCGAGACTCTCATAGCATTACAGGAGCAGGTTGAGGGCCTCACTCTTGGCATTCCAGATGTGAGGACTGACGAGCTACCTTTGCGGTTACAGCGGCATACTACTGGTGTGCCAAGACAATGGACTCGTCTCTTACGCATGATCGCACAGGCTGTGACTTGCTATCACGAGCATCATTAGACTAGGGTGCCCCCTACCATTTTGAGTTTTTGGGTCATTTGACCGATTTTGTCTTGGTTACAGAACATTATGTGTAAACCAGAAACAGTTATATATATTTTTGATTTTCGGAGTTTTACTTTGGTTAAGTTACATGATCCAAATGCAAACATTGATGGTATGTTTCTTTTTATAAATGTTGCAAATGTCTATCTAACACATAATTTTCTAATGAGTCAGTTAATGTGTTTAAGTTTCTAGAAATATGTTGATATTGAATAAAATCAAATTGTCTTTCCAAAATCTTAACCCTTAGGAACATGCGATAAATAGCTGGGTTTCGAATGGATTATATACCATTGAGTTGTAGTATTACGAGTTCTGAGTCTAGCCTGACAATTATTCGACGTATACCATGTGTGATGGCATCAGAGAGAAGTTCTATCAACTCGCTATATTCAGTGATGTTATTTGTTGATCGACCAATACATACCCCTCTAAAACTTACTAACTCACCGCTTGGATCAAATATAGCCCAGGCTGCGGAAGATAGGTTCCATGAACTACGACTCGCTCCGTCAGCATATCCAACACATGACACCAATAGGTTTGACATCTGCAATAAATGTAAAAAGTAGATTACTTGACCAAAATAAACACTTTAGCGAAAACAAAAACATAACAAAAGCATACAGGTTACCATTATAAATGAAAAATGGCGACTCTGCTGGGGAAGTTAATTAGTTTGTTTGTTTATCATTCTTTGTTGTCTATTTCATAAACTTACAAGTAGCATTCGAACTGCATTTGCCATAAAAAATGCAAAGTAGACAACTGCTACTTCAATCCATCTATTGGATCTGTTTATGATTTAAACAACTGATTCACAAACTATCTGATTGCCCTGGTGATAGCTCTTAGATCCTCCTTAGATCTACCCCTGATTGTTGCATTACTGATTGCTTTTTTACTCGGCCAAAAACCAAAAACTGAACTGCAAACTGTGACCCGGAGACCGAACAGAGTCTCGTTTCTGGCCCAGTGCAGGTAATGTTCAGAGATTCTGAATTTCAATGCACTTCCCGAGTGGACAACCTGCATTGCATTTCAGATTCTCTGTGTTACAGGTGCGCTGATCAAACTAGCTCTGTGCAGTTGTGGTTTCTGTGGATCATTCTTTCCAGTTCTATTCCTGAATTTTGCTGCCTGTGATCAGTATATGTCTGTTTGAAACCCCTTTTCCTTGCTGTTATTCCGCCTCCTTTGTACAAAAGAACTGTAGATGTTTTTGTGTGTTTGTTGAGTCGTTTACAGTTCTCCTTTGCAAAAGTAGCATAATCGTACTGTCGCCCTTTGATTTGAAACTGTCGCAAGTGTCGATTTCAGTCCTAGGAAAGAGTTTGATTGCTGTTGATGGTCGATTATCCTGTTACTATTGCTTTTGGTTTGAATTTGTAATTTTCTAGTGTCAAGAATGAGTATTCATTTCAAAATCGTAAGGTGTTGTGATCGTCTCCATTTTTGATTTCGAAAAGAAACTTGTTTATATTTGTCACTTGAAAAGAAATTCATATTTGTGCATCAACTTTCTTTTTTAGCATCCACATACTAAGAAAGTCGAAAAACAAATACATGCCTATGCATTTGCATATAGACAGTCTGATTGGCTTGATTTAGGAAAGTGCATTTAGAGTGTGCTCTTTGCTCTTTGTGAAAATATTCTGTCTTTCTTTTCCCTAGTAGCTAGGATTTTCATTGCATAAAGGAGATAAAAAGTTTGTTTATCATCTTAGATTGCATTTTAGGAATTACATCTACATCTTGTGGTGAACCTGAAAGACAAACTTCATAAACAAGATCAACTTAAAATAAATTCAATGAATCTAACAACGCTTTGGAACTTAACGCACAACATTTAGAAGTCTAGGCTAGAGATGTATTCCGGCGTCGTAAAACTTGGTAACTGTTGTTCTCACTGATGGTTGGGTGATTCCTCCACTTTGAGATGATAAGTGCCAATACGGACTTGTGCTCCCACGTACCGTCGAGTATATTTTGGGAGACCCCAATAGGCTTAAATCCTTTATCCATAGGAAGTCGTGTCTACCGCCCTATCGATCGCAATGCACTAAACACAACATTCAGGAAGATTGACTGCCGTACCGTAAAAAGTATTCTGCAGTTTTGTGATTGGTTTGGTACTCCCTCTACCTAGATTTCCAGAGCAATCCCTTTCGTTCCTTTTCAAACTCCTTAACGGAAAAGGTCCATTTGAGCACTTGTCACTTCAGGCTCATTAAAAATCGAAGGCGACTAGAGTCATCTTTTGTTTTTTCTTGACTCTTAAAAATTGAAAAAACAAGTTGTGTCAAAGCATCTAAAATTCATTTAATTCAGAAACATACTTCCCCAGCGGAGTCGCCATTTTGTTACAGGGAAAAGTGTCTATATAGAACTGCTCTATCCCACTAAGGTGTGACAGCTGCCTTAGAAACAAACAGAGAAAAGCTACTTATGTTTTTCCTTTACAAATTATAGATAGAGAGGAACAGAAAGACCAACCTCTGTCTTGCGCTAATCCCTTGATTCGATCCCTCTCTGATAGTCCTCAGCTACCTGCTCCCTTGCACACCCAGCTTCACAAAGTACCTGTAAGATCACAGAAGCATAGCACTATACAAAGACATGGATCTATAATCATAAACAATCTAGGATCAGATGTAAATTGACCATACAAATGTAACAAGCATCAATGATACAAAAGCATGGAGGAAAACTCAAATAGCTTTTATTGATAAACAAGAAAAGAGCCAGGAGGAGTTACAACCAGTTGTTCCGACCCAGCATCAACCTCCCAGCAAAGAAGCCCCTCTTCACCTCAAACAAATCTTAGATCACCCAACAATCTGATGTTTGTCTCTAGAAACCAACAGCAATTCCTTACAATATGTAAAATTCCAGCCTCTGGATCTCTGGGATGAGGGATCCATATATAGATATCTGTAAGGGGGATGAGTCAGCTTGTGATTTGATTAGTGTCTTCTCTCTGATAGTTCTTGCTTCCACTTGGAGACTGAGGGCCTCTTAGTCATCCTTGGTCGAATTCAGTGAGGCAAGTGTCACAGGAGAAGATTCTGGAAGCTTCCATTGCCTCTCCACCTCGCGGAATGACACTGCCATTTGTCATTTCTCGCCCATCACACCCGACAGAAGGGGCTTTTGAAATGAAACGCACCCTCACAGTGTATTTAGGTAAGATTCAACGCACTTAGCCAGTGGAGCAGCTGCAATGATCCTGTTTTGACCAATTCTGAGTAGTTTCTCATGGAGAACTTCTGGGAGAAGCTGTAATCTGTTGACCTTGTTCCTTTAGGGGTTAGAACAACACTTTTAGGGACTTAGGAGCCCTTGGTTTATGGACATTTCATGCTTGGGGTTGTAGGGCACAAAAATGTCTATAACAGGTGGCGAAAGAAGATGGCGAGCAGTGGAAAGATAGAGATCGAGAAATTTAATGCTCAGATTTTTGAGTTGTGGAAACTCAAGATGGAGGATATGTTGGTGGATAAAGATAAGTGGATTGCAGTAGATCCAGGTACTAAACCAACGGGAGTGTCCGATGAAGAATGGAAGAAGTTGGATCGGAAGGCAAAGAGCACAATACGATTCTGTGTCTTAGATTTAGTATTGATGAATGTATCAGGGGAAGCTATGACGAAGTCTTTGTGGGACAAGTGAGGGACTTTATATGAATCTAAGTCTCTGGTGAATAAACTGTTCTTGTGTAAAAATCTGAATAACCTGAGGATGAAAGATGGAGAATCGGTGATAGAGCATCTGAACGCATTTAATACTATGGTAAGTTAGTTAGCATCTATTGATATTAAAATTTCAGATGAAGATAAGTGCATCAGTTTGTTGTGTTCTCTACATGATTCATGGGATAGTCTGGTTAAGGCAATAGGTAGCAATACAACTACCTAGCAGTTTGATGAAATTATCTCATCCTTGCTGATGGAGGAAATGAGACGAAAAAATATGGAGAGACAGCATGGTGATGCCTTGTCTATACGAGGACAGTCCTAGAATAGAAACAAAAATAAGTCATCAAGTGGGAGATCTAAATCTCTAGGAAAACCTGTAAAGGTGGTGTGCTAGAAATGTGAAAAGTAAGGGCACTACAAAAGGGACTGTAAATCTAAATCTCCTAATAAAGGAAAGGGATTTAATGGTGCTCCTTCTTCAGAGGTCAAAACCACCTCAGATGAAGGTGGGGATGTGTACTTGGCTTCTTCAAATGCACATGTAGATCACGAGGCATGGTTGATTGACTCAGGTGCATCCTTTCACTTCACTCTCGATAGAGAGTGGTTCTACGAGTATGAGAAATATGACGGTGGTGATGTATTCTTGAGGGATTACAGGAAGGCTAGAATCATTGGTCGTGGAAAAGTAAATTTGAAGTTGCAAGGTCTAAGGGTTAGAACACTTCCAGGTGTTCTTCATATTCCTGCATTAGCCAGAAATCTAATTTCTGTAAGCAAGCTGGATGATGCAGTTGTAAAAATAGTGTTCGAGAAGGATACCTGCAAGATGGTTCGGGGGGCACTGGTATTGATGGTGGAGTTCGAATTGGAACTCTGTACAAGATGCAAGGTAGCACTGTTGTTGATGGGTGCAATAGTTCTGTGGTTCCTGAAAGTGGAGCAGAAAATCTAGTGGTCTCTGGAGAGAAGACCATGTTGTGGCATCAAAGGCTTGGACATATTGGAGAGAAGGGCCTTCGAATACTTCATGGTAAAGGTATGAGTAATAATTCTCTGGATTTTGATTTCTGTGAAAATTGTGTATATGGGAAGCAAAATTGGGTGAGTTTCCCCTCTGGTGGTAAGAGGGTGAAACATATATTAGAGCTTATGCATAGTGATGTGTTTGGACCTGTTGTAATAGCCCCAAAATAAAAACATGTAATTAATTAGATTAATCATGCAATTTATAATCAACATGAAATTTATCAACTAATTAACATTAAATTTCAAAAAATATGAGTAGTGACAACTTACATGTGGCGATGATGTTTCTCACTTATGATTTCAAGGTTGAATGCTAGTTGAATTCTGCTAACTACAACAAAGTCTTGGGGACAACTCTCCATCCAACCGTAGGCTCAATTGCACAAAATCTCACCACAACTGGCCACCCCCGAGCCCTCAATCAACGTATTACTGCCAGGGAATCCTTTGTCTCACAACACTATTCTCCCAAGAGAATGGATGATGGAATCATGGAATCATGGAATGCCTCTCATCTTCCTCACCATCTATTAAATAGAGCAAAGATTGGAAGGAGAACCACATGCACACACTCCATGTGTCAACATGAAACTTTATTGATTTCTTGTTTTATTTCTTTTGTTTTTACTTTTTGATAGCTTTACTGATTTTTACTATTTTTCTGTTTATTTTTATTTATATTTATTTATAGCTTTAGTATTTTTATTTATTATTTTATTATTGTTTATTATTTATTTACTATTACTATTTTTTTGTTTATTGTTTATTATTTATTTTGTTGTATTTTAATATTATATTATATTATTTATTATTTATTATTAAGGGACATTACATACTCCCCCACTTTAAGGAACTTCGTCTCGAAGTTAAGTTGAATTATTTAACATTTTGTTTTGTTATTTATTACTTCATGTTCGCTGACACCCTCTGTTGAACTAGTATAACTAGCAGGCATCGAAAGTTTCACAACACCTCAGAAATCCCAAGGAATCTCTATCCTTTTTCCCATTTTCAGAACCAGGCATAAGCCTCCTCGGTCTATATCCTAGTCCAAGGTTGGCCCCAAGGCTCGCGCCCGACTCAGACCTTATCTGCCCCAAGGAAGGCATCTGGTACAGTGCTCAATATCATTGAGCATCTTGCAAGGTTGGCCCACTCCCTCCACATCTCACTAAGGCACACAACCCTAGGCATCAAAGTCCTTACACCCCTACCAGACTTTGGCATCCCAATACAATACTAGGCACCTAGCCTTCAATATCAGGCACTTGGCCTCCTCAAGATGGTCCCATAGCCCTCAAGAGCTATCCATCAAGAGCTATACAAGACAAAGGAACCATTGGCATATGTAGTGTTGATTGAGTTTTTCCCCAGCCTATATGGTGTTACTTATTCTCCCTCGTGCATATGGGCTCGCACGAGATCATCAAATAAACTGGCCCTCTCGGCCCATTTGTGGAGTCTTGTCAATCATCACACCTCAACATGCAACCAATGCATTAGTTATACCATCATAGTATCATAGAAAATAATCCACATGCCAAGTCTTGCATGTCATCATGAGAACATTCATCATTGTTAATCGCAACATTATGAATAATAACGAACTACATGCTCATGCATGTCATAAATTTGTATGCAACTATCACATGCTTCACCTCATGAAATACCATCATAAGTTATAACATCAACATATTTGCATCAAAGACATATCATGACTTCACATAATAAATGAACCACATGTCAATAAACCTCATATTATAGCATCATAATTCCTATGCCACATTATGCATATCATATCCATCATGAGTACTCAACATTATATACCTATCATCACGTAGTAAATGAATATGTCAATATACATTGACATAACATCATAATGCCTATGCATATCATCATCATCATAAGGACACATCATCACTATAAGAACCACATGTGCCTCATTATCCTCCTACCATTATATCACGAAACCTCATGTAACATTATACTCAACATCATAACAGTTAATTAAACTAAACTGAAATCATAATGTATGATTTAGATGTATCATAAAGTTTAAACAATAAAACATGATTTAGATGCTCCATAAAAGTATCTGCCTTAGCTAAGTAAGCACTCCTAATTAGTTCACCACACATTTTAATCAAGTAAATAAGGAAAGTAATTAAAAATAACATCTGCATCTTCCCAGGTAGCTAACCCTGGGCTATATTGGTTCCACTGGACCTTGACTTACTCAAACTCATGGTTCCTGAGTCGACAAACTCGGCAGTCCAGTATACAGAATGGTTTGACCTGAAGGAATCCCTCCTCGGAAACCTGCAATTTTTCAAATTTCAAAACATGGGATGGGTTGGGTACATATTTTCTAAGCATAGAAACATGAAATGCATTATGCATCCTTCTTAGATGGAATGGAAGCTCGAGCTTATACGCAACTGGTCCAATCCTCTCTAGGATCGTGAATGGCCCAACAAATCTAGGGAACAACTTTGTTCCCTTACCAATCCTAAGAGGACTTTTAAAGGGTTTGATTCTAATAAAAACTTGGTTTCCTTCCTCAAAGTTTCTATCAACTCTCTTTGCATCAACATAGCTTTTCTGGCGATCTGTGGCTTCTTTTAGTCTCTGTTTAATTGTGGCCATTTTTTCTTCCATTTCTTGGAGCATTTCGGGTCCCAACATGACTCGATCCTCTAATCGATCCCAACTTAATGGAGTACGACATGGTCTTGCATACAAGATTTTGAAGGGAGATGCCTGAATTGAACTGTGATAACTATTGTTGTATGCAAATTCCACTAAGGGAAGGTATTTCTCCCATTAGTTTTGTTGATCCATGACATAAATTCTTAGCATGTCCTCTAATACTTGGTTTACTCTTTCTGTTTTCCCATATGTCTCTGGGTGATATGTTGTACTGAAGTTTAGTTGTGTTTCCATAGATTGTAATAGGCTTTCCAAAAATCTGGAAGTAAAACGTGCGTCTCTATCAGATATTATCTTTCCAGGCACTCCATGAAGATGAATTATTTCTTTTAGGAAAATTTTAGTGATAACTGATGCTTCAAAGGTGGTCTTAACTAGAGTGAAGTGAGCACTCTTAGTTAATTTATCAACAACAACCATAATGCAGTCATGTCTTTGGAATGTCATAGGTAAGCCTCCAACAAAATCCAGCGAAACAACTTCCCACTTAGTTTCTGGTATATCATGGGGTTGTAAAAGACCTACTAGGTGACGATGTTTAGCTTTAACCTGTTGACATTTTAAACATCAGGCCATAAACTTTTTTATATCATTTTTCATTACTGTCCAAAAAAATAGTTGTTTTAAATTCACGTACATTTTATGGACTCCTGGATGTGCAAAATATGGAGCTTGGTGGGCTTCCTTCATTATTAATTTCCAAAGTTCGTCATCACCTCGAACGTACATCCTACCCTTATATTATAGCAATCCATCATTATCTAAGGTGTATCCTTCCCACCTGGTCCCACAGGTACCTCTTCTTGTCAGGCAAATTTTATTTGTTGGTATTGCGGGTCCCCTACTAGGTGGTTTAGATTCCTACTTCTCAAGTCTATCTTTAATGATTATATTGAATGAAGTCTAGGTCTCCTACTTAAAGCATCTGCAACTTTATTTTCTTTCACCTTGAAGTAGGATATCTTGAAATCATAATCGCTAAATAGCTCACTCCAGTGTCATTGTCGAGCGTTAAGGTCCTTTTGGGTGAAGATATACTCAAAAATTTTATGATCTGTTCTCAATTCAAATTGACGACCAAGGATAATTTTAGGCGCGAATGTTCGCCCTTTGGCGAAATTAAGGGGTTTTAAATTTTTAGTGGGCGAATATTTTGTATCATAGTACATTTTTACAAATCACCTCAAATAGCCCACCTTATTTTAAGGGAGAGGGTAAAAAAGGTAAATTTAGCCCTTGAAATTAGGACTTACAACCTTCGATTCGCCCATTTTCAAGAATAGGTTTTATTTAAGTGAATCCATTTGCCCATTTTCAAGAATAGGTTTTATTTAAGTGAATCCTATGGGCCAAATACCATATTTATAAAAGAGGTATGGTAAATTAATAAAAATATAAATAAATGAGAGGTATGGTAAATAAATATAACATTTTTTATATTTACTCCATAAGTCACCTTATATACATGTAAAGGTGTAAACAAATAAAAATATAAGTAAAGTGGAGTTATGGTAAATAAATAAAACGTCTTTTTATACTTACTCAAAAGGTATGGTAAATAAATAAAATATAAATAAACTAGACGTATAGTAAATAAATAAAACCTCTTTTTATATTTAGTCCATAACCCTAGTTCTATTTATGAAGGATCAAGAAAGATGTTTTATTTAAGTGAATCCTATGGGCCAAATACCATATTTGTAAAAGAGGTATGGTAAATTAATAAAAATATAAATAAACGAGAGGTATGGTAAACAAATAAAACATTTTTTTATATTTACTCCATAAGTCACCTTATATTTACGAACACTCAAAAAATGGGTTATATTTAGGTGAAACCTATGGCCAAAATACTATGGGACAAATACCATGGACTAGATTGTTATTAATACCATGCAAAAAACCATTATTAACCCTAATATTAGAATTAATAAAAATAAAAATGGCACATGGTATTGACCCATGGTATTCACCAAAATGGCACATGGTATTGACCCATGGTATTCACCAAAATGACACATGGTATTGACCCATGGTATTCACCAAAATGGCACACGGTATTGACCCATGGTATTCACCTGGAATGTAGCCTATTTAAATGGGGGAATTAAACCCTATGCTAAGATTCACTAGGGCGTTACAAAGTTTTATTATTTAGTGAAAGACTCACCAAGATCTTACAAGATTTTATAATTGAGTAAAATATTCGCCATGCCTCGTGAGAGATTCGCCAAAAAATTATATATACATATTATATTATTGATAAAATCGCCTTCCATTTTTCCTATATACCATGGAGATTCACCCATTTATTATATTTGTAAATTTAAGGGGGGTTCTTAAAATTTTCCCTGTTGACGACCCATCAGATAATGTCTCCATAGTCTCAAGGCCATTACAACTACTGCTAACTCCAGATCATGAATAGCATAATTGATTTGATGGATCTTGAGTTTACATGAAGCATAAGCGATAACCCCTTCATCTTGCATCAAGGCTGCACCTAATCCTGCTCCTGATGCATCCATGAATACATGAAAGTCCTTGTCCATGTCGCGTACCTTCAATATTGGGGCAATTGTTAGTGTTAAGGGAAATGTTCCCCTAGCGCTTTTGGGTTGAAACCATAGCAGACTGAAATTTGTCTATACAGAGAAACACACATTCACACAGCCATTATGCTAATGTAAGCAAATTCTATGATAAGGGGCATACATGAGGTCCTACGTTTGAGAAGGTCCTTTAGGGTCCAAACCCTTTTTGGAGTTCCTTTTGATCTTTTGACCTGCAAAACAACCAATTCAAGAGAGCACAACAGTATATGGACTAAACCTTATAAAGAAACCATCTTCATATTATAAAGAAAGGTAGTTAGTTATGAAATATAAACAACCAATCACATATGAATTCTAACATGAATATCATAAACATCAAGAAGATTTATATCAGGAACCAAGACATGTGTTTCTTTTATTATAGACAAATAAAGTACAGAAAGGGAATAATTTCACCTGAGTCATCCTTTCACAGGCTCCAAGCAAAGCTTTCTTCCAGATTCGTCCAGCCTCAAGCCTTTAACAAACTCCTTCCATGACTTACTCCATGATTTCACAAGTAGTGGATGAACATCAACATAGAAGGAAACAAGGGTTTCCTGTACAAATGGGGGAAGTGCAGGAGGCACAAGGATCTTCAGACCTGGTCAGGGAAAAATCTCAGCATAATAACCATTCTCTCTCTTCTCTCCTCCTTGAGGCCTTCCCATTGAAGCCTTTTTATACTTCTCCCAAAGTAGTTTTTTAGTTGGGAGTTGATTGGGAACAGTTGGGCCACAGGCACTAACAGGTGATCAACAGGTAAAACCCGTGATCTCTGCCCGAAATTAAGGAGTTTTATATTTTTCTAAGTGTTTCAATACATATACGTGGGTTGGGTATATGCCTACCTGCGTATACACGCGTTTAACTCAGGGCAATGTCGCGTATAAGGGATAAAACACAGTTTTTTAAATTTTGGACCAGGTCTGGAAGGAGGGGTTGCCCTAGGCCATGAGTGCAGCATCACAAACCATAAGAGTGAGATTTCGAGCTATAACAGTTAGTCGATGTTTTAGGTCATTAAATGCTTTCTCACACTCACTTGTCCATTCAAACTTAACCCCTTTCCTTTGGAGGTGGGTGATGGGATTAGATATCTATGAGAACCCTTCTACAAATCTTCTATAATAGCCTACCAACCCAATAAAGCTACGTACTTCCTTGACATTCCGAGGAGTAGGCCAATCCATTGTAGTTTCAATCTTACTGTAATCCACTACAAGGCCTTTCCCACTAATGGTATGGCCTAGATATTGAATTTCTTTCTCAAAGAAGGAAGACTTAGTAAGTTTCCCATATAGCTTATGTTCTCTAAGGCATTGAAGTACCAATCTCAAGTGTTCTAGATGCTCCTTCTCATTGTAGTAATAAATGAAGATGTCATCCAAGAACACTTGGACAAAGCAGTCCAGATATTTTCGGAAGACACTATTCATTAAGTTCATGAAGGTTGCCGGGGGCATTAGTCAAACCAAATGGCATAACAATAAACTCATAGTGTCCATAACGCATTTTGAATGTTGTCTTAGGTATGTCTTCCTCCTTGATTCTTAGTTGATGATAACCTGACCATAAGTCTATCTTGGAAAATATTGAAGCTCCTTTTAGTTCGTCAAAGAGGTCATTTATTCAAGGCATGGGGTACCTATTTCGAATGGTGGCCTTGTTTAGATCTCGGTAATCAATACATAACCTAAGAGTTCCATCCTTCTTCTTTACAAAGATCACTGGTGCACCCCAAGGTGACACACTGGGTCGGATAAGTCCTTGATCAAGAAGTTCTTTAAGCTGTATACTCAACTCATTAATGGCTAGGACAGTCATTCGACAAGGTGTTTTGGATATGGGTTATATTTCTGGTTTCAAACAAATGGAGAAATTGATTTCTCGAACTAGAGGCAAACCTGGTAGCTCTGGAGGTAATACATCTACAAATTCAGAAAGTAGTGGGTGCAACTTATTTGAGGACTTATCATCGGCACAAACCATCTCTACCACAAAAATCTTGCACCCTTTCCTCTTACACTTATTAACCTTCTTGGCTGATATGAGGCACAACATAACATCACATCTAATGCCTTTTATTACTATGGTTTCTCCCTAGTCATTTTTTAGGAGAATTGTCCTATTATAGCAATCCAATATAGCTTGATGAGATTCAAGCCAATCCATTCCTACAATTAAGTCATAAGTCCCTAGAATCGTGCCATACAAGTTCATCTTGGTATCACAGTCCCCAATGTTAACACTGCAATCTCTTGCCATTGACCCTACTGATTGCTGAGAGCCTAATGCCATTTCTACCATTCTAAAGTTAATTTTCTCATGAGTTGTCAATACACATCTAAGTATTGTTGAAGGAGAAATAAAACTATCAGTGACACTTGGATCAATTAACACAGATAGAGGGATGTTATTGATCATACCTGCGGGCTCCACCACTGTGGCTTGGTGCTCAGCCTGGCGATGGTTTGTGGCTGCATGAATTCGGTGTGGGTTTTGTGGTCTTCCTCCTTTTGCTTTGTGTCCCTATTGCTTATTCCCAATTTGATACCTTGGACAGTCCCTTCTATAATGTTGACCTCCACATTGCCAACATTCTACTTGTTCTCAATTCTTACATTGTACCTGTCCTTGGGGTTCCAATCTCTGTAGTGGCAGGAGGTGGGGTTTCCACCTCAGGGTTGCTTTTGGTTTGTCTTCAATGTTTAGGAGCCATGGTCTCCCCTATGTTTAATCAAGTTGAATTTTACATTACTTCCTTACTCATGTGCCAAAAGCTAAAATAAATCTAGAATATACCCTGATTTTAGAATATGCAATTAGTTACATTAACATATTCGACACACAATTTATTTTCCATTCATCCAAATTTATTTATTACAATACTTAAACCATAAATTATCAATAACCACTAATTTTATATTATTATGTTATATTATTTATATGATGGAAAACATGAGTCGGAAGGTAATAATGATGTCCGAATAAAACTTAGAAAGTTGTCTCAACATAAAATCGAAATTCAAATGATTGTGAAAATAAAGCTTTAGAATATTGGTGGCATTATAGGAATGAAGATATTTATTTTTTTTAATAGGTATGATTATTGTTTTAATAGGGTACTTGAATCCTGAAAAGAAAATTTATTCACCAACTGACTTTTGAAATTATATGTCACACCATTCACATATAAATTTGATGGACCATCACAATATTAAGTCTACAGATTCATGACCCATATGTGCTAGGATAGATTGAAATTATGTGCTGTAGAGTGAAATATTTTGAGTATATAGTTATTATGTAACAGCCTGAAATAAATAACTTAGAGGTCGATGGTTCTTAGCACTGTTGTAACAACTATGTTTGGTATTTACGGAAATCAGCAAATGTTTTAATTTATTGTTGCTGATATATTAAAACGGTTCTGAGACATTACAGTGAAATGCATCAGATTTAAGCCATATTTCCATAAATAAACTTATCACAAACTACCCTACAATGTAAACCATAGAGCTCATGTAAATTAAAGTATATTGAATAGTTTCTAGTGCCCAGCTACTTAGGCTATGATTCCGTGTATTTAGATTCCAGCAACAGGCCAATAAATCGTATCAGCAAGTGGGATTACCGAATTAGAACAATGCTAACAATCCCATACCATTAAATGTAAATTATCCATTCATCATGCGTGTTAACAGCTGAAAGAGAACTCAAGAAAATTCATGCTCATTTATTTAGCATCTACGTAAAACTATTCGTTCCTCTATAAATTGTTTGCAAAGTTAAATGGCCCCAGGTCTCAAATGGTCATAAGGGTGAACTATTTAACTCAATTAATTATGAAACTATGTTTGGGTTTCTACATCAGTAATGAGAGATCAGTTACATAGACACCACAAAACTCTATTTAAAGAACTGATTTTAGTTGAAGAAAATACTTGCAACCACAGAATGAAATAACAACAATAAATTAATTCTAATGCAAATTAGACATTTAATCAAACAAACTATTCCAAATCTATATGATTTTTCCACTGAGACTTAAATATACCATCAAGTGGTTTATATATATACTGCAATTTGTTTACTTAATGCATAAAATCACGATATACAGGATATACTTGCATCTATCTAGAATTCACAATTAACGGGATTGCAACTCATTCAGTGCTCAAAGGGTTTCCCCTTCGAAGGAAGGGGAGGGGATCATGTCTAAGCTGAATAGATACAAAATCTACTGTAAAATGTGATTGCTCGCAAGGACTGTATGGTGAGCTTTGCCAATATCATAACCCTCCTTGATGTCAATATTAACTTCATAAGGCGTCACATCTTAATGAACAGGGCAGTGGAAAGGCTACCCTAGACAAATAGGCCAGAGGAAAGACAAAGCCAGACACCAGCGTCATTTTACTTCTGGATTTTACTTGGAAAGGATGGGAACTCATACCTGAAGCGTAACAAAGATTTCAAGATGAGATGGTATGGAGAATGATGCTTAGGTCTGATCAGATGCCAAAAATATTAGTACGAACTGCTAATAGCACATAATATCTGAAATATGTGTGTAGTGCAGTGAGTTATATTGTCCTCCCACACACATTGAATTGATCACGTAGCCAAAGACACAATTGAACAGATAAGAATTTGATATTATCCACGCACAATGAAGTGAACCGGGTCCAAAGAGGCATCAATTCAAATGGAAAATAATTGACAAAGCCATTCAAATGCAACAAAATATGCACACGCAGGTCAAATGAGTAAAATGAATGACAGAGAAACGCCCTAAATTTAAACCGATACCCATCGGCAGATTTTATGCGAAGGCAAATTCTAGGAACGATGCTAGATTTCCGACTTTAAAAATAAACCTAAATTTATCAGACGGATTATTATAGTATATCAAAAAACAAAACGTCAACGGATTCAAAAAGTTGGACAAATGCTAGTTTACCTTGAATCTAGGTCAATTTCCAGTAAGTCGAAAGTATTGACAAGCTGAAGAGATATCTACAAATTTCTCTGCACATTCCCTGAATATTAAAAATGCTGCATTGTCAACATTTAAGCCGATTCCTAGAAATTAAGGTTATGGACCTGAACTTGTGGGACAAGGGTGACTCATATCGTCCCATTTTTCTAGGTAAAAACAACTCTAAATCCAGAAAGAATTATAGAAATTATATTGAAAATTAGAGTTCTGCTTTGTCTAAATCCAGTTAGAATTATAGAAATCATATCGAAAATTAGAGTTCCATTTTATCCTTTAGTTAATTTTACAATGATCCAGTTTTTCTTTAAAACCTTTCCTCTCAAAAACCAACCCAAAAACCAGCTAGATTCACAAAAAAAAGAATGAAACGAGTTGAATATTATTTAGATATTATGAAGATTCTCAACCAAACAATTTCCTAGATATTAAAAAGCAAACAATTATTCCCTGAATTCTGACGGCTTACTCGGTTGAATGTGCCAGAATTCAATGAAAGCCGACAGTCTTCGCTTTCCTTGCAATAGGTTATAGCATTCAAACTCTCTTCTGGGTATATATATTGTGACTGTAATATTCCCTTTTAAGTGGATAGAATCATTAGGATGTGACTATAATTTTATTATTATTATTATTATTATTAATCATTTAGATCGAAGTTTTCTACATTAAAATGTCTATAGGCCCTAAGAGTTGAACCTAGGCTCTAATACCATATGTAACAGACCCGAAATAAAAACATGTAATTAGTTATATTAATCATGCAATTTATAATCAACACGCAATATATCAACTAATTAACATTAAATTTCAAAAAATATGAGTAGAGACAACTTACCTGTGGCAATGATGTTTCTCACTTATGATTTCAGGGTTGAACGCTAGTTGAATTCTACTAACTGCAACAAAGTCTTGGGGATGACTCTCCACCCAAGCGTAGGCTCAATTGTACAAAATCTTCCTATAACTAGCCACCCCCGAGCCCTCAATCAACATACTATTACCAGGGAATCCTTTGTCTCACAACACTATTCTCCGAAGAGAATGGATGATGGAATCATGGAATCATGGAATGCCACTCATCTTCGTCACCATCTATTAAATAGAGCAAACATTGGAAGGGGAACCACATGCACACACTCCATGTGTCAACATGCAACTTATTGCTTTCTTGTTTTATTTCTTTTGTTTTTACTTTTTGATAGCTTTACTGATTTTTATTGTTTTCTTGTTTTATTTCTTTTGTTTTTACTTTTTGATAGCTTTACTGATTTTTACTATTTTTCTATTTATTTATATTTATATTTATTTATAGCTTTAGTATTGTTATTTATTATTTTATTATTACTTATTATTTATTTACTATTACTATTTTTTTATTTATTGTTTATTATTTATTTTCTTTTATTTTAATATTATATTATATTATTTATTATTTTTATTATTATTTATTATTTATTATTAAGGGACATTACACCTGTGAAGGTTCCATCAGTGGATAAGTCTGTGTACTATGTATCTTTTACAAATGACTTCTCAAGGAATACATGGATATATTTCCTTAAGAAGAAATTTGAAGTCTTTGACAGGTTTAAAGAATTCAAGGCTCTAGTGGAAAACCAAACAGAGAAGAAGACAAAGGTGCTAAGGACAGATAACGGTGGAGATTTTTGCAGTAAGGAATTTGAAGAATTCTGTAAGAAGTGTGGTATAGCACGGTAGAAGACTACTCCATATACACCTCAGCAAAATGGAGTTGCCAAAAGAATGAATAAGACGTTGATGGAAAGGGTGAGAAGCATGCTCAGTGGTTTCGGGTTAGGACAAGAATTCTGGGCAGAGGCGGTGGAGACAGCATGTTACCTGGTCAAAGATCACCTTCATCATTGTTGGAGGATAAAACTCCACAAGAGGTATGGATTGGTAAGAAACGCTCTCTTTCACATTTGAGGGTATTTGGATGTGATGCATATGTACATGTTCCAAAGGAGAAACGAACCAAGTTGGATAGTAAATCTGAAAAGTGCATCTTTATTGGGTATAAGCATGGTTTAAAGGGTTATAAGATTTGGAACCCAGTAAGAAGGAAGGTTGTGTACAGCAGAGATGTGGTGTTCAGAGAGGTGAAAGATGTTGTTAAACATGAAGTCCAACCAAAGGAACCTGAGAAGATAGAATTTGAGCTAAAGGAGGAAGAATCATACTCTACAGTAGAGGAAGAATCAGAAGATGAAGAGCCACAAAATCTGGGTGTGAGAAGATCAGTTCGAGAAAGAAGGTAGCCAGAAAGGTATAGTCCATCTGCTTTCTATTCAATTTTTTCTTTATCTATTACTAATGATGATCCCAAAACTGTGAAGGAAGCAGTAGATTCAGAGGATGGAAAACTTTGGAAAGAGGCCATGGTTGATGAAATGGCATATTTGCACAAAAATGAGGCTTGGGATCTGGTGGAGTTGGCGGATGGAAGGAAACCCATTGGTAGCAAATGGGTGTTCCAGAGGAAGACAAATGCAGAAGGAAAGGTGGAGAAATACAAAGCTTGAATGGTAGCAAAAGGTTATTCCCAGGTGTCGAGAATTGATTTTGGTGATTTTTTTTCTCTTGTTGCCAAGGTAACCTCTATTAGATTACTTTTATCTGTTGCTACTTCTTTTTATTTTGAGGTAGAACAGATGGATGTAAAGACAACATTTCTTCACATGGATCTGGAAGAGGAAATATACATGAAGCAACTTCAAGGCTTTGTGGTGAAGGGTAAGAAAGAACTAGTATGCAAGTTAAATAAGTCTCTGTATGGGTTAAAACAGTCACCAAGGATGTGGTATCAGAAATTTGATACATTTATACATGGACTTGGCTTCACCAGAAGAAAAGTAGATCACTGTTTGTATTTTAAATTAATTGTTGACTGTGTTATTTATTTTGTCTTGTATGTGGATGATATGTTGCTGGTTGGAAATGACAAAGAAATTATCCATGATTTGAAGACCCAATTGTCCTCCAAATTCGACATGAAAGATCTTGGTGCTGCAAACTAAATTTTGGGCATGGAAATTAAAAGAGATCAGGCAAAGAGGAAGCTCTGGTTAAACTAGAGGAAGTATGTCGAGACAATATTGTAGAGATTTAATATGCAAGATAGTAAACCGGTGAAGGTTCCTATTCCTATAGGTGTAAAGTTATGTGCTAAACAGTGTCCCAAGACACAAGAAGAGGAAGAGGACATGTCCCGTTTTCCATATGCAAGTGTAGTTGGTAGCCTGATGTATGCAATGGTCTGTACTAGACCAAACATTGCACATGCAGTGGGAGTATTGAGCAGGTTTATGTCAAAACCAGGAAAGGAGCATTAGACAGCAGTGAAGTGGGTTTTTAGATATTTGTGTGGCACTAGTGATTATGGTTCGTGCTACCAAGGAAGACTAGGATTGTACACAGTGTTGGATATTTGTGACTTTGTTGATGCAAACTGAGCTAGAGATCTGGATCAGATAAGATCTACAAGTGGGTATGTATTTAACCTATTTGGAGGTGCAACCAGTTGGATGAGTAAGAAACAATCTGTAGTGGCACTATCAACTACAGAGGTAGAATACATGGCAGCCACTCATGCAAGCAAGGAAGTAGTTTGGTTGCAGAGATTGTGTTCAAGTATGGGGTTAGTACAGGGAGCTATAAGGATAGACTGTGAGAACCAAAGTGCAATTTTCTTGGCAAAGAACCTAGCATATCATTCAAAGATAAAGCACATTGATGTTCAGTATCACTTTGTGAGGGGTATGATAGAAGACAAAAAGGTTTTGCTGGTAAAATTGGACACTTTGAAGAATATTGCAGATGCATTGACAAAATCTATGATCTCTTAGAAGTTCTCTTGGTGTAGAGAAACAATGGGTGTTGTAGGGCTGGATAAATGATTAAGTTCTCTTATGGCCCCTTGTGTAAATAAAATAACAAGCGGGAGAATGTTGGGTTGTGTTTTATTCTTTCCACGACTAGCCCACATAGTTAACCGGGGGGTTAGAGGGGGGGTAGAGCCCCCACCTTTCGTTGCACTGATTGTGTAGCGGGGGGGGGGGGGGTCACAGAGGGCTTGAGGGGTGCAGGTAACCCCACTCTATCGGGTTCGGGCCAGCGCCCCAGAAGGTTTTGGTTTTGGAACGTATGTTAGGTTGGGCGAACCCACCTATGGTTTTGTGCATGATTTTCACACATCTTTTTTTGGACGCGATGGTTTCCGGTCCATGGTTTTGGATGCAATGGTTTTCCGTCCATGGTATTGGATGCTTCGGCATGTATAAATATTTATTATAACATTGAAAGGAACATAATGAAAAATTAAGCTGGTAGTCCCGGTTTTGGGATCCAGAGGAAAATCTCTGTGTATATGTGTTTTATGTGTTATGCTCTTGCATTGTTTATTTTATGTGTTTTAGAATTCGTATGTAGGTAATTTCTGTATGGGGTTAAAACCTACAATTGTTGGAAGCATGAAAAATACAGGGGGGGTGAATAAGTGTTGTGTACTTATACCAATTTTTTCCTTCTATTTCAAATCCCAATTCATTCATTTACTTACAACACATCATAATATGTAAAGAAACAAATTTATGCACAATATACAAGAATATTATGCATGCATAACCAAGTAAACTATTGAAAACATATAAACATCGATCCACATAAGTAGACATCTTCAAAAAATCATCATACTAGGGGACACTGAATGTTAGGTGGAAAACCCAACTGGAAAAAGCACCATTGTTTATGTGTTCATTGTCTTTTATTATTATCATTAAAATCTTATTTTACATATGATCACTGGCGACCACTAATTTGCAAGACACGACATTCCAATCATGCAAATTGTTACTTTCTCCAAGCCACTACTAGTATGAACTTTGTAGGCCACCACTCCCACGATGTTTGTAGTCCATAACTTGTTGAATGCTGCAACTCCCAAGTCTTTCTAGCCAACATTGGACATAAGCCACCAGTCGCAAGTTCCTAGGTCTCTACTTGATCGATGTCACTACACTCTGAATTCATAGGCACCAGTCTCCCACTAAAGGCCGAAACCTTCAAGATCATCTCATGGGTCGAGTTTCAGAATATTTCATACAGAGACGATGCTCTCTAATTAGCATAACCATGTGATTCAGACTTAAACAGGAATGCAACAAATTACAAAGATAACCATAACACAGATATGCAGTGGAAATAATACTTCATTTCATTAATATAAAATACTGAAATATGCTTACAAACAGTAATGGAAATAAACCAGCTAGGGTGATGGTAGCTTATCTCTGAGAAGAGATGTGGTGGCTACATGCTTCTGAACTATGTTAGAATGAGGCTCAAAGGCCTATTTCTTGTTGAGAAACAATGGAAAACAATTCACATTCCAAAACCTAACCCTAGAAGACGAAATGCTAAACTGTGGGCCCTGTTTGGGTAAATTGGTACATCAACTTCCCGGGGTCGTAACTTTGGCATGTGATCTCCCTTTAACGCATACAATAGCTCGTTAGAAAGATCTATCCAAGCACTACCACTTTAGGAAGAGAAACAATGGTCTATGAACCCATGTTGTCCCCAGATTTCCCAAAAAACGTCGTTTAGGGCCTCAAAACGGCTCCAGAAGTTCAGGACCCGAAAAACTGCTAAAAATAGTAAGTTGTGCTACAATTAAGGAAACTGAAAATGCTGAGAGAAATAATGGTGGGGGTCCAGGTGGACTTGGTAGGTGGCCACCAATATCCACCTGGATCATTCCTCCCCCTTAAGAAGCAATGGTCCCCATTGTGTTGAGTTCCTCCATGAGATGAGGAAACTTCTGCTGAACTTGGTCCCTGGTGAACCACTTGCCCTGGGGAAGGAGTTGGCCTGCTTTGACAATTCGATACAGTTGGATATTCTGTTGGCGACTGTTCTTGATCTGTGTGTCCATGATCTGATCAGTTGCAGCTTGTTCCATGCAATCTGGATTTAATTCTATGGGTGTGAGCTGTTATGCAATGTCGGATGTGTCTAGCAATGGTGGAAAGTATGGCCGAAGGCGGTCCACATTGAACACTAGGTGCAGGCCAAGGAACGGGGGAATGCTGAGCTCAGACGCATTGTCCCCCGCAACCTTAGTAATGGTGTAAGGACGATATCGGAGTGGTCTTAGTTTTTGATAGGCTCTAGTAAGGCGTTCCTTTTGCAAATGCAACTAGACATTGTCACCCACCTGAAACTTGTGTGGCACCCAATGTTGATCATGTCGCTGCTTGTACTTGGCATTTGATTTCTCCAGAATGTCATGGACTTGCTGGCAAATATGTTGGATGTGCTCAATGAAGCTGGTTGCCTTATCTGTTTTGGACTAGACATGAGCCGAATCTATGTGAGTAGCTGCAAGTGGTATGGCCACATCAATGGGGCATAGTGGCTGGAATCCCAAGCCCACCTGAAAAGGGCTGTGGCCAGTCAAGCTGTGAAGAGCTTGGTTGTATCTATACTGAACATAGGGGAGGCTCTCATCCCATGTGCATGGTTGCTTTGAGTTGTACATGTGCAGAATGTGCACAATCATCCTATTAACAACCTCTGTCTAGCCATCAGTTTAAGGATGGAAGGCTATGGACTTAGTGAGTTTGGTGTCCGGCATTGACCAGAGATTGGACCAAAATGTATCGAGGAACCAATTGTCCTGATCTGAGATGATAGACTGTGGGATCCCAAAGTGCACCCACACTCGTTCAAAGAAGAGTTTAGCAGTGGCTTCTGCTGTGATATTCTTCTTGTAGGCCACCATAATGGCCATCTTCGAGAACCTGTCGATGACCACAAAAACATAGTCATTTCCATGCTTAGTGGAATGAAGGCCTGACATGTAATTCATGGATATGGATTCCCAAGGTCGACTAGGGGTAGGCAGCGGGGCATAAAGGCCTTGCTTCTTGATGGTCGGTTTGGCAATGGCACAGGCAGTACATGATCTGATGTACTTCCCAACATCTTGTTGAAGATTCGGCCAATAGAAATACTTTTGCAGTACTTCCACCATTTTCTTGACCCGGAAATGCCTAGTAGCCTGACTATAGTGTGCTTCCCAAATCATCTTGGCACACTCGCTTGAAGGAACACAAAGGTGACCCAGGTGGCATAACAAGGCATCCTGGAGGTGAAAATCTTGAACATGCCGACCCTCCAAGAGTGTCTGGTATGTGTGGCTGAATTCTGGGTCTCTTTTGTAGAGAAGTGGCCAATCAGAAGTGTCGTGCCCACAAGAGTTGAGCACACTTGTTAATGCCATGATCGGTGGTCGATTGAGGCAATCTACAACATTATTGGTGCTGCCCTTCTTATACTTGATATTCAAATGAAACTGTTGTAGGTATGTAGACCACTTCTGATGGCGATCATTCTGCAATTTCCCTTGGGTCTATATGAACTGCAGGGGTCGGTGGTATGTGTGGATGACCGTTTCCTTCCCCAAAATGTAATGCTTACATTGTCAGCAGGCCTGCACAATGGAATACATATCTTTATCATAAGTGGGATACTTCTGGACTGTGTCTGAAAGTGTTTCACTGTGATATGCCACTGGATGCCCATGTTGAGTAAGGACTGCCCCAATAGCATAGTCAGAGGCATCTGTCTCGACCTCAAATGGTTGTTGTAAATCTGGTAATGCGAGCACTGGTGTCGTGCAGAGGCAATCTTTCAACTCTATGAATGCCTTCTGTTGAGATTCAGACCAAAAGAATTTTGCTTTCGCTCCTTCCTTAGTGACTTGACTCAAGGGCCAAGTGATATGAGAAAAACCCAACACGAACCTGCGGTAGAAGCTGGCAAGACCTAGAAAGCTGCGGTGCTCTATCAGAGTGGTTGGGGATGGCCAATCCCAAATGACTTGGATCTTGGCTGGATCCACATGCACCCCCTGTTCATCAATAATATATCCCAGATACTGAACCTGGGTCATTCCAAAAGTGCATTTCTCCAAATTGGCACATAGCTTGTGTTGCCACAGTGTTTGGAGAACCTATCAGATGTGGTGGAGGTGCTCTTCCCAACTCTGGCTGAAGATCAGAATGTCGTCCAAGTATACCACTACAAATGAGTTGGTGAATGGCCACAAGATGTCATCCATTAGCCTCATGAAGGTTTCAGGAGCATTTGTCAATCCGAAAGGTACAACCAACCATTCGAAAAGGCCCTCCTTGGCTTTGAAGGCAGTCTTCCATACATCAGAGGGTTTGATTGGTACTTGGTGATATCCTGACTTTAGATCGATCTTGCTGAAATATTTCGCCCCCTTTAGTTGGTCCAGGAGGTCATCAATCGTCGGGATCGGGTACCTATTACGGACAGTGATCTTGTTCAGCGCCCGATAGTAAATACAGAGTCTTGAAGTCCCATCCTTCTTCTGTACCAACACAATTGGGCTCCCACAAGGCGATGAACTTGGACGGTTGTGACCTTTCTGCAGGAGCCCTTGAATCTGCCTCTTGATTTCATCGTTCTCCAAAACGGAGGGCCGATAAATTGGTCCATTGGGTAGTGGCGCACCTGGGGTCAGATCGATGGAGTGCTTAACCTGATAGTGCAGAGGAACCCCTGCAGGGGAGGTGAAGATGTCCTTGTACTCCTCCACGACCTTGTCCATCTATAGCTGTCGTGCGGAGGGGCCCTGTCTGGAGGTCGTGGCCACCATCTTCTTCTTTCCTTGAGGGTGTATCATTAGGAAAACAAATTTCCTAGTTTTGGAAATGAGCTTACTGCATTGTTTTGCAGTAATCAAAGCGATGGCGGTAGGCGGTGCTACCTCTGGTATCCTGTACAACTTATTTTCCAATGTAATAATAACAGCACGGGGCCTTGATTCATACATAGCATGTCGCTTCCACAAGTATGGTTGTCCCAATAATACATCACAAACTTCAAGGGGAGCAATGTCACACAATACCTCATCCGTGAAGGGCTTGATGTTGTATGGAAGGTGAAACTACTGGCTCACACGAAGATCCCGTCCTTGGTGAAGCCACCCGATGGTGTATGGTTGTGGATGTGTTGTGGTCGATAAGCCCAACTACTTCATGACCTCTGCCGAAATGAGGTTCTTTCGGCTCCCGCTATCGACAATGAACTATACCGGGGAGCCCTTTACCCACATCTGGGAGTGGAAGAGACGCTCCTCCTCCTCTGGATCTTCGGGTTCATTTTTCTAGATCTTGGCGGTAGCAACAGTGGCATTGGGATCTGCATCAATGATCTGCTTCCCTTTGTCATTCCCCTTGTCGGGTTCTGACTTAGAGTCGGAACATTCATTTGATTCTGAAACCTTTAGCTCAGCCACTAGTGACTGCTTGGCCCAACACTCACTTGTGTTGTGAGTGGAGCTCTTATGAAACTCACACCATTTTCTCGTGTCCTTTTTTGGCTTCGCGGTGCTGTTCTTTTCTTGCAACTTTGGTGGGTTGTCTTGGGCTGCCCCACCTTGGCTTTGTCCTTTGTTCTATGGTTTAGGGGCACCTTTCCCTTGCTTTGGATTCACAGATCCAAAGTCTCACTTCTTTCTCTTAAACTTTTGCTCGACCTTGACGGTATATCGGTATGCTGTGCCAAGCGAGGAGATGTTCAGGAATTGTATTTCTTCCTGGATGTACTTGTGTAGGTAGCCGCGGTATTTGAGTATCAAATGCTGTTCCAAATCCTTGATACCCAACTTTGTGCGAAGGGTATGGAAAAGATTGGTGAACTCCGGCACGTCTTGATCCCTTCCCTGCCACAGCGTGGTCCACTTTATGTATTCATCCTCATAGCTTCCGACAGGGTAGTACTGCTCCTTGATGGCATCCCGAAATGAATTCCAGGTGGGTGCTGTTGAAAATAGTGAGCCGGTACTTTCATCCTTCTACTCGTAGTAGGTTTCCCACCAGTCCTTGACGTGCGGGGCTACTTTGAGAAGAGCGAAAATAATCTTTTCCTGACCCGAAAATTCATGAACAAAAAAATAACCCTCTAGTAGATTTAACCATTTGTCTATGGCATCTGCATCTATCTAACCCTTGAATATGGGGATTTCAAAATTAACTTGTACCTTAAAGGGCGTGGCATTTCCAAAGTAGCTGATGGAAGCCGATGCGTCACCTCTGGGTAGCCACTGAAGGATCTGGGGAAAGTTGTCCATCATCACATTCCGTTGTCACTCAAGGGCTTCTTCGAGCAAGATTTTGATAGGATCTCCTACCCGCTCGCCTTTCTTCTCATCCACCATGGGGGGCCGTCGGGATTTGCGAGGCTGGTCTTGCAAAGGTTCGACCAGTTCAAGCCCTAACTCCTTATATCCCGACCTCGTTGGGGACATGCAAAGAAAAACAAAGAAAAAGCAAACTGCTCTGATACCACTAATCCGGACTTAAACAGGAATGCAAAAAGTTACAGAGATAACCATAACACAAATATGCAGTAGAAATAATACTTCATTTCATTAATATAAAATACTGAAATATGCTTACAAACAGTGATGGAAATAAACCAGCTAGGGCGATGGTAGCTTATCTCTGAGAAGAGACGTGGTGGCTACATGCCTCTGAGTTGTGTTACAATGAGGCTCGAAGGCCTATTTATTGTTGAGAAACAATGGAAAACCCTTCACATTCCAAAACCTAACCCTAGAAGATGAAACGCCAAACTGTGGGCCCTGTTTGGGTAAATTGGTACATCAACTTCCCGGGGTTGTAACTTTGGCATACAATCTCCGTTTAACGCGTACAATAGCTCGTTAGAAAGATCTATCTGAGGACTACCACTTTGGGAGGGGCAACATGGGTCCATAGACCCATGTTGCCCCTAGATTTCCCAAAAAAACATCGTTTAGGGCCTCAAAATGGCTTTGGAAGTTCAGGACCTGAAAAACTGCTAAAAATAGTAAGTTGTGCTAGAATTAAGGAAACTGAAAATGCTTAGAGAAACAATGGTGGGGGTCTAGGTGGACTTGGCAGGTGGCCACCAATATCCACCAGGATTACCATGAGCCTTATTTCATCCAATTTTCATACTAGACTCATAATGACTCTGAGCTCACACAACAACAAAATCAAGCCCTGAATAAAACTAACACAATCCCTCTCAATATAATACAGTGCTCGTAAGACAATATGCCCTCACTTACTACAGTAACCTCTCTCTAGATCAACTAAGCAACAAACTCATCAAACCCTAAATGAATCAAGAATACAAACACTCAACAACAACGCACATGGAATCAATGTATATCTATAATATAAGAGATAACAAAAAATACATTCATGTCTTCTCACATTAAATGAGCCATACAAATTATAATAGAAAAATATAAACCATGACATCTAGTGACAGACTTTGTCATCAAACACTTGTAGCCTTTCAAGCACAAGCTCTATCAGCATTATCAATTATTTTTCCATCGATCCAATACTTTTTTTGCACACTTGGTCCTTTATCCATCATCCCTACATACCTTGTTCTTGCCATCGACCTCTACAAATAACATGAAGGGTACACATATACTTTGTCTTATTCTCCATGCGCATTCCTTCAACTATCCATTGCTAAAATAACCTATGTGCAACCACTTCAAAATACTTAGGTGCATGCACATTTTGTCTTTATGCATTCATGATGCACACACACAATGAGGATTTTCCTTTTTTGCACTAGAGAATAATATCTCTGTGAAGTGTTGGATGTCCAACCTTAGATTGACAACCATAAAGAAAATTTAAACTCATCTTACTCAATGATCAATTTGGACCCCATCAATGTGATGGTTTGTGACCAAATCAAAACAATCAATTGATTCATGACCAGATCCATGATTACTGAGTTATTGAACAAATTGACACTTCAGTTTTTGACCAAGTCTTCAACACCAATAGCAAAAATTTAAATCAAATGTTCCAATTGAGACCATGGGAAAATTTCGTTATTTAGATCCCATAGTATTTTTTCTTCACCTACAAGGATCATCGCTAGGATTGATCAAGAACCCAAGGATGATAATCACATTGATAGAGTGGGCACCCAGGGATGTTTCTGAAATCCTCGCTTTGTGAACAAGTATGTTCCAGGCATGATGCCCTCACTCATCAAAAATGAATCTTACCCTACCCATAATTTGTTTCCACTCCTTCAACACTTCCTCAGGGACCTCCAGGGCTTGTAAAAACCTCATCAAACCTCTTTCAATCATTAGAAACACATATACATAGGGTCATCAAGGCTATTAAAATCAATGTCAACACCATGCTACCAATATTCTCACAATTTCTAGAGGCGTTCACGGTCACCCCAAGTATGTAAACAATAAAGCTAAAACCCAAGTTTTCTTCTCTAACATTCCACTCGTTGTGTAAAACCACATTTTGAGGCTACTCAATTTTGAGATTAGCAAGCTTCCTTCAAAATATTTGCAAGCTCAACTAGTTAAAAATGATCTCTAGCACAACCTATGGGTGTATCCGATCAAAACAATTGATAACAATATGGCCTATTGGACCTCTTTCTCTCTTAACATAGTGGGAAGATTAGTTTTACTGAAATTAGTTCTTCAATTGTTGTCTACTTATCTATTATTAACTCTTATGGAACCCTCCTCCACCCTAAAGTTTATTTGAATCATGCACAAATATTTGTTATAGGATTTAGGGACATGGGAAAAACTTCGGAAGGCTAATATAAATGGTTGTGTTGACACGAGGGATCTGACAACTTTGGCTATAGTTCTAGGAACCACAATTTGGTGGTGCTAGTTGCAAGGGAGGATAGGTGTATGTAAGAATATATAACTCTGAAAATATGTTAAACACATCCCACTACAACAACTCATCGAAAATCCTTTTAGACAAGTGGGATCCTCCATATGGAATTTTACCAAATGAGGCATGTAAATAATCCAACAACAATGCTTTTGGGAAATGAGTGATTGTCAAATAGCCTTGTTCTGGGAGGACTCTTGGAAACAAAAACTTAAGCTACATGACCAACACCATTTTTATAGTCTCAAACTTAATATCATAGCCCAGGGCTGACTAAAAGTCATAGATTGCTAGAGTGACTCTAGTAGAACCCCCTATAAAGACCATGGTTGTAGTTGTGCAAAGGCATACCGAACCAAATGAGAATATCTGGACCTCATTTTGGTAGGATATTAAAGAAATGCACATCTCAATCTTTAACTAGGATGTAATAACCCATATGAAAATAGTTTGGTATTGATTTTTTATTAAAAGAAAATAATTATGTAGTTATTAGTCATTTGAAGAACACGTTAATTAATTAAATAAATAAAAATAGGATTCATAACTTCCTAGGTAAACCATGTCAAAAATAAAATAATCTAAAAGATCATTAGTGATGTATTTGAGGAAGTTGTTTTCAAGGCTGACCTAAAATTTTTGAAAAAATATTGAAAGCATAATTTTCTTAGTTATTATGCTTATAATAACATGGAAAAACTTTGGCCAAGGTGCAGAATTAGCCATTGATATTTTTGGGAATTCAGTTGTCAAGTGGAGGAAAAGAAACTAATTCTACTAAATATAAATAAAGGATAATTTCTTTTGGAGAAATCTTGGAGAGACGTTTTAGGAAGCAATATCAAGAAATGAGAAGTTGACGGCTAAGAAAAGAAAAGTGAGAAGTAAGAAAGTGCAAAAGTAAGACTACATTCTTTTTACAACATAGAAGTGGGATTAGGGAACTAGTAGTAACTAGGAGACAATCTTTACTAAAAGTTATAGTTGGGAAAAACATAGAAAGAACAAATTAATCATATCTATATATAGATATTCTATTCTTCTTTATTACTATTGATTTATTTTATTTTATTCTTGAAAAGATAATAGTTATTGAAAAGCGTTAAGTTAGAAATATTTAATGTATTCAATAGATATTTTAATCGTAAAAACATTTATTTTTATTTTCTTCTTGAAAAGATAATATTGGTTGAAAAGTGTTAAATTAGAGATATTTAATGTATTAAATAGATATTTTAATTGAAAAAACGTTTATTTCGCTTGTAGTTCGGATAGAAAATATAGAAGAGAAAAGAAGTTTAAAAAAACTAATAACGGACTAAAACATTACAAATAGTATAGAAATAATGTTAAAGAAATAATCCCCAAAAAATATGCACTTTTATATGTTATCTTGTCACCCAAAATTATTTATGGTTGGATTCATGGAATTGAAAACTATTTCTTTCTTTATAATACTTGGAAACAAAATAAGGAAGCATCCATAATATTAACAAGAGGATGATCGACTACTCCTTTTCCAATATATTTATCCATATCAATATTCCCATCATAATATTAACCAATATTAACGAGAGTATGATCGACTATTCCTTTCCCAATATATTTATCCATATCAATATTCGCATCATAATTTTAACGAGAGTATGATCGACTATTCCGTTTCCAATACAGGTGATTATTAAGTTTTAAAAGGAAAAGAGAAACTTGGATAAAAATAAATAAACATGTAAGAAGTAAGAATTTTCGTTCTCTTTTTGTAAAAATGGTAAAATTTCTTACCCGAGGCAATATAGATAGAGTAGGACCTACGCTTAAAGCACTATAAACCATGGACTATAGCCATAATATCATCGTTCTTTTCCTTTGATATTAAATATAATTTGAACACAAACCACATATGTTTACATATAATTGTTTTTAAATAAATAAATATAGTTAATGAAGATAAATGACTTTTTTTTTCACAATATCAATGCTGTATTACTATTGAAATAAAAACTTATTCAAATATAATAAAATGAGAACTAAAGTTATTTATCATTTAAATATTTATTTTAAAATGTGGAAGAGTTTGTTGGTTTATATATATATATATATATATATATATATATTTTAGAATAAAAGGAACCTGAAAAATGGTATTCGTATTTTATTTGATAAAAAAAAAATTATTAATTATATTATTTAATTATAAATCTATATTATTTATTTTTTTAATTTAAAAATAATTGAATATATGTTGTTGTAAATTTTTGTTATTCTAGACAGTTTGGAGGAATAGTTGTTCAATTCCTTGAGAGAGGCATAATTATTAGAAATATTGACTACATTTATTTTATAAAGAAAAATATCAAATGAACAAGTGTCATAAGAAATGATTATGGTTTTTGGGCATGTGGTATTGGTAACCCATAGTATTGAAACAATACCTATTTATAGACTGAGAATCTCCATAGTGAAGTGTGAAAGTGATTTAATGCTTATTATGGATTGTGTTCATTTGTGTGTATAGCCATTTAATTTATATGGTTGCACTAGTTTTATGTAAGTCAATCTTATAAACTCCCAAGAATAATATTTATTTAACTATCAAATAATCATATTTATATATATATATGAAAAAATTGAAAATTTAACAGTTTGACTATGGGTATAACAAAATAAATGAGACACAAATATTGTACTCACAATACTAAGTATTTGATTCACACATAGTGAAGAAAACAAATAAGTTATAGTTGAACAATTGCAAGAAACATCTGAGCAAAATGTTGTATGGGTTAAGTTATGAAGAAATGAACCACCTTTAAAAATACTTGAAATATTGTGGACTCTTAAGGCATAGTTAGATAATGCTAAGGTGGATAATTAATGGTTGTTAAAGGCTAGAGTTGAAGAAGAAGAGGTGCTTAATTGAAAAGAAAAATCGTAGAATAGGCCAAGATTAAGGAAAATGTAGAAAAATATTAGATATGGAAAGGAGAAAGAAAAGTAGTTCTTAGTGAATCATTTGAACCATTTGGAGGAGAAGAGTGAAACAATAGTTTAACAAAGGGACCTCCTTTAAACAATTTAGGAAAAATAAATTGAGAACAGAGTTACAAGGTGAATTCAAGAGGATTCCAACCCCAATATTTGACAAAAAATCAAAGGGGGAGTTGAAGCATGGCTTCTAAATATGATTAACTATTTTCAGGTGTATGAACATCTAAATAATATAAAAATATAATTGACCACTTAAAAAATGCATAGTAAATTGTCTTTTTGGTGGGATGACCACAATATAAGAGATAAAGAGTTGAAATAGAAAATATTTGAAATACATTTTAAAGAGAAATATCTCACTAAAAAATATTATGATCATAAAATTTAAAGAATTTCACAAATTGAAACTTGTTCAAATGACACTCCATGAATTCATTATCAAATCTACTATTATCCTTAGGTTCAAGTATAAAAAAGCTTCATTAAGTGTCTTCCTCTGTAATATAGAGAAGATATAATTTGATAATTCAAGATGGGAAAAATGATTGTATATGGATGATAACATGATGAGTTGGTGTGTTCCTCGGTAATATATAAGCAGTTTGTGACGAGTTTAAAAAACCGTTAATGAAAATATTATGTCTGAGCATGATGAAATTGTTTCCCCTATCTGCTAATTAGAAACTTGATAAAAGTTGGGAAATATTGAGAAAAAAACATCTCTCATTTGTCTAATGTCGATTATTAATATAATTTTACAAATGAACCTGGATAAAAGTTGGGAAATAATGAGAAAAAAACATCTTTTATTTGTCCAATGTCAATTACGAATATAATTTTACAAATAATCTATACACAATAGAATAAGACTGTAAACCTTTTTGTAGATATATTCTTAATGGTTAAGAATGAATTTCTTCTAATTTTGTGTAATTATGAAAGGTGATTTTCTTAGCTCGTAGTTTTTCTTTGAACTACTTTGTATGGATGGTAGATGTGGTGTGTCTCACATAGCGAAGCAATTGGGATTAAATTATTGGTACGTGTTGGATAGTTTTGGGAACCACATAAAGGGAAGCGTCAAGGCTGAATTTTTCTCACAATAATATTCTCAGGTTTTCTCAGGTGTGAAATTTGTACTAATTTTCTCAGCTTTATGGAAAGTTTGATAAAATATTACCAGCATGGTTTAAAATGGTTGATTATATGTACTTGATAATCATACAAATTTGGCGTGATTCATTCTCTGTAACATCAAATATCAAATAAATAAAACTAGGAATTATCCTAAAACTAGGAATTGGATAATGAGTACTCGGGCATGGTTTAGATTCATTCTCTGTAACATCAAATATCAAATAAATAAAACTAGGAATTATCCTAAAACTAGGAATTGGATAATGAGTACTCGGGCATGGTTTAGATGGATTGATAATTGATTTGAAAAAGTTGTTGTAAATTACTTATGTTTTAAATGATTTATTGACATATTATTAAATTGTCTAAAAAAATGTTTAAAATTCATAGAAAAATCCATAGTCCATGTTGATTGTGAAACGAGATTAAGTAAAATATATTGGGAAATTACATTAAAATATGTGATCAAAATCCTAGCTTGGAATCCTTAACAATTTGAGTATATGGTATTTTAGTCAACCATTAGACCCAAAGGGAATTTGAATGACTATGGGGTAATATGTGTGGTTTTCAATCCGATTTCTAGAGAAGTTATGGATTGTATGGATTGTGGTTAATTTGTTCCATGTTTTCCTAATAATTTTTTTTTTTTTTTTTTTTATTTATGTTTTCCTAATATAATATTTCTAAAATACTAATTTTATAATAGATATAATCTCAAGTGAATTTGAATGACTATTAGGTAAGATGTGCGGTTTTTAATGTGATTTCTAGAGAAGTTATGGATTTCGGCGAATTAGTTCCATGTTTCCCTAATATATTATTAGGGAAATATTTTTAAAATAATAATTTTATAATAGATATAATTATGATCTTTTAATACTCGAGAAATTGGTTGAGACCCCGCAAAACCGTATTTAGGCCCCACAAAACTCTCAAGCAATTGTTTCGATCAACCAAAAGGATTTCGGATCACATGCAAAAATTAGGGGTTTATAAAATTCTTTGTTCCTGTGGTAAAGCTTACATTGGTCAAATGGGTTGTCCTTTCAAAGCCTGCCTCAAGGAAAACATTTATGACACCAACCACAAGCATCTTTGAAATTATCATCACCGAACACTCTTATAAATCCAATCACTTAATTTGTTTTAATCAATAAAAATCATAGCCTCTCCACCATACTACAACTCTGGTATTATTCTAGAAGCCCTCGAAATCGAGAAGAACCCTAATAACTTTAATAGGGAGGATGGTTATAGGCTCAACCAATCCTAGAAACCCGTCATGCACCATTTCACCCAATGATTCTTTACCCATCCCTAATCTTTGCCTTCCCCCTTCCAAGTGCCCCCGTTTAAATTTGACCCCGCTCTCTTTATCCTTCCCTTCATCTTAAATAAAAATTTGTGGTCATCCTATATAATCTTTAACTTTAATCTAATATCAATAATTAAATATATTCTTCACCTTATTTTATATTAATCCTCACCTCTTTTATTTTTATTTTTCGCTTTAATTCTAAACCTTTTATTAGACATTAATCCTTTTATTTATTTGCTTTAATCTCTAAACATTTTAGTTGAATTTAATCCTTTCTCCTTGAATATTTTATTATTTTATTTTTCACTTTAATCCTAAACCTCTTTAAACCTCTTTATTTGCCAGTGGGATTTTCAACCATTGACTTTATAATAAAAAAGTCAAATTGTCAACCATTGACTTTATAATAAAAAAGTTTTTGTTGGTATTATTAAATCTGCTTACCCTTTCACTTAATGTAGACTATCTAGGTTTAATTTTCATATAATTATGTTTCATATAATGATTATAATTCATCAATATTTTTTTTTTTTAATTCTTATGTAGTTTTTTATATTAATTCTTTTGATTTTAAATTAAAAATTATATTTAAAAATACCTTATTTCTATTTTTATTATTTTCACTTTTTCAAATTTACCAAATCCTAATCATTATTATTTTGGAGTTTCAAAAATTGGTCAAATATGAGTTATTTATTTTTTGGAGTTTCAAAAATTGGTGAAATATGAATTATTTATTTAAATCAAATTTGGATCGTTAACCCAACATTCAAATATATCCAACATTCAAATATTTTCCAATTTCAAAAGACAATTGGTCAAATATTATTTATTTAAATCAAATTTTATCCGACATTCAATTATTTTCCTATAAAAAGGCTCTCCAACACTCTTTTACTCGTATGGTTCTCTGTGGTCCCTCATGATGGATGGAGTCACCATGTGAAAGCTTGGACAAATCACACATATTACAACGTGTTAGTCTTGAAATATCTAACAATATGATTATCTGTGGAAGTCTCTAATCACTCATGGTTGAGTTTTGTTATCACTTAAATGTTTAAATCATTTTTTTGTGATTTAATACGTTAGTGATTAGGTGATGGAATCAGTATTTCATATTGCATACCAAATTGACTTGTGATCTATTCAGAACTTTGCAAACTTGTGATTGTTAAAGAAATGATATAGTTGGAGATGAAACTTGCATTTCAGATTAGACCATGGACATGAGATTGTATGAAGAAATAAATTTTAGTTCTTGATAATTAACAAAAATGTCTACTTTAGAAATTACTATAATGAGATATTGAACAAGGGTGACATTCCATTCTTGGCGAATTAGAGTGTGCATTCATAATACAATTTGGATGATTGTATAATACATAGAATGCAAATATAGCTTGACATTGGAATTTGTACTTATGACACACGATTGTATGAGAAACTAGTGGTCATGGAAGAATATTGCAAGCCTATGAAAGGATAATAAATAGTCTCCTTTGCAACTAGGTAGTGTTGAAACTTAACTTTGGGGTAGAAATTGTTGTTGTGACAACCTAAAAATTGTGTAAATAAAGGCGACAATTCATAACTTTTGGATTTTAGTGTTTGCATAGGTTGTTTGAATTCTTTGTGGGTGTATTCATGTTAAGAAATAAAGCAATAATGAATAATTATTTAAAAGGTGGATACATTTGTATTTCTCATAATGAGTATATTATTATTATTATTGATAAATTATTTAGCTATGCATACAAGTTATCTTAGATTAATATTTTTCAAAATGATATTTTTGGATCAAAGCACTTTAATTGATTCCTTACATGTGTGAGGTATCATGTAAAAGAAGAGAATGACACTAATGACTTGAGATTTAAGTAAAGTTCATAGTTCAAAAATGGTATCAATGAGGGTTGTGTAAAACCTTGTCTTCCTAGACCTAGAACTACAACTATGCTGAAACATAAACTATTTTGTAAATGTGATAGAAGCACTTCACGATATGTTAAGGATTCCAATGTTATGAACAAAATAATTAAGTAGGAAGATTATTTACATCTAGTTTAGTTTGTCTATAGTAATAGTTATCAAACCCCTTTAAAAACGAGTTCCTTTGAGGTATTATATAGACAAAAGTGTGAAATTTCACTTAGTTGGGATAATCCCAATGAAAAAATGATGTTAGGGATAGACATGTCAAAGGTGATGGAATCAATAGTTAAATAGGTAAAACAAGATTTGAAGGCTCTTTAGGATGGACAAAAGAGTTATGAAAATCTTCAATGTACAAAAAACAAAAATTAATGCGGGAGACCATGTCTATTTGAGAGTAAAACCAAGGAAATGTACTTTAATTTCAAAATTGTCTCTGAGGTTTTGGGGGATATTCGAAGTGTTGGTTTGAGTAGGCCCAATATCTTATCAAGATAATTGTAATTCCGAAGGGATAGAGTTGTCCCAATCTTTTATTTTCAAATGTGACAAGGAAAGGGAAAAATCAATGTAACGATTTGTTACGAAGAGTTTCCTTTCTCAAATGGGATTAAGGCTAATGAGCATTAGGACCTCATCCAAGTTTAAGGTCAATGGGAATATTAGTGTACATGTTATACGAAGTCATTGAATAGGTCATTTGTGATGATGAAATTCTAAAACTAGACAAAAGGATGGATAAGGAGACTGCCCTACCCATTTATCCTCTTGTTACATTAATTGCATAACCTTAGTATAAATAAGTTTCTTATGGGAATGAACGGAGAATGAGAATATTGTATTTATTAACATGAATTATTAGAACATGCTAAGACTATTATATATGCAAGAGAACATCTCATTTCACGTCATATGCATTAGTAAGCATTCTGAAGCATTTGGCTATGTGTGTGACCATGTGAAGCACTGTGTGGAAGTGTTGTTGCATAATGATTGAGGATTGTTTGTTGTATTATGCAAAATGAATGTGGCCTAACACTTAAAATGGTTGTTGGTTTAACTATAAGTCAGAAAGGAATGATGATGTGACAAGGTTGTTTCCATGAGGTAGGATAAAGGAAAGTGCTTCCTATTGGTCGATGGATAAGGGAGTTAGATGAGAGCATGTGTGAGCATCAACATGCTAGATTTCTATGAGTTGATGGTACTGCAACATAAGATAGCCATCCATATAAGGATGGGATAAGGACGATGAATATTTGATTAAGAGGTTGGTTAATACTCTAAAAACATAAACCCATCAAGTCCATCAAAGCCATTGGTGGCAACCATGTAGGTATGCATTTTAGTATGGTTATATTTCCCATGTGTTGAAGGAATCAGGTGATAATTCCTTCACTTATAATTGGTACAATAAGATGGGAATGATTGTTGTTTGAATGCATTATGTGAATGCTCAATACCAACTATCTAAGAACTACTTGTGAGTTGATTATATCCATAAATATTGACAAAAATTTGATTGTTTAAAAATACTCACAATTTTTGTTTGTTGAATGGAAGCACTTTGGCCCTAAAGAAGCCACTTCAGAAATGGAAAATGAAATACATGAATTTTTTCAATATTTCAAGGTCATCATGGTATGATAACACTGAGGATGATGTTGAAACTAAAAGGCGGAAGAAATGTGATACCCCATAAGAAAATAGTTTGGTATGATTTATTTTATTAAAAGACAATAATGAAACAATTATTATTCATTTAAAGAATAGGTTAATTAAATAAAAAAGTGAAAATATGTGTGATAACTTCCTACCATGTGTGAAAACAAAAACACCTTGTGTTATAAAAAAGATTTAGTGGTGACATATATTGAGGAAGTGTTTTTCAAGATTAACCTAAAATTTGGAAAAAGTATTAAAAGCCTAATTATTTTAGTTGTTATGCTTATAACAACATGTAAAAACATTGGCCAAGGTATAGAATTAGCCTTCGATATTTTTGGGTAGCTAGTTTCCAGATGGAGGAAAATAAACTAACTCTGCTAAATATAATAATTTATAGGTTCTCCATGGGAGCACCTAGAGAGAAGTGTTAGATAAAAATATTAAGAAATGAAAAGTTGAAGACCGAGAAAAGAAAAGTGAGAAGCAAGAAAGTAAAGATGCCAAACTAAATTCTTTCTACATAGAATTAGGCTTGGTGGTCAGTGGAAACTGACCAGACAAACTTGTTACTAAAAGTTGTGGCGGGAAGAACGTGGAGGGAAGGAACTTATCATACTTATTTATGGATATGTTATTAGTATTTACTATTATTGATTTATTTTGGAAACTCCCGAAACAAACCCGTTACTAAAAGTTGTGGTTGGGAAGACCGTGGAGAGAAAGAACTTATCATACCTATTTTTAGATATGTTATTAGTGTTTACTACTAGTGATTTATTTTATCCTTAAACTAAAATAATCGATGAACAATATCACAATTTGATATTAAGTTAGTAATGTATAATGTAATAAATAAATATTTTAATCATAAAAGTATTTATTTCATTATTCGTTCTGTAGCAAATATAGAAGAAACAATAAGTTTTAAAAAAATAATGACAAAGTAGGACATTGTAAATAGTATAGACTAGGACATTGTAAATAGTATAGAGGTAGTTTTAAAGAAATAATCAAAGAAAATGAAAAATAATCTTCTCTACACTTTTATGCATTATGTTGTTACAAAAAATTTGTTTATTGCATTATGTTGTTACGAAAAATTTGTTTATTGTTTGATTCATAGGATTTACTGTGTAGAAAAAATTAGGAAAATAAAGAATAATTGGAAACTATTTATTTCTTTATCATCTTTGGAAACAAAATAAACAAGTATCCAAAGTAAAAACTTCCGTTGGTAAAAATTTTCACGTGTGTCAATATGGATACGGTAAGACATATGTTTGAAGGGTTACAAACCATGGCCGATAGACATAATATCATTGTTCCTTTCCTTTTGTATTAAATATATTTTGAACACAGATGACATACAGGTATAAATTCTCATATATAAATCGATATAGTTATTTGAGAAAGAAAAGTGTTTTTTTTCGCAATATCTATATGATATATTGGTATTGACATAAAATCCGATTCAAATATAATAAAATACCAGCTAATGTTGATTATCATTTAAACGATTATTTTCAAGTGTTCGAGATTTTGTTATCTAATATATATTTCTCTTATGAGATAACAGGAACCTGATAAATGGTGTTCAACTTCATGATGTAACTTCTCTAATAAAAAAAATAATTAATAAATGTATTCAAATACAAATGTATATTATTAATTTTCATTTATCTATTTAATTTAAAAAGAAATTTGGAGTTAGTTTAATTGGTTGGGAAGAACGATTATCTCTCCTATCTAAGTTCAATTCCAAGTGAGAGACATGATTATGAGAAATATTGTTGAAATTTATTTTATTAAGAAAAACATCATATAAACAAGTGTCATCTGAAATGAGTTATGTGTGTATCAACCATTTAATTTATATGGTTGCACTTAGTCAACCTTATAAATTTCGAATAATACTATTTTTAAATATAATATATTCACTTTCATATATATATATATATATATATATATATATATATATATATATATATATATTTTTTTTTTTTTTTCCTAACTGCAAATGGAAAATTTAATGACAAATAGAAAAATTAAGAGTTAGATGATGGGTATATTACATACAAATTGAGGTGGGGCTATAATTCTAGTGGCATCTTCTCCATCAAAGAAGCATACAATTTGGAAGCGGGCTCCATAGAGAGCAACATTTGGAAAAGAAAAATAATGCCAAGGTTATCTATATTTCTATGGTTTCTCATTTAGGGGAAATTACATAAGATAACATACAAAATAGAAATTACTTTAGTCCTTTCTTGTGTTATCTATGTGATATTTAGTCATCAAATTTGGAACACCTATTCAATGGTTGTTCATACAATATTATCCCTTGGAAAACTACGAAAAGAAGCATGCACCACTCATACTAGGATCCATCCAACATCCCTCAAAATATTGAAAATTGGAGATCAAAATCTTCCACAATGCTATCTTAAACAAAATTTGGATCCTCCTTATAGGACCACTTCTCTCGGCCATATGGAGAGAATGAAATTGACATATATTCTACAACCACTTCATTTATGAAGACAATCACTAGCTTCTCATAATTTTTTTTTATTCAGGAATCTATTCTTGCTCACATGTGGTAAGACCAAGAATCTCAGGGCTAGGAAGAAGAATCCATTATTATTGGAGACTAGCACTTGCACCCTACTTCATCCTACCCTTCAATTTCTTCCCCTATCGCTCCATGCCACCCCTCCTCATGGACTCCTCCATCTCTAACTTTCTCAAGTTAAATTTTGATGGAGCTTCAAAAGGAAACTTGAGTCAAGCAGAGTATGATGGTTTCTTAGGGACCACTAAAGAGATCTTCTTTATATATACTTTCAGTCCCTCGGAAAGAACAACAAACTTTGCGAGGTTGAAAATATTATAAGAAGGAATAAGGATTGCACAAACTTGGGGCTACACCAAACTAATGGTGGAAGGAAACTCGTGATTGGTTATCAATATAATTGTCAAAATCCCCAATGAAGCTCCTACAAACAATGTATCTTTTACCTAGAAACTCAAGAGTCTCCTAAATTCTGTATATAATTTCCTTGCTACTATCTTAGTGTTCATTCCAACTCATGTTCACATGATGAGAAAAAAATAATAGATACACTAACTAGTGAAGTCTACATAGGTCAAGTCATATTGATTTCCACTTGCTACTATTCCTTCCCAAAATCTCCCCTCAAACAACATAAGAGTGCTAGAGGTTAGCCAAATATGACTCAAATTACCTATATTAAGTGAGTGTGATGCGATAAATGGGAGGTCATGTTGTCGTCATCCTTCTTTCTTACATGCCAATGGAACATGGAAGTACACTTCGTTAAGAATTCATTAACTATCATGTAAAAATCAGGGATTAGTATAGTGTTTCACCACCTCATGAATTCAATAGCAAATTCCTGTGGCAAGTGGATGTTAGTGACATCACCAGGTGGTATGAGAAGATCTGAAGGATTGAATGGGATGTGTACTAAGCTGAGTGTGAATTTGTCACCACAATTGGTAGTAGAAGACCGTTATTTGGTTTAAAATCACATGCATGGGATTTGAAAATCATTACTTTGCATGGAACATAGCTTCGCTCTGGGGCATCTTCTTAGGAATGGTAGCAATTTAGCATCCTAGAATTTTGGGTTTCCCTATTCTAATCCATTAGAGGTTGAGAGCGTGTTTATTGTTTCTCTTAGTATTTCATTTAGGGAGGGCACTTAAAAATGTTAGACTCTAATCCTAGTGGAATTGAGGGTAGAGCCAACTTAGCCTCGTTATTTCCCTTGACATCCCTAATGATTTTGCAAACTTTGAATGATTTGTGTGGATGTCTTTTAGGTAGTTCCATTCATGTTGGGATATGCTAAAGCGGAAATTTCCTTATAATCTTAGAGTGTTCTGGTTGAATCTTATCTTCAATCTTTCTGTAAGCCATCTCCAAAACATAGTATCTTCAAGGGGATTTGACATGCAATCAAGTACTTTATGTTTACTAGTGCAATTGAAGGATTACTAGTTCAGGTTCTAGTCTTCTCATGGGGGTTCTGAAGTTCCTTCTAACCAAGTAAAATATTTTCGCTCACTTCCCCTAACAACAATTTAGTCTACTAGCCTTTGTGTCGTTGAACTCTCTATTCTAAGTGTGTTCTGCATAGGCTCATCAACATTCAGAGTCCCAACACACATCTTTCTAGTCATCTTCTCTTAGAAGTTGCAGCTAGGCATTTGTAGATCTAGGTGGCATTTGGTTAATTCCTTTGGTTTGCGCTCTCAATTTCCATGGAACATGCTCTTTCATAGAGCAAGGGTAGTACATCTAACTGTAGCCTACTACAAGGAATGTGGTTGTTCAACGATGAAAATGCTAGCCAAGAGCTCGACATCTAGATACCAGACACTCACCCCTCAATCATTCTAGATGCTAGGAACTCACCTTTTAGTCAGTTCAAGAGGAAATCACTCAAGAATAATGGGAATTAGCTGATGAAAGGTGCACTCTCGCTCATGACAAAGGTTGCAGACTAGATTTCGAACGCAGGGCACACTAGAGGTGACTACAACGAGTTCATGTACACCATGGACATTTATTGAATATAAAATCTCTTCTTAGAAGAGTTCTAGTGGACAAAACAGAAATCAAAGACATTCTCCTCACTCAAAATAATATGGAAAGGCACATGATATCAATGGATCAAATGCTTAGGCGTTTAGAGAACCAATTGGGCATCCCTCTTGATCTTGGCCACTCATGAGACAATAATGAGAAACCTGATTTTGTTAGGTCCATTTGAATGTTTTGCAGAAATTGTCTTTTCTATTTCTATGCTTAGGTTCAATACTTTTCTACCTATAAATTAACCTACAAACCCGTAAGTCAATCTTAGTATTTTTGTTTTCACTAATTTAATAAAACCTTTTTTTTTTTTTAATAATGAAACAATTAAAATTCTGTATCTAGTCTGTATCTTGTGTGATTTGATTTAAGAAATAACGAAACATAAAGGAGGACTTTTGAAAACATGTATGTATATCTGTAACTCAATAGAATAAAATATATTTACTTAAAAATAAAACTAAACAACCAAACAGGATCATCAAATATTATTAAAATAGTTTTGAAACCATTTAAATATTAATTAACATATGAAAACGTTAAAACTAAGGAAACTAGTTATTGATGTTAATTTGATACATTAATATATCAAGCAGTTTTTGAATATAAACCTGTAAAAACATTGATGTAACAACTTAGTAAATCGATATATAAAAGGTAAACCTAAAAGAAAAGTGGCTAGGGAATGTCTTAAATGGGTACCACAAAATCTTGTATTAATTATTGGAGATCTCCTTTGAACCACTACGCTTCACACTGGCGTTGAACCACAGTATATCAAACTGAACCTAGTAGAGCACAAAATCGAACACAGGCAAATCGTAATGAAATCTTGCACGGAATCGAACTGCTGCAACTCGATATCGAGCCAAGGCAATTGAGCTTGTGGCCTGTGAAATTGAACCTGTGGCATGCGTAATTTGACATGAGAAATGGAAGCTGCGGATGACAAAATTGAACCTACAGCAAATCGTGGGAAGAAAATATCATGTTTCATTATAATGATAAGAAAGTATATTTTTTGAAATGGAAGTGAATGAGATTGAAAAGAGATGATACCTTCAATTAAATGTTTTTTAAAACATATGGTACGATTTCCAATATTTACTAAATTAAAATTTCAATTCCTTAATATTAATAATACTATTAGTAACACTGTAATATTTATATTATTTTAAAAGCATGAAAAATGAGATGCTACTGAATCTCAAATTCGGTAAAATAAATTTAATTTACTATTCAAATAATTAGTAAAATAAATTTAATTTAATATTTAAATAACTAGTAAAATAAATTTAATTTAATATTCAAATAATTACGAGTCAAGGAAGGATTTCAGATTTCATAAGTGATTGGTCATAATTATTAAAATTTTTACCATTTAAACTAAAGATTCTTATTGTTACCATGGCATATTTTCAATCTACAGAAAAAATCAAAATGTTTTTTTCAAGGACATTTCAAACAAACAAAACAAAGTGTTCTTTCAGACTCTCCAAAGAAAATTACTCCCTTTCGAACCTCACAAACAAAACAGAGTGTTTTTTTACACTGTCTAAACAAAATTACTCCCTCTGCAAGCTCACGCACTGAGATTTGATGTTATGTACAGTGCAACATTAAATAATAATAAATGATTTAAAATCATTACAAAATCAACTATGGGTAAAATGACCAAATATACCAGTGTATAAGACATTTAATAATATATTCTCTAAAAAACAATGTAAAAAAAACTTTAAACTACATAATGCAAATGGATAAATCATAAAATCTCATTTGCCAAGAATGCATATAAATATTACCAAGATTATAAAAGATTACCAAAGTTAACCTCTTTCATAATCTATTCCACAATAATGAAAACTTCAAAATGCATATTGAAACTCTTGTTTTCCAAAAATGTGTATATATTAAAAGTTACAGAGGATTACCACACTAATTTGTCTTGCAAGGTTTCGTAGTAAAAGTTACAAAATATTACCACACTAATTTATCTCATGCATTAACCAAAGTAAATGTAACACACCAATATATACACCCATTCAGATAAAGGTATTATCCATCTTTGCAGTTAATGAAATGACTCTCTAAATTAGCACACTAACATTAGTAAACAAAAATTAAGCAAAGATATATATTTTTCTTTTCTGCAAAATGAATAAGCATTACATTTCAAAGAATACGTTATTTTATGTAAAAAGTAAATACTGTATTTCAAGAGAACTTTTTTTTTGCAAAAGAATAAGAGTAGGAACAATGTGCATAGTGCCTTCAAAACAATGACCGCAAACTCTAAAACAAGACTTTTGCAGAAAATTATTATGAGATGAAAGATAAATATATAACCTTAAAGGAAGCCAACTAAGCCAAACAGGATGACAGAGAATAAGAATATGAACATCATAGTCACAGGACATGGTTTGTTTTTTTTAATTCGTGAATTACAAGATTAAATTGTATTCCTCTTTTTTTTTCTTCCCCGCCAAAAATTAACATAATATTAACTCTTTTTCAGTATAAGCTTTCATAAACATAAACTTATTAACATAATAGTAACTCTTTTCATCATATGTTTTCATAAACAGAAATGTATAATAAAGTAGAGATCCTCAAATTGAAAATAAAAACAATAAACTTACAAAAATTAACATAATATTAATTCTTCCTCGATATAAGCTTTCATTAAAAAAAAAAAAAACAGAAACTTATTAACATAATAGTAACTCCTTTTCAACATATATTTTCATAAACAGAAATGTATAATAAAGCAGAGATCCTCAAATTGAAAATAAAAACAATAAACTTATAATGGATATAAGATATTGAGACTACAATTAATTACATTTTTGTAATTATATCCAGATCTTTTATAACAACAATAACTATTTTAAAGATAAACCAAATTCATCTTCATCCAAGAAATATTAATTAAAGAAAAATATAACAACCTTTCAGTGTTTTGGAGGTAAACTAATTACATCTTCATCCAAGAAATGTTAGTTAAAGAAAAATATAACAGATAGTAAATTTTATCTGATACTGAGTCATTCTACTTGTTCAAAAACTCTATGCTACTTTGTTCACTAGTTCTACTTGGCAACTTCACTAGACTAGTAAGATTTACCACCCAATCATATCCAAAGAAAACATTTTTTCCTTAGAACCCCCTAGCTCTATAAGCTCACAAACAGTACCAACTTCAACAATAGTGAGAAATTTTGGGCAACTAAAGAAAATATCCTCTCTTCCTCTCACACTACATAGTCTCAATCAACCAAAATAAATTACTGAGATTTTAATTTAAAAATTAAGATAAATTACTGAAATTTTAATTTAAAAATTAGGCAGTCATTTTAGCAGCATAGAAATTAATATCACAACTCCAAAATAACAAATCACAAAACTGTAGAATTAACTGGGCAAAACGAAACATTAAACTTTAAATTCAAAGTTCAAACATTAGTTATTTCAAATTAATACACCATCACACCACAGCAGAGTTTAAAATATATTAACATATTCGGCCCTCTGCACTTTGCCAATTATTGTGAAGTATAATTAAACTCCAAAAAGGACAGGAATAACTAAACGCCAAAGAAGACAGAGGCGTTTCAAATCTTGACTGGTTATAAACATTTGACAGCGGCACCTTTGGGCTAGCTTAGTAATGCTAATTGAAAAAAAAAAAAAATAGCTTAGAAGAATATTCTTATAGACCATTTACTTTTAGTGGCTATGGTAATAGTAAAAGGAAAGATTCTTGAATATTTTTATAAACCATTAACTTCTTTGATTTGATCATAAAACTTATATTTTACTATAATTCTTTTAAATTACTGGTGCTTATTAATGTAAATATTCCAAAATCTGTTCAAAATTCTTTGCAAATACGAAATATAAAACTTATATTTTACTATCTTTATTTGAAATAACTGGTGTTTATTAATGTAAATATTCCAAAATCTGTTCAAAATTCTTTACAAATACGAAATATTTCATTTTTTTGCTTTATTCTCTTGAAAGAAATTGGCTTCTTTCACAGTTAGAAAGTAAACGTGAGATTCCCAACACCAAGGCAGCCCTTAAGATAAAGTTTTTTTAGAATCCAACCTATAACAACAATATTCATCTTCATTAACCCATCAAAACTCATCATGGCGAGAATTTAAAACTTGAAGAGGGATGATTACAAGCTTGGAAGCCAACTGCCCAAAGTAACACTATTAATAGAAAATACTTATCTACTTACTAGTAAAGCAGTTTAAAAAAATAAATATTTAAATTTTACTCATATAATTAACCAAATATATTCAGCAAGTTGGAGAGTACATTAAAATAGATTGAAGAAATACAGAAAATGCTTAGTGGCCAAAGTTTACCATCATTTTACCAGTTTTAATAGGATGTATAAATGTTTTAGTAGTCAATGAAAACATTTTATTTAAAAATATATATTATAATTTTGAAAACGCTTACCCAGAAATAAACTATGAGAAAATTTAGTGAGAATCTTAAAACAGTCAATAACGAAATATAATATTAGAATATTTAATTATACTATTAAAACGGTAAAAAATGATGAATTGACTGCATTTCAAATTCAAATCCTACCGCCACCCATGTGTATCAATCCATGAAGTTCCCAGAAACGTTTTCTGTCATTGGAGCAGGGAAGTCAGTTTTGTCCCTGAAGCTTAACAGCAGTCGAATCCCATCCCAATCAAAAGGATGCTCTCAGGGATGTAATTTGATGGGTAAATTATTTGAGGGCTCCTCAAATACAGTCAATTTTTTTCTCTATCTGTTAACATTTTGTGATAAAATCATAATTCCTCAATTCGACAGAATTTGTTAAAAATATTCGAATATTCTTCATTTCCTCCGATTCGGCCTAATTATACATAAAAATTGATTGGTTTTACAATGTAGAGATGATATAGGCAAGCCAAGGACGGGTTGATCAAAAGCTCGTTTCTCGTTTATCCACACTTAAAAAAATTATTAATGAATTGCGGCTTCTTAACCAGATCAGCCAAAGGAACACACCCTTAATCAAATTACAAGTAGATTTGGTCAATCAACAAACACCCTTAATCAAATTATAAGTAGTAGGTTTGGTCAATTTTGAAATATAAAAGCAAATTTTTCTAAATATATTCTTGAATTTTTTCTAAATTCAAAAAAAATTATAAATCTTATCATGTCGAAGTCGAGTTTGAATTTGGTAACCATTCGTAAAATAATTAAACAAATATTAATTCACATTTGAAATTCCTACTCTGCTGCTATTAACACCTACACCTCTGGAGTTATATTAATTCACATTTGAAATTCCTACTCTGCGGCTCTTAACTCCTACATCTCTGGAGTTTTCCAAAAAATTATGCTTATAATCACTGGGATGAAATTCTAGGATACCCATGGACACTGCAGAGGACATAGAGAAACTCTAAGTAGCTGGCCTAACTCGAAATTAGAGAAATTATTTAAAAGAAAAATAGATTAGATAGAAAGACAATACGCCAATCAATTCTTAATCAGCTTTCTGATATTTAATATTTAACCAATTTATTATGGAATAAAATCGAAGAATTTACTCCCATAACAAACATTTGATAAACTAAGAAAATTCAATTACATTAGATCCTCAACTTTCCTATCTGTCTTATTTTTCTGGTTAAAAGGGAAAAATTGATGATCATGACCGAATTTAATCCCCCAGATCAGGTCAAGGTTGCTCTGAAAAGAATAAAACGGTTCACAACCCTGAGTATAATATGCACACATGAAGCTCTTTTTAACAAAATTTGTACACAAAATTATGAACGAACTGACCTCCTCGTAGGGGAGTAATGAAGCGACCTCCGAAGAAAAACAAGGAATAGAAAGTTCTGTTAATATGCAGGACGGGGATGCTGCGCCCAGCCGTAGAAGTCATGAGGCAGTTGCCCGTTGGGGAGCAGATTTGGGGTAACGTTGAATATTGGCATGCTGGATGGATGGGGCAGCTGCTGCTGCAGAGGCGGCGCCGCCGTCACGGCGGTTGATTGCGAGAGTCCTCTTTGGGATTGGACCCCCTCGTCCTCTTCTTGAGGCAGCCGTTCGTAGGGAGTGCTGCGGAATGTGGCAGCCATGACCACGATAGGGCTGGAAGCCAACAGGGCGCCAACGATTCTCCCTCCCATCACTTGCCCCTGTGCTCCCGCGACATAAATGGTGAGCCCCGTAGCCCCGGCTGGCTCCGTCGTGGGCAGAAACGCCCCAGAAAGGGACAAGATCTCGAAGCACCCGTGCAAGGTCATGACCGCGGTGCCCGTGCCCGGCTGCCGCAGAGTAACGTTGCTCACCGTTCCGCTCCCGCTGAGAATGCTGAGTCCGCGCTGCCTCCTACGCGCGAACGTGGCCAGGCTCTCGACTACGTCGCACCCGTTGGCAATCTCCAGTACGTGAGCTCTGAGGGCGTTGGCGCTTTCCTGTTTCACAATTATCGGGGGCTTCTTCTTGTTCTTGGACCCCGGCGGTCTGCCGCGAGGTCTCCGGTTAATCTCCGACCCGAGCTGATCGCCTTCGAAAGACCTCCCGGCCGCGGCATCACTGTTGTCGTCGTTGTTGCTGCTCTGTCTTCGTTTCTTCGATCCACTGCTCTCGCTCTTCTCGTCCTCCGAAATTTGTAAGTCCCTCGCTACCACCCCGTGGGAATGGCCATTCCCTGGACAGAGACCCGGAGCATGGCCATTCCCGGGGCCTGAGCGGGAGCCCGGCACGACTCCTGCCATCGCCACATTGCCCGACCACCACTGATTTGCCAGGATTGCGTCGTTGGATTCACTGCACCAATTTCTCTCTCACCTTCCCGACCTTGACATGTAATTTCAAGGACCTTCACCAAGAAGAAGAAATCAGCCTGTATAAAAAGAATTGTAGGAAAGAAACCAAACCAGCGAGTCCACGGCGGCGCTCGCACATGAGAAAACCATGTTGTTTAGAAAGGCGGTATTCATTGCGACGGCCGGTTAGGAGTGGAGCTCGAACAGCGCGGGCAATGTGGGTTATCGTCCTCTATCTCTCTCTGATCCATTCTCTCTCCGTTTTGCAACGTTCCACTAACAATCTCTCGCATTTCCCACTTTTTCCAAACCCTAAAGCCACACGAACTCTAAAGGCCTTTATGTCATTTCTGTCATATACCAGAAGTCCCTTCAACTATCCTCGCTGTCCATTTTAGGCCATTGCACACCCAAATTGCCACCGCCTATTCTTTACCCATTTCTCAGCCGTTGATTTATTTGTTTGTTATGTGAGGCCGTAGTGGTCTCCACTCAATGAGTGTTTTCCTATTTCTCAAACGTTGAGGTCGTAGTGGCCTCCACTCATAAGTGATTTATAGATGATATACCATCGCTCATTTCTAGGTTAAGATGGGATGGGTTGCAACAGGAATGATTTATAGTCCAATTCCTTTATATTATATGAAGATTAGATTTAACAAATAACAACCCAATTTAGGTTTATCTCTAATAGATGTGGATGAGTGTTTTCCTATTTCTCAAACGTTGATTTATTTGTTATGTAAGGTCGGACTGGCCTCCACTTATAAGTGTTTTTATAGATGATCTACCATCGCTTATTTCTAGGTTAAGATGGGATGGGTTGCAACGGGGATGATTTATAGTTAATTTTTTTTATTCTATATAAAAATATTTTTATTCTATATAAAAATTAGATTTAACAAATAATAATTTAGTTTAGGCGGATTTGGAAAAAAAATGAAAAATATAAGTTAATATGGTTAACATTTATTATGTCATTTGTGGGAGTTTAATTTGCGTGAGGAGGCCATTCTTTTTTTGAGATAAAATTAACACATATAATCAAATATATAGTCAAATCCTTTTTATTATATCACAATTAGATTTAATAAATAACAATTAGATTTATTATTAATATGAAGAGTTGTGGATTTGAAGGAGAATTAACCAGAAAAAATATGAGAAATATACTAATACTATCAATACAATCAACATTTATTATGTTACTCTAGAGTTAGACTTGAATCTTAATGACAAATAAAAAGAAAAAAGTTGAAGAATATACACCAATATCGTCAACATCTATTATGTCACTTGAGGGAGTTCAACTTGCCCATGGAGGATACTATTCCTTCTTTCTTTTAAAATAAATTAACAAACACATATTCAAATTCATAGTCAAAATCATTTTTATTATATGACAAATAGATTTAATAAATAACAATTAAATTTATTATTAATATGAAGAGTTGTGGATTTTAAGGAGAATTAACAAGAAAAAATATGAGGAATATACATATACTATCAACAAAGTCAACATTCATTACTTGGTGGAGAGGACTCCATTCCTTCCTTCCTTCACATAACCTCAATTGACACACACAAATACCAAAGTAACCTTCCACTATTAAATGTTGTATAAATAACATTTTTAAGCATATTTCATAAAAGAAAGATAAATAAAAATAACTAACTAATGTATCTTAAAATAGTAATATAATAAATAATTTATTTTACCACCACAATAATTTTATAATTGAACAAATGTAAAAATATATAATTTTAATTAAAAATAAGTTAAACATATATAAATTAATTATATTTATGTATTTAAAATTAAAATAAACTTATATTCTTATTTCAAAATTTATTGTATTCCTATCGACAAAATTCTATATCTACCTGCTTGATGCCAAACAAAATCTTTTATCTCTTTCAATATCCATAAAAGGCAAAGAAATTGATGTCATTTGCTTGTTTGGTGCGACTGATCAATATTAGGTGGGTGAGTAATAGTTGAAATCCATTAAAATGGAAATGTGTACTTAAAGCACTGATTGATTCAATTGTCATGTCTATAATTTGTCCCGTAGCCCTTTGTGCGAAGAAATCCGATCTCATCTTATGTTCCATAAAAGGTAAATTTGATGTTATTTGTCAACATGTTGGCCTCGAAATTACCCATAACAGGTTGGTAAATAGTTTTGAAATGACCTTGTTTTGTTGAGGGATTCATTGATTCAAGGGTCCCATGAAAACGGCGTCTCATCATTCAGAGGACGACATTTCAACATGAAGCTTTCTACTATTAATCGATTCGCTGTGCCAAGGAATTTTCACAAAGGCATTTCATCGTGATTTTTTTTACTTTAGCTCCCTTTATAAGCTCTATGGACTACATGGGTCAACTGTTTTAATTTTTTTTAACTAATATTAACCATTCACACAAAGGAAACAAAAATGGAACAACCATTCACACAAATGAAACAAAAAATGGAATTTTGATTTGCATATAATTGTTTGTAATTTATATATGTATAATTTTTATTTTTTAAAATATTTAAAATATTTTTAATATTCTTTTGTTTCAAAAAAACATTAATAAATGTATAATTATAAATCAAATTTAAAAAATATTACATCATCTAAAGGGTTGATAATAGTGAGTTATATGTTTAGTGTAATTTTTGGTGGTATTGGGTTTAATGATAATCCTTTTGGAGGTTTGGATTTGCTACCATTATTACTGAAAGACTCCAGAAATATTGTACTTTATAATAGTAAAAAAAAATTCTCGAAAAATTATAATTTATAATAATTATAAATCATAATAATTAACTGATTTTAATTATAAATTATAATAATTAACTAACTTTCATTTTAACTAGTGATTTGGCAGATTATAACATAATGATGGATGTAAGTGCAAGTTGAAGTTGTAAATTGAAATGCACTATACAATGGTTTGTTGTTGAATTTTTATAATATTAGTAAGTTTAAAAGATATAATCATTGGTGTTTTGATATTTTACGGTTTTAATGTAAGAAGTGTATTATTTATATTGAAAAATTGGAGATTTGTGTTTAAGTTAAAAGTGTACTAAATATTCCTTTCAATTTAGAAATGATGGGTAGAGTCCTTGAATTTCAATTCTTTTTTTTTTTTTTAATGGAAACTAAAAAGTATGAGCAATTCATAAATCTTTTATATTTCATATTTTTTTTATAGATATTTCATTTCACCTATCTATTTATCACAATAGGATCATCCACAAAGTTGATAGTAGTAGTCTGCAAGGTTTATAATTTCTCAAGTTCCATTTGATTTGCATTAGGTATTATAACCTAAGAGTGACTAATGAGAGATTTCTTATTTATTATTTACTAAATCTTACTTTGAGTTTAAAGAATTTGTGCTTTCTGTCCATTTAAATTTACATTCTTTGTTGGTTAAATCAATGGTTTTATAGATGTTGAGGATATTTGGGTTAACGAATGGTGTTATTTGCATGAGAGGAGGAAGAAATAAAAGAAGAAGAAGAATGAAGAAAAGAATCATGGTGGTGATTAGAAAGAATATGGGTTTGTTGTAATTTAGGGAACTGTATACATGTGTCCCCAAGAGACCTATACACTAGTTTAATACTATATGAAGATATACATGCAACACATATGGTATAAGAGAATAGAAGAGAAGATGATGTAGTGATCAAGAAGAAAAACCCTCCTTTATGTTATGCTAGATAATCCTCAAAAATCATAACATTCTTAACCTGATACACATATATTTATATTAGAATCAGACAACTACAATAGTTTAACTATGTAACTAACTTGTTTCGCTAACTTAATAGGGATTCAAACGACTTTCATGTTGGTATGTTGACTATGGAGTTGTTGACGATCTTGAACCCACCAACAAAGGGGATCTCCATGGTATAAAGTCCCCCCTAGACCTCTAACCATTTGGTGTAGGATTCCCATCCAGTATGATGCCCTGATTGCCATTATCTTAGAGATATGCCTTGGCTCTAGCTGTCAGCACATGAGAGTGTTACGTTAGTATCTTCAAACAACAAGGTACATGTTCCTGGTGAGTGCGTAATGTAACTCATGTCGAGGTTCTCTTACTATAAAATGGGAGAGTGAAGTGAGCCTCTTAATGAGAGGGAGTAGTCCCAACCCAGGAAGAAACACACACGAAAAAAAAAAGGGTTTGCCCAACATTTAGCGAAATAGTCCACATCGGATACAGTAGTCATTAAAGCCAAAGTTGAAGGGAAAACACTTACACCATCCAGTAGAATAGTCCACATGGGGGTGACAGACATTAAAACTGAGGAAACACAAGGATGGTCTGTCTAATTTCCAGTGGAGTGGTCCACACAGATGGGACAATAGTGATAAACAACACAACACATATTCACCAATCTAAGTACTAAAATAACTGAAGTAGTTCAACTATCTTAGTACAGGTTAAGAAAACATGTATTGCAAATGTTTAAAGAATAGTCTTACAAATAGATACAAAACATGCGTGAAAATGTGCTGCCCTGAGACAAGCTTTTGAATTAAGCAAAAGTTCCAAGACACATCTTAACACCATACATCACTAGCCCTAGTAGAGGTACACTAGAGCCACTCCTCGCTCCTTAAGGAATAAACTACAGACTCTCAAGGCTATGTGGGAGGAGTCAAGGTGAAAAATTCTTTGTTCATACAGTGAGTGGGCATATATAGCTAAGGCGAGTAACTGACCCTTGTGACTCTTCAACTTCCCTCATGAATGTTTGACTTCCTATTAATTTTCGAATTTACCTGACTCTTCAACCTCATATGTGGGTCTCTTGGACTTCCACTTTACATTACATTGATTACAACAAGTATGGCCCATAGTAGTGATGTGGCTGAGACAATTCATGAAACATCTCGACATGACACTACTGACATGTATTGCCTAGATATGGTGTCTGTGTTGATCTATTGTGTTACTGAGTGATGATATGCTCTTGTTGTAACATGTCTTCACCTCCACATGGAAAAGTGCATGGGATCTTCGATGGTGTTGGTCTTTGCTTGATGGTGCATGTGTATGTTTCCCTTTCACTCACTTGCTCAATGTGCTTCATACGTTCATTCAACTGTGAGCAAGTCTTCTAACATGGAATCCTTTTTCATCCCATTTGTTGTCACGCTATGTTTCATTGATGTACTTATTCCTCCAATCACTCATGAGGAGATGACATCGAATCAAAAAATATCATAGTCTAACATGCTGCATTTTTTTCATTTCGGTGCAGGTGACTAGGAGAGGGAAAAGGCATTCAAACTGGGCAGAGTACAACATAGACTGGTATGCGAGGCTCCGAAGCACTGTTAGGAAAAATGGCATAGAGGTCATTGGGAGGTAGATTTGGGCAATCCAGGACAATAGTGATAATTGTTGGGAAAAACCCAGTTGGCAGGCAGAATTGCACAGTTTGTGGGAGGAAGGCCAGGCGGGGTGTTAGGGAACTGTTGGACCAATCTGCACAATTTTCAAGAGGATCACTGGGCAAGTCACCCAGCTAGGATCTGTACAATTTCTCTGAGGAAGACAGTGTGGGAAGCATGAGGCATTGGTAGAAAAATATGCGCAGTTTTCCAGAAGAGGACAAGATCAGGCTATGGGAGTGCTGGTCAAAATTGCACAATCCTGGGATATATTACTGGCCCAAACATAATTATGCAATTTCTGGGTTGATTGCAAAGGAGGGAAGAAGGGAAGGTGATAGACAGCTCTGCGTAATTCCTGGGCTGATTGCAGAGTGAGGAAGAAGGGTAGGTGACAGATAGTGTTGCGCAATTACTAGACTAATTGCAAAGTGGGGAAGAAGGGTAGGTGACAAACAACTCTACGTAATTCCTGGGCTGATTGCAGAATGGGGAAGAAGGGCAGGCAATAGACAACTCTGTGCAATTCCTATGCTGATTACAAAGCAGGCTAGCAGGGCAGGTGACAAATAGCTTTGCAAAATTTTCGAGATCAGTACAACCCTAGGTCACAACTCAAGTCATTTCTCTGGTTGACCAGCGGAAGGCTTGATGGGAGATCTTGTGGGAAGCACGGACTGGATCGAGTTCCAGGACAACTTTTGCGCAGTTCTGGGAGTCAGTCAGCTAGCTCATTTCTATAATTTCATAGTGCAAGCTGTCGGGAGGACAACCTCAAGCTCTATGGCATTCTGGGTAGTAGTGAAAGGTCACTGAGATCGGGTCCGTTTGACGGAGGGTTGTCCGATCAACAGATTTTAAGGAAAATTGACTAAGTTTGAAAGCAAGTCTACTTTTTCATACACGACAATGTGATCACACACTGAGCTCTACTTGATGACAAGACACCTCAAACCAAAAAGACAGCATGTGCTCAGTGGGACTGATAAAGGTTAAGAGCGAGAAGTGCAACATTTGAAATATGGCTTTGAACGACCGTGATGACACTTGAACGATAGCGTTTACAAATTTGTGTGTGGGTGAGACCAATTTCATCTTAGCGAAAACAACTCATACACACAAAGATAAACCTTCAAAATTGCAATAACAAACTTGCAAGCATGAAATAGCGATTAACATCCCAAAAGATGACTGGTGGTCAGTCAAGCAAAAAGGGTGTGTAGACTTGACAACAGTGCATGGGATGAGCCTGAGTGTTTGTTACCATCAAGGGTAAAAACCAAGGAAGGCTCCAAAATTTGGATGCTAGCGAAAATTTTGGATGGTGTTGTAGCCACTACAACACTTGGCAACACGCTGGTTGAATAACAAATTCTTTGTTTCGGTTCATTTACAGCAGAGGGCCTTGGATTTTCAGATTGTATTGATTCATTTTGTAGTTTACTTTGGCTACCCCACTTACCCCATGGAAAAACATGGTTCACCTTGTACCCAATCAGTCAAACACAACAAAATTTTCAGCGAGATCACAGTCTTTCAAAATCGGAAAGGGTAGTTTGGTTTGCGAGCTTAAGATTTGCATAGTATAACTTTTCATCTCTAGTGTTGCTCTGCTACCAGCAGGCCTAGACAATACCCCGATGGGGTCATACAGGAACACAAGCATTGCTCCACTGCCAGTGAGCCTGGTCAGCACCCTAGTGGAGTTGCCTACTTCACCTCTCTGTGCAGGAAGGCTTTATCTTCTTTCACCTTTTTATTTTTTTGAAAGAGGATTGTGCATAGGAACTTACTTATTTTTGGGGCAGAAGAGGGATCCTAACTTATTGAGAGTAAAAGAGGTTCTTCCTTTAGAGAATCATGTAAGACCTCTGATTTAGTTTTGCTCGTTTAGATTTTTCCCCTTCTCCGTTTCTACTAGTTGGATTAAGCTTGAACACACAAAGCATAAGACTGAGTATAAGCATGGGGTTTCCTATTTTGGACACAATTTCATGGTTTGATGAGAGCTTTCCCTTATAGATGGATCATATTTTTTGTCAAGGCTTCATTGGCCAAAAGTTACAACCAAGCACAGAGAAGATGAACACAGGATTGGCCAAGTGCTACAGTGTCACAAGAATCTTTAAATTCAACCACATATTCAAAATCCAGAACACAATATTGGGCAACACTTATTTGCGTAGCGAAAACAAAAGGAAAACTCAACACTAGAGGGAAAACAAAACAAGGAAATGAGTACACAAGTAAACAAAACCAGAAGACAAGAAAGAAAAATGGCTAAAGAAAACATAATGAAAATAAGAAAACCATGAGGCACTACGAGTGCAAGGAAAGAAAAATAAGATGCTGCTAATCCTACTCCTATCCTAACAGCTAAACAGTTAGGATTACGTGACATGAAATTTCTACTGAAGCCACCATAGTCATTTGCAACATGCAGCTATAAAGATACAAGCAATTAAAAGAGATAACAAATAGTGTGCTACAGAAAATACAAAAGCTTGAAAATCTTGCACACAGAATGGAAGGTCTTGCCTATGGGCAGAAAAATGTGTCACAACCACCCAATACGCATGCTTACCTTTTCGATGTATACTCTTATTTTACAAAGCTCGGAAGCCTCTTGCAAGTGTCTGTTCATCTACAACGAGCTTCCTAGCAAGTGTGAGGAAGGATTGAAGCTTGTTGGTTGCAACACGATTCGCCAAGTAAGATTGTTCCATCCATTGAGTGATTGGATCATGAAATTCATAATGCATATTTGGAAGGTCTCGTGACCTGTGAAAATATGGATTTATGATTGGAGAGATGGGATCACAATGGGAATCTTGTACAAAAAAATCAATCTGATCATTCTCATCAGTCATGAAAAGACAGTGAGGACCTGCCATAACCATTAGCACAAGCTGAAGTGCCTCACCTAATTAACATGAATCTGAGGAAAAATATGTTAAACAGTGATGATCGTAGAGAATGAAGTAACTATCATTGAATGTACTATTGGGAAAATGATAAGTTGCGTGATAGTCACGTGATATGGGGAAATGATTAGATCAGTTTGTTAAAATATCTGATTCCCAGTTTGAAATGAACAAATAAAAATTCATTTTAACAATCTTGTGAACGATCTAATTAATGGAACCAAGTTTGTCGTGAGCTAGTCATGACGAACCACCCCCCTGCAATTGGTGAAAAATTGTGCAGGCTTCATGGTCATCACAATAATGTAAAAGGGATGCTAGCATTGTGAATGTGTGAAACCAGTTGGGGCATGGTGAAATGAAAGGAACTTGATTCACATGATAGCTTGTGCATTCATCATCACACAAGGGATTGTGTGTGATGAGAGAGAAAATTTGAAGTACAAGGTTCACAAGGAGACTGAGGAGCTGATCACGAGACAGAAAATCCAATAAGTATAATCATGGGAAAAGAAATTATTTGAGAAGATCAACTTCATAATTCCATGATTTCATGAAGGATGGAAATTCCCACCCCAAGTTTGATGCAAGAGATGTGCATGAAGATGGATGCACTGTGACATGTTTGTGAATTCAACCATAAGTGAAATTTTGAAAATTTCAGAGATCACATCTAGAATACCAAACATCTTTTACATGTGAATTCACATCAAGTGCAACCATGCAGAAAAAACAGATTGTGTGTGAAAAACCAGATATGATTGATTTTTGGGGGCTTACCAGAGTTGTGAGGTCCTAACATAACCATCAACAGACGTTGACGTGCCTTGACTCCCTGGCATGTCCCAAAACTTTCTAGAATTGCAGGATCATATTTTGAAGCTTGAACCAAATCATGCATGGTTTGAGGGTGCTTGTTGTTGCTAATTTCAGAATTTCTCTCAGGATGGTAGCCATCTCTGTCACAGGTTGCACTAGATTTTTTAGCTTCAGCAAGCTGACTTGAAGAGTTGTATTCATGCAAGAGAACAGATGACAGGCAATGGAAAGTACATTCTATGATTAAACTACTTTCAATTTCATCGTGAACAACCTCACTGCCTTGTTTCAATTGAGGAGATAAGTCATTAGATGAAGAAGTGAGAGAACACGAAGTATATCTGATGCATGTTGATGCATTGTGAATGGTAGGACACACAAGCAAGTGAGGTGAAGAGAAATTTTTTATATGAACCTCTTCTTTGACGAGAGAAAATTTTAGATCCGAGTTAGAGTATTTATGATGGAATGGAAGATCACATGATGTTCTTAGGAATTCGACACAACATATGGAAGCATGGGAGTGATGACTTCCCATGGCTGGTGGTTGATCAAAAGGAATAGTTGTACAAGATGTTTCATTGAGATTAGTAGATTGTGAATTGTTAGAGAATTGAATCTCATTGTTTTTATGTAGATATTTTTGAATTAGAGAGGAATTGAGAGTGTATTCACCTTTCTGCTATTATGTTGGAGTAATGTCACTACCTTTTGCCCGATCATAATTTGAACCAACAAATTGGGAATTGAGAGAATGTGCACAACTGGTTGGTGAAACATATTGATTAAGCGATTCATGGTGCAAGGAGTCATGGCTTGTGAATGATGCAGGATGGCAGAGGGGCTGATCAAGTTTGAGACTTCAGTTGTGAATGGTGATGTCCTCTTGTGGAATGGGGGAGTGAGTCTTGGCTATAGGCTCTTTGAGCCATTCTAGAATTTCCTGCATGAAAGAGGGAGACAAATGAGAATATGGGTTGGGGACATGATGCGTAGGTTCGTCAGCTTCGAAATCACCACAAGGGGGCACTCACATCGGGACCAGAAAAGGAGGAGGACAAGAAACAAACAGGGTGTTGGGTTCATGCTCTACAATCTGAGGTGCCTTATGATCCACAAGAGCTGGGGAAGCAGAAAAACTGAGAGGTTCATGTTCACCATATGAAGAGACACAAACCGAGCACTCGAGATCTTGCTTCAAGAAATCCCAGTTCAAATCTTCCTCTGGAATTTCATAGAAAAGGAGAAGAAATTGATCAAAAAATTTCTCAACTGATTCATTAGGTTCCATTCTTAATAGGTTGATTCTTCCACAAACATCTCGGTATTTATAATTATCGAAGGATTCATGGAGCTCCTTGAGGAAACGGGGAAGGGAATGGATGGAAGCAGGTGGCACTGTATGACACCACCAATTACCATGGCCTTCAAGGGTGAGGAAGAAAAGGACACAATAAGACTCTTCATTATTGATTTCATAAGGTTGGTAAAATTGAAGAAAATCATAAATGTGATTGGATATGGACGTTCCATCATCACCATCAAACTTTAACTGGGACAAGTGAATGAGAAGCTCATCGGGGAGTAAAATTTGATCAAGGGAAAAATTGGAGAAACACTCTGGGATCACAATTCGTGTGTGAGCCATTTTGATAAGAGATTCAAAGTAGATGAAACAAGCTCAGATTTTCATCTCGACCTCCTTCTAGCACCATTTTGTTGATGGTCTTGGACACAACAATAAAGGGGATCTCCCCAGTATGAAGTCCTAAAAAAGTACTTGAGAATATCTATTCATACTATTGTAACACCTGGTTACCTGCCACTGCTACCATATTAAACATTGAGCATGGGATCCTAAGCAATTTTTCCACTTTGATACTCAACAATTACAGCTACAACACAATCATTCATAGCATGGGCACCTATGTGATTCTCCATACTTATAATTAAATCTCATTCAATTTACACACTCAAGGAGATTATGCTTTGAATTTAGCTTATACTAATAGTATGGCTCATTAACGCTCAAGAAATAATTTTGAATTGCTTCACAGAGACCAGCACATACCTCAGGTATGCTCTCCTTCAAGTGATCAAATATTTTTTCCTTGAGGCTTTTATCTTTACTTAATCCCTTGTATTGTGCACAAAAGATCATAGGTGGCTTACCTCTTCTCAATACATGCCCATTAAATCATGTTGCACAATTGTGGTCCTCTCTCCTTTGACTCAACAACCTCTACAATTTTCCATTACTTCAGCGAGACCAAATTTGATGCCAACTGATCCATGCCTTCATAAACACCTCAGGACAAATAACCAAACTAGCAAATTTTCCAAATCTGGATAACTTCTCCTAGAGCTGCCAATTCATCCATCAAATTAAACATATGCCATTATATGAGTTGGATCTCAAAAGCCCTCATACCTATAAATTTTATTTAAATGAAATTCCATAAGAGTTACAGGATTTTAGGCTTCCATGCAGTGACCCACTTGTACCTTAGCCCCTTTTCCTTGGCTCTTCTACTTGTTCTCATTCATAGGACTAGGTGGCATGACCTACGAGCAAGCCCCTAGGTGATAGACATCTTTGCTACCTTATAATGGCTAAATTCTCCTTATAAGCTTTTTCACATGGTTGGTCACACAGTGACACAAAAACCTATCTTTGGCTTATTCTTAACCTTTATCTTTCTCCTTTAGGATTAACTGTTAAGGTTGGAATTCCCATTGTATGCATTAGACAATCAAAAAATCATCGAGATCAAATGTGGAACCATTACCTCTAAAGCCTCTAAGAGATTCTTTTCCTTTATAAACCCCCATGACCTTAGCTTTTATTAGCTTCAAGAATGACATCCTGACACTAAGGCTCAAATCTCCTTATTGGAGCACTTCGAGAAACTTATTTTAACAAAAGGTTACAAAATTTATGACCTTTGGGGTATGCCCACTCCTAGGGTGATGTCATGCTAGTTTCATCCATGCCACATGTTGACCTGTGAGACGTTAAAATGTCACCCATATATGGCCCTTTTGGGTACCCAACAATGCCAAAATCACTTGCCACGTGTCTAGGGTTATGTCATTCTAACATCATCTCCAACCAATAACATGATGCCACCTTTCTTGTCGAAGGAGAGAGAAAGGGTTTGTTGGTCTTTGGTTTTGCAAGTGATTTCCTTTGTAAATGGTTCTATACTTGAAGTGATCCAGGTGGATCTTAAAAAAGTAGAAGTGGCATGGTAAGAGGCTCAAAGCTGAAAGTTGTATAATTTGGATAGACTTAGCATCGGATCGAAGTGTTCATCATCCTGATTCCAACGGTGTGAATAACACTCAAATCTGAGTTCATATGAAGAAGTTAGAGCAAGTCAAAGTTTATGTTTGACTTGTCCAAGTAGCAGGAGGAGATGATCAACAAATGGAGAAGCGCCAAGAGGCAGGCTTCCATTGGTCGCACATATCGCAGATCGTAGAGGAAAGAGGTCGTAGCTTAAGGAAAATCAGCCATTCTTGCAATGCGATCAAATCGCAATCACATTTCCGAAGGGTTAAAGAATAGGCCCCCAGAACTAGTTCTGGTTGCGGTGCGATATATCGCAATCACAGGATTATGTTTTGATTTGTTATATTGCAATCGCATTTTGCAAGGGTTAAAGAATCGTCCCCCAGAGCAAGCCAAGTTATGATGCTATCCCAAACGCCGAATCATGTTGCGATTTGTGATATCGAAATTGCATTTTGCAAGGGGAAGCAATCGCATGTTGGACCAAACTTGGGTTTCTGCCGATTGCGATTTGTGATATGGGCTCTCCGATCTCACATATTATATATTATGCTTAATAGTTCATCGGGTTCATGGTTATCGCAGGGCGCTTGATGAATGGGCTTTGAGTTGTTGGCTGATTGGAAATGATGATGGGCAACAACCGATAATGAAAGCCACTGGTTTAAAAATGCGTAGTTAAGAGTTTTTCCATGTTTATAAGGTTTGTTGTTGCATATCATGTGGGACCTAAGATTCGCGTATTAAGAAACAAGCCCACTTGCTAAACTTGGTCTATTGTTTAGAAGTGCCAGAGATTTTAGGGGTTTACCTCTAGCATATATAAAGGACTATCCACATCGGAGAAGGGTGGAGACGACTGGAAAATTAGTTCAAAAGCTATTGAGTGTAGCAGAACATGACCTGGCAGTAGGCTGAGACCTCGCCTTGAGTAGTAGGGAGGTTCTGAGAAGTTGCATATGGCCCAATTATCTGAATTGGGTGTTCAGATAGGCGTTTTTACACGATTTTTTGCCAGGATTTTAGTGGTACCATATATTTATGAAGTTAGGCTCTTCATTCTTCGTCCATCTTCCAGCTTGGAGGTATAATGATTGTAGATAATGTTTCTTGTACTTTTATCTCTTTTTATGCCACTGAATGAATGAAGGCCTCCCCACTATTGAGTAGGGCCTGGAGACGTAGCCCAAATTGGACGAACTCTATAATCAAATATTTGTGTCATGGTTTCTTTCTTATCATATTATTTCCACATTGTTTTATGTTGTTTTTAAGTTCCATGGTATATAAGCTTTGTTTCATGTAATTCTGATGCATCTATAAGCAAAGATCTTGGATCATGAAGTGACGTGCTGCCAAATCAATGCCCAAATCCCTCAATCCTAGCACTTTTAAGAAATTATCTTAACTAAAAGTTACAGGGTTCCTACCTTCTAGTATTTTGACTCTTTGGGCACTGTCCCTGCGATCCCAACTCACTGCTATCCTAGGTTTCTTTTACGTAAGCCTCTAGGCTTCCACCTTCTGGTTGTTCCTTGATTCTGACCTTCTAGGATCCCGGGGCTTCCAAGCATCTGTGCTTTCAAGCTTTCGGGGTTCCGCACACTACAACTTTTAGCATGGAATTCTTGATTTTGATTGTCAATAACTTCCTATCTTGGAGCCGATTTGTAGACTTCAGCATACTGTTGGAAATAATTATCCAAGAAATTTCCAACTATGCAACTTCCCCTATTATATGAGATAAACACCTATGGCAGAAATTCCTTTAAAGTGTGGGACTCCCAACCATCATAGTCATCATGTTATGGTTTCTCCAGTAGACCTACTACTATGATGATTCTCTACAAGAGACTACAACAATCATGCAAACTCCCCCTGAGCTTGACACATCAAGCACATCAATGCCACCATCTGTTTCACCTAGCCTCACTACTCATCTAGTTGACATCAATTCTAAGACACATGTTTCCACTAGTCACCGAATCATGCCAACTATCTAACACATCTCCTATCATGGATGTTGACAGAAATGCCAACACACTTTCTTCCACTAGCCATCTAGGAAATTCCAATTTTCCAACAATGTCCTCCTTTATCATTGATGGTAACACTTGCTTATTTCTTCCACATTGATGGCCAATCCTCATGCTACTTCCACAATTCTCTTTGCATAAGCCACTAATGTATTTCTCTCATGTGCATGGATCATAACAAATTACTCTCCCCTAATTATCTCCACGTTTGAAATAAATGGAAAAGGGATATAAGCAACTTCTTCTTCCTCTTACAATCAATGACTAAGGGTTTGGTTGCTAATGTGCAATCTTCTTCTACAAACTTCTCTTCAAGGGTTTTTGTCTTCTTGATAGTGAATTTGATGTCTATCACCAAATCTCAATTTCTTGTAGCTATTGTTATTCTATGAACTCGACATATGTGATATTCTCCTCTTGAACACATGCTTTCTCCTCTTTGATAATCTTCGAGTTCTAAAAAACTTATGTTTCTGCCTAAATTCTCTCTCTGCCAATTCATATTTTGTATCAATTAAGAGAAATTGGTACCAATTAAAACTACAAATGGTATTGTTCTTGTTGTAAATACCATCCAATAATTAGGCATTTAAACTTTCTCTTCAATTTTTTTGTTGCTTGATGTTTCAACAATTATGTTCACTTCTTAGCATATTAACAATTAACGCTACCCCCCTAAGATATTACCTCTCCAATTATGGAATACTTCTTAAATAATACCAATTTCACTAAGAAATTGATACAAATTGGATATTGTACCAGGAAAACTCGAATAGCTCCTTCTCCAGAAGAAATTCCCTTTTTCACAAAATCTTTATCCATATGAGCACATACCTCCAATTGACATAGTGATACCGACTGAAAGTTAGGGGACGTTCAAATCTTGTACCCATTTTGTTTCATGAACACAAGATTGGTAGGAAAAATAAAATTCAAAACCTAAATGAAATAAGGATATTTCACCTAAGATGAAAGCTTTTCATTTACTATGCAATCTTTATTCCCGAGTCTGACAAAATTAATTTCTACTATTACTACCAAAGCATCACCCCCTGAGTCAGTTATCTATGATCTTCCACATCTACTTCCTTGCGTCTATGAGGGGACTGATCATGTGGACCTGACTTAACTATGGGCCTTGTCATTACACACTTTTGTTGTTATCACCCAAAAATGATCACCTAGCCATTTCTTCCTAGGTCAATCGAAATACGCCATGTAGTATTAATTTTAGCATCGTAAACACATTTTCACCATGAAAGTAATTTAATAAACCATTTTCCCTAAATTATTTCTCATTCAAAATAAGAAAACCCCATAACAATATTTAAATGAATCAACATTTATTTAATATTCTTCAGGAATGATTATTAAATCATTATTTGATAAATATTCCTTGTCACATATGACTAAATCCCCTTGGAATAATTAAATAAATCACTATTTGTTTATTATTCCTTATTTTTATTTTTGGAATATGTTAAGAATTTACCATAGAGAGATAAATTATTACCCAGAAGAACAAATATAAGAATAAATAGCAACACCAATAAACACATAAACACACATGTTTATCCAGGAAAACCCCAAATCCAAGGAAAATCCCAACCCATTGAGATCTCATTATCCTTGGCCAAAAACCTGGCCAATCTAGCCAAGTGAGCCTTCACCTCTCACCTCGAGGCCTACATTATAGTGAAGTATTCCCAACCTTCTATAGGCTCCATTACATGCAATACCACGGACATAAAACCATGGTTGCACAATACCTTATGCCCCAAAACCATCATTTTTTACCTGGTCAACTTTGAATTTATCCCAAGTCAAGTTTACCTAACAATTCCCCCATTAAACTTGACTTGGGGTTCCTTGAATAACTCCAGTGGAACTTGCTAAGTGAGAATCTCGCTGACTCTAGCCCTTACCCCCCTCAAATTTTAATACCTGGGGTATTAGTTAACCTGGCATCCCCCCTATCACCTAGGTCTAACCCAAAATTTACCAGTGATTACCGAGGGGTTCGTATGCCATACCAGGTCTTACAACAATATGCCCATTTACATGTAATAAAATTTGACTCCATTATAATAAAAAAGTTATTTACCCTTGTTGTTGACTTTGTACATATGACATCAATGTCCATATAAAAGGAACCCATCTACCATATTACATGGGTCACTAGCCGCTATAACCACCAATTATCTAGGAGTTCTTTTCGGGTACATGGTTCATCAAGTAATTAATCCATGTACACATATCCTTCTCATTTTCATTGCTCCATGCTTTGAGCCTATCTGATCTCCATAGCTATGGAAGCAAAAGCTTAAAACAAAAAAAAAAATCTATCAAACTTCTTGAAGTCCCATAAAACATCATTATAGAATTATCATCTACCATGTTGGACATAAAACTCAACATAACATGGTGCATATCATAGACCCTAACCTTCTAGTTTCCCACCATTTCATATTTATCCTACATTCTCCAATTCAACTAAGGAATGAGCTCAGCCTGAGTAATATCAATCCCAGGCCTATATAAATTCGTCTGCACCATCAGGGCAACCTCTTGCATGACCTTGACATCAGATGGTGGAGTCTTGATGCCCTCAAGTGCATTGCTAATTTTTTTGTTTCTTGTGAGATAGGATGATAAATGGTCCAACAGAAAATCTTGAGTCCTCAGTGCCCTTGTCCAAATACAAGAAGCTCTGATCAGACCTCTATATCTGAAAATCATCAAACCCTGCAACTTACTTAGCTCTTGTGCCTCAAACTCAGCTACACCACCTACCTCTTTATGTTTCAGGGCTTTTAACGTGACTAAATGGACAACATTTGTCTTGTACTAGAGCCAACACATTGCCTAACACATATCTCTCTTTCATTATGAGAAATCCAACAACATCATTACCACATTTGACTAGGCACTCCATTACATCGATCAATCGCTCTTGGGCACATTCTATCAAATTTTGAACCATGTAGATTACACTCCAGGAAGCTACTGCTCAACCAAGCCAGGAAACATCCCCTTCGAAGCCAACATAGGTGAAAAACCTTCGACCATTCCCTTGGCTTCCATTTGAGGACACCAACGGGATCACCGCTTCCTTTCGCTATTCACTTCTACAAAACAAGTGCCTTGCATTTCCACTTGGCTCAAACCCTCCGCCCAATCTTCCACCTTGATCGTTGTAGTGTTTAACAAAGCCAGACTCAAACTCCCATCCTTACCATCATTGCTAAGAATGACAGGTCACTATTGCACCATATGCCACATCTTCCCTTTATTTCAACGAAACACCGACAATCTGATCCAAAGGTTTTGCAGATCGCACTCCATTTTTTTCGTGCAAGAAAGAAATATTTCTTAGGCTATTGATATAGAGCTTATTACTACATGGCTTGACCACCATGCTAGTGATTGAGTGCAGGTCCCAGCCACATCAAGATACCACCAATTTTCTTTGACCATGATCGCCTTGCTACTGTGATCCTTTTACCACGTAAAATGATCTAGTAAATCCCTTCTTAATCCTAGACCGAGATCAAATGATCCTGGATATGCATCGATATAACATATCTTTTGAGCTTTACTCATTAGACTATAAACATTTGGTGACATAAGCGTCCCTCTGAAGCCAACTCTTGGCTCCGATACCAATTGTTAAGAATTTACTGTAGAGAGATAGATTATTACCCAGAGGAACAAATATAAGAATAACTAGCAACAACAATAAACACATAAACACACATGTTTATCTAGAAAAACCCATAATATGGGGAAAAACCCAACCCAATGAGATCTCATTATCCTTGTCTAAAAACATAGCCAATCTGGCTATGGGAGCCTTCACCACTCACCTCCAGACCTACATTACATTGAAGTATTCCCAGCCTTTTATAGGCTCCATTACATGCAATACCACGAACATAAAAACATGGGTTCACAACACCATGTGCCCCAAAACCATCATTGTTTACTTGGTCAACTTTGACTCTATCTTGAGTCAAGTTTACCTAACAGAATAATTGTCAAACCATTATTTATTTATTATTTCAAATTCACACTTTTCTTAATTCTCACAAAGTGATTAATAAATCATTTTTATTTGTTAATTACTTCAACAATTTTTTAAATAAATATATTTGACCATTTTAAATATCTTTTCCCTCTCCAAAAAATATAATAAAGTGTTCCCAACGGCTAGATTTTGATTTGGTCAATAATATTTTAATATTTTCTAATTTCTAATTTAGCTCAATACTTTGTTATAAATAGAGGGTTTTTCATTCGTTCATCACCTTGATCATTCTTATCATCACCATTATTGTGTCACTCCCTTTTATCTCCCGCTTGAGTTCAAGCTATTTTTTGCATTCTACCCATTCCAAGTTGAGAGAGAGAAACAAATCGCTAAAGCACAAGGACATCAAAAGGACCCATCCCATGGGGGGGATATATAGAACCAAGTTTATAAGTTCTCCTCACCATGTGTAAAGTTTCTATTAATAAAATTTATTCATTCATATGATCCATTGGGTTGCTACACTTTCATTTTTGTTGTTATATGTTTCTAGTTCACATGATATTATACTATAGGGTTTTTCTTTCTTTTTCAATGGAGATCTAAAGCATAAACAACCATATTTTTGTTGCTAGGGTCACTTTTCACCAGTGACTTAAGTGAAGCATTTTTGGTACACTTGCTAAGAATTTTCATACTAACAAATGGTGAATCCATCGATGTAGTAATTCAGAACCTTGGTAACTGTTGTTTCAACCATCTTCAATATTTTTCTAGCTATTTTTAGCCCTCTCAATTTCTGTTTTTAGAACTCCTTTGTTTTCTGAAAAATTCTTCATTTATGTTGGGTTTCTACATCTTTCTATAGGTGACAGGTACTAGCCAAACATGAGATGACACATTTTGGGTCAGATCTGCTTAGTGGGAGAAGCGGGAGAAGAGAACACTTTTTGGTCCAAAAACTACACCCAAGATGCACTTTTATACCCAAAAACTATACCAACACACTTTTCAAGTTAGTTTCTGCATTTTGTCATTTTTCATAAAAAAGAATTTAGAATTTTCCAGTTTTTTTGACAATCTTGCATGTGTGCCATTAAGGGTTCCTGTTATTTCTCGAGTCACCTCTAGGCCTAGATCCACTTAGTTGTTTCTCATTGAGGAAGTAAATAGTCCCATACGGTTTAGAATACACCACTATCATTTAGGAAGAGAATCGTTGAGCTGAGTAGTCTAGTGTGCAACATTTTCAACCACTGATTTTTAAGGTTTTTTCCACTATTTTACAACCCTTTTGGATAAGTTAATTCATCATTTTACTCCCTTCAGATTTTTGTGTTGTCTTTCAACCTTAGGGTCCCCTTGTGTATTCTGGTTTTTGGAGCTTCTTTCCTATCCTTTTCTAGTGTTTTCATCTCTTATTTTTGCTGGTTTTCTACACCATTTTTAGCAGTCATTTGCCTTTAGATCCCAGTCCCTTAGACATGATAACTTTTAGTTATTTTTGTGTCTTTGAGTTGCTTGTTTCCCTTCGCTTTTTTTAGGTGCTTGATAGCCTTCTTGAGTTGGGGTTTGTGTTCTTGAATTTGATGTTTATTTTACTGTCCATTTTCACCGTTATTTACAATTTTAAACACTTTATTTTCAACAATTGATGGCATCATAAAAACATGCTTAATTAACTCATCCACTTAACACATTATTTTCACACATGAACACCATAAGTGAAAGAGATATTGGTTAACACCACGAAGCCAAGAATTGAAACACTACACCTTCATAATTCAACTCACATATATTAAGCCCACTTGGGCACCAGGGCAAAACAATCTTTGTAGTTAGGTGTAGGATCAGTGGGATAGAATTGCAATAACACCCATTGATCGCATACATTGAGACATATAAAGTTGACATATTAGGTGGCTTGAAATCCTTCACAATCCCCCAGTCTAAAGCTAAAATGCTTTAGAAATTCGATTCAGAGGGGGTTATGCTAAATTATGGTGCGAGTGGTTCTCCTCAAGGATACCCAACCCATGGTAGGGAATTTGGTGCCATGGTTGATCACCAAGAATCTCAAGACTTGACTACCCCCAAGGGATGAAGGTAACCTTAGTGGAAAATCTTAGGAAAACACCCTATAAGATAGGCTATGGGCAAGAAGTTGGTCCTCTACCACACCTTTCTTCAGACAACTTTGCTTGTGGTGATAAAATTCCATTAAGTAAGAAGTCCCTTGGAAGGTCATTCGAAAGAATAGATCTAGGACTTGTTTGGGGATTTAGATTACCTTTAGGCTAGAGGTTGTTTTTCCTTTGATAGGATGTGTTTTCTTGAATTAGAGTAGCATATCATTATATTTAGTTTTCACTTGCACCACTGCACTTGTGTTTTATTCTTGTTTGTTAGTATTCTCTCCTATCATCACCATTTAGTCTCTTGAGTTATCTTTGTCTTGACAACATTGTGCCTTGTAGGCATTTCTCGCATAGCCTTTTTTTCCTTTGTCCTAAGTTTCCATTAGGAAATCTTACTCCTCCCTATCGAGTTAGAGTTCAAACTCCTAGTCCTCTATCGAGTCCCCATATTAACTCTAGTTCTTCTAATTCATCTAGTTCTTCCTTTGATTCCACATATTCCCATCACTGCACCACCACCGTGTTAGACACCAATGTGGGTGGTGGAAACCAAGGTCCTAACCAAGATAGCCCCACCTTAGGGAGCTCTACTATTATGGTCACTAATCCTGATCGCTTGCTTCCTTATATGGTTGGTTTGAGCCTCCTTGATTTTAGCTAGCTCATCAATGATCCTCTTCTCCATAACCCCAATTGACCTTCTATGCCTACCAATATTCCTTCTTACAATCGCAAGTTCGAAGCTAATCCTAGATAAGACCCCATAAATCATGTTCACTCTTTTCACATGTGGTGTTCGTCAAAATCCATTACTAAAGACCCCATTTGTCTTCATTGTTTCCAACACACCCTAACTCTAGTTACTTCCAAATGGTATGCAGACCAACTGCATGCCTCTCATTCCACCTATGTGACTCCCACGAAATATTTTATTCCCATTTTTTAGCTACCTCTTTGATACGACACAAATATCAAACTTTTGAACTCTTTTCATCAAACTTTTTCCACCCATGTTTTTGGCCATGTTCAAGAATGGCGTAGAAGGAGCATGTGTAGATCCCCTAAGTTTGAAGACCATCTATATATGGATTGGTTTCTAAGAACGCTTTTTCCCCCATAGGTAAATATGTCGCCTCTCACTGCCCTCAGACTAAGGAAGAATCTCTCCATATAACCTTAAAATATCATGTGATATATGCTTAGTCAAGTTATGTTTATACTATCCTCCCCAATCTACCTTGGCCTAGTGCTACCAATGCACCAGGGGAATTGCATGCCACTGATGGTATCATTGGATCCCTTTCCCACCCTCAACCATCATGATATACTCAAACTTCTATGAGTTATGGTCAATCGCAAGGGGGACCAGTTCCACTTACATGTATCACCCTTTTTATTCTTTGCATGTCACCTCTTACCAAGGTACATGCACACCATACGCATATCCCCATCCACATCAGTCGATGCCAGGGTAACTATTGCACAACCTAGTTACCAAAATGTTCCCATGAATCCTCACTATCCTTATGCACTACCTAGCACTCCATCCCCACCAACACAGATGCATCAAGCTCTCATGCCTCTGCCTCCTCTGCCCCAACAAAAACCACCTCCACAAAATCAAGCATATGCTAAGAAAAGAATTATGAATCCCCCTAACCCTAAGAAAAGGAATAAGCTGAAAGGTAACTAGAATTAACAACGTCAAGTTAACTAGGGAAACCAAGGCTGACAACCTAATGCCCCTAAGGGTGACCATCCTAATATTACAACCAACCAATAGGGCGGACAAACTAAGAAAAACAAGTTTCTTAGAACCAATAAACCCTGTGCCTATTGCATAATTTTTTTCCGTTATACTCATGAATGTCCCATTTTATCTCAAATGCACCAAGCATGGGAAGCTCAAGCAGCTTCTTCTCGAGGACTTCAATGCATTTCTCCACCTCCTCCTCCTCCTGTGTCATTACAACTGGGTGTGCTTACAAATATGTTTCCTTATCAAGTATCTATGCTTGCCCAACCCACACAGATTAATGCACCCCCCAACATTCACGATTTGGCCAAAAAAATTACTAGATCCTCATGATGAATTCTGAAGAGTTCAACACTGAACAAATTAACCTCTAGACTCGATCACACCAATATCATAAGCCTCTTTCAAAGTCAGCGACCAATTCCCAACCAAAAGTTTCCATTGAGCCTTTGTCATCACCAAATGGCACATTACAGACACCTCTACCTAAATTCGTGGTTCCCCCCAAGATCCCCAAAGGTCCAGTAAGTCAAAATTTTGCTTCATCTAAACTTCCCCATACCTATAGCATAGTATATGTCATGGCATAGGCTCCTACTGCCATGTCAATGTTGGAAGTCCTCGAGATGTGCCCATCCCAATGGAAAGCTCTATTATCTACTTTTGGCATTGTCGATCCCTTTGATGATCATATAATTGTCTTTGATGTTGATAAAGTTGAACATCCCCCCCTTCCTTTATTTGTTTCCTTTCAAATACCAATATCCATAAAAAGAACCACTATCTAGTGATGTATAATAGATGAAGGCACCTCCACCTATGTGATGGCAGTGAGTGTATGGAAGAAAGTGGGTTCCCCTAACCTAACCCCATCCACAATCACTCTTCTTTCTTGGGATGGTCACCCCTCAGAGCCCCTTGGTTTATATCACAACCGCCACATCACTGTTTCTACAAAGATAGTCTTGATTGATATTGAAGCCGTTGATACCCCATTATATTATAACATCTTTTTGGGTCGTAGTAACACCTATTCCATGTTCATTTTCACATCTGCTATCTTTCTCAGGATGTGCTTTCCTCACAATGGAAACATCGTCACTATTGATCAGTTTACTTACTATGATCCTCAATTTAAGACCCATCCTCAGACCATTATTTCATCAATGAATCGCAATAAGACTATCCCTTTCTGAATCGTTGTTTCTCCTAGAGTCTACAAAGATTCCATGTTGCTTGGGGCCTATTATGGACCACTACCTAGCTCTTCAAGGGTTTGCATGCTCCAAGTGTCATGGGTTGCCAACAAGTGGTCTAGTATGCCTTCACAACATCCCACTCCTCTCTAACCTCTTTCTCCCAACTTAATTTATCCTTTAGGTACAATTCCTCTCGATAAGTTTACTTATGCTAGTATATCTCCCGATCCTTTTCAACCAAGAACCAGTCCCCTAGGTCTCAACCATCCCAGAGTTGTTCCCCCAGGTCATTACCCTTTTGGTTAGATACCTTTGTTATTCTCACCACTAGGAATATTTTCTACCACTACTATGTCTACATTGAGTCTTCCTAACATCATTTTGGGGATCCCAGTATGGTATATTGGTCCTCCCATAAACACTCCTCCCAATCAGCTCAAACCTTACAAAAAATTTACTCTGGTTTCACTTATTGTTCCTTCCCCTTCCTTTTCTTTAGTTCCACAACAACCTCAGTAGGAAGCCATTCTTGTTGTGAAAACATCTGGTGATGGGTGCGAACCCCAAAAGAACAGAACCAAAGAAAAGGCAACCCAAACAACTCCCACTCCTCCTAAACCAACAAAGCATGCTCCTCCATGCTCTTTGCATTATGTCATTGGCCATGCCACCAATAATTGTATCAAAATCAATTATATTAATAATGAGGTCTTTGATACATTTTCCAACTCTAACATTCCTGAGGTCCATGTCACCTTACCTGAGTCCACCAAGAAGAACAAATCCTTATGCACAAATCACGCTTTTGCTTTGTGTGATATATGGACATTAATCCCATCATTGTCCTGGTCTCGAATATTTTCATGATACACTTCAAGTTAGTTGTGAGTTAGATGTCGCTCGTAGTGATTCCACTTCCCCTCTACCTATGAGCTCTGGCCCCACTGCCTTGTCAGAACAATAGGTTTCCCTACCCACTAATGTAGTTCCCCGTCCTGATGTAGAGATGAAGGATAGTATTGCCCCTATTCTGTACATGTCATCATCCATGGGATCAATCTATTGTGACTCTCTTGGAGTTTCCTATTGTGATTCTTTCAAACCCTCTTAGGTGAAGACTTTTGTCTCAACATCGGTAGATGTCACATCTATTAGTCATTCTTCCATCCCTCCCAATGATGTGTATGTGAACCTAGTCTCTCATGAAGATGCCTCAGGTAGTTCCTCTTCATCATGTTGCCTCTCTTCCTCCTTTCCTCCCATATTTCATTATGATGAAGACATCATCAAATCCATGACCACCTCTGGTTATCTTTGGGATGATATGCACCATCATGTGTACTTCCTTTCATAGCAAACACATGACCAATATGCTGTGGAGTTTAAATATTTCATCCATGGTGAAGTTGACTAGTTCAAAAATCCCATTCCCACACCATATGATTTCAAAGAAGGAAATATGGCTAAGATCTCTTCAACCATAAAGATTAACATTTAGAATAAGCTGAGGGTTAAAGAAACTATCACCTTGGGAGAACATTGTACCCTGAAAGAAATTGAAGCTTACACTAAGTTATTCAAATAATTTTGTGATGTTTTCGCCTTGTCTTATTTCGAAATGGTTGGACTTGATCCCACCATTGTTGAACATCACATCGACACTTGGCCTGATGTCATACCTATCCACCTAAAACAAAGGCCTATCCATCCTTCCAAACAAGATGCTATCAAATCTGAAATCGATAAGCTCAGGAAGGCCAGTTTCATTTATCGCATTGAATACACCACATGGGTGTCCAATCCTATTCCCGTTCTAAAGAAACAAGGCACCATTTGTGTCTACACGAACTTTCGCAATCTGAACAAAGCTTGTCCCAAAGGAAAATTTCTGACACCTTTCATAGACGAAATTATTAATGAGTGTGTGGGGCATGAGGTCCTTCCCTTTATGGATGCATTCACTAGATACAACGTGATACATATTTGTTATGATGATCAACTTAAAATTTCCTTCATTATTCTATGGGGAATTTTTTTCTATCGAATCATGCCGTTCAGTTTAAAGAATGGTGGGGCCACTTTGCAGCATGCCATGCCCTACTATTTCAATGACTTGGCTCATATTATCCTTGCATATCTAGATGATGTCACTACCTTTTCCAAAATTTGGTTTGCAACACCTTGATGATTTGTGTACCATTTTCCTTTGATGTCGCAAGTATAAAATACACCTCAATCCACTTAAGTGTGTCTTTTGTGTTCCAGTCGAACATCTTTTGGGCTTCATTGTGTCCAAATATGATATCTATATTAATCCTCTCAAACTTCAAGCCATTCTCAAACTTCCTCCTCCTTGTAACCTTCACGAGTTACAAAGCCTCCAAGGCAAAGGCAACTTACTTCGCCAATTTATTCCTGACTATGCCACCACTGCTCATGAATTTATTAGACTCCTTCATTACTAAATTCATTTTGTTAGGGAAGAAAAATATTAGTATTCCTTTGATTCCCTCAATTGTTCCCTCACTTTTTCTCCCTTGATTATCCCACCTAATTTTGAGAGGGACTTCATATTGTACATCTCAACTTCCGACTATTCACTTATCGGGGTCCTAATATAATAAGATGTGATTGAGACTAAACACATTATTTATTATGTCAATAAAAACCTTAACGGACCCCCTATATCTTATTCCCATTAAGAAAACTTGACCCTGGCTATTGTGTTCTCTATTAAAAAACTTCATCATTATATCATCACACTAAAGTTGTGACTAATTCCAACCCCATGGCCTTCATGTTGAGTTGACAGATCATTAATGGAAAGTATGCCCATTGGATGGCTATACTCCAATAATTCAATCAAGAATTTGTCACACCCAAGAGTAAGAAACGATTAGGCCTTGCTGAATTCATTTCTTATTTTCTTACTAGTGCATTGGATCTACTGGTAAATTATCACCTTCCAGATGAACATTTTTTCACTATTACCTTTGATGATCCTTGGTATGGCGAAACTTACCTATTTGAGAACCCATAAATTCACCCCCAATCTCACTCGTGATGACTAATGATGTATTCGACTTCAAGCCTCTCGTTATCTCCTCATCAGTGATGATATTTAACATGACGGTGTCAATATTGTCCTTCATCATTGTCTCACACGTGTTGTAGTTGAGAAAGTGTTCAATGCCTATCACAACAACGCTTGTGGTTGTCATATCTCTAGAATGGCCACTGCCTAGACAATCATGCATGCTAGATACTTTTTGTATTCTCTCTGTAGTGATTACATTGAGGCATTCAAACATTGTCCCAAATGTCAATTATATGCCACTAAGGCAGAAGCTCCTCCTGCTCCCCTCCATCTTGTCATCGCAGTCGATCCTTTCTATAAATGGTCCATTTGTTCATCAGTGGTTGTCATTGATGTCAACCTAAGTAGCACCAAGGGCTACCCCAATCTTGCAGGGGAATTTTGACTTAACAAGTCATATTATTTTGTGTCAACGATCTTCTTGATGGGTTCTACTCTTCGAGATGTTTGTGTGGATATATGGTTTGAGACCGAGAAATATCCAAGAGATAATATTTGAACTTCAGTCATTTTACTGTAGCATCTATGCAATAACATTAATATTATAGGTCATTAAAGGTCTACATTATTCAGTGAAGGTCATTACAAGTCTAATGAAGGTCAACGCAAGGACAGTTGTAGGTTTTGGTTTTCCATTCGAACTAAAACTAAAGAAAAAATTAATGCAGGAAGTCAAGCTACTTTAGGGACATCGATTCATTTGGCATTTTAATTATCTCTTGGATCTGTCTCACAATATAAGGAGATATTTTTAACTATGTTGCAAGGAAATACATTGGAAAAACTATAGTGGTAAGTATTATTGTTAAAATATGATTTTTAATTTACTCGTGTGCTTCTTCTTGTCATTGTTTTAAGGTTTGTATACTAGTTAGGACTGTATCAAGTCTAGTAGAGGGGACTAACAACCTACTGTGATGTGTTAAATTTGAGTGTTATGTTTGGGCTATCAATTAGGATTGTGTCAACTTAAGTTAAGGACTTCATTTAGTATAATAGTGTCGTGTTCCATTTAAGCAAGTATTTAGAACTGTGTCAAGTCAAGGTAGTCACATTGGTTAGGATTTGTCATAATTTAGTTCTTGATTAAGATTCTTGTATAGATTATTTGTTGTAGCAAGAAAAGTATTCCTTAGCTCTGCCTTTGTTAACAGTCAGTCCAGTCTTAGATTAACTATATTAATTGGACAAGTAAAGAACACAAGGCACAAGCTCATTTCAAGTACATACTATTTTCATTTAATTTATAAATCTTGCATATACATTTTTTTGTACTTACATGTGTATTGAAGGCACATGTAAGTATCACTGAGGGTATTTTTGTTGTTTTTGGGATTGGGTCTTTGTTTGGGCTTGTTTCATTGCAGGTTTAACATAATTCAAGCACCCTCAACTATAACAAAAGAATAGTTGCATGAAGATAACATCCACTAGTGACATCAAGTAAGGCAGTAAGACATCAAACAATGAAACATACATGATTGTTTTCAGTTTAGTACAACTTCATCATCAAGGACAGTATAAACATATTATTAAAGGGCAAATCATTGTGGGACAGTGGAAAATATTTTCATCTCTTAGTGTTGCAGTACATCAGATACATTGGTTTCATCACCATGTTTAAAATCAGCAACAAGGTAGAAGAGACTGGTCATTAAACAAGTCATTAATTGTAAGTCTTGTAAGTAGTTTGTCCAAGAGTCGATGTATTTTTCAAACATTATACTGCATTGTAAATGGGCAGTATCCCATGTAAGGGAACCCCCATTTGTAAGGAATTTTTGTCATTTCCTAGAGTTGAAGAAGGCAAATTCGTTTTGGGAAAAGGGCTTTGGTTTGTTGTTGGGACAACGGTTTTTAGTTTGTGAGGAAAAAGGTTTAGGTCCTAGTGTGTAAGTTAGTCAAATAAAATCATTGTAATATCATCGTAACTTGGATCATTGTCCTTGTTATGGGAGTCCACAATTTTGTATTTACCTTTTATCTTTATAGGGTGGCAGGGAGGTGCTAGGCAGGTGCATGAAGTTGCTTACAGGTTGGAGCCTGTGAACACTTCGAGATGGTAGGTTAGTCTATGAATTTGGGGCATCCATTCAAGTGAATACTAAAGAAACCAGGGCATTGGGGTGGCCTTCCAGTGGGAGCTAGAGAATAATTCTTTTCTAGAATTCTAGGAAGTTGTAACTTTCATTTCAGTTGGCGTTGGAGACGAAAGAAAAAATTAGAAAAGTGTTCAGTGGTTTTTGACCTGGAGGGTGTTTTCCATCTAAAATTCTTGTGCCTACTGTGTTCTATTTTTTACTATTTTACTGTGTAAACATTAATAAGAATTAAAGATTAACTAATGCTTTGAAAGATTTAAAAGGTTCTAATTGAAGAAATATTGATTCACCCCCCCCCCTAGTATTTCCAACAATTGGTATCAAAGATTAGTTCCTTCAATAGTAGTCTAACAACTAGAAGGAGATCATGGAGTATACTAAGAATAGAGTTCCTTTGTTCAATGGAAATAACTATGCACTTTCGAGTGGAAGAATGCAGGTTCATTTTCTGGCGCAAGGATACGAAGTATGGGAAATCGTTAACAAAGGCTTCACACCAACCGAGGATGAACAAGCTAAGAAAAATATGGTATATGATGCAAAGGCTAAAGATCTTATTATTAGTGGGCTTATAGAATCTGCTTATCTTAAGGTATTGAGTTGTAAAACTGCTAAAGAGGTATGGGGAAAGCTTGGAAATATATATGCAGGTGACTCAAACATGAAAGAAGAAAAGCATCAAATTTTTAGGGCAAAATTTGAGCAACTGAAAATGAGGGAAGATGAAGATATTTCTGCATACTTTTAGTGTGTTGATGAAACAAAAAATACATTGGAAGGTTTGGTATAAATTGTTGAAATGAAAATTGTTGTTCAAAATATCCTCGAAACCTTGCCAGCAAGATTTAACCCTAAGGTATATGTCTTGGAAGATGGATTGAATATGACCAATCTCAGCATAGATGAATTACATGGAATTATTATGGCATATTAAATGAGTATTGAAGAAGAGGATGGCACATCTCACTTAGAAACAACACTTTCTGCATCCAAGAAGAATAATAAGGACAAGCAGACTCCGAAAGAAAAAACTTGCAATTGTAAGGATGAGGAAAAGGAAGAATATGAAGAAGAATTATTAGATAAAGAATTTGCACACTTCACGTGGAAAATGAGAACATGTATGGGAAAATTCAAAGGTAAAATTCCATTAATATGTTTTGATTGTGGTGAGGTTGGGCCTTTTGCAGCCAAATGTCCTTACAAAAGTGATGTTGTTACGAAAGGAAAGAAAAGTCCTAGGAATTTCAACAAGCAAGGCAAGAAGAAATGGTTTAAGAAAAGTTTCTTCTCCAAAGAAGATATCTCCTCATCTGAAGAAGAGAGTGATAATGAATAAGAATTCAATGGACAAGTATTGTTTATGGCCAAGCACAATAAGCAAGAGGCACCTGACAAAGAAGGAGACGAACAAGAAGAAATGACTGAGGTTCAGTTTCAAAACGAAGTGCTTAGGGTTATCAAAGAGCTCAAGGCCAAGAAGAAGCATGTCAACACTCTTGAAGTCGAATAAAAGATAGAAAGGGAACATGTCCTAAATCTTAAAATCAATATTGAAGAATACAAATGGATCAAAGAACTGCTCATGAAAGAATTAAAGGAAAGGAATGAGGAAAGAGAAGAATTGGAAGCTAAAATCGTTTCTTTACGAAAGGAAGTAGAAAATGGAAAAGCTCTTCAAAACTATGCCAAAATTTTGATGACTTTGGATGAACTCATCAGCAACCAGTGATCATGCAGTGACAAGACTGGTCTTGGTTACAAAGAAAAATTCGAAAAGGAGTCAAGTCCTTCTATGACAACTAAAGAAGATGGATATGAGAAATCTACCAAGAAGGTAGATTTCCAAGATAGATCAAGAGATCAAGACTTGCAGGAAGAAACTTGGAAGACAATTCCTCAAAGAAGATTTCCTCCCAGGTATCAACCTATCTTTTATGATCATTGTTATTCATGTTGAAGGTTTTGACATAGATCTGTAGAATGCCGCATGTATCTTTTGAATGAATATAATTCCGGGAGATCTCTCATAAATGGATATTCCAGAACTCAGCAGAATATCAACATATTTAATCATTTAAGACATGATGTCGATACTAAAAATGTAAAAATTTTGGACTCCTAGCCAAAGATTGCATAATTGGAAATTCTTCAAAGGATTTCTCGCAAAATCAGAATGAACAAGTATGGAAAAGGAAGACTGAAAGGTGTTCTCTTGCTCTTGAGGCTCAAATAAACATAAACATATGGTATGTTGACAGTGGTTTCTCAACGCATATGACTAGAGATAGAAATAAGATCATATCCTTGAAAGAAAGGAAGGATGGAACAGTGCCTTTTCGAAATTACAGGTCTTCAAATGTCATAGGAGAAGGTACGATCACTCATGGAAGCAAGGATGCATTAGCAAAGGATGTGTTGCTAGTTGAAAATATGAATCACAATTTTCTCAGTGTTGGAAAAATGTGTGATCAAGGGCACACGATGTTATTCAACTCGAAGAAAAGTGAAATCTGGAAAGGAAAGTTTGGTAAAATTGTGGCTACAACAAGCAGACCTCCAAATGAAATATATATTTTGGATGACACACCTAAAGTGTGTTTCTCGGCAAAAGAAGATGAGAAATGGTTATGGCACAAATGAATGGGACATATAAATTTCGACAATTTGGTTAAGATCAGCAAAAAGGAAGTAGTTAGAGAAATGCCGAAAATACCAAAACCTACCAATACAATATGTGAATCTTGTCAGCACGAAAAACAGACAAAAGTCGAGTTCAAGACAAAGGAACATTTTGCGTCATGTCCATTGGAATTAATACATATTGATCTATGTGGTCCTATGAGAACAAAAGGTTTAGGCGGTGAATTATACTTTATGTTAATGATAGATGATTACACCAGAATGACAACTGTCAGTTTCCTGAAGAAAAATTTTGAGGTGTTTATATGTTTCAAAATCTATAGGGAATTGGTCGAAAATGAAATTGATTTGAAGATCAAATGTCTAAGATCATATAATGGCAGAGAATTCATGTCCAAAGCATTTCAACAATACTATAAAGAAAATGCAATAAAAAGGAAATTCTCAATAGCTAGAACACCACAATAGAGAGGAGTAGCTGAAAGAAAAAACAAAACCATAGAGGAAATTGCTAGAACCATGTTAAAAGACTCAAACTTAGACAATAAATTCTGGGTTCAAGCAATTGATACTATCGTATTCATTATAAATAGAGGGATGCTTAGGAACAATTGTAACATGACTTTGTATGAACTGTGGAAAGGAAGTTCGAATAACATCAAATACTTTAAAATATTTGGAAGTAAATGCTACATCAAAAGATAATACCAAAAATTGGGCAAGTTCGATTCCCGTGTTGGTAAAGGTATTTTAGTTGGTTATTTGTGGAAAAGAAAGGCTTATAGATGCTACAATCTGAGGCAAAAACAAATAGTTGAAAGTATAAATGTTACTTTTGATGAAGACTGTGTCCTAAAAGATAACAATGAGAACATCTCTTCAAGAAAATCATAGGGGCTTGAGGTAGAATCTATGAAGGATGAAGAAGAAGCTCCAGAACAAGATCAATCAAATAAGGAAACACCAGTCAACCAAGAAGAAATAAGAAATGATCAGCAGGATGTAGAAGAAGTTTCTCCAAAAGTTTCAAAATAATGGCGTCAAAAGAATAATTCGTCAAATCAGATCACTGGCAACATAAATGAAGGAATTGGAACTAGAAGAAGTCGACAGTTTCATTCATCAAAACAAGCCCATCTTTCCCTTTTAGCGACTTTTTAGCCTAGAAATTTTGAGGAAGCTAGTCAAAACGAACACTGGGTAGCAGCTATGAATGAAGAGTTGGATCATATTGAGAAGAATGACACTTGGGAATTAGTTGCACGACCAAAGGATAAAAATGTTATTGGAACTAAATGGGTCTTCAGAAACAAATTGAATGACGATGAATAAGTTACCAGGAATAAAGAAATATTTGTTTGCAAAGGATATCCAGATATTGAAGGAATCGATTTTGAAGAAACATTTCTCCCGTTGCCAGAATGGAAGCTATCAGGATGCTTCTCACTTATGCATGCTCGATAGAAATCAAGGTCTACCAAATGGATGTTAAGTCAACCTTTCTAAATGGTGAATTGGAATAAGAAGTTTACATTGAACAACCAAAGGTTTTCTGCTCATTAACAAAGAAAACTAGTTTGTAGATTAAAGAAGGCACTATATGGTCTCAAGCAAGCTCCTAGGGCTTGGAATGCTCATCTTGATAGGCATCTACATAAACAAGGATTCAAGAAAGGAAGCGTTGACAACAATCTCTATGTGAAAGTGGATCAAGATAACCTAACAATTATCAAGGTATATGTGGATGATATAATCTTTGGAAGCAATGATGACAAAATAAGTAAAGACTTTGCCACACACATGAAAAGTGAGTTTGAAATGTCTATTCTTGACAAGATGTCATACTTTTTTGGGCTTCAGATTTCTTAGTAGGATAAAGGAATATTCATATATCAAACCAAGTACATCAATGAAATGCTAAAAAAATTCCAGATGGAAGATTGCATGCGAGTCCTTACCCCTATGATAACAGGTTTCAAGTTAAGCTTAAAAGATTCGTCAAAGGATGTGGACCAAAGGTTGTATAGATCCATGATTCATAGTCTCATATATGTGACAGCCTCCTGGATTGATGTGATGCAGACATTTGAACAAGTAGCAAGATTCCAAGTAGCACCAAAAGAATCTCATATTATTTCCTGCAAAGAATTCTTCATTATCTTAAGGGAACAATAGAATATGGTCTATGGTATCCCAAAGGAAATGATCTGGTTATCGAAGCTTATACAGATGCATATTGGGTAGGAAGTGTTGATGATCGTAAGAGTACTAGTGGAGCATCATTCTATCTAAGGGGTTGTCTTCTTTCATGGTTTAGTAGAAAGCAGTCTTCAATCTCGTTGTCCACAGCAGAAGCAGAATATATCACGGAAGTAGCTTGTTGTACTCAAGCTATCTAGGTGAATCAAAATTTTCAAGATCTTCAAGTAAAGTTTGATGAGCCTATTCCCATATTTCCTGATAACACCAATGGCATCAGTATCTCCTAGAATCTTGTGATGCATTCCAAAACGAAGCACATTCCAATTAAATATCATCTAATTAGAGAGAAGGTCACTGAAAAGAATATCAAGCTTGAATATGTTGGCACAAATGAACAAATTGCTAACATCTTTACCAAACCACTACCTCGTGAAGCATTTGAGTATCTTCACCAAAAGCTTGGGATTCTCCCAAGTTTTCATTAGAATCTTTCTCTTATCTACACAAATAGAAAGGGGGAGTGGAGATGTGTACAGGTCCGCAAGACGACGGTTTGTCAGGGAGAGTTACTGTAAAGTCTCCAAAATTTATTCAAAATATCATCCACTTTCACCTTTATCTCCACCATTTCACTCACATGTTGCAACTCCATGACCATATAACCTTTCATTAGTCTCCATTTTTATAATTATATGGGTTCCATTTGTGTTTTCCAAAAGTTAATGATTTTTAGTATTATAAGTGAATTAAATGGTTAAAACTTAGAAAAATACGTATACTTTCTAATACTCTAAAGTGGCTTGAGTTTCATGACATGTGTAGGTCATTTGGAAGCTTCCAAATCATCCTTATGTGTCCTCCAATGCTCAAATTCGAATTGCCTTCAAGATATGGAAGAAGATTTGGATAAAGATAAAAAAGGACATATGTCTCATCATTACCTATTTGAGTTGTAACTCTACGATATTTTCTAGGGATCTAGGGAAAGAATAATGGACCTCCATTAATGAGGTAGCTTCTTATGTTTTTGTATAAATAGGAGAGCGTCCTCCTTTCAAAGGCATGTGAGAAATTGAAGATACTCAGGTTTCCAAGTTAAGCTTATGCATGAATGGAATTTAGATTTAGCACCATGCTCATGAGTGATGTTCACCTCTTTTTGGTAATGCTTGCATTCAGAGCCTCTCAACTTGCCATCTCTCATACTTCTGTATTCGCCACCTATAATGTGTGAGATTTATTGTTTTTCATAGATTAAGATTTATGCTTTTTCATAGATTAAAATTTATTTCTTTCATACCTTTTCCTGTGTGAGGGGTTAAGAGTGATTGTTTTTATTTTCTTTCATATATAGAGGTTAAGAATGATTATTTTTTCTTTTATTTCATATCATATGGTTTTTATTATTCATTTCATAGGATCCTTATTCGATAATGCACACATGATCCCTTAGAGTAGATTTCATTCCATGCAATTTCAATTCCTGCAAGTGTGGTAGATTAAGATTTCAATTCCTGCAAGTGTGGTGGATTAAGACTTCAATTCCATTCGTTGTACTATAATTGTACTATAATTTCTTTTGAATTGATTGTTGAATTAGAATAGGTGAATTTGGTTTGTTGTTATTTGGTTTCATAGTTATATTGATCTAAATTGGAATTTAATTTCTAGCATATAAAGTGCACACATGCTTCGAAAGTTTTACGAAACCCCTGGGTTGAAAATTAAATGAGAGGTAATTAATTTGCCTCAACATTTTGGAGCCATTACCAAGAAAGTGTGCATAGGATCTAGCTTTTAGTTTAGAGTTTATTTCTTTTTTCAGTTTTTTTTGTAGATGCATGATTAAAACATCTAGATGCATAAATCATTTAACTGCATGTCATTATTATCATATATATATATATATATATATATATATATATATATATATATATATATAGAGAGAGAGAGAGAGAGATCTCTCTCTCTCTCTCTCTCTCTCTCTCTCTCTATATATATATATATATATATATATATAGAAACAACCTTCAATCACCTACCACCCCCACTATATCACGTGGTGTAGTAAGAGCCACACATCCACATCGTGAATTCTTATTTTTGCAAGTAGAAGAGATGACAAAGGAGGATGAACAAATGGATGGAGATGATGAGAATGAAGAAGATCCTTTTGTATTTCCCATTCAAGAAACTAATGTCAATGTTCAAATGAAGAACATCCCTCCATCTGTACTTCCTAACTTCAAAGGTATGAGATCAGAAGACTCATAAACTTTTCTTTTTGAATTGGAAATCATTTGTAGATATTATGGCTACTCATTACACATTCAAAAATTGAATTTGTTTCCAACAACATTGAAGGATAAAGCTCTTAGATGGTTCATGGTTTTAGGAGAAAATTATATAAGGACATGGGATGATATGAAAAGAGTATTTTTGGAAAAATATAAAAACCATTACAAACATCATGACCTTAGAAATGAAGCCTCTAATATGAATAAAAAAGGGGATGAAAATATAGAAGACTTAGCAGAGAGATTTACTTATAAGATCAAAAGATCTAAAATGTATAATTTAGGATCAGATATATTAAAAAATATCCTACGAAATGCTATAAAGGATGAACAGATTGATATTCTTAACCTGGTGGGAAAACGAGATGTTTATCAATTGTCATTTCAAGGGATTTGTGAATTTTGTAAGAACGTATCAAGAGGAAAAGCAAAGTATGCAATATCCCCTCAGGATCCTGTTATGGAAAGAGCAGGTAAGTCGACATCATTATTGGTAAGTCAAATTGAACTTAACAATTTTCTAGACATTTTTGGTAATTTAAAAGAACAAATTGATATGCTAAGAATGGTAAACAAGCAAATAGTTGGGAATGTTACTTCATTTATGTTTTTCCCTAAATGCAAAAAGAAACATGCTTTGCATGAATGTCCACTTGATAACATTAAAATGTATCAAATTTTTGCAGGATCTCATACTCCTAAAGATTGTCCATCATTACCGGGGTTAAAGGAAGTTTACCAATGAGAAAATCAAATGTTGGAACAATATTGTTATGGGGCTCCAAAAAGATCGTGGCATCGTCATCAACCTGGTATGATGCAAGATCTTACTTCTCAATTTCAAGGTTATGCACAACAATCTCAGAGTAATTGGAAAACACCCTTTCCTTGGCATCCTTGGCCATCTCAATCCCAACCTCAAAACCAATCTTGCAAGTAAGGTTGGCAAGGGCCTTACAGAAGAAATCCACCATATCCTCAATCTTTTCCTCACTATTCTCACTGCTAAACTCAATGCTATTCATACTATTCACCTCCACTACAACATCCATTTCACGCTCAATTGACCTCAATTCAGCCATTACCATAAGTACCCCAAAGATCCAGTTAAACTCCACTACCTGTACAACCATTTGGAATCCCCAACAATAAAACACCTCAATCCACTCATAATGTTGAGGTACTGCAAAATAAAGTACTAATTGCCATTGAATAACAACAATCAGAAGAGGAAAAATATTCAGGTTTATCACCCGATTCTATGAATGAAGATCACATCTTTGAATACTTGCATGGCATGATATTAGAAAACCAAGGAAGACAAGATTACATTGAATCTTGGTTTAAGATAGTTATCGGATCTTAGGATTTCATTTTTCAATATCTTCTGACATTATTCAAATCAAGACAGTTGGTCTCTTATACACTGGTATGTATCAAAGAATATATTTCAAACATGCATATGAGTATATCTATCATTTTATTACACACATGGCTCCATTGTAAACATTCATATACTTAAAAATTAAAAAAAAATCAGGTAGATAAATTAGGAAAAATAAAATCAAGCTTGGTTGCATTTTTTAAGCTTCATTGCATTGTTTTTTTTATTAATTGCATTTTTTTTAGACTTTTAATTTTTTATCTTATATATATTTTCTTGCATTTTATTAATTTGAAACACATATATATAATAATAATAAAAACCAATGAGGTGTTTTAAAAAAAATTGAACATACAATATTTTTTTTAGATTTGTTTATTTAAACAAATTTGAAATTAAAAAAAAAAATTAAAATACAAATCATAAAATAAAATAATAATAATAATAATAAATAAAAAAAGAAAAATGAAAATAAAACAAATTTAAACTAATAAAACAATTAACAAAACACAATTAAAAATAAAACAATTTTTTTTTCATGTAAGCTAGCGACAACAAATTGCTACAAATGTTATGTGTGGCTTTGAAAAATAGAAGGTGAAGAAAGATCATTGTACATTCTCCCCACTGATCTCTGTGACCGAGAATTAGGCAGGCTAGCCTATCCCTGTTCTCCTCCTCCAAGTTATTCGTCATTTTTAAAATCTTCCTAGGAGCAAAGGAGATATGTTTCATTGGAGTTACCGCCTGCGGGAGGTGAATTTAGAAACATTGTATTTTGTGCACGAATTGAAAAACTTGTGAACTGTTTGGATCATGAACATTGTTCCAACAACAATTCTGGACTGAAGACAATAAAAAAACGAATTTCACATAGCATTTACCTTAGGAGAGGCCAAATACATACAGATTAAAAACGTCATTTTTAAAATGCATTTTGTGACCATTTGAAAACTAATCTCAAAACTATAAAACATGGGTTTTTCTTAGAATGGGGTGAGTTATGTTTAGCATGGACATTTTTCTCAAAATTCATAACCGTTTGAGAGATGTTTGGGGTTCTCTGGAGCCTTATTTGCTAGATTGCGTGAGAAGAATAGATTTAGAATTTAATGGACAGATAATTGCGGCCATGATGGAAGGAGAAGATCCAATTTCCCTGATCTTCAAGTGGAATAAATCACGCCAAGATATTCTCTAGCATGATCAAAGAATTACGATTTTGTTGTATAGTACTTTCTTCGCCCATCTATATTCAATCCATCTTGATATAAGCGTAAATGCGTAGCTCTCTCTATGCTAGTTATTGGCATCGTATCAACTAGTTGTAGTGGTAGTTAAGCCTTTTTCTCAGTTTTAACACAACCTGACTTTTGTCCATGCAGAATTTTTAGCTGCAGAAAGTGTTGCTCCATAGCGGTGGCCACAAGGAGATTCAGCTTCAGCGGGTGCTGTCCGAAAAGGAGAAAGGATGAACTCAATTTCTTAAACGAATCATAAATTTCAAAGATTAGATTACCTACCACGTTTAATACAACTTTGATGTGTCAATTTCTCATTTATGGCCATGTAAAATCATTTTTCTGTGCGCAGATTTTATTCAGCATTGGTTGACATTTGGATTTGTTTGGTTGCAGGTATGTTGTAGTTGAGAAAAGGACGCATCGAGCCAAATCACCTCGGGTGATTGGAAAATATTCTTTGGCTAATATTTCAAGATGGAAAACATTTTTCCTTATAAATAAACAAAATTATTCTTCATCGCACAAAACTGAATACAATCAACCCAATTGCATTGTGCTACAAAAGATGCACAAACATAGCTCAAGCCCACACAACAGAGGATAACTTTTCTGATTATTCACAGTCTTCAGCGCAAATGTAATAATTTTTTTTTAACATTTTCTATTGAATCTCCTCTTTCAATTTAACTCACAGTCTCATCGTATTTATTTTATTTTCTAGTTTTAATTCATTTTATTTTAGTTACATTAGTTTTGTTATTTTAATTTTAGATTTTATCTTTCAACATAAATTCAATCATTGTTAGTGGTTGATACGATACAAGAGGACCTGATAGAGAAACTATACATGAAGAAATGGAATAACAAACAAATCTCTCTTCCATTGTTCATCAATTGAAGGTTTTACAGGATTTTAGCTACAGAAACTGTGCAATTCTGCAGTTGAACAACAATTCTGCAACTCTATATTTAATTCAGTGATTTGTTTTGTGACAATGAATTCTAATCAAAATTCATGAGAAGCATGCCATATAATTTTTCAACTTCATCCTTCACATCAGCATCATGTTCTCATGCCACACTTAAGCATAACAATTTTCACTGTTTCACCCAAATTTCAAATCAGCCTAACTTTCTCGTACGACATTGGATTTCAACACTTCAAGCATTGTTCAAAAGATCTCAATGATATATACACAATGAGAAAGATATAAACAAAGTTTGAAACATTAAAGAATAAATAAATTTCTGAAAATACACAATAGGTAACCTGAGGCACTAGTTTCGAAACAAGTAAAAAGTCATTTGATTTTCTTTTGTGAATTTGTTTTATTAGTACCAATTCTCAATTTTTTTGGTGTAAATATCATAAATAGAGAGATTAATCACCTCTCTTTTTTGATAATATTACATTTCATTCCAGAAAAAGTACTACATTTTTGCAGGTTCTGGGAAGATAAACAGATGGACACAAACAAACAGTGTCTCTCAAAGACCACATTTCATTCAAAAGAACATGATCAGAGCAACATAAAAGTTGAAATATCCAATAATTAGCACATGATTTTGGATAAAGAATGTCGAATCAGATCCGTCACACCATTTTGAAGCCTTTCAGATACCAATCTTACCATTACATTCCTACTTATTTAGTCAATAAAATCTTGATCTCATTTTCCTACATCGCTTTCACTAACGTTTAACCCAGCAATAAAATTGTTCAACTCCCCTACAAAGATGATTCATTCCATTTTCATTTTCTCTTTGTCAAATAAACGTTGATCCACTACAAATTTTTTCATACATAGTCCTCCAAAACTATTTTTTTATGCTCGCATTATATGATGGAGGATTCATTAAGGCCTCCCTTCTAACAAGTCTTGGCCTATCAACATCAACATATTATCTAGGTTCAAGGCTAGAGTCCTTATTAGAACCTTGAGGCTTGTATGCATTAATGACAAGTTCTCTCACTAATAATCATGGGAATACATCAATGTCCCTTGATCATTAGATCTTGCAAGTGGCTCAACATCGGATCATGTATTCGCACTTTGCAAGATGTACTTAGGTACCTTGGTACTCGTTGACGTTAACGACAAGTTTGCCTCGAATTGGTTAATGGCATTCATCAATGGTCCTTAATCCAATGACCTCTCTTCATGCTCGACAACAACACATTTAATCGCATGACTATAATTGTACCATCAAGTTTTGTAGTAGGTGAAGACTATATCATTTTATCATTTTGCAACAGATACAACAGATTTAGCAGCAGCAATAAAGAATCCACTTTCACCACCTCATCCACCATTTATGCAACCAAGAAGCAGATGAAATTCCACATTCTATTCCATGATCCAACAACAGTTATAAATTCTCTACATATGCACAGTTTGTCCACTTCCTAGGTAAGTAAAGGTATGTTCGTTTCTAGCTTTTAATCATAGAATACCTTGAATGTTGAAATTATAATTTTTGGAAAATACTTCACCATATTTCCTTTCTCATTTGAAAAAAAAAAAAATAAACACCTTTAGTTGGGGTGGGGGGGGGGTGGTGGGGGCGCTGGGCAAGGAACATCCATTTATTATCACATCCATATCACTTCATTTCATCCTAACATACTTGTCTTAATCAAGTATGATTGCATTGTGGTTTAAAATTTATGTCATTTGCAAATAAATGCCTAAATGATGAGCATAGTATATGGTTGATTCAAAGATGCATTCTTGAATATGTTCAATGAATCTTGCTGCAAAAAAAAGAAACAAGGTATTGAAACACAAGAAACAATATGAATTAAAATTTGATTGTCACACAAGAACCAACCAAACATGTTGCAATTCAATATATGACAAGGAATACTTTGAAAAAAGAAATGAAATTGCCAAATACAAAGTTTAATGACAATTGATATAAGCCAAGCTCATTCAAAAGCAAATCATGATTAAGCAATGTGGTATATTGCATGAGGACATGCAATAATGTCAGTTGGGTGGAATGTAGAGTCTCCAAAATGTATTCAAAATATCATCCACTTTCACCTTTATCGCCACCATTTCACTCACATCTCGCAACTCCATGACCATATAACCTTTCATTAATCTCCATTTTTATAATTATATGGGTTCCATTTGTGATTTCCAAAAGTTAATGATTTCTAGTATTATAAGTGAATTAAATGGTTAAAACTTAGAAAAAAGACATATACTTGCTAATACTTAAAATTGGCTTGAGTTTCATGACATGTGTAGGTCATTTGGAAGCTTCCAAGGCACCCTTATGTGGCCTCGAATGCTGAAATTCGAATTTCCTTCAAGATATGGAAGAAGATTTGGATAAAGATAAAAAAGGATATGTGTCTCATCATTACCTATTTGAGTTGTAACTCTATGAGATTTTCTAGGGATCTAGGGAGAGAATAATGGACCTCCATTAATGAGGTAGCTTCTTATGTTTTTGTATACATAGGAGAGCCTCCTCCTTTAAAAGGCATGTGAAAAGATGGAGATACTCAGGTGTCCAAGTTAAGATTATTCATCAATGGAATTTAGATTTAGCAGCATGCTCATGAGTGACATTCACCTCTTTCTTGTAATGCTTGCATTGGGAACCTCTCAACTTGCCATCTCTCATAATTTTGGATTAGCCCCTATAATGTGTGAGATTTATTGTTTTTCATAGATTAAGATTTACTGTGTTTCATAGATTATGATTTATTGCTTTCATAGACTAATATTTATTTCTTTCATATATTTTCCTGTGTGAAAGATTAAGAGTGATTGTTTTTATTTGCTTTCATATCTAGAGGTTAAGAATGATTTTTTTTTCTTTCATTTCATATCATGTGGTTTTGATTATTCATTTCATAGGATCCTGATTTGATAATGCACACATGATCCTTTAGAGTAGATTTCATTTCATGCAATTTCAATTCCTGCAAGTGTGGTAGATTAAGACTTCAATTCCACGTGATGTACTATAATTGTACTATAATTTCTTTTGAATTGATTGTTGAATTAGAATAGGTGAATTTAGTTTGTTTTTATTTGGTTTCATAGCTAGATTGATGTAAATTGGAAGTTAATTTCTAGCATATACAATACATGCATGCTTCTCAAGTTTTACGAAACCCTCGGGTTGAAAATTAAATGATAGGTAATTAATTTTCTTCAATAGTTACCATTTTCCACTGATGACAAAGGGGGAGAGAAGGTAGTGGGACGGGGTGTCATGATCGCATGGGGAGTACTTGTGTTGTGATCAATGCCAAAGGGGGAAATTGTTGATAAGTGGTTGTCATTGATGTCAACCCAGGTAGCACGAGGGGATACCCAGATCTTGCATGGAAATTTTGACTTGACAACACATATTATTTTGCATGAAATATATTACCGATGGATTCTACTCGTCAATATATTTATGTTGATATATGGTTTGAGACCGAAAAATATCCAAGAGAGAATATTTGAACTTCAGTCATTTTACTATAGCATCTATACAAGAACATGAAGGTTACAGGTCACTAAAGGTCTACATTACTGAGCAAAGGTAATTACAGGTCTAGAGAAGGTCATTACATGTCTAACGAAGGTAAAAAAAGCACAGTTGAGGGTCTCAGTCTTCGAGTCGAACTGCAACTGAAGCAAAAAATGAACGCAGGAAGTCAAGCTACTTCAGGGACTTCAATTCATTTGGAATTTTCATTATCTGTTTGATCTATATGACAATATAAGGACATATCTTTAACTAAGTTGTAAGAAGATACATCAAACAAACTATAGTGGTAAGCATTATTGTTAAAATTTGATTTTTAATTGACTGGTGTGCTTCTTCCTATCATTGTTTTAAGGTTTGTATACTAGTTAGGGTTGTATCAAGTCAAGTAGAGGGGACTAAAAACCTATTGTGATGTGTTAAATTTGAGTGTTATATTTGGGCTATTAATTAGAAATGTGTCAAATTAAGTTAAGGATTGCATTTAGGATAATAGTGTTTTATTCCATTTAAGCAAGTATTTAGAACCGTGTCAAGTCAAGGTAGTCACATTGGTTAGGGACTGTCAGAAGTTAGTTCTTGATTAAGATTTTTGTATAGCTTATTTGTTGTAGCATGAAAAGTATTCCTTATCTCTACCTTAGTTAACAGTCAGTCTAGTCTTATATTAACTATATTAATTGACACATGGCACAAGCTGATTTCAAGTACATATTATTGTCATTTAATTTATAAATCTTGTATATACATTTTTTTGTACTTACATGTGTATCGCAGGTATAGGTAATTATCATTGAATGGTATTTTTGTTATTTTTTTGGATTGGGTCTTTGTTTGGTCTTGTTTCATTGCAGGTTTAACATAATTCAAGAACCCTCAACTACTAGAATAGAACGGTTGCATGAAGACAATGTCCACGAGTGACATCAAGTAAGGCAGGAAAACATCAAACAATGAGACCTACAGGACTATCTTCAGTTCAATACAACTTCATCATCAATGAAATTATAAACATATTATTAAAGGATAGATCGTTGTGGGATAGTAAAAAATATAGGCATCTCTCAGTGTTGCAGTACATCAGATACATCAGTTTCATCACCAAGTTTAAAATTAGCAGCAAGGGAGAAGAGATGGGTCATTAAACAAGTCATTGTATAAACATTGTGAGTCTTCTAAGTAGTTTGTCCAAGAGTGGGTTTATTTGTCAAACATTATACTTCATTGTAAATGGGTAGTATCCCTTTTAAGGGAGCCCACATTTGTAATGAATTTGTGTCATTGCCTAGAGTTGAAGAAGGAAAATTTGTTTTGGGAAAAGGAATTTGGTTTGTTGTTGGGACAAGGGTTCTTAGTTTTTCAGGACAACGGTTTAGGTCCTAGTGTGTCAGTTAGTCAAAGAAAATAATTGTAATATCATCGTAACGTGGATCATTGTCCCTGGTATGGGAGTCCACAATTTTGTATTTGCTTTTTATCATTATAGGGTGACAGGGAGGTGCATGAAGTCACCTACAGGTTGGAGCCTGTAAACACTTCAAGGTGGTAGGTCAGTCTAAGATGTTGGGGCATCAATTCAGGTGACTATTGAAGAAACCAAGGTGTTGGGGCATCCATCTAGTGGGAGATGGAGAAGAATTATTTTCTAGAATTTTAAGAAGTTGTAACTTTCATTTCAGGTGGGGCTAAAGATTAACGAATTTATTAGAAAAGTATTCAGTGGTTTTTGATCTGGAGGGGGTTTTCCACCTAAAATTATTGCACCTACTGTGTTCTATTGTTTACTATTTTTACTGCATAAACATTAATAATAATTGAATATTAACTAATGCTCTGAAAGATTTAAAAAGTGTTAATTGAAGAAATACTGATTCAACCCCCATTTTAGAATTTCCAACACCATTGACTTTATGGAGAGTCGAACTCCATCATCTAATAACCATAAGTATATTATCATGTTCATCGACCATTTCACCAAATGGGCCGAAGCCATGCCAAGATTCAATAACATTGTAGCTACTACAACCATATTTTTCTTTAACCATGTTATCACTCGATTCATGGTTTCGGAACAATTGGTTTTCAACCATGGCCAACACTTTCATGATGAGATATGGTGTCAACTCTCTTCACTGTTGGGGTTTGAAAATAAATACTCATCGTCTTATTACCCCTAAGGCAGTGGCCAAGTTGAAGTTGTAAATAAAATCAAAACTATGCTTCAACGAATGATGAATAACCACAAGGTGGCTAGCACCTTATGCTCATCCCTACATTGTGGGCCTATAGAACCTCTGTATAAGAATCCATAAGGTTCACTCCTTTCCACCTTGCTTTTGGATAGTAGGTAGTCTTACCGATCAAGTGTGAAATCTCGTCCCTCCTTCTTGCTGTCAAACTCCTCCCAGACACCCAACCTTTACAGCAAGGGCTCATCATGCTAGAGCATGCCCATGAAGACCGTTATGTTGCATTGCAAACCATTGAAGCAGCCGAAAAGCACACCAAAGCTCATTATGATCATAAATTCCACCCTCGTACCTTTCATGAAGGAAACCTTGTTCTTATCTATGACCAAGCTCATGATGTCTTGGGACATGCAGTTTGAAACGTTGTGGATCAGTCCTTACATCATTCGTACATGTTTGAGAAAGGGAGCATACATTTTAGAGGGTTGAGAAGGTGAAATCCTTCCAAACCCTCACAATTCACTCTACCTAAACAGATTTTACCCATATGTTTCCCATTGAAATGCATGTTCCTTTTTCTTTCCACATTTAGGTACCTTGCATCCCTGATCATCTCTTTTGTTGTCTTCTTGTGCCTTTTAGTTGGATCCATCATCCACACCACATATTGGTTATGATGATGGTGCATGTCACTTATCGAGGAATGCAGCCATGACAACTTGGACCATTGTCACCCCTCTGTGTTCGTTAGTCCCCTCCAATGGTGTCTATATGGGATATTCCACCAATAACCAAGCTGAATATGATGCATTGATAGGTTTTTTAGCCGATGCCCTTGATCATTGCATCCTCCACCTTCATGTTTGTCTTTATTACTTGTTAATTGTCATGCAGTTGGATGGCATCTATCCTGTGCCTAATCCTGTCCTATGTAGAAAATATAGGACTTAAGCTTTTGGCAAGTGAATTTGAATCCATTACATTCAGTCATGTTCCTAGAGCACAAAATAAATATTTAGCTACTATTGCAAACAACATTGTAGTTTGGCATTTATCACATGTATATAGAATAAGACATCCAAAAAATAAATAAATGGAAAACCACAATCATCACAAAAGATGCATAACGATAGTATGTATCTTAATATCGAACATATAGTGTTTGGAGTCCACTACTCTAAATACATCCAACATGCCCATTCCATGTTACAAAAAAAAAATGGGGGCCCGCACACCCTTATGCCTAATAATTTTCCTTTGGTGGATCCCATGCTAGTGGGTCCATTCAACCTGCCCATGACTATTGAACTGTATGACTGGCCATCTCTATGCACCTCATGATACCTTGCCCTTTTGAGGGAAGCCCAATGCACACATTTCTATACTAATCTTCTAGATCATACCATCCATTCTCTTTCACAATAGTCGCTAGAAATTTGAACCTATGTCAAAGATCCTCCAATAATGCATCACTATATGATCTCTGCTGTGATGTTGAACCTTATGTTATCCACCCCCAGATGTTACGGCTCATCCAACATATCTTGTTGGCCTCACCAGTGCTATATTTCCATGCCAAAAGTTTAGAATTTAATACCACATACATAAATTTTCTAAAATATACATGCTACCAAAAGATAGCAACTATCACTTACCATCTAGACCCCACGTTCATCTTGACAGTAGTGCCAGATCAAGATCCCCCTAGAATTTCATTCCACTATATGGATAGTGGTCTATGTACAATGGCATTTGGTCCCAATGACTAAAGAATTCATATGAGAACACCCGTCTAACTCCCCCTCCTCCACCTCGTCACAATAGCTACCCCCAGCAATGCATCCTGGGCTCTTGCGAGCCCCCATCACATATCTATACATGTGGATGGATGGTAGGGATCTTATCAAAGAAGAATGAGCACAAAATTGTCCCAAATGAATATTTATCATTGTCCCACTACCTCCATAGACTCAACATACATTTCAATAATGTCAGTAACATCCAGGCCCATCCATAGTAGGTCCCTCCCAGCACACTCTCTACCAACATCATCCATCCTCTAGAAATGCAGTGGAAGGCATCACTACCCAAGATTTACACCATTGTTGTGGCCATAACTCATGTCTCAAGTCTATCAAAGTCTAGTATTTTAATGTTTGTGTCCTTCACTCGAGTCCTGGGCACATAGTGACGGTCCAAAAACTCTCTAATATGCCTCCCATCAGGCAATACTGGATGAATGTCTCCCACCACTCCCAAGGGCAGTAAGTTTGTCGAAAATTATATCTCCTGAATCATGATCTCGATCTTATGTCCCTGTATCATAACAGCTTCCTAATTTAGATCTTTGTAAGTCACAATATATGACCAAAGTGGCTCACCCACTATTGGGAGCGGGATCCCCTAAGGGCAGTTTTGGGGCTAAAATCCCATGTTTAAGTCAAATTTTTGTAATAATATTGTAAAGACTCTGCATTTTTTGGTTGCAGAGTGCGAAGGTGTTATGTGTCACAAAGGGTTGTCCACCCTTAGTTTTGAAAAGTAAAGTCGGCTGTAGGAGATCTACCCATGGTCCACGAACCATGGGATTGTATAAAAAGGGCTAAGCTCTGAGTAGTTAGAGGCATCAAACATGTAAGAGAGTCATATATTTAGAGCAAGAAGCCTAAGATTTGGGTTGTAGTGTAGGTAGAGGCTCTCTAGTTTAGTGCGCAGAGGCCTAGGATAGAAGTCCGCACCTGAGTACGCGGACCCCAGCAATTGTGTGTGTAGGGTGAACAGAGTCTATAAACAATTGGGAAATATTAATAAAAGCAGTTATTCTGCCATTTCTGTGTATTTGTTATGTTGATGGATTTGTATATTTTGTGTATGAATTTCCTTTATTATGATTATATGATGCGTGAATGAATACAGTTACATTGAATGATTAAACGCAATTACGAATATCTGATTACGTGGTGATAACTTTAAGTATTCGGTAAGATAAGCAAGTCACTTAGGGTAATTGAGGAATCTCCATGGCATGCTACCATAATAGTGTGAAAGTACTTGGGCCACAATCCAGGAAAGCATGAAGGTCGATCGTATACATTCGCGAAGGTACTGAAAGCCAGAATAGAGGGTTTGTCTTACAAGCCTTAGAGCAAGATCACCTACACAAAGGCTGGGATAGGAGAGACCAAACGACATCACAACCTTCTCAGGGTGCGGAAATGTGGCTCCAACATCCCCTTATACTACTTCAGGTGAGATTTCAGTTCACGCTTCACAGGCTAATGCCGAAAGGGCCAGTAGTGTAGGGATTTTTTTAGCTAAATAACATTGAACCTGGGTGAAGCCCCCTCAAGCCAACAAATTGTTTCGTTGTCAAGACCAAAATCTTCATAAGAGATGTGTGATGTCATATCACTAGAACCAAACTAAGAAGGAGATTGGAGGCTGGTTGGATAGAAATATCCACGAATTCGCGGCACATGAGAAAAAAAACCCGTGACTGACAAAGGAACAGTGGCTGGATAGATACCTATATATACAGATCCACAAGATCTTTTTTTGCTCCTTACCTATTGAGCTATATGAGTGGATTGCAAAGCTAGCAGATAGCCAAGGAAGGTGGAAACTTGATGGTGCTATTGTGTGGACCTCGGAGCTAGTGCGAAGGTTGAAAGCATCGGAGGATAAGATCACCTGTGCTATTGATCATTGGATTGACAACGTCATAGGAGGATTTGTGACTGAATTCGCAGTTGACACCTCAGTCAACTATAGTGAGGCAGAGCGACGCTTTTTCAAAGGACCGCGAGGTAAGTATGAAAAGCCTTTGAATACTTGGATTAAAATGTTGTTGTACGAAAAACGGGTTATGTAGCTACCTTGATGTTGGGGACTACGTGAAACGGAAAACTTACAAAAATGAAGGAAAAAGGGTCCGGAGTATAGCCCTTTGATTTGACCTCCATGAAGTAACGAGGAAGGGATGGCAAAAGTTTCTTCATGAAGTGCTATTCAGTTAATAAGAAAATGATTCCCGCGAATATCACCTCCACCAACACTCCCTCCAACTTCACCACCCTCACCTCCAACTTCGCCCATACCACCTCCACCTCCACTGGGGTTCAATATGGAAAATACAGTGAAGTTGCCTTTGTTCAAAGGCTTGGGAAATGAGGACCTGAACTAATTCTTGTTCGTTGTGAGAGCTGTATGGGAATCTCAAGGTGTTATAAATGATCATATAAAGAAGGCGACACTGGTTAGTGCTCTGCAAGATCACGCACTAACTTGGCATATTAAGTACTCTAATGATAACCCGAATGCTGGAGTAGTAGACATCCAGACAGCATTAAATAGGGAATTTAGTAGGCCTAAATTTGAGGCGCAGTCAATTATGGGATTGAAAGAGATCGCGATGCAACCAGGAGAGACGCCTTAGGAAGTAGATCAAAGGCTGAAATGTACAATCCATCAAGCCAACATGAATTTGATAGATGGATAACATCGCGAGTGGTTTGTGACTTCACTACTACCACACTTAAGGAGTGCACTGTCACAGCAGAAGATAACAACTCAGGCAGAGGCCTTGGAGATTTCCATGAGACTATGTGAAACTTCGATGCAAGATCCTAATCTAGGAGTTCAGCAGATCCATGTGCATTTGAAGAATTTGTGCCTTGAAATGCAAAGTCTAAAGCAGGACAGAACAGTTCAACCATAGGTATGTGAGGAGATATGGTGCTTGAAATGCAAGAGTCAAGGTCATGACAAAGACCATTGCCCAGTCTTTGCAAATTACATTGTAGGAGGAGGACCAATGCCTTTAAGACCAGAAGCTCAAGCAGGACCTAGCGCGGGGCTTGCATTATGGTGTGATATCTATCATGTAGCTGGATAACATGACATGGATAACTGTCACTTGCTATAGAAGTATGTACAAGCACCACAACAATTGTTCTGAAACTTTTGCAGGTCGATAAGGCATGATGAGCGTACTTACAAAAGCTATGAACTGATGATGGATAGAACTCTTACCTATAGTGTTCAGGCCAAAACAAAACCCCTTAACCAGAACACAGGAATGGCGTGGACATGATTTTAGGAGCGCAGAAGAGGCCGAAGCAGAGGAGGACTTGGTAGAGGTCGATGATAGTTGATTTGCTACAATCACAGAGGACCATGACACTATACCCATGATTGCACTAATCCAATGCATCCCTCATGAATGTATTGCACACTTTTTGATCATGAAATGAAAGATTTTCCTATGTTGATAGCTAGGATACGTGACAAAGGGGCACCACCACCTCTGCCAACTCAGAACCTATAGATGATGAGGTTGGAGCTGCGCGAGGAAGATCCAAACATAAATATAGTGCTTGGAAGTGGAATCATGACAAGAGATGACAAGGGGAAATAGCTAGAAGACAATACATGGGTTCACAAAGCCCCCGCAAAAGAGGCTGAGTTCGATTTGGATCATGCTCATGAAGCCTTCATGGAAGCTAAGAAGAGCTTCACTGAGGCCTCCACCTCAGGAAGCAAGGATAATCCTAAGAAAGAGATGGACCCCTCTATGCTCATGACTTTCCTAGAAACCTATATGAAGTTACTACGTGATAGTAAGGTTGTGAAAGGGTTACAAGAACTCATCAATAGATGCGCTTGAACCGCGCCAGGTGAGATGTGTGTAGTACGAAAGATTAGTAAGCATAAAACAAGGATGAGACGGGAGATGAGACTGATCGCACAGATAGGAGAAAATGAAATGGATCAAGTCATCTTCGACTTGGGGTTAGGTGTGAATGTCCTACCAAAATAGACTTGGGAGCGAATGGGGAGACATGTGTTGCAATGGTCTTTGATTCAGCTAAGGATGGTGAATCAACAAAAAATCATCCCCATGGGGCGGTTACAGGGGGTGATTATGGATATTGAGGGAGCAAGTGCACTGGCTGATTTTGAAGTAATAGAGATAGTGGATGATAGCAGTCCCTATCCTGCACTCCTGGGAATTGACTGGGCTACTGATATGAATGGGGTGATCAATCTGAAGAAGTGGAAGATGATATTTGAGAAGAAATCGTTGTGCATAGTTGTACCACTCGATCTTGCTGAAGGATCATGCTATACAAAACCAGCCCACGATTATGAAAGTGATGACGATCTGGACTATATCTATAAGCAAACAGTGTGAGACCAAGACTGCGTGAATCCCATCACAGATGGATGGATTACATGGGATCATGAGAGTTCCTGCACTTCATACTCTGAGGAAGAAATAGAACACTAGCAGAATTGGTTACATGAAGTAACTACGCTGAATTGTAACATGATGACTCGATCGCTACGCTGCGTGTCCTCAGAGGTAAGAAATATTCCTACTTATGATTGTCTGAATGAGGTAGATATCTTTTCGGATGCATTGAAAAGGGAGGTACCAGAAAAGCAATGCTTCCAAGCCTTGGACAAGGCACTATGCGTGATGCTCACAAGATGGTGGGGTACACACAAGGGAAGCTTTGATGATTGGTGTGAATATAGAAGGATGATGAGAACATGATTTAGGAAGCTTAAGACATGATTGACAGATAAGTATGATGGGTAGAACAATCCACGCGTGCATCTGGCCAAATGGACGTAGGCTTATGGAGAAAAACCCCAACCTGAGTGGGTGCACTTGTTCTGTCATACACTAGATGTTATCCCAATAAATTTTTATATAGAAACAGAGCTCCGCCGTGTGCTATGGGGTAAAATGCATGGTGTATGGAGAATGAAAACTACCTTCAAAGGCCTTCTCTAGACCTTTGACAGACTGTAAGATTATTTGCAGAAGCTACCAAGTTATACACATGTTCATCTATCAAATATCAATTAACAAAGTATGGAAAGAGTATTAACTCAAGTCTCCTTCTAGATTTGTTTGGAGATCACAATGCAACCAAGAGGAACTCCTTAAAAGCCAGCTCCAAATCAATTCCTGCACAAAGGAAAGGCAAACACAATCACAACATACAATCTTGAGAACTAATATAAGAATGCACAATGAACATATATTTGTATATAGCATAACTACTGTTCTATACAAGTATCGAAATGAACAACTTAATGAACAATGTTACCGACACTATGGAGTGGGAACACAACTACATTTCTGTATTAATAATGGAAGAGTGATTACAACCATCCATTGTATCAGTCTTCCCTTGCCCCTTCTTCATCTCTCTCTCTCTTCTAGCTCACTTCTTCAGATTTGAGTCAATGCTCAACAACTTAGTAGGCTATCCTTTCAAATGCTCTGACCTCTTTCACAATGACCCTCACCTTGCTTATGTAGAAATCAAGTTAGGGTTGCCAAGCTCCTCATAGAGTTCACTAGGTTGAAAGCAATTAACATGCCCCGCTTTTCAACTCTTTCCCATTTGCCTTCATTTTCATATTGGAATTTCTCCAAATATCTCGGTTTTTGGATGTTTCCTTGCTTTTCTTGAGAAAATTTGGGGACAAATATCTAGATATTTGTGAGTCAATTCGTTGGTTTGACCCATTGAACTTCCCTTAGTTTCACTAATGTTGCCCCTGGTCTAACAAGTTGAGTTAGCAGGGTCACTAATGCACTCTTAGGTTTGGTAACAAGATTTATAAAGCAGGTTTACAGTGTGCAACCAGCGCTAGTGTGGAGTCAAGACCTGCAATTGTGGTCTTTGCTTCAGTCATGCTATCTTTCACCTCTGAGTTGATGAGGAGATGATTTTGTTGTATAATAGATGCCCCCTAAAGTATGAGATTAGAGGCAGAGACGATGGCCAAAATAATTTACTGAAACTCTAATTTTTTGTTGAAATTTGTAGAGAGAGAGAAGCTTCGGGCGGCAAGGAGAACTTGATACAACACATATATATATAACTTCTAAAATCATGTCCTGAGTCAGGCATTCCCATGCTCAGTAGCTATGTCAGAGTAACCTTCTCCAAGAAGATATAACAAGGCTGGTTGTCGATAAGCACAATGCGGATCGAGTATCATAATAGAATCATCTTGAAACAACTTTTTCCAAAAAAACAATATCCACAGCTTGGGACAGGAAGCAAGACTGAATGATGTAAGCCTCTAGCCAAGGTTTTGATTTCTGCTTCACCGAATAGCATAGATCGATACATGTGAAAAATATGTGTTGATGTTGAACATGCACGAAATCATCTGATTACCAGTCAATAATGGAGACCGTTAACAGATGCGAGGAAGGCCACTGATAATGGTGATGGTCTCCAAGATGCACAGTACAAACTAGTGACTATGAAAGATTTCATTATCATCGAACACTCGTAGAATCGCTTAACTAGGAGCCAATAATGAGAACCCCTGATCAGAAACAAGGTAACTTTCCACTAATGTCTGCAAGTACTAAGGCACTGAATTTGTTTTTGGGTTACCTTCCTAGGTAGAGTGTTGATGTCCATAGGAAGAAACCTGTCAAAAGGTAGGCAATGATGTGTCCTACATCCATCGACACGAAACGGGACAAGAATGATTTTGTTTTTTGAGGAATCTTTTAAGCATTTGGGTCTAAATGATGGAGGGCATGATGAAAGGTTATGTTTGATCGGTTGATGGAGGAAACAAGTGGGTAACCCTTGAACAATAGAAGGCACGACAATGGTTTTAACCAGACAGCACTAGACTCATGAACACTACAGAGTGTTAGGATACAAAGACGCAATTACATCAGGGTATATAGGATAAAACTCATAGAATGGTAGGGTTCATATTGAGAGGCCTTCAAAAGGAAGGTTTATTTGAGGGAGTGCCATGTTCAAGGGAACGACTGCTACCAAACCACACTTTCTAATATGGAATATAGTTGTATTGTCCACTTTCCCTGTCTGATTAATTTAATGAGTCCAGATGGGTAAACTCATCGATCTTTTCATGTTTAAAGAGTCTAAAAAGGATCACAAAAAGAATGACTCTTTGCCCTATCTAATTAGTTTAATGAGTCTAGACAGGAAAACTCATCAATTTTTTCATGTTTTAAGAGTCTGAAAGTATCGTAAAAAGAACGATTCTATATCTTGTTTATGTAATTTCAATAGTCTAGACTAGACAACTCAGTGGTCTTTTCATATTTAGAGAATCTAAAAAGATCGTAAAGTGCAACTCCATGGTGGTCCCTTTGTCATAGTTGTTAACCGTGTGCGACAAAAGGTTAATAGTATAATCAGATCAATTACTTTTTTGTTAATTAATATATTGAACCCAGATAAATAGAAACCTTTTTTCAATAGATGTCGACCTCATTTTGTTATGAGTACGAGGCGACGGATTAAACTCGTTTTTCATCATGAATTTTTAATGAGTCATGCCATGACAAACTCAATACCTTCATCAAAATGTTTAGTGAGTTAGATGAAGAAAACTTAGGGTATCTTTCTCAGTTTAGTGAGCCAGAAAAAGAGGGAAAAGAATGGCTCATCCCTTGTTCATAGTTTTACGAGATCGAAGGAGGGGAAAAACTCGGGGATTTTTTGATTTAAGAGCGAGAAACAATCCCAAAAAGGAATGTTCTCTTGCTGCTGCCGTATATTTTTAATAAGATCGGTAACAAAAACTCAGGATTTTTCAGTTTAACGAGCAAGAAAGTACCTAAAAGAATGCTTGGGTCATATTCATCAAGTTTAACGAGCAGAAAGACTAAGCTTGGGGTTTCTTTAGTTTAAAGAGAGAGAAAAAAGTGTCTGAAAAGAATGCTCCTTTGGTCTTTTTTAGTTTATGAGCTGGAAAAAGATCAAAAAAGAGTTGCTTAGAGCATCATTGTATGGATTTAGTGAGCACAATGATGAAAACTTGGAGATGTTTCTATTTTTTAAAGAGCAATAAAATATCACAAAAAGTTCTCTAACCATCATCGCAAATATTTAACGACCTTAACAATGAAAACTCGGAGATGTTTATATTTTTTAAAGAGCAATAAAATATCTCAAAAAGTTCTCTATCTTCTTTTTAGTAGTTTAATGAGCCCAAAGAAGACTCAAGGTTTTTCGGATTAATGAGCAAGAAAAATACCATAAAAAGAATGCTTGATATTCTTCATGGTAATTTAGCGAGCCCAAAGAAGGAGACTCGAGGATTTTTTGGATTAACGAGCAAGAAAAATACCATAAAAGGAATGCTTGATCTTCCTTGATCTCATGCTTAACAATAGAAGGGTTTATGCCATGCATTTCCTCATAAGACCAAGGGAAAACATCGCGAAAGTCCTTAAAAGTGCAGGTGAAGCTTGCAATTTCCTCAGGATTGCAATCGGCTCCAATCTGAATGTCTTCCACGGTGCCTGTCTTGATAGAAATATCGATGAGCGATGTTTTTGAAACATTGCCCATGTTTCCTTCCACATCCAAAGTCTGGAGGATCGTATAGGGTGAGGAAAAAATTTCTGCTATGTCAGGGGACAAGATTTTGAGAGGCATCATGTCCAAATTAGATATCAAAACATGATCGTGCAAATCCTCCCAAGGTCACTCTTCTAAACTCATGATCTCTCTAATAGCTTCGTCCATAGATAGGACTTGATTGAGTGGATCGAAAGAAGGAGCATTATGGGAGGGGTAGTGTTACTGTTGGCCGAAACCAAGGTCACCGGAGATTCGGATGCAAATTGAATGGCTTGGTAGGCCGATTCAGCTGGTGACAATGGCATTTTCTCTCCATATGTGTCAATGTTTGAAGGAGGTAGTAGGATCCATGGATCGGTTTGTTCATGAGGAATAGATGAAAGCATATTGACCATCCATGAAACCTTTCGCAGTTGAAGAGGAAAACAACCCATGAGGGAAGAAGCCTTCAGTAGACTAGTACCTAAACTGACATAAGAGTCAGTTCCACCTCCTACTAGGGGTACTGAGCCACTTGGTCATGGTGAATAATCAAGGGTGCAGAAAAAAAAACTGATCTACTGTAACTACCTTTCCATCTTATGGGAATTGGATGATGTGAAAGACAGTAGATAGGATGGCCGTCATGGCATATGTCCAACTGCGACCCAACAAGAGATTTTAGTCAATTTTTTTGTCCATGATTTCTACGTCAACCATCACAGTTTTCCCACAAAGGTGATGGGGAAACTGGCTAGGTATCCTTTTGGGATAAAGGTGTGGCTGCCAAAATCTTTAAGGGAGTTCAACGATAGGGATAGGGTTGGAGAGCCCAGTGCGAGCCAACATGAAGCCGACATGATGCAGGTGGAAGCACCTTCGTCAATGATAGTTCTATGTATACCTTTACCTCTCAAAGTTATATGCACTTGGAATGTAGGTTGGTGAGAATGGGGAGGTTTACGCTTGTCCATGTCGAAAATAGCAAGCATGGAATCCATTGGGTCAATACCTCCAATAGTTGAAAGCGAAGCTTTCCCTTCTGTGGGGCATGTTTTTAATACTTTGAGCACCAACATAGCCGACAGTGCTTGCGCCAAATCCTCTACAATGTTGTAGTATTGGGCAGCACGTGTAGATGTATTGTGCATTGTGCGTCAAAGTGCCCCTTTTGGAGGTCAAATTACAAGGTCCTCAACTGGCCTTTTGATATGAAAATAATTAGGCGGTAGTGGGTTTTGACCTGAGGATGTTTCTGGTGCAGGAGCGACAGGAGCTCCATATGATTTGGCTCTTGTGGCGAGTTCTACCATTTCAAATGTGAAAATGGTGGAAGATCCTTCACCAGCTGAAGGATGATGTGAGCCATCGTTGCCCCCTTGCAGGGGTTGCGGTTGGTTTGCAATAAGATTTTACTACTGTTCATTGGGAAAAGGATTTCTAAGGATAGTAGGGTCCTTACCAGAATCCCTTTTGGAAAGGTATTCTGTGCATTCCTGAAGCCACGGACATCACCAAGTCGCGTAGTCTTTAACACAGAGTTTGCATGGATATCTAGTGGTTTTATATTTTTCCTCATCAGTAAGTGGATTGGCCTTCTGTTTTGGGTTGGGTTGCTTTGGTGACTACTCTTCAGAAGGAGCGATCTTTTCCTTATTCTTCTTGTTCTTGCCACTAGATTTTTGTGTAGACTGCACAAGGTTTATCGCAGTGGTAGGAAGAGCAATCGTATTGGTAGAGGGGTCCACTACCAGCTTGGCAATGGAACCACTGAGTTGTTTGACAGCGGCCCCAGAGGTTGCGCCGATAATCCCGTCGACGTGCACTACAGGGTGCTGAGTGGCAGAAGCATTGGGGTTACTAGGAGCATTGGGGATTATGTTGTAAAGAGTGCCAAACTGTGAATATATTAGATCTAAGTGTTGGGCATGACGTATGGATTCATCTTCTGTGACCGCACCACCTAGCGCAACATCTCTAGCGATTTGCGGGAATAATGACTTATAGAACCAATCCATTAAGAGAAAGTTTGGGATGTGAGCTTTTACTAACCTCCGCCTACGTCTTCATTCATAAATAGGACGGGAGATGTGGGTGGTGATATCCTGACGAAATGAAGTGAGGAGATCTGTCCCAATCTCATAGCGGATAGGTAATTGGAAGTGCTTTAGGAATTCCATCGTTAAAGTGTTAAAGGTGTTTACTAACGCATGTGGTAACTCAATATACCATTTCATTGCATTGCCAATGAGGGTGTAGGGAAAAAGACGTAACCAGATGCTATCATCCACCATAGAGTTTGAAACACACCAAAGATGGTAGGTGGTGATATGGGTGCCTAGATCCTCCCCTTGTTTTCCATCGAACTTTGGGATGTCTATTGGTATTTTATGCGGGATCGGCGACCATTGTAAGTTGTGATAGATGGGGTTGTTTGTCAACTTGTATAAGTCTGGTATATCCAATGTTGCAAAGAAAGGCAGAGAGTTAGGTACCCTCGACTCAGAACATGGTGATGACAGATGACTTGAGGAGCTTTGCGCTCCTCCCATCTTTTGGTTCCCGATATTATACATCGGTTGCATGGTGTAGCAGTTGCTTTGAAGTATGGTGTTGTAGAGTGGATTTCCATGAGGATTTTGATTCTGGAGTATGTAAATGCCCCCAGTATAAGTGGTGCCCCCTTGACTCATTTGAGTATGTGAGTAGGGTGCCCCCATGGACTGGTTGGGAACCCCTTGAGGGTTCCCGCTTGACACAGAACTAACCATTTGTCCTTGATTGACAGAGGGAACACTCATGTCAATTAGCAAATGACCATGCATGCATGAGAATGTAGGGAGAACAGTTACATTCCCGATTGGCATGTGCATATTGGGAACCCCCCCAGGTATATGAATCTGGGGTTTTGAACTATACAACGGTGGCCGACTATGTTGTTGGTAGACTAGAACCACGCCCATAGTGCCACATTGAGTGTTATAGGGAGCACTGTATGTGGCACTTGTCGAAGGTATGCAGTTTGGCACCAAAGGGGTGGAACCCGACATCAGCTGGTTCCACTTGGATATGGTGTCATGTGAGTGGTTGTACCTGGGACAAATGGTATAGCAGGATTCACTATTACCAATGTTGTGGTGACTATTGACTGTGGAAGTGGTGGAGGACCAAAAGCATCCATAAAGTTCCACGACCCATTAGTCATTGACTGGATAGATGGAAATGTTCCAAATACCGAAGAAGGAATTACAGGTACCATGGGAGCCAAGACAGGTTCCAACCGATCGAAGAGCGGAGGGTTAAAAGGGGGAAGAAATCCCTTAGTGAAGAAATCCTTCGGTAAACTTGAATCGTCCATTGTCCAAATAGATCCTGTGTGAGATCTAGGAGACTAATCCCCTGAAGATGGGGAATCCAGTTGAGTGGAACTTGGCAGATCTTCCACAATGAGTGGAGGAAGTCCTAACAATCATCTTGAGAGACGATGAGGGCTGGATGTAGCCACGGTGACTGTTAATTTTATCAATAAATTTTTATCGTGATATTCTTTAAAGTCCCAAATGATAGCACTCAGGTACCTAAATAAATATAAAAAATACACTAAATGGATCAATCAGCAAACAGAGGGAAATTACCTCGTCTGATAAGCATCAGAGATGAAACTGGGTATCTCAATGAATAACAGAGAAGGATGGCCAAACGTATGGTTACAGTTACTCTAGAGCTTCACCCGAACCTCAGATTGAGGGGCCAAGTACTCTCGTGAAGATGAGCACCCTCCTAAAAACTGAAGACAGAGTAGATCCATCCATGTTAGGTACAAGGACAACCCGTCCCAATCACCTTGTGTAAGTCCCTATAAGTTTGGCCACTAGAGATACCTCAGATCACAGACATCACCAAGGGGACATAGTCATAGATAGCATGCTATGTGGGTAGGATACTTGAGTCCCCGACTGAGTTCCGAAATCCCCGAAGGGACACCGAGTACACAGAATGCCCAAAGGATTTGTAAGAGAATGCGGGCTACCTTCAATTACAGTTCGATTTCGTCTCGTATTTCGCTCCGTTGTTAGTGGGGTGGTCTTGGTAATATGAGTGCAAAAGGAACTTTCCACTCGTTAACGACACTAGTTTTGGTTTTCAACCTTGGGTAGTTCACTCACATGCTTATCCCAAGATCCTAGCCTAGCTAATGTTGGTTTGCTCAAAAGAGTAACTGATTGATTTTAATGTAAATTTTATGTGTACTTGATTATTTGTCTTCGGTAGGGGTGTTGACATATGAAATATGGTGAGACTCTCGAATCAATAAATCATGCAAAACAATATTCTGATTTTTTTTTTTTCAATTTGATGCAAAAAGCTTTATTCTACATATTCATATTTTTCACACATTCATAGTTTCGTCTGTGCATCTATAGTCTTTCAACACATGCATAACCAAAAGATTCTTTTCCCATATTTCCTAACAACTATTGAAAAACAAAATGAAGCAATTCACAACTATTTAAACAGAAGGATGAATACAAATTATCAGTCTTTCTTTTTAAAAAAATGTTTTTTAAGAGATAAAAACCAAAACTTTTTACTAAAAATAAATTTCTAGGACACCAATTTTGCCGACATAATACAGTTACAGATCTTATTTCAGCCCATGAGAAGATTTTCCATCCCTTTTGGTCCATATATACTATTGGAAATCAAGGCAAAGGGAGCCTAACGCTCTATAACAGTGGTTACAAAGAGTTCGTAGGGTCACTAACGCTCCCTATACATAGGCACACTACTTTATAAAGCTCTGTGTAGCTTGGTAACCTGCATTATGTGGGAAATCTTTCACAACAAGGGTTTACAAGATTAGTTTCAGAGATGAATGTATACAAGTAGGATGCAACAAGATATTTGGTGGATCAAAAAAGGATTGTAGAAGAGTAGGGAGCTTTCAAAAGGAAGAGAGAATCGAGAAGAGTTTGGGTAAAGTAGGAAATAGATGTATAGTCCCCAGCAGAGTCACCAATTCTGCTATGGGGTAAAATGCACGGTATATGGAGAATGAAAACTACCCTCAAAGGCTTACCTGGGACCTTTGGCAGACTGTAAGATTGTCTACAAAAGCGACCAAGTTATACACATGTTCATCTATCAAATATCAATTAACAAATTATGGAAAGAGCATTACCTCAAGCCTACTTCTAGATTTGTTTGGAGATCACAATGCAACCAAGAGGAACTCCCTCAAAGCCGAATCCAAATCAATTCCTACACAAAGAAAAGGCAAACACAATCACAACATACAATCTTGAAAACTAATATAAGAATGCACAATGAACATATATTTGTATATAACTTAACTACTCATCTAAACAAGTATCGAAATGAACAACTTAATGAACAATGTTACCGACACTATGGAGTAGGGAACACAATTGCAGTTCTTTATTAATAACGGAAGAGTGATTACAACCATCCATTGTATTAGTCTTCCCTTGCCCCTTCTTCTTCTCTCTCTCTCTCTCTCTCTCTCTTCTAGCTCACTTCTTGAGATTTGAGTCAATGCTCAACATCGTATCAGGCTATCCTTTCAAATGCTTTGACCTCTTTCACAATGAACCTCACCTTGCTTATGTAGCAATCGAGTTAGGTTTTCCAAGCTCCTCATAGAGTTCACTAGGGAAAAAGTAATGAACATGCCTTGCTTTTAAGCTCTTTCCCATTTGCCTTCTTTTTTAGATTGGAATTTCTCCAAATATCTCGATTTTTGGATGTTTCCTTGCTTTTCTTGAGCAAATTTGGGAATAAATATCTAGATATTTGTGAGTCAATTCATTGATTTGACCCATTAAACTTCTCTTACTTTCACTAACGCTGCCCTTGGTCTAACAACTTGAGTTAGCAGGGTCACTAACGCACTCTTAGGCTTGGTAACAAGCTTTATAAAGCAGGTTTACAGTGTGCAACCAACGTTAGTGTCGAGTCAAGGCCTGTAATTGTGGTCTTTGCTTCAGTCATGCTATCTTTCACCTCTGAGTTGATGAGGAGGTCATTTTGTTGTATAACACCATGGGGCAAGCAAATGGGATATACTGCACGAAGGATTCATTGTGACATTCAGTTTTGAGGACGAGTTCAATAGTATTGATGAAGCGCTACAAGAAGTAAAAGCAACAATATTTAGGAAACCGCATGAAGCATGCTAGAATGTTATAATGTAACTTATAAAGAAGAGGACAAGGATCCACAGAAGATTAACATTCCAGAAATAGAAGGCCACCACGAGGTTCAAGGACCGCAGATTGAAAACCCTGATGTAACTATACCATTGAAAATGAAACAAGTGAGCATTGGTATGGAGGTAGAACCCAAATTCGTGAAGATTGTAGACTACTGGGATGATGCAATGGTGGATAAGGTCATTGAATTTCTCCGCGAATACCAAGACTTATTCCCTAGCAAGTTTATGGATATAAAAGGAATAATCAGGGACCTAGGAATGATGAAGATCATGCTAAAACCTGATCTAAAGCCAGTTAAGAAAAGGCCTTACCATCTCAATCTGAAATATAAGGAGAAGGTTCACTTAGAGCTCGACAAGATGCTCATGTAAAGCATCATTGAACTGTGGAAGAATCTGATTGCGTAAGCCCAATGGTGGTGCAAGAGAAGAAGCAGAAGGATGAGATAAGGATATGTGTGGATCTCAGAAAACTGAGTCACGCTTGTACACATGATCCTTTCCTGACTTCATTCACGGATGAAGTGTTCGACAATGTAGGCAGCAATGAAGCATATTCCTTCACTGATGGGTTCTTTAGGTGCCATCAAATCAAAATCGCGCCGGAGGATAAGAGCAAGACAACCTTCGCAACTTAGTGGGGTTAATTTCAAGACACTGTAATGCCATTTGGATTGAAGAATGTGCCGACAATCATTTCACAAATGGTTGTTGCGGCATTCAAGGAATTTATTCATAAGTTGCTGGAGGTATATTTAGATGATTGGACTATATTTGGGCTCATTAGGTGCCATGTAGAAAGATTGCGCCTGATGCTGGATACTTGTCAAAGATACCAGATCACACTCAATCTCAACAAGTGTCTGCTTTGCGTTCCTTTTGGGAACATATTGGGGCATGTGGTTTGCAAACAAGGACTGATGGTAGACCCTGTGAAGATCACAGTAATACTGGACTTGGAAGCGCCGAGGAGTGTGAAACAACTACATGCTACTCTAGGACATACAAGATATTAGAGAAAGTTTATCAGAAGATATACCTAGATCACCACACCTATGGAAAAAATATTGAAGAAGGATGCCATGTTCTACTAGATCGATGACTGTAAGAAGAACCTGGATATACTAAAAGAAAATATGGTTACCGCACCGATTCTAGTCTTCCTGGACTAGAAGAAAGAGTTTCATGCACATGTCAGCGCATCATGTATAGCGCTAGGAGCAGTACTAACATAGGCTAGCGAAGAAGGCTTGGCCCATCCTATCACATTCACAAGTCGCAGATTATCTAAAGTAGAGAAGAACTATTCTACCACTGAACGCGAGGGGCTAGTTATGTTGTATGAGATCTAGAAGTACTGACACTACTTGCTAGGAGGCCATTTTAATATGTATACAGATCACTCTGTGCTGAAGTACCTGGTCAATAAGCCTGTGTTGGGGGGGTGAATCTCAAAATGGCTCTTATTGTTCCAAGAGTATGATTTTGAAGTTGTTGTGAAGTGAGGACGATTGAATGCAGGACCAGACCATCTGTCACACATCAAAATAGGGGAGGAACCTACTAACTTGGAAGAAGGATTGCTTGACACATAGCTATTTCTAGTGCATGTCGTGGATGGTCATTTTAAGGATATAATACACTTCCTAACCACAGGAACTGCACTAGAAGGATACACTATCCAACAAAAGAAGGAATTAGTTGTGCGCGTGGCAGATTTCTCTGTCACTGCAACGAAGTATTTGACTCATTGGGCAGAAGCAGAGCCAGTGAAGGATTGTATGGGCACGATGGAAGCGAAGTTCCTATTTGAGCATGTACAGACACGATTTGGATGTCCAAGGATCTTGATGAGTGATCGTGGTACGCACTTCCTGAACGAGACAATTAGCGCACTAAAGGAGGAATTCCAGGTATATCACCAGAAGAGCACACCTTATCGCCCACATGCTAACAGGACAGTGGAGGCATTCAACAAAGTGCTTGAAAACATGCTGACCAAGGTTTGTAGTGCTCAGTGAATTGATTGGGACCTACGTATTCCTACAGTATTGTGGGCTTATCGAATGACATGCAAGAAGTTGATGAGACAAACCCCTTTCAGGCTTGTCTATGGTTTGGAAGCTGCAATTCCTATGGAATACATCGTGCCTAGTCTATGCATAGTAGTGCTCACAGGTATTAAGGATCACGGAGCCACAGAGGAGAGGCTCGCACAACTGGATGAATTGGAGGAAGAAATATTTTTAGTAGGATTTCACCAGTAGGTCCAAAAGCAGTGAGAAAAGGCATGGCATGATCGACACATGAAGTTGCACACATTTAAGGTAAATGATCTGGTTTTGTTGTATGATAGTAAGTTTGATAAATTTCCAGGAAAATTCAGGATGCACTGGTTAGGGCCTTATGTTATTAAGGAGATTACCAAAGGAGGGGCAGTACAGCCGGTCATGTTAAATGGAGAACCCTTCCCAGGAAAGGTGAATGGTAGTTGCTTGAAGCCATATATCGGTAGTCTGACCATGTGACTAAATGAAGGTGACACAGTCTTAGCACTCCAGGCAGCTGAAAGGAGGTGCAGGAATGTAAACTACACTGCCCAGGTGGGGGAGCTGCGCAATTGGAAGATAGTGCGAAGCAAGGACATGTCACTAGGTCCACGACAGTGTAGAGGGAGCTGCGCTACCGAAGGAGAAATTGCGCAGGTCGGCCGGAATGTGATCGTTAAAGTCATTGTTCATGAAAAGATGGAAAAAGTGAGGCCAAATGGAGCTGGCGGTCGGCATTTAAGATGAAATTTATGGCTTAGATCCTTGAAAATATGCCAACAATCCATCATTAATGAACTGATTATCGGGGGAACAGCCAGATTTGAATTCAAAATGCCCTATAAATTACAAGTTGCTGCCCAGCGAAAAACACTTGGAATTTTGAGAATTGAATTGTTGCACTTTTAAGTGCACATGAGCTGTGAATTCTTTCAAGATATTATAGTGAGTCCAGCTTTTGAACAATTGTTAAGGGAGACCCAAGCACTAGTGGATAGAGTCATGTCAACCCACACAGAAGTTATGGACACTGAAGGAATGGAAGTCGAGGAGAGTGTGCAGGAAATTGCTAGGGAGGCCAAAGCAGCTGCCCTAGTAGTAGCCGATGTATTGGCGGAGGTCCCTAAATCCCCGAGAATGCCAAGACTGAAGCCAACACCAACAAAGGAAACCATGAAAGACAAGAAGGGAAAGCGGCCTGCCATACTGGTGTGTGCATCACCAAGACGAAACCCACCAAATCCTACTACCTGGAGAAAGCCAAGGCTATAAACCTAGAGGTAGAAGAGGAGGATATCGAAGACATATACATGGATGATGAGGATGTAGGAATGGAAATAGAGGAGGTTGAAGCCCTAGGTGCGGACCCTATTACACGGTTGACGGAGTATGTCGCTCCATGCAAGCCTAAATCCAAGGTCCCAAAGGACATTGATGAAAGTAAGTCTCCCTTGCAAACCCCTCTGCTACCATATGAAATCACTTTTGATGGTCTGTGTTAGCACAGGTGCCAATTTTGAAGCTCGAAGACTAGGACTTAGTGGAACATGAGAAGTTCCCACACCTGGTGACTGAATAGTTGATGCACCGAATCATAGACACGAATACCAGGATGACTTCAATAGAGCCATGGAAGTGGCTCAGAGGAGTAGAAAAGGCAGGATTACTCAACCTGCTCTCGGTGCCGCACTATCACTGCAGCTCCGTGATAGTTTTGGTTATCAAGCAACTATTGTGCTTGGTACATGATGGGTGTCTATGGCTGGAGGAGCCGATACCCATCACTGATATGTTGATTCACCACATAACGCGCCTGTCATATGTAGGTGAAAACCTAGCTATGATCTTTAGCAGCAAGGGTGGCGAGCTAACGCTCATAGAATATATGAAAGAGAAGATAAAACTGGTAAAGAATCCATGCAGGTACACTCTCTCTGGAATCTACGACCCTTTTGTGAAGGTGGCGACGTAGATCCTTGTAGGGAAGGTGATACAGAAGTGTCATGCTGATAAGGGACCGACACCAGTCGTCACACTCACACAAAAATGCGTGGAAGGAGTCCAGTTTAACTGGTCAAAATACCTTCATAGAGAGTTCCAAGGGAACTATCACGAAGCGCAAGAGCAAAGAAATACCTTCCACTATGCGTGGCTCTTACTATAGATCATGCTCATAGCATGGGAGCTAGTAGAGGAGAGCCAATTCCCCTCGGTCATGCCAAACCTTCCTGAAGCAGCGAAGTAAGCTTCACTGTGGGCAACCAAGGATGTGGAGTGCATTTGAGACAACAAGATTTTCTGGATCTTGATGGAAATGAATATCAGGATGGCAATCAATCGCAAACCGTGATTGTCACCCACGGTATATGCTAACCTGCAGAGCTATGCCAAATTTAAAGTTGACTTCCATCGGATATCAATTAAGGAGCAGAAGGACCCTGCACAAAAGTGGTACGATTTATTGTACCTAGCAACAAATGATGCCATTGATGCGGTGTTGGATAAGTGGTTGGCGATGTGGCACACCACCACGGACTTGGCAATGGGTGGAAGCAAGTCCACCGTACAAAATAAGAAGGAAGAGGCCAAGCTGAAGATGGCACAGCTGGTCGAAAACAGGAAGAAGGAGGATGCTGAGAAGGCCTAGGTAGAACAGACATGAAAGGAGGCAGTAAAATAGATAGGTGGCGTAGAGTGGGGTTCTGACAAAGGCACACAATTTCCTTCACATGAAATCAAAAAGGAGTACACAGAGTAGCACGGCGCAGACCCTCAAGAGACGTCCAACTACATTAAGTGGCCAAGAGAGATGGAAAAGGGAGGGTCTAGAAAGAAATCCAAGGCAACCAAGACCTCGCTGGACCCCATCACATTGACAAAGGGTGACTTATTTGACATTGGTGACATAATCAAAGATGTCACTGCGGAAGCCCTTCAACAATTTGAGAAGCAGTACCAAGTCCTCCTAGGGGCCACCCAGACCAGACTGTAGGAGTTGCAGACCTGCGCGTCGTAAGCTAGTACGTTGTCCACTAGATTGGCTATTGGCACATTAGAGGATGTTAATATGTTGCGCATGAAGGATTCAAGTGTGCTAGTGCTACCGGATGGAGCACTGACAATAGAAAATGAGGCTGATAGGCACACTGTCAGTGCCTTGAAGGGAGTGGGGTTAAATGTGGAACCACTCCTACGCAAAGAGATCCACCTCTTACAGGATGGAGTCATTACAGAGCTGAGGGCCTGTGAACACTGCGCCCTCCAAGTGATCAGTGACCAAAAGATAAACAATGAGCAGATGGTCCTGCAAAGGAATGCTACCATCGTTGCTGAGGCCCAGGCGACTAGATAGAACAAGAAGATCCTACAGGTTGTGGTGGAGGCATGCAGAATGATACTAGAATTGGCCATTTTGGAGGAGGAGCCAGTTGAGGTCTGCATCTGCAAATTAGCCACAGGGGTGCACAACATTTAGACAATGATGGAGCGGGCTTAGTTGGAGTTGAACTTTCAAATTATAGAGCTCTAGTTGAGGGCTCAACGTTCAACACTGCCAGAGGTAAATGAACAGTGGGAGACCATTGTCCAGAAGAAGTTGCGGCAGTGGAAAGTGCAGTAGCAGACTACACACAGTTGTTCAAACAATCGGGTGAGGTCTTTACTGGCTTGGAGGAGGACCCAAACATCTAAAGGCTAGAAATGGAAGTGCGCGAACTCCAACAGCGCTATAATGAAGTTAAGGGTATAGCACGAACTGTCATGCTGACACAGAGGTTAGACAAGCTACAGTAAGCCAAGAAGCTAAAGGAATAGGTGGACATAGAGCTGCACAAGGAAGTACTGCTGAAGGCACGACTAAAGCCTTGGTTGGAGGAAGCTTATGCAGTCACAGGAAACATTGAAGGCAAGCTTGTGACTCTGCAAGCGACACAACAACAGCTTCAGGCTGACAGTGCAGGGGCAGTAACTAAGAAGACAGTTGAATATGTGAAGCAGGCAGTAGCTTAGTGCACAGTCGAAGTTGCGGTCATCAGGGTTGAGCTAGACAGGCTTTGCATAAAGATATCTGCACCTATCGAGTGACTCGAGGGTGAGTCATGATGTTTGTGTTGGGGGCCTGTTGAGTATTGGATCCCCCAAGGGCAATTTTGGGGCTAAAAGCCCAGGTTTAAGTCAATTTTTTTGTAATATTATTGTAAAGAGTTTTCATTTTGTGGTTGTAGAGTGCGAAGGTGTTATGTGTCACAAAGGGTAGTCTGCCCTTACTTTTGTAAAGTAAATTTTGTTGTAAGAGATCTACCCATGGTCCGTGGTCCATGGGATTGTATTAAAATAGTTAAGCTCTGAGTAGTTAGAGGCATCGAACCTGTAAGAAAGTCATAGCTTTAGAGGAAGAAGTCTAAGTCTTTGGTTTTAGCATAGGTAGAGGCTCTGTAGCTGAGTGCACAGAGGCCTAAGGTAGAAGTCCGCCGCTGAGTGTGCAGACCCCTGCAACTGTGTTTTCAGGGTGGACAGAGTCTATAAACACTTGGGAAATATTAATAAAAGGAGTTATTTTGCCAATTCTTTGTGTTTTCTCTATTGATGGGTTTGGATATTTTGTGTATGAATTTCCTTTATTATGCTTATATGATCCATGAATGAATATAGTTACATTGAATGATTAAATGCAATTATGAATATCTGATTACGTGGTGATAAATTTAAGTATTCGGCAAGATAAGAAAGTCACATAAGGTAATTGAGGAATCTTCATGGCATGGTGCCATAAGAGCGTGAAATTACCTGGGCCATAGGTTAGGACTACACAAAGGACGATCATATACTTTCACGAAGGTACTGAAAGCCGGAATAGAGGGTTTGTCTTACAAGCCCTAGAGTCAGATCACCTGCGCAAAGGAAATGATAAGAGAGACCAAATGACATCACAACCTTCTCAGGGTGCAGAAACTTGGTTCCAGCATCACCCCATACTACAGTGGAGAAGACTTTGGTCTATGCTATGCGGGATGATGCTGAAAGGGAAAGTAGTGAAGGGATTTGTTTGGCTAAATAATGTTGAACCTAGGTCAGGCCCCCTCAATCCAACACCCACCCGTATCAATGGTTTCTCCAAGAACTTAAGTAACCCATGCCATGCCAGAGCCCCTCTGGTAACCTAATCCACCTAAATTCCAGAACAAATATCATTCTCACAATACCAACTTTAACTCTACCATACCTGCAAAATACCACTATATTTTGTCAATTCAGAGTCATAACATGCCTATTTAATACTCAACATCAGCTACCTAGAACCCACCAGTGCCAATTCTACCTTAGGTTCAGAGTGCAATTTTTCCCCTAAAAGTTGCACTAGGTACAGTTTTCATCCCTTTGTATGTGCCCCAGGGTACAAAAACATCCCAAAAAGTGTGTTGCGACCGTGAGCAAGAGTTGAGGTTTCTCCCAGTAATTTGAAGCCCTCATCTTAAATTTCAATCAACTAAAATTGATAAGGTTAGGCTACCTACTTAAAACTTCTAGATCCTAATTTCGATGGTTTGCTCATCCACAACAAGATCACTAAGATTTAGGGCCTTCTCCTCCTGTCCAAATTCTCCAATACCTCATTATGAAAATGAATTCGATTTGGGGGCGATCCCTTTTATAGGAAAAACCCTAGTTTTTTGTCGCCCATTCCAACCAAACCATCGCTTATTTTGATGAATAGATAACACTGTTGGAAGCTCTCACTGAGTTGCATAATAGATCTCTTTTTATTTTTGGTAATTTGAAACTTCACTACGAAGCCATTTTTCCCATGAGGTCTCACTTTGTTGGCTATTAAAATTGAATTTCTTCATATGAGCGCCCTATACTCTGGTACCAGTTTACATTTGCATTGCTTGAATCACGTATTGAGTTTTTTCATAAGTAACCATATTTTACTCATTTTTTTAGGGTCCCCTTTGGTCTTACCCCATGTGGCAGCTGTTATCCTCCACAATATCCCAAGGCTGGGAAGGAAGATCGAAGGAGGTAACCTCAAACCAATTGGGTTCAGCATCTAGCCCTGCTAAACTAGAGAGGGATTTGTCTATGAATTCATAGCTAATGATGACTAGAATGGGAAAAGATCTTAGGCTAGATATGTTAGGCTCAGGTAGGGTTTTGAGTTTTAAGGTTTTGATGCTGGATAAGGGATGAAAACAAGGTAGGTAGGTCAAGTATCAAAGTGTTACAAAAACAAAGATATAGAGGAGAAAGGTAGCAATGCTTTTGTGATGGCTTTAGGGTTTGCTAGTGTAGTGTAGTGTTTGAAACAAGAAAAATGTCTTAATGAGCATGTGCACCATGAGTTCATTAAGAAAGGAGGAAAATTACACAAAATGATATCCCTATCAAAACAGAGCTTTATGCAAAGAATTATGCTTATAAACTTTAAGGAAAACCACCAAAGAAATAATATATGAAAGGAGAGATTGATATCATTAAAATAAAACTGAAATAGATAAAATACATCATCACAAACTCATTGTACGTGCATTCCTAGATAATAGCTGCAAACTGATCCTTTCATTTCCTGAGTAAAATGTTGAAATACAAGCTACAAGTGTTCTCACCTCTGATGTCCAACCTGTTCTATGACTGAAAAATATATTCATATAGACCAAGAAACCATTTCCCCACTCTCATGGGTTGAATCCCTCAATGTAGCATTAGTTACATGAAAATCTCAACCAAAACTATAAAGACCAGGGAGGTTCAAACAAACCATCCATTTAGAAAAAATGATACATTTGACCTCAAATCAACTTTTAAGAGTAGGAATATAAGTCAGAATTATTCTACAAAAGCCTATATACCCATAATTACATCATTAAGACATCAAAATAACAAAATTACATCATTAGGTCGAAATTTGTTGAAAAATTGCTCAAGAAAAACTCTCACAGGGATATGCGCAACCCATGGCTAGCAGGAGGATTTTGTAGGCCTTTCTGTGCTCCACTTTCTATGCTCCAAATTCTAATCTTGATAGTGCATTGGGAATATTTGGATCTCTATTTTTAATTTGACTCATCAAGAAATTGATTTGGATAATATATTAGGGAGAAAAAATGATTTTCCCAAGACTACTCCAATATGCACAGCGCCTGTTTCAAAACAGTGGTAGAAAATGACTTTTTAACCCATTTTTTGACATTTTCTCTCAATTTGTCTGATGAAAAGTCTGAAAAAGTGGATAAGTGAGATTATTAGTCTATTATATACTAAATGGTGGTGATTTTTTGGTCAGAGGATCCCTGAGGAAAAAGTGCATCGCCAAGGCGTTGCGCTTATAGCAGTGTGTCAAAAAATATGGGTTTTCTGCAAGCCTAGGTCTCAAAGATGGAGCGATATCTATCTAACCATAAGTATTTTTGTAAACCTAAGAGAGGTTTTACTAGAAAAAGTTGTTTTTAAAATCAGCCCCTCTCATTTTCTGGAAATTCATTTTCATTTTCTCAAAATCCGTGTCAACAAATCATGACTAAAACATGAAATTAACTTAAAATCTATTTATTTTCTAACATAACCCTCCATTAAAGTTTCATATATCTCAATATATGATACCTGTGTACAAAATAAGGAGTTTTTTGTCTCTTGGTCTATTATTTAAACAAACCCCTTTCACTTTTTTCATGTTCATCTCCATTTGGTCAGAAACATACTTTGAAGCAAAATTATCCCTGTGTGCTGCAAATGACCTCTTGATGAGTTTGTGAGGCATTGATCTCTTTGATGTTAGATGTTTCAAATCTCAAGAAATGTCCTCCATTATTGTACTTCTTATTTTACTGTGTCTAATCTCTGCTTTGAATTTGAAACCCTAGCTCACTAGGAGAAAGAATCAGGGTTTAGTTTTGGGAAAGCAGGGGATTTGAGACAATCTTGTAGATGGAGGGGAATGAAGGGGTTAGGGGTTGTATAAATCCTTGGGGAAATTTTTGGGGGTAGGGATATGTGTTAGGGAGTGTAGGGAAATGGAATTTCTAGGAATGAGTGAGGGGCAGGGGTAGGAAAGTGTCAAAAGTATAACAATAGGCTACGATTTGTGGGAAAGTGATGGAAATGAGGGGAATGGCCATGGTAAAAGGTTAGGGGAGGTAAATGGAGTATGTTATCAGGAAATCTAGTGTCCATGCAGAGCTACTAGTCCCACTAAGACTGGTAGCTATATTAGAAACAAATAAAGTAAAACTACTTTCGTTTTCCTTTATGAAAAGTAGATAAGAGGGGAACAAAGGAGACCAACCTCTGTCTTGCGCTTGGTTCCTTGCTTGATTCCTCTCCCTTCTGATAGATCTTTGCCACTCGCTTCCTTGTCTACCTAGCTTCAAAGAGCACCTGTGGAATCAAAGCAGCATAACACTATCCAAGAACAGAGATCTACTATCACAAATAATATAGGACCAGATATATATTGACCACACAAATACATATATCATCAATCATACAAGAATGTGGAGGAAAACTTGAATAGCTTTATTAATATCAAGAATAGAAAAGAGGATTACAACCAATTTTTCTGACCCAGCGTCCTCCTCTCAGCAAGAAAGCCCTTCTTCACCTCATGACAAGCTTAGATCACCCAACACTATGATGTTACACCAAGAAACCAGCAGCACTTCCTTACAAGATACAAAATTCCAGCCTCTGGATCTCTGGGATGAGGGATCCATATATAGATGATTACAGGGGGGTGAGTTAGCTTCTAGGATTCTGATTAGTGTCCTCTCTATGATAGTTCTTGATTCCACTTGGAGATTGATGATCTCTTACTCATCCCTGGGCAAATTCAGAGAGGCAAGTGTCACAGGAGAAGTTTCTGGAAGATTCCATGATCATCCACCTCTCAACTTGACTCTGCCATTTGTCCACTCTCACCCATCGCACCCCATAGAAGGGCCTTTCAGTATGCATCGCACTTTGACCATGGAGCAGGTGAGATGGTCCAGTTTTGACCAGTTCTGAGTACTTTTTCATCGAGAACTTCTAGGAGATGATGTAATCAGCTGACCTTGTTCTTTTAGGGGATGGAACAACACCTTTAGGGACTTAGGAGCCCTTGGTTTATGGACATGTTTGATTGGGGTTGCAGTGCCCAAAAATGTCTATAACAGTTGCCCCCTAAATCATGAGGTCGTTTTAATCTTTTGATGTCGGGTGAAATGCTTTATCATGAGGATCTGAAGCTTTTTTGAGCTGGAAGGCGACCTGTAATAAGATACAATACAATACATTATCTTCGTAATATTTTTCATGATCTAGCTGAGGCGGGCATTCCCATGCTCAGCTTTATAAATTCATTTCCATGTACATAAGCGTTACACAAAAATATCGTCACCATGACTATTTGCAATTAGTATGGGTCTATCATCACTTGTATTGTCCTCCTAAGCAAGTCACAGACCTCGGCTCTTCAAGTCAACCTTTGAAAACGAGAGAAAGACATTGAAAATCAACAAAGCTCTAGTTTTGCACTTTCTCTCACTGTTTCCTGTGGTCCCGCACCCCCTATTCACAATAACAGCGGACCTGCCCTCTCTCTCCCTAAAGGAGTGGGTGCGGACCCCTGTGAAAGTCAAGAAGGTGCAAGTTTATTCTAAAAAACTCACTTTGGGTTAATTCTATATGATTATATAAGGAATTTTGACGTGGATTGTTCGCTCTTAGGTGGTTCATGCATCCCAAAAGTGAACGAGCTAATCCCTTGATGAGAGGAGCTATCCCTTTGAAGGAGGGCTTTATCCCTTTGAAGGAGGACCTAGTAACTTCCCTCCATTGCACTATAAATTAAGGCATTGGGCTGGTTGCTAGGGAGGTTAGAAGCTGAACATTTTTTAGGGTAAATGATGGTGGAATTAATACTTCCTAATTAAGCTTAAGAGGAGAGATGACATACCTTTTTGGCTTTAGTGGGAAGAGAGTGAAACTTGTCAAAGTAGAGGAGACTTCTTGTTGGACCCTGGGAGGAGCTTGTACAGCATCAAGGCACAGGTTGTAAAGTTCTTCTTTGATTTGAATTAACACAATCAGATTTATTTTTCTCAACAAATTGTCTTATGTCATTTGTTTCATGAATTCCTTGATCATCATGATAAGTATGCTTTATGATATTGGCTTTTCAGGTGCTATTTAATTTGTTTGCTTGTTTGTGTTTGCAGATTCGCTACAAGGGAGCTCATTTGGATCAAAGGAGTGAGGCTTCCACAAACTTTCATTGGACCCAAGGTAGGCTTAAAACACTTGTTTTCCTTTGTTTATAATTGAATATTTAGAGAAAGATAGTTTTTGATTGGCTTGCTTGTCACTAGATATCGTTAGATTCTAGGAATGTCTATCTTGTCCACAAGATCGACTCATTCCGTGTGACACCACCTAAGAGAAGATCGACCCCCCAGCCTATAAGAAGACCAAAGGGTTAAACCATTTTCTCATTCCAGCTTAATAAGACATCACTACACTAGAAAAGTGCATTCAAGCCCTCAAAAGATTGAATTCTTACCTCTAGAGTATCATTCTTTCTCCCTCATTGTGCTTTCGAAAGGGAGAAAAATAATTCATTGCAGAGGTTTTCTACATCAATTTACACATCCAAAACATCATCAAAAGTAATTGAACTTCATTCACTCTTCCTTCATCCTTCCTTTCATCAGTTTACTTAGCAAGAGCTAGTGAATCACCCTCTCCTAGGATTTTCCGACGCTTTTGGTCTCCTAGTCATTTTACCTAATTGCTGTGGTAAAACCACACATTCTCAAACACCCTCACCTATACTCTGTTATAGATATTTATGGGCACTGCAAACCCAATCAAACATGTCCATAAACCAAGGGATCCTAAGTCCCTAAAGGTGTTGTTCCATCCCCTAAAAGAACAAGGTTAGCTGATTACATCATCTCCCAGAAGTTCTCCCTGAAAAAGTACTCAGAACTGGTCAAAACTAGACCATCTCATCTACTCCATGGTCAAAGTGCGATGCATCCCACCTAAATGCACATGGGAGGTGCGATGCATATTGAAAAGCCTTTCTATGGGGTGCGATGGGCGAGAGTGGACAAATGGCAGAGTCAAGTTGAGAGGTGGATGATCATGGAATCTTCCAGAAACTTCTCCTATGACACTTGCCTCTCTGAATTCGCCCAGGGATGAGTAAGAGATCATCAATCTCCAAGTGGAATCAAGAACTATGAGAGAGAGGACACTAATAAGAATGCCAGAAGCTGACTCACCCCCCTGCAATCATCTATATATGGATCCCTCATCCCAGAGATCCAGAGGCTGGAATTTTGTATCTTGTAAGGAAGTGCTACTGGTTTCTTGGTGTAACATCATATTGTTGGGTGATCTAAGCTTTTCATGAGGTAAAGAAGGGCTTTCTTGCTAAGAGGATGATGCTGGGTCAAAACAATTGGTTGTAATCCTCTTTGCTATTCTTGATATTAATAAAGCTATTCAAGTTTTCCTCCACATTCTTGTATGATTGATGATATATGCATTTGTGTGGTCAATATATATCTGGTCCTATATTGTTTGTGATAGTAGATCTATGTTCTTAGATAGTGTTATGCTGCTTTGATTCCACAGGTTCTCTCTGAAGCTGGGTAGATGAGGAAGCGAGTGGCAACGATCTATCAGAAGGGAGAGGAATCAAGCAAGGAACCAAGCACAAGACAGAGGTTGGTCTCCTTTGTTCCCCTCTTATCTACTTCTCATAAAGGAAAATGAAAATAGTTTTAGTTTGTTTGTTTCTAAGATAGCTACCAGTCTTGGTGGGACTAGCAGCTCTGCATGGACACTAGATTTCCTGATAAAAAATGGCGACTCCGCTGGGGAGCGAATAGCTTGTTTTCTTTTCTATACTTGTTTGTTTTATAAACTTACAGACGGAACCTGAAGTCAAGCCAGCTAGCCTTCGAACTGCATTTGCTATGCAAGTGCAAAGTAGATCAATGTTACTTCAGTCTATCTTCAGTTTTTTTTTATAAACTGAACAATTGATTTGTAAACATCCTAATTGCCCTTGTGGTGGCTCTAGTAACCTCCTTAGATCTACCCCTGTGATTTATTTACTGATTATCACTTGCTCGCCCTAAATCCCTGAACTGTGCTGCAAATTGTGATCAAGAACTAGATCAAAAGTCTCGCACTGTACCATTGCACCCTCTCTTCAAGGAAATTTGGATGCACCGCACTTCCTGTGTGCACTAGGTGGGATGCATCACTGTTTCCCTGTGTTACAGGTGTGATGATTAGAAAAGGCTAATTTTTCCTCCAGGTCTTGGTTTTTCTTCATTCTTTTCATCTCTATTCTGGAGTTTTGCTGTCTGTGATCAGTATACCACTATGGAAACCCCTTCCTTTCCATCATTCCACCTCCGTTATGCAAAGAAATGTAAATGTTTTTATGTATTGTGAGCCATTTTCAGTTCTCTTTTACAAACAAGTAGCATAATTGAACTGTCATTTCTTGATTTGGAAGTGTCGCAAGTGTCGTTTTCAGTCATAGAGGAGAATCTGATTGTTCTTGATAGTCGATTACACTGTTACTCTTGTATTTGATTTGAATTAGTAGTTTTTCAAGGGTTGAAAGCAAGTTTTCAATTCCAAATCACAATGTGTCATCATTGTCTTCATTTTGTCTTGAAAAGAAGCTTGTTAGTAATGTCGCTTTGAAAAATAATTCAGATTTGCACTTAGCTTTATTTTTATCATTCACACATTAAGAAGGCTGAAAACAAATACATGCATGTGCATTTGCATTTAGACTATTTGTTGGTTTGATTTAGGACAGTGCATATAGTGTGTGCTCTCTGCTCTATGTTGAAAGGATATCATCTCTCTTTCTTTAGTACCTAGGATTTTCATTGCAAAAAGAAGATTAAACGATTGTTTATCATCTTAGATTGCATTTTAGGAATTTTATATCTACATCACGTGGTGAACCTGAAAGGAAAATTTATTAAACAAGATCAACTGTAAAATAAATTTAATGAATCTAAAAATGCTTTGGAACCTAACGCACGGCATTTAGAAGTCTAGGCTAGAGACGTATTCCGGTGTCGTAAATCCTGGTAACTATTGTTTTCATTGCTGGTTGGGTGATTCCTCCACTTTGAGATGAGAAGTGCCAGTACGGACTTGTGCTCCCATGTACCATTGAGTATATATTGGGAGACCACAATAGGCTATATCCTTTATCAATAGGAAGCCATGTCTGCCGCCCTATCGATCGCAATGCACTGAACACAGCATTTGGGAAGATTGACTGCCATATCGTAAAAAGTATTCTGCAGTTTTGTGATTGGTTTGGTAATCCCTCTGTCTAGACTTCTAGAGTAGTCTCTTTCTTTCCTTTTTAGACTCCTTAATGGAAAAGGTCCATCTGAGAACTTGTCACTTCAAGCTCATTAAAAATACAAGGCGACTAGAGTCATCTTTTATTTTTTCTCGACTCTTAAAAATTGAAAAAACAAGTTGTGTCAAAGCATCTAAAATTTATTTTAATTGGAATAAACATCACCTTTCCTACGTTGGTCTTAGGTTGAGAAAAATGGAGTCCACCAACCAAGGATTTCCCTTGGAGGAGATCCTAGTCCTTTCTCCTCTTGGGGAGATGTTGGTGCACCCCATGTGGCCACATTGTCACTTCCAGGATTGACAATCGGCCTGCCCGTATGGCTCTTCTTAACCTCTTTCATTTAGAACACCATGATTCCTAAGAAATCAAGTTAGGAACTAGATGATACCAGAGTTATTCCCCCACCTTCTACTTCATCCGATTCTCCCTCTCTTCCTTCCTCTTCACTTGATGGAGCTGGTAAAGCCAAAAATCAAGTAACTAAGAAGGAGAAGAAGGGGAAGGAGAAGAAAGACAAGAAGAAGAAGGAGCCAAAGGTAAAAAGGGGCAACCAGGCATCATCTATTGAAAATCCACACACTGCATTGTCAAAGCCTAAATCTCCATGTGTCATTTGCAAAGGAGATCACTATCATCGAGATTGTCCTTGCATCCCTCAGATCTTAAGGGACTGGTCTCCTCGTTTGCACAATCCGGTGTCAACAACCTTTGATGATCACGTTGAAAGTACACCGTCAACTAGTGAAAGCGAAGTGTTGGGATAGAAAAGGAAAAGTAGATTCCCTTGTAAACTGTGTGAAGGCGATCACGCCATCCACCATTGTCCCTTCCTAGATGAGGCTAAAAGAGTTTTGGACGACCGTCCAGTTTTACCGTTATGGCTTCCTCCTAGATATAAGAAACTCTTTCCAAGTCAATCACTAGTTGAAAATCTGACTAACATGCCATTGTGGTCGGTTGAAGTGTATATCATTGAAGATAAACCATCTGAATCCACACCAGAAGAAAGTCAAAAGGTCGAGAAGGTAGTTGACCCAGTCTTGCCTTTAGAATGTCCATCTTCAGATGATATAGTCACCGGAGAGAACAAGAGCGACACCGTTCAAATTCTCTTCGTAAACACAGACTTTGATGAACATGGGGGCAGTCTACCCATTCCTTTACCGCAGGAAGGAAGTTTTTCAGAGTCATATCCGGCCATCTATTCGGTCCCACCTCCAAGCAACCTAGTTGTTTCCTTCGATTGGAATCTACTAGGCAGACCCTGTTTACCGGCTATGTACCATTTCGAATCATTGCTGAAATATACAGAATGGTCATGGCTGATACCATCATAGATGAAGGGGCTTCTGTGAGTATCCTTTCCTTAATTGCTTGGAAAGTGCTTGGTTCGCCATCGCTTTTGCCTGAGATGAGAAATCTAACATGCTTTAACAAAGGAACCAGTCGACCGTTAGGGATCCTTCCCAATGTGCTGATAACATTGAGAAGGAAAACTATTCACATGAACATTATGGTAGTCCAAGGACCCCTACATTATAATCTACTCCTTGGACGCGATTATATTTATTGCATGGGAGCCATTGTCTCCTTGCTCTTTAGAGTAATGTGTTTTCCGAATGAAGGAAGAGTGGTCAAGCTCCTATGTTATAGACATTTTTTTGCCTTACAACTCTAAGCATGAAATGTCCATAAACCAAGGGCTCCTAAGTCCCTAAGTGTTGTTCTAACCCCTAAAGGAACAAGGTCAACAGATTACAGCTTCTCCCTGAAGTTCTCCACCAGAAACTGCTCAGAATAAGTCAAAACAGGATCATTTCAGCTGCTCCACTGGCTAGGTGCGTTGCATTGCACCTAAATACACTGTGAGGGTGTGTTGCATTGCAAAAGTCCCTTCTTTGGGGTGCGATGGGAGAGAAATTACAAATGGCAGTGTCATTCTGCGAGGTGGAGAGACAATGGAAGCTTCCAGAATCTTCTCCTGTGACACTTGCCTCACTGAATTCGACCAAGGATGAGTAAGAGGCCTTCAGTCTCCAAGTGGAAGCAAGAACTGACAGAGAGAAGACACTAATCAAATCACAAGCTGACTCATCCTCCTTACACATATCTATATATGGATCCCTCATCTCAGAGATCCAGAGGCTAGAATTTTGCATATTGTAAGGAATTGTTGTTGGTTTTTGAGACAAACATCAGAGTATTGGGTGATCTATGCTTTGTTTGAGGTGAAGAGGGGCTTCTTTGCTGGGAGGTTGATGCTGGGTCAGCAACCACCAGTTTTAACTCCTCCTGGACCTTTTCTTGTTTATCAATAAAAACTATTTGAGTTTTTCCTCCATGCGTTTGTATCATTGATGCTTGTTACATTTGTATGGTTAACTTAAATCTGATCCTAAGTTGTTTATGAATATAGATCCATGTCTTTGTATGGTGTTCTTCTTCTGTGATCTTACAGGTACTTGGTGAAGCTGGGCAAGTAAGGGAGCAGGTAGCTGGAGACTATCAAAGAAGAGAGGGATTGGATCAAAGGATTAGCGCAAGACACAGGTTGGTTCTTTCTATTCCTCTCTATCTATAGTTCATAAAGGAAATACAAAAGTAGTTTTTCTCTGTTTGTTTCTAAGGTAGCTGTCACACCTTAGTGGGATAGAGCAGTTCTAAATAGACACTTTTCCCTGTAACAAAATTGCGACTCCACTGGGGAGTGTCTAATTAGTTTGTTTGTGTATCTCTTCGTTGTTTGTTTCATAAACTTATAAGTAGCATTTGAACTGCATTTGCCATAACAAATGCAAAGTAGACATCTACTGCTTCAATCCATTCACTGGATCTATTTATTATTTGAACAGCTGATTCACAAACTATCTGATTGCCCTTGTGATAGCTCTTAGATCCTCCTTAGATCTACCCCTGATTGTCCATTACTGATTGCTTTTACTCGGCCAAAAACCAAAGACTGAACTGCAAACTGTGACCCGGAACCCGGACAGATTCTCGTTTCTGGCCCAGCGCAGGTACTGTTAAGAGATCCTGAATTTCAGCGCACTTCCCGAAAGGGCAACTTGCGTTGCATTTCAGTTTCTCTTTGTTACAGGTGCGCTGATCAAACTAGCCCTGTGCAGCTGTGGTTCTTGTGCTTCATTCTTTCCAGTTCTGTCTCTGAATTTTGCTGCTTGTGATCAGTATATGTCGGTTTAAAACCTCTTTTCCTTGCTGTTATTCCGCCTCCTTTGTACAAAAGAACTGTAGATGTTCTTGTGTGTTTGTTGAGTCATTTACAATTTTCCATTGCAAAAGTAGAATAGTCGTACTGTCGTCCTTTGATTTGGATCTGTTGTAAGTGTCGATTTCGATCATAAGAGAAAGTTTGATTGCTGTTGATGGTCGATTATACTGTTACTATTGCCTTTGGTTTGAATTTGTGATTTTCTAGTGTCTAGGACAAGTGTTCATTTCAAAATCGCAAGGTGTCATAATCATCTCTATTTTTGATTTCAAAAAAGAGCTTGTTTATATTTGTCGCTTGAAAAAAAATTTAGATTTGTACATCAACTTTCTTTTTAGCATCAATACTAAGAAAGTCGAAAACAAATATATGCATGTGCATTTTCATATTGACATTCTGTTTGGCTTGATTTAGGAAAGTGCATTTACAGTGTGCTCTTTGCTCTTTGTGAAAAGATTGTGTCTTTCTTTTCCTCTAGTAGCTAGGATTTTCATTGCACAAAAGAGATAAAAGTTTGTTTATCATCTTTAGATTGCATTTTAGGAATTACATCTACATCTCGTGGTGAACCCAAAAGGCAAACTTCATAAGCAAGATCAACTTAAAATAAATTCAATGAATCTAGCAACGCTTTGGAACTTAACACACAACATTTAGAGGTCTAGGCTAGAGACGTATTCCGGCGTCGTAAAGCCTGGTAACTGTTGTCCTCACTGATGGTTGGGTGATTCCTCCACTTTGATACGATAAGTGCCAGTATGGACTTGTGCTCCCATGTACCGTCGAGTATATTTTGGGAGACCCCTATAGGCTTAAATCCTTTATCCTTAGGAAGTCGTGTCTGCCGCCCTATCGATCGCAATGCACTGAACACAGCATTCGGGAAGATTGACTGCCGTACCGTAAAAAGTATTCTGCAGTTTTGCGATTGGTTTGGTACTCCCTCTACCTAGATCTCCAGAGCAGTCCCTTTCGTTCCTTTTCAGACTCCTTAACGGAAAAGGTCCATCTGAGCACTTGTCACTTCAGGCTCATTAAAAATCGAAGGAGACTAGAGTCATCTTTTGTTTTTTCTCGACTCTTAAAAACAGAAAAAACAAGTTGTGTCAAAGCATCTAAAAATTTATTTTAAACGGAATATTAATTACCCCTTTCCTACGTTGATCTTGGGTTGAGAAAATGGAGTCCACCAACCAAGGAATTCCCCTTGAAGGAAATCCTAGTCCCTTCTCCTCTTGGGGAGATGTTGGTGCACCCCATATGGCCACATTGTCGCTTCTAGGACTGATAATTGGTTTGCCTGTATGGCTCTTCTCAACCTCTGTCGTTCAGAACACCACTATTCCTGAACAATCGAATCAGCAATTAGATGAGTCTAGAGTTACCCACCAACCTTCTACTTCCTCTAATTCTTCCTCTCCTCCTTCCTCTTCGCTTGATGGGGCTGGTAAAGCCAAAAGTCAAGTTCCTAAGGAGAAGAAGGAAAAGAAGAAGAAAGAGAAGAAAAAGAAGGAGCCAAAAGCGAATGGGGGCAAACGAGTGTCATCTAACGAAAATCCACACACTGCACCGACCAGGTCTAAATCGCCATGTGTCATTTGCAAAGGAGACCACTTTCACAGAGATTTTCCTTGCATCCCTCGGATCTTAAGGGACTGGTCTCCTCGTTTGCACAACCCGGTGTCGTCAACCTCTAATGATCATGTTGAAAACACACCATCAACTAGTGAAAGTGAAGCCCCAGGACAAAAAGGAAAATATAGATTTCCTTGTAAATTGTGCGAAGGCGATCATGCCATCCACCGTTGTCCCTTCTTAGACGAAGCTAAAAGAGTTTTGGATGATCGTCCGGTTTCACCATTACGACTTCCTCCTGGATATAAAAAACTCTTGCCGAGTCCGTCACTAGTTGAAAATCCGGCTGACCCACTCAGGTGGTCGGCTGAAGCATTTGTCATTGAAGATGAACCATCTGAGTCCACACCAGACAAAAGTCAAAAGGTCGAGGCGGCAGTTGACCCGGTTTTGCCTTCAGAAGTTCCATCTTCAGATGATACAATCACTGAAGAGAACAAGGATGACACCGTCCAAATTCTTTTCATAAGCACAGACTCCAACGAACATGGGGGAAATTTACCCGTTCCTTTACTGCAGGAAGGAAGTTCGTCAGAGTCATACCCGACCATCTATTCGGTCCCACCTCTAAGAAACCTAGTTGTCTCCTTCGACTGGAATCAACTAGGCAGACCCCGTCTACCAGCTAGCTTACCATTCCGAATTATCGTTCAAATATATAGAATGGTTATGGCTGGTACCATCATAGATGAGGGGGCTTCTGTGAGTATCCTTTCCTCAACTGCTTGGAAAGTGCTTGGTTCGCCATCGCTTTTGCCTGAGATGAGAAATCTGACAGGCTTTGATAAAGGAACCAGTCGACCGTTAGGGATCCTTCCCGATGTGCCCATAACATTGAGAGGGAAAGCCGTTCGCATGAATGTGATGGTAGTTCAAGGACCCCTGGATTACAATCTACTCCTTGGACGAGACTATATTTATTGCATGGGAGCAATTGTCTCCTCACTCTTTAGAGTAATGTGTTTTCCGCACGAAGGAAGAGTGGTCAAGCTCGTGGACCAGCTTTCATTCCCTAGATCATACAAAGAAAATAGTCATATACCATCCCTGAATGGTCTTTTCATGCAAGAAATGTCTCAATCTCCAGTCCGTCCTCCTGATGAGCGCGAGTGATTCAGAGGGATATGACTGAAACCCAGGGGGCATGCACCCTGGTCTGCTTCGGCAGGAAAACTTCGGGTATAGGGTAGGTTTCCGTGAGAGAATATGACTAGTTTGTACCCCTGTCCATGATTGGAAGAGGGGGTTATTCTAGAACAAGATTCTCTTGTCAAAGTTATGTGAGTTGGCGAGCGCCGCCACTCACCTTTTTTTATCTCGGTAGACATCACCGAAGAAGTGTTTTGTTTGCGCTGTGAATAGAACAATCTTTGGGTAACCTGTAAGAGGTAGGCCTCTCTCGGTAAAACAAATGTTTTATCGGAAAGAAGTAGGGGTAACCTTGAAACTCTATTTTATACCTGGGGGCATGCAAACCTTTTGGAGTGCAAGCAAAGAGTGATCATTTATCTGTTTTTTGGATTGGTCGTTTCCTAACTTGCATAAAGAAAGGATGTGGGGCAAAACTCTAAAAGTTGCCGTTTTTATATGAGACATTCTTATCACACAACTGGATTGATCGAGCAGTTTTAGCACATAGTTCAAGCTCGTTAAAAAATAAACGTAAGACATGAGCAAATGTTTCCACCCGCATTTAAGCTCGTTAAAAAATGAACTATTCCCTGATAAATAACCACCGTGGATGTAGTACTTCAGCCATTAAAGCCTTGGTCGTGTTTGCACCGTCACCTCCACTTTTTCATTGGCTGATCATTCACCTCCATTTGATTGTTTACCCATTTTGAGGAACGGCTGTGAAGAGTGATTTCACTAGCCATCCTTGTGACACTGCCGTGATTGGAAAATTCCAAACCTTACCTGGACTCAGCTGCTACCCGTTTTATCACTCGTTCCTCAAAAGACGAGTCTCCTTTAAGCTCTTTTCAACTGACTCGTAAAATATGAAAAGATTGCCGAGTCCTTGGCCTTCCAGCTCGTTAAAGGGACAGGAAGTGCTATCCCTCCTCTAGATTTTAATCTTTTTGGACCTGAGGGATTATTGCACAAAAAGATCAAGCACTTGTTTGTTCGGTTCGTTAAAACTATCGAAAATTCATCCCTTCTGTATTGTTTTATATTTTTTCAGACTTAAGGGATTAGATGATGAAAAAGGAATTTTGGAGTTACCTTTACGTTCCTTTTCAGACTTTCTAAAATTGAAAAGGACCGAGTTATCTTTGTCGTTAAACTCGTTAAAAAGATTAATAGCAACAAACTTGTCTTTAGACGAGAACGAGTTTCACTATCGCTAGGCTCGTTAAAACATAGCAATGGGTTTTCCCGAAGGGAAAATTATAGAACAAGCATATGTTATCCTCCTCAAGCTTGACAAAAATAAAGAGGTACTGGTCAGCAATGACTGGGCAAAAATTGGGAAGAAAACTCAAAGAATCTTTATTGGTAGCAAGTCGCTCTTGAACATGACACTTCCACTCCGTGCCCGAGTCGGGTTGGGTTGTTTCATTCACCGGTCACATCGCCATGGTCACGCCATACCATCCACATTTGGGGTTAATGCTACCAATCCATCACATCAGTGTCACCGATATGTTCAAGAGAAGTCATCCAGAGAAGTCACCTGTGTCCCACCCACTACCATACATTATACTCCATTCTTTCATGACCGCCACCCTGAACATTACATCATCAGATCGTTTTCACCTCCACCAAAATCATTTGCTCCGTTCTGTGTCATTGATGTGGGATTCATTAAGGCCCTCCTGTGACAGATCACTTCTTGTCGACATCAGCTCATTATCCAAGAAGTTGATCTAGGAACACCCCATTCAGTACTTTGAAGCTTGCATGCCTCAATGGCAACTTTCTCACTTTCGGCGACAGGTTTACATCAATGACCTTCGACCGAAAGAATTTGCGTGGTGTTTGACACCAAGTCATTTATTCACACCACGTGGATTGTACTGCAGTACCTTGAGGATCATTATCATTATTAGTGATTCCTCTCGCACTTGTTAACAGTTTACATCATTGACTGGTAATCAAGCGATGTCTTTCCATGTTCGACTTCAAAACATTTCTCACATGGATCGACTTGTACTTCGAGTAAAGATCGGATGAGATTGAAGACCCCAGATCTAGTTTCATCCATCCGGGCTGTGATATATATTCAGGGAAATAAAGACATCAAATGTACAGCATTGCAGCATAGATAATCATCCTACCAAAAGGATGATGGCTCTATCAGAATCATCAGTCTACACTCAGACGATTGTCTGTCCTATGTACATGAAAATGAATTTATAAAGCTGAGCATGGGAATGCCTGCCTAAGCTAGATCATGAAAACAGTATGAAGATAATGTATTGTATTGTACCTTATTACAGGTCTCCTCCCAGCATTAAAGAACTTCGGATCCTCATAATAAAGCATTTCACCCGACACCAAAAGGTTAACGACCTCATACTTTAGGGGGCAACTGTTATAGACATTTTTGTGCCTTACAACTCTAAGCATGAAATGTCCATAAACCAAGGGCTCCTAAGTCCCTAAAAGTGTTGTTCTAACCCCTAAAGGAACAAGGTCAATAGATTACAGCTTCTCCCAGAAGTTCTCCACCAGAAACTGCTCAGAATAAGTCAAAACAGGATCATTTCAGCTGCTCCACTGGCTAGGTGCGTTGCATTGCACCTAAATACACTGTGAGGGTGCGTTGCATTGCAAAAGTCCCTTCTGTGGGGTGCGATGGGCGAGAAATGAAAAATGGCAGTGTCATTCCGTGAGGTGGAGAGACAATGGAAGCTTCCAGAATCTTCTCCTGTGACACTTGCCTCACTGAATTCGACCAAGGATGAGTAAGAGGCCTTCAGTCTTCAAGTGGAAGCAAGAAATGACAGAGAGAAGACACTAATCAAATCACAAGCTGACTCATCCTCCTTACACATATCTATATATGGATCCCTCATCTCAGAGATCCAGAGGCTGGAATTTTGCATATTGTAAGGAATTGCTATTGGTTTTTGAGACAAACATCAGAGTATTGGGTGATCTATGCTTTGTTTGAGGTGAAGAGGGGCTTCTTTGCTGGGAGGTTGATGCTGGGTCAGGAACCACCGGTTGTAACTCCTCCTGGATCTTTTCTTGTTTATCAATAAAAACTATTTGAGTTTTTCCTCCATGCTTTTGTATCATTAATGTTTGTTACATTTGTATGGTTAACTTAAATCTGATCCTAAGTTGTTTATGAATATAAATCCATGTCTTTGTATAGTGTTCTTCTTCTGTGATCTTACAGGTACTTGGTGAAGCTGGGCAAGTAAGGGAGCAGGTAGCTGGAGACTGTCAAAGAAGAGAGGGATTGGATCAAAGGATTAGCGCAAGGCACAGGTTGGTTCTTTCTATTCCTCTCTATCTATAGTTCATAAAGGAAATACAAAAGTAGTTTTTCTCTGTTTGTTTCTAAGGCAGCTGTCACACCTTAGTGGGATAGAGCAGTTCTAAATAGACACTTTTCCCTGTAACATCATAGACCAGCTTTCATTCCTCGGCTCATACATAGAAAATAGTCAAATACCATCCCTGAATGGCGTTTTCATGCAAGGAATGTATCATTAATCCCCAGTCCGTCCACTTGATGAGCGCGAGTGATTCGGGAGTACATGACTGAAACCCAGGGCACATGCACCCTGGTCTGTTTTGGCAGGAAAAACTTGGGCATAGGGTAGGTTTCTACGAAGGATATATGACCGGTTTATGAGATTAGACTGGAATAAGATTCCTCTGTCAAAGTTATGTCAGTGGAGGCAAGTTGTGCCACTCACCTTTGTCTATTTCGGTAGACATCGCCGAGGAAGTGTTTTGTCTGCAGTGCAGATGGAACAATCTTTGGTAACCTAGAAATTTTTTGCTATACCTGGGGGCATGCAAACCTTTTGTCATGCAAGTGAAGAATGACCATTTATTTTTTTAAATTTGTAGGTCCTCTAACCCTTTAAACTCGTAGGATTGGTCGTTTCCTTACTTGCATAAAGAAAGGATGCGGGGCAAAGCTTTGTAAGGCGCAAGCTCCATCAAAAATGGCATCTTAGATGAGACATCCTTATTATACGACTGGATCGAGCAGTTTTTATGTGGAGTTCAAGCTCGTTAAAAATTAAACATAAGCAATGAGCAAATGTTTCCCCCAGAGTTTAAGCTCATTCATTAAAAAATGAACCAATTTCCGATAAATAACCATCATGAATGCATTATCATCGAACTTTGAGCCTTGGTCGTGTTCTCATCATCACCTCCACTCTATTTTGGCCGATCATTCACCTCCATTTGATTGTTTACCCTTTTTGAGGAAAAGTTGCGAAGAGTGATCCTGTTAGCCATCCTTGTGACACTGTCGTGATTGGAAAATTCCAAACCTTACCTGGAATTAGCCGTTACCCAAATTTATCACTCGTTCCTCGAAAAATGAGTCTCCTTTAAGCTCTTTTCATCTAACTCGTAAAATATGAAAAGATTGCTAAGCAATTAGCCTCTCCAGCTCGTTAAAGTGACCGGAAGTGCTATCCCTCCTTTAGATTTTAATCTTTTTGGACCTGAAGGATTATTACACAAAAAGATCGAGTGCTTGTTTTGTTCGGCTCATTAAAATTACCGAAAATTCATCCCTTTGGTATTATTTTATACTTTTTCAGACTTAAGGGATTATAAGACAAAAAAGTATTATTGGAGTTTTCTTTACATCCCTTTTAGACTCTCTAAAATTGAAAAGTACTGAGTTATCTTTGTCGTTAAACTCGTTAAAACCGAATAGCGACAAACTTGTCCATACAAACAAGAATGAGTTTCACTATCGCTAAGCTCGTTAAAACATAGCAATGGGTTTGCTCGAAGGGAAAATTATAGAACAAGCATATGTTATCCTCCTTAAGCTTGACAAAAATAAAGAGGTATTGGTCAGCAATGACTGGGGAAAAATTGGGAAGAAAAATTGAAGAAACTTTATTGGTAGCAAGTCGCTCTTGAGCATGACACTTTCACTCCACATCCGAGTCGGGTTGGATTGTTCTGTTCACTGGTCATATCACCATTGGTCCATCAAACCATCCACATTTGGGGTTAACGCTACCAATCCATCATGTCACTCTCACTGATATGTTCAAGAGAAGTCACTCAGAGAAATCACCTGTGTCTCATCCACTACAATACATTCACACTCCATTGTTTCATGACCGCCACCCTGAACCTTGTATCATCAAACCGTTTTCACCTCCAAAATCATTTACTTCATTCCGTGTCGTAGATGTGGGCTTCATTAAGACCCTCCTACAACGAGTCACTTCTTGTCGACATCATCTCATTATCCAAGAAGTCGACTTAGGAACAACCCCTTCAGTACTTTGAAGCTTGCATGCTTCAATGGCAAGTTTCTCACTACCGGCAGCAGGTTTCCATCAATGGCCTTCGACCGAAATATTTTGCGTGGTGTTTGATGCCAAGTCCCTTATTCACACCACGCGAATTGTACTATAGTACCTTGAGGATCATCATCGTTATCGGTGATTCCTCTCGCGTCTGTTAACAGCTTATATCATTGGCTAGTAATCAGGCGATGTCTTTCCTTGTTCGACTCCAGAACATCTTTCACATGGATCGACTTGTACTCCGAGTGAAGATTGAACGAGTTTGAAGACCCCGAATCTAGTTTCATCCATCCGGGCTGCGATATATTTAGGAAAATAAAGACATCAAATGTACATTGCCGCTACACAGACGATCATCTGAATCAAAGGATGATGACTCTACCAGAATCATCAGTCTCCCGCACAGACGGTTTTCTATCTTATTGTCACATGGAATGAGTCGATCTTGCAGACAAGATAGACCTTCCTAGAATCTAACGATATCTAGTGACAAGCAAGCCAATCAAAAACTATATTTCTCTAAATATGAAATTATAAACAAAGGCAAACAAGTGTTTTAGGCCTACCTCGGGTCCAATGCAAGTTTGTGGAAGCCTCGCTCCTTTGATCCAAATGAGCTCCCTTGTAGCGAATCTGCAAACACAAACAAGCAAACAAATTAAATAGCACCTGAAAAGCCAATATCATAAAGCATACTTATCATGATGATCAATGAATTCATGAAACAAATGACATAAGACAATTTGTTGAGAAAAATGAATCTGATTGTATTAATTCAAATTAAAGAAGAACTTTACAACCTATGCCTTGATGCTGTACAAGCTCCTCCCAGGGTCCAACAAGAAGTCTCCTCTACTTTGACAAGTTTCACTCTCTTCCCAATGAAGCCAGAAAGGTATGTGATCTCTCCTCTTAAGCTTAACTAGGAAGTCTTAATTCCACCAACATTTACCCTCAAAAATGTTCAGCTTCTAACCTCCCTAGCAACCAGCCCAATGCCTTAATTTATAGTGCAATGGAGGGAAGTTACTAGGTCCTCCTTCAAAGGGATAGCTCCTCTCATCAATGGATTAGCTCCTCTTTTGGGATGCATGAACCACCTAAGAGCGAACAATCCACGTCAAAATTCCTTCTAGAATCATCCAGAATTAACCCAAAATGAGTTTTTTAGAATAAACTTGCGCCTTTTTTACTTTCACAGGGGTCCGCACCCACTCCTTTAGGGACAGAGCGGGCAGGTCCGTAGTTATTGTGAACAGGGGGTGCGGGACCGCAGGCAACAGTGAGAGAAAGTGCAGAACCAGAGCTTTGTTGATTTTCAATGTCTTTCTCTCATTTTCAAAGCTTGACTTGAAGAGCTGAGGTCTGAGACTTGCTTAGGAGGACAGTACAAGTGATGATAGACCCATACTGACTGCAAGTAGTCATGGTGACGATATTTTTGTGTAACAAATTGCCCCCTAAAGTGCGAAGTCTGTAGTAGATGAGGATTTCATTTACCATTTAGGAAGAGTGAAGTACTTTATCATTTCGAGGATCATCTTGTGGAGAGCCCGGTCGGAACCTGTAAAAGCATTCAATGCAAAATATATATATGAGATCATATCATCGCTGAGGTAGGCATTCCCATACTCAGATCAAAAATGACTAGAAAACTAACTACTGCTCTGATAGAGGAATGATCTTGTAATACATCACAAGTATAGACACATGTAGACACAGTATGGACGCAGCCATCTGTTCATGAATAGTCCACAATATAATGAATACAAAATTCCTCGTAGCCTGGATTGCGGAAACTAGATCCAGGGTCTTCATTTCTACTTCCCGAAACAGTATGATTCTATCCGTGCGAATGAATGTGTTGGAGTCGAACATGGTAGAAACCACTTGATTACCAGTCAATGATGTAAATTGTTAACAAGTGTGAGAGAAACCACCAGTAATGTCAATGGCTCTCAAAGTTCCCAGTACAATCCATGAGATGTGAATAGATGTGTTGATGTCGAACATGTCATGGAGTCCTTTGATCGAAGGTAAATGATGCAACCTATCGTCGAAGGCGAGAAACTTGCCATTGAGGCATGTAGATCCCAAGGTACTGACGATTTCTAGATCATTTTTCTAGATAATGAGCTGAAGTCGATAGAAAGCGATCCGTCGTAGGCAAGCCCACAACACAAAATCATATATCAAGATGAAGAAATTTAGTTGCAAGGACTGACTCAGGGATGGTCAAGATGACTGACAGATATTTTGCAGATGAATGGCTTATTAGCACTGACCTCTTGAACACATAACGACACAACAAATGGTTTGGTGACAATTGACCCAAAGTTAATACCCATAAACCAGCCGAAGACTTTCAATGTGGTTTGATCAACTGTTAGGCAAAGGATTTCCCAACCCAGGTGAATAAAAGTGTCGTGTTCAAGAGTGGTTACAAAGTATGACAAACAGGCTCATTTTTCTCTCTTTTACCCCACCATTTCTGGCAAGTACCTCTTTATTTTTGACAAGCTTGAGGAGGATAACATTTGCTTGATTATAAGATCATCCTTCAGATGAGTCCAACTTAGTTTAAATTTGAACCCTAAGAAGGAGTGGTCCGTTCCTATTTCTAATTGAATAGGTCCTTTACTGTTAAATTTTAACGAGTCCAGTATAGGAGGAACTCAACATTTTTCTATTTTAAAGAGTCCAAAAAAACTTAAGAAGACTCCAGGGTTGACCTTTTTCGTAAATTTGTGTCTCCCAAGCCTGAAAAAGTATAAAATAATACTTGAGAGAACCGCTTGATCTTTACGACCAAGGAGTACTTTTCATAATTAGTGCCTCTGATCCGAAAAAGTAAAAAAGCGATCAATGACACATCGTTTTATAACCAATATCGAATTTGAAATGACAAAAATCCGGCAATCTTTTCATGTTTTTACGGTCAGAAAAAGAGCTGTAAGTGGACCGTCTTTTTAGTTCCATTTTAACGATTTTAAAAAGAAAAAATCGGCGATTTTTTCATGTGTTAGGAGTCAAAAAAGAGCTTAAAGGTGACTCTAAATGTTTTTTCATCGAAAATGACCGATTTCGCCTGAAAAATCCATTATCCTGAACAAAAATGCAAACATTACTCATACCTGTTTGAGATGGATTAAAATGCTGCAAAAGTTACCTTTCTGAAGTGAAACATAAACAAATTTACAACTCATTTATTCAAAAAACTTATAAAAAGGGCTTTCGTCAACTCATTTTTACCGTTTGAGATTTGGGTGAGAAAATAGTGCTTTTGGTCATAAACTTCCCGTGGATATTGCGGAAAATCCATCCATCGGAATCGAGGGCCGTCTCCTCCAGGTAATCCACATCATCCTACTCTTCAATTTGATCCATTTCAAATCATTTTTTAGGGTTTGATTTCATTTTTTAGAGGGTTTTTAGGCTAGAAACCCGCGCGCAGGGGCTTGCAGGCATAACACTAGCAGCCCACGAACCCCGATTTTTCTCAATGGGGAAAAGTTAGGGGTCCACACCTGCCGTGAAGGAAAGGTATGGACCCACGCACTGTCTCTAATAGAGAGGGTGTGGTCCCCGTAGCAAGGGTTTTTAACCCTAAATTTCTCAAAATTGACCCAAACAATATAATTTCTTGCATTCTAACTCGCCTTTTTGTTGGATGTAGAGTATACATCATGCTTGATTGGTGAGAACAGGAGCATGAGGACGTAGATCTTACCGCGTTAAATCACTAACCTTCGATCGATGCATTGAAGGCATGCGGCTTGTACAAATTCTGGGCCATACCTGGCATGAGAGCCCAGGTGGACTTCTTGCAGTGGTTGCTAGACAGGTGGAGCATACAGGACCATTGCTTCTTCATTGGTGGCCACCAGCTTGAAATCGAGCCGGCAGACATATACTTTTTGACTGGTTTGCCTAAGAGAGGCGAAGACTTGACTCTATTCGGGACTAGGCCAGATGGCCAGTTTGTCGATAGCCTCTAGCTAGAGTTCTGCGACAACGAGACTAGAGACAAAGGGATAGACATCAAAACCATATCCCGTCCTGAACTCATGGTGATCGCGTTTACTGTTACCAGGCTCTGTGGGAGCACCGCACTACATATTTCCACTGGATCCCAGATGCGGATGGTAGTTGACTGCTTTTGAGGCACCATCTTCAACTGGTGCGACGCTGTGTTGGCTAATGTAAAAGGCCAACTAACCAGAGCCAATAACGGACAACTGAAGACCTTTGGTTATGGTGCTTTAGTTGTGAGCTTTGGTCTGGAGAGGGTCCCGATGTTGGTCTCCCAGCACCTCACTATTGGAGCTAGGCTTCCTCGAGAGCCCAAACTGATGCAATGGGTTGCAGTTATGGCCCGTCATCTTGACAAGGGGACAGAGGTCGTTCGATTCAAACCTGAGTATTTCCATTGGTTGGAAAACTAGGTGTTTGCTATTCAGGACTTCCCTTCGCTGGGGTAGATTTTCGCGGTGACCCAGACATGGCTCTTCCACCAGGAGAGCAATGGGATGACTCAGGTAAAATCATTTTCAACATTTTCCTATTTTAATTTTTTTTGTTTTTATTTCGTCCCAAATTGATAGTAAAAGTTTCAAATTCAGATGTGGGTCCACAGTGACCAGTCGCTCTCCGGCCTTACGAGAGGAAACAACCAGCTGCAGCGGCACCAGCTCCACAGGACGAATCAGCAGAGACTTTGGTCGAATTGGACAGCCATCTAGAGCGTTTGATAGGGGACATTCCAGAGACCGGTATAGATGACATTCCTTGTTGACTACAGCGCTATGTGATTGGAGTCTTAGGACCTTTTAGGAGGTTCCTTTGTAAGGCGGCCCGTACAATGGTTTCTTATCGAGATCATCACCAGTGATAGGATGATCGCCTATTGTGGACACATATGACATTTTTTGCTTTTTGTACTTATCATTTTTGTCGATCATAAGGTGTTTTTCAACCTATGATCGAGGACGATGTATATTTTGACACACTCCTATATTATACTATATCACTATTACCGGATTTATCTTGTAAAACATGTTATGGAATGCTTTTAAATTTACATGTATGACTATTGCAAATGTCTACTTAACATTCGAGGAGCAATTGCATCTGCTAATGTATTTAAAGATGTTGGAATATGTTGATATTCAATATAATCAAATTCACATTCCAAGAGACGCACTCTCAAAAACAATCTCAATAACACTGGATTTTTAATGGCATATACTCTATTAAGCTGTAATACAACGAGTTCAGAATCTAACCTCACTATCAAACTCCGAATCTCAGATGAAATAGATTCAGATAATAACTCAATCACTGCACTATACTCGACAATGTTGTTCATTGTTTGACCGAGGCTTACCCCATGCATAGGTACCAACTTGTCAGAGGGCGAATAGATAACCCAAGCCGCGGAAGAAATGTTCCGTGTATTATGACAAGCACCATCAGCAAAACCAATGTATGTTTGGAGAGGCATCGACATCTGCAATATCAAGAGTAAAACCAAGATAAGCAGGAATAATGACAAAAAACACTCTCCAAGCTAAGCACACTTTTTAAACTAAAACACACCAGCTAGAAAGAAAGCTAACCTAACTAAAAATCTCCACACCCATTATTTGAGCATAATACCTCTTCTGGTAAAGACCATTTCTGGGTTTACCTAAAGAGTCCCCGTCAAATTTTACAAATTCATAGGCCCCTTTTGCTAGCTTTCGCTTGACAACATAGGGACCATGCCACATAGGAATGAATTTTCCAGCGCCTAATTTATCATTAGCTTAATCGTACAATAAGACTAGGTCTCCTTCCGAAAAATTTCGAGGGGTCACATTTCGATCATACTGAGCTTTAATATGTTTTGCAGACGTTGATTCTCATCTAATTGAGACAAGTATAACAAACGTTTTTCCTCTTCGGAAGTGGCTGGAAGTAACTCGATGGCCATTTGCAATGACAGGATTTCGCATTCAATGGGTAACATAGCTTCTAGACCATAAACTAGTTGGAAAGGAGTGAACCCTGTTGACGTTTTTACTGAAGTTTGATACGCCCAAAGAGCTGAAAATAGCATGTTATGCCAATTCGACCGATGAATCCTAATGATTCGTCATATCATGATGACTAAAACTTTGTTGATGGATTCAACCAGACCATTAGCTTGTGGATAATAAGGAGTTGAACTATCGTGACGCAAGCCAAGCTGGCCTGTAAGTTCAGTCATCATAACATTTCCAAAATGACGCCCATGATCAGTGATAATCGCTTGTGGAACAACAAACCTAGCAATTATATGATTGAACACGAAAATCACAGCTATTTTGTCGTCTGCCTCAAATGTAGGCATCGCCTCGGCCCACTTAGTAGAATAATCTACCGCAAGGATGATATACGCATGCCCCCCAGCCGAGTGAGGGTTACATGTAATAGAATCGATACCCCATTTGGCAAAAGGACCAATGGAAATTATAGGGTGGAAAGGACTAGGTGGAGCGCGCATCTTTTGATCAAAAATTTGGCAATTGTGGCATTTTCAGACCGCGTTAATACAATCTTTAAACAAAGACAGCCAGAAGTAGCTAGTGCGCAATATCTTTTGGGCTGTGGCATACCCAGACATATGACTGCCACACGCTCCAGTGTGACAGTCATTTAGAACCCTTTCAGCTTCCTCGTGAGTTAAACAACATCGAAAAACAGAGTCCGCCCCGCGGTGATAAAGAGTATTTCCGATGATTCTGAATTGTTGGGACTGGAATCGTATTTTTTTACGTTCTGACCTTGAAATTTCTGGCCGAAAGGATTGGGTCTGGAGATAAACGATGATATCCCCATACCACGGATCTAAAGTGCTGATTATAAACAAGGATTCATCCGCAATGGGCTCCTCTACCACAGTTTCCGTGTCAGCACGCGGGAAGTCACACATTAACTCCGCAAAAACTAAAGATTTCTTAGACTTAGACTTTTCAAATTCCAAGTCAAACTCCTACAGGATCACAATCCATTTGGAGTACTTACCCCCTAGCAATTACTTGGTCGAAATATAGATCATAGGGTTGCAATCAGAAATTACTGTAGTTTTACATAGTAAAATGTAGTGACGAAAACGTTGGATAGCTTGAACAACTTCCAATGGCAATTTCTCCACATGTGAGTATTTTAGCTCAGCTGGATTTAAAGTTCGACTAAGGTAATATATCACATGTTCAGTACTGAATTCATCTTCCTAAACTAACACCATTCCAATGCTGGAATGGGAGGCGGCGAGATACAAGAAGTAGTCCTAGTTGTAGTTGGGAGGATGCAATAACGGTGCATGGGTCAACGCGTGTTTTAGTGCATCAAAGATTTCTGAGCTATCTCATCCCAATATAATGGATTATTCTGTTTCAACAACCAGGTAAAACCCTTTGTAACCTCAGCGTAGTTAGGAATGAATCGTCGTAAAAAGTTTTCTTTCCCTTGCAAACTTTTGAGTTGGCGAAGACTCGAAGGAGGAGGCAATTTGACAATAGCTTCAACCTTCGATGGATCGATGTGAATGCCAACTTTCGAAACAACAAACCCCAGCAACCAACCCGTTTCTATACAGAAAACACACTTGTGTGGATTCAACCTAATCCGATAATGCCTACACCTCATAAAGATTGCTCGTAAATGGATGAGATGATCAGCTCGATGTAATGAAGGAGCAGGAAAATCATCGAGATAAGGTTGCACAATGTGCTTGATGTCATGAAACACATAAGATATGGCCCTTTGAAAAGCTTCCCCGGCATTCTTGAGCCCAAAAGGTAATTTGAAATAAGCAAATGTCCCCCATGGACAGGCTTGATTAATGTCCCTATAATCGATACATATTCTTATTGTCCCTTGCTTTTTTTAACATGAACAATATTCGATACCCAATCCGTTAATGGAATCGGATAAATGAAACCTGCTTTGAGTAATTTTTCAACTTCTGCTTTAATAGCAGCAAATTTTCTCGGGTGAATCTGACGCAAATGTTGCTGGATGGGTTTAGCGTCCGGGTAAGTTTTGATTTCATGAACAACAATTGCAGGGTCAATTCCTGGTATTTCCTCATATGACCAGGCAAACACGTTGCAAAATTCTTGAAATAGGGCCTTATATATGTGAATTTCATCTTCAGTACATGAGGCACCTATATGAATGTTTTCAACAATTCCAGGCTTAACCGAAATATCAATAGGAATAGTTCGAGAAATGTTTCCCAAATTTAACTCGGAATCAGGATTTTTCATTGGATTCTGAGGTTCCTTGACATATTCAGTCGTAAAAATTGATGAAAAATAATTTTCAAAACGATCACTCTCGGGTAAAAGCGAAGATCTATGATGGAGATCTTCCCATGGTAAATCATCAACACATAGGATTTCACGAATTTGCTCATCAGAGTGAACAAGTTCGGAAGACATTGTTGAATCCAAGTTTGATGTGAAAAGTGATTCCTCATGGACCACATTCATTAAGTCAATTTTGGTTGAAGATGGTTCGGAAAACGACTGCACGGCCTGATACGCAATTTCATATGGACTCAAAGGCATAACATCACCAAATGAGTCTATCTCAGATTCAAAAGGTACGATCCAAGGATCATCATAAACAATGGTGTCTGACGAAATCATATGAATGGTTGCAAAAGAAGACGATGTGTTGATAGGAGGAAAAGGAAAAGTTCCCAGCAAACCGGCATCTTTAACTAATCCTACTCCAACATCCTTATACGAGATAGTCGTTTTACTGACATGCTGAATGCTTTCAGAAGAGGCTGGGTCGGATGAAAAGTAAGCCAGCTGATCTATTGTTACGATATTTCCATTATGAGGAAACTTTATAACCCGAAAGACCGATGAAACGACAACTGTCATAGCGTAAGACCAACTACGACCCAAGAGAAGGTTGTAATCTAGAGGGGCATCAACCACCTCCACATCTAGATTAACAGTTTTTCCTTCAACCCCTATAGGTAAATCCTGTACAATGCTAAAAGGATGAAACCCACGGCCATCAAAGGCCTTTAGAATCGTCGGGGATTGATTTAGCGAAGGAGAACCAAGCGATATCCAACACTGTATCGACATAATACACATTGAGGCTCCCTCATCAATCACAGTCCTATGAATAGGTCTGTTTTTTTACTATCACTGGGATCTGCAAAGCCATTTGATGAGGTAAGAACGGTGTAGTATTTTCTAGATCGAAAATTATAAGGTTCGATTCCTGAATGTCAACAGCTCCTATAGTCGACAAAAGTAATTTACATTGTACTGGACATGATTGCAGCACTTCCAAAGCCGACATTGCTGAAGGTGAAACAGCTAAATCTTCAACAATGTTATAGTTCTGAGCTGCTCTCGCATGTGGATTGAAAGCTGACTTTCGAAGTATACCCTTAGCGGGTGGTTTGATTACTAAGTCTGGATTAGGTTTCTCGATCTGTTGCAGATCGGAACCGAGAGCTGAGGTTGATGGGTTAGAATGAGAAGATTATGCTTCTCTACCATCAACAGGACTTTTACTACCATAATCATGCGATCGAGTCGCAATCCTAACATGGAACATCATTAGTATGGGTTCTTCATTGGCATTTGGGGAAGAACCTATCATCTTACTGTCTTGACTTGGAAAAGGATCCTTCAAAATAGCAGGCGTTTGAGAACCTTTGACAATTTTCACAACCTCTGCACGATGAGGGCAGTCTCTTGTAAAATGTTCTTCGTCACAAATGAGACAAGGATAACGAGGTTTGCATTTCTCATCATTTGATTCTGCTTTTTCTGGTTTCTCTTTCGAATTTTTATCTGTTTTATTTTTCTTCTACCCTTTCTTCTTACCACCAGATTTTGATTTGGCTGTAGATGGCTCTACAACACGAATATCGGCAGAAATCTCCGCTGAAGAATCTCCTGTCGGGGAATCTGGCAAGGTTATGATAGGAGAAGAATTCTTGGAAGACTTCTTCTTACTTTTGGTATTAACCGTACCAATCATACCGTCAGCAGCATGAGACCGTGAAGGAGCTGTAGTGATTTGATTTTGCTTAGGAAGATCGGGGATTTTCTCGTGTAACATACTTGACTGAGTATAAACTAAGTCAAGGTACTGCACTTGAGCAATTACTTGCTCCTCAGTAATGACTCAGGCCTTAGCTACATCCTCAGTGATCTTCGGCAATAAAGATTTTACAAACCATTCAGCTAAGATCTGATCCGGAATAAAAACCTTCACTAACCGCTGTCGATGTCTCCATTCATGAATGTGATCTGAAATGTAAGTGGACGTCGACTGCTTTAACGAAGTTAATAATTCCGTGCCATTGTCATATTTGACTGGCAACTGAAAATGAGTTAAAAACGAAGTAGCTAACTGACTAAAGTTATAAAAAGTGGCTTGTGGTAACTCAATGTATCACTTGGCCGCAAGACCAATTAGAGTGCGCTGGAAAAGCCTTAAATGGATTGAATCATCTGAAATGGAATTAGACGCACACGAGAGGTGATAAGTCATCACATGGTTCGACGAGTCCTCTCCTGATTTGCCTTCAAACTTAGGAATATCACTAGGCAACTTATTCAGCATTGGCAGCCAAAAGAGAAGATAGTTAATGGGATCGTTCATTAGGTGCGACAAGTCAGGCAAGTCTAAAGTTGTGATAAATGGTAATTGACGATTAGGGTCCCTAAAACTCTGGGTCATAAGACCAGCCCCAGGAGGAGGATATCCAAGATAACTAGGAATTGGAATTTCATTTGGGATATTGTATCCTCCCAGAAAACCAGGATTAACCGGACCGTACTGGGGTTGTTGAGGTTGTTGATATGTATACCCAGGGTATGGTTGATACTGATAGACTGGCTGCTGCACAGCAGGACCGAATTGGTATTGTCCCTGGTACGGTTGATAAGTAAATTGTGGTTGACTTGTGACAACCGTACTTGAACCAGGTTGTCCTACAAACATCTGAACCGAAGTTTGAATTGTGGATCCAGACTGAGGTAAAGATGTCTAAGGAGTTGATACAGGAACAGTAGAAACTGGAGCTATCGATACTCCAGAAGTAGGTGAGGTAGATTGAACAGATGTTGCAGCAGCCGTTTGAGGCGGAGTACGAGGCGTACTAGACCCAGGCTGAGAAACTACCAAAGGTACAGAAGTTTGAATAGTAGACTGGACAGGTTGCTGGGGTGAACCAAAAACTAAGGGTTGTCGAGTTTGAGATGACAACTGTACATTCGGTTGCAAGACCTGTTGAGTTTGCGATGGATCCCACACTAAGTTCATTCCGGGGTACGGACCCATAACAAGTTGAGAATATTGAGGACTATAACCAGGTTGAGGGTAGGGTTGATAATTCAACGGTACATTTCCAGATCCTTGAACATATGATTGACCAGAGGGTGGTTGGAAACCTTGGCTCGAGTACTGACCTTGGGGTTGATAACCCTGAGGCACGTACTGATACTGGGGTTGACCTTGAGGTACATATTGATACTGCGGTTGACCTTGAGGTACATATTTAGTCTGGGGTTGACCTTGAGGAACGTACTATCCCGTAGGTATGTACTGTCCTTGAGGTTGCCCCCCAGGCGCAAATTGGGTACCTTGAGGTTGCCCCCCAGGCGATACTTGAGGATTTTGAGGTTGCCCCCCAGGCGGTAACTGGCCACCTTGAGGTTGAGGATTAGGAATAGTACCTGACATCATGAGAATATCTTCTACACTCAACGGCTTAGTACCATTGTTTCCAGTTAATAACCCTTGTTCAATGGGTTGAGGAGACGCTCCAGCAAAAGTACCAGAAAGTGACTGATACCCAGAGGGAATAGAAGGACCGTCGTACAAAAAGGATTCTAGCGATTGAGAAAACATGGACGACTGTCTTGACATATTTAACGAAGGATAGTAACCTCTAGGTGTTGGGTGATAAGGAATACGAGGTGGTGACAAACTTAGTCCCGGGTTTTCCAAAAAATTTGTCAATGAGAGATACCAAGCACCGCTCATAGGTGGACTGTAAAAAATTGATTCACGCTCCCTAAGTTCGATAACAGGTTGATTTTTAGGGATAGGGACATGCCTACTTCTTCTTCCGGAGTAGCAAGTTCTTCAATAGCTATAAGTCCAGAAGGAAGATTTTGGGTAATTATTCTTTCTACCTTGGGTGAACCAGGACCACTAGAAGTTGGAGAGGTAAACCCTGATGTTGGAGTAGCTGTAAATTCACTTTCATGTTCGAATATTTTAGGTTCCTCACCTATATCACTTGTAGATGAAAAGCTACCGGTAATTTCGGAAACAGACACCGATTGTGGATTATAATCTGCTACTAAAGCTTGAAAATCAGGATGTACCACCAAAGAAGACTCTCCTTCTTCAGGTGACCCAACTGTACTGTCTCTAGGAGTTACGAGGGCTCTTAACCCTTTAGGATGGCTCGATGAAAACTCAGGAGGTTGGCCCCGAAGTCTATGGGACTTCCTCAGTAATTCAGCCACGATTAAAAAATTTTAACTACTTCACACGCAAACAAAGTAAAATCTCAATGAAAACCACCTAAAGCCTCTAAAGAACCAAACAAATTTGAATCACACGCCTAAAGAATCTAGGAGATCAAACCACACACAAACAGTAACTTTCTGTACCGAAAACACTAGTTGGTGATGAAACCCAACGTCGCAGAGTTCAATACAGAAATGGTGGTTGGAACAGTTACCCCGAAAACGTGCTTAATGAATAGACTGGCACAAGTTCCTCCACTAAACCGTCTCGAGTGAAGAGAACCCCCCAGAAAATCCAAGTGAGTCTAGTTGACGTCTGCTCCAGGTACAATGGGATCTTCCCACCACTGTCACCTTAGGAAGAATCCTATAGAATATGGTCACTAAGGTTACCAACGGAAACAAATATACCTGGGGGAACAGTCTACGATCCGATACGCACGCAAGGGCAGAGTAACAATCTCAATCCCCTTGAAGGCTCCTTGACATAATCCAAGGTTTACCAACAAGTGACCCCAGGCTCCTCGACAATGGTTAATCCGAGGTTTACCGTTTTTAATACGTGAATATCTGGCGTCGTTCCCAATGAGGAAGGATTGATTCCCATAATGGTTCAGACACAATCTCGTGCTTCTCCTTTAAGAGGAGCTTTCCCAGAGCATAAATGCGACAAGTGGATTTTTCTCCTACCTCAAGATACAGCTACTTGTTTGTTTTACTGTCTTGGAGAGTTAATTACTCCCTACTCCAAGACACTAGCCTAAGCTATGTTGGTGTATCAGAGCCCTAGAAATAAAAATATTACTAGATAGATTTTACTTTAAGCGTTATTTTTATTGGTTTTTTTGTTTAAGTCAAGAGGTGCGCAGATGAAACTCGTGGTGTGAAGACTCGACTCGAAATCACTAAAAAATGCACTTAAGATGATTAAACAATCTTTTCCCTTCAATGAACTTCTAGCTAGGAAAGAGTTTGAGAATGAAAATTCTTGCAAACACAAATCTTTCTTAACAAACAAATTAAAAGAAGAGCTTTTGTCTTTTCCAATGCACTCAAAACTAGACAACTAGTTATTTTCACAAAAAATTCCCTTTTCTTTCAAAACACTCAAATACTACAAAAACAAACTTTTTCCAAAAGAGATTTTTTAATTTTTTATAAAACACTCAAAACTATGGAACTAACTAATCTTGAGATCTATAAACTATAAAAAACTATTTGAAGTAAAAGCTTACAAGATGTCTTTTTCAAGGATGTTTTACTTAGCTATAAGCAAACTAAGGACTAATTTGTCCAGAATCACAAATCAGTCAAAAAACAACCAATTTTTGTTTTCTTTCCTAAAAATGAAATCCAAACTTTTAATGCAAGCCTTTTCGAAGTTTCGTAAAGAGAAAACACAAGGTGGATTCCTCAACAAAGGTAGATTTTGCAAATGGTCAGACTCATAAGAAGGCCAGTAAAAACCAAGGTGATCTAAGGCTTCTACAGCTTCTAAGCTCAGAGCTACTACAAGACCAAAATGAAAAACCAAGCCCGACAACCAAAACTTCTAGGAATTTCACCTAAAACCCTAACACCAATGGAATTAACCTAAGAAAAGCTTTTGACAGGTTATATGTAGGTCTGGGCAGGGGATAATAACATCTAAACAAAAACTAAGCTGACTAACAGAGAAAATGTTAGGTTTTCCAAAATTTTGACAGGGTCCGCAGGCCCACAGTTCACACAGGTGCGGTACTGCTCTGTGCTAAAAGCAAAAGTGCGGATAGGTCCGCACTGTGTCTGAAGCTGAGGGTGCAGTCCTCTCCCAAAGTTATGAAAAACAAAAAATAATCTTAGATCTATTAAATCTACCCAATTCCACACACAACAAGCCAAAAACAGAAACGAAAACACAGTTTCTCAGGTCAAAGTAAAAACAAGGAAAAAATCAAGTTCCCAGTATGGTCACCATTTTGTCACATGGAATGAGTCGATCTTGCAGACAAGATAGACCTTCCTAGAATCTAATGATATCTAGTGACAAGCAAGCCAATAAAAAACTATCTTTCTCTAAATATGCAATTATAAACAAAGGCAAACAAGTGTTTTAGGCCTACCTTGGGTCCAATGCAAGTTTGTGGAAGCCTTGCTCCTTTGATCCAAATGAGCTCCCTTGTAGCGAATCTGCAAACACAAACAAGCAAACAAATTAAATAGCACCTGAAAAGCCAATATCATAAAGCATACTTATCATGATGATCAAGGAATTCATGAAACAAATGACATAAGATAATTTGTTGAGAAAAATGAATCTGATTGTATTAATTCAAATCAAAGAAGAACTTTACAACCTCTGCCTTGATGCTGTACAAGCTCCTCCTAGGGTCCAACAAGAAGTCTCTTCTACTTTGACAAGTTTCACTCTCTTCCCAATGAAGCCAAAAAGGTATGTCATCTCTTCTCTTAAGCTTAACTAGGAAGTCTTAATTCCACCATCGTTTACCCTAAAAAATGTTCAGCTTCTAACCTCCCTAGCAACCAGCCCAATGCCTTAATTTATAGTGCAACGTGTTATAGACATTTTTGTGCCTTACAGCATTGAGCATGAAATGTCCATAATCTAAGGGATCCAAAGTCCCTAAACATGTTTTTCCTACCCCTAGAGGAACAAGGCTAACAAACCACAGCAATTCACAGAAGTTCTCCACCAGAAACTGCTCAAAAACAAGTCAATTCAGGATCATGTCAATGGCTCCACTGGCTGTCTGCACTGAATGTCAAAGCCAACACTGGCTACCTACGCTGAATGTCAAAGCAAACACTGGCTACCTACGCTGAGCGAGAGTGGACATGTGGCAAGCTCATTTCTCAAGGTGTCAAAACCCAGGAAGCTTCCAAAATGACACTTGCCTTAGGGAATTCGACTATGATGAGTAAGAGGTTCCAAAATCTCCAAGTGGAAGTAAGAACCTCCAAGTGGAATCAAGAACTGACAGAGGGAGAGGACACTAGTCAGATCTCAAGCTGACTCATCCTCTCTCCAAACATCTATATATGGATCTCTCCTCCATGAGATCTAGAGGCTGGAATTTTGTTATTGCAAAGAATTGCTGTTGGTTTGAGATCAGAATCATTGGGTGCTTAATGCTTTGAAGGGAGGTGAAGATAGGAATTCCATTTTGCTGGGAAGGAGATGCTAGATTGGAGCCCTCTGGGTTGTATCTCTTCCTGAACCTTGTTATTCATCAATAAAGCTATCTTGGTTTCTCCTATATACTGGTGTATCTTTGATGTATGATTGCATTAGTATGTTTAGTTTACTTCTAATCCTGAACTAGTTATGAATATGAATCTATGTCTTGTGTAGTGTTCTTCTCTTGTGATCTTGCAGAAACCTGTTGAAGCTGGGCGAGCGAGAAGGCAAGTAGCTGGGAACTCTCCAAGAGAAGAGAAACTAGATCGAGGGACAAACGGAAGACACCGGTTAGTCCATCCATCTCTCTTCATTCTAATTCATAAAGGAAGAATACTAGAATAGTTGTCTCTGTTTGTTGCTAAGGCACTGTCACACCTTAGGTGGATAGGATCGTCCTGCATAGGCATTTTTCCCCACAACAAATTCGTGACTCCGCTGGGGAAATCTGTTTAGTCATTTTATTTGTGTCTCTATCATTGTTTGTTTCATAGACTCAACAGCAACAATCGAACTGCATTTGCTCTTCTCAGATGCAAAGTAGACAGTTGCTGCTTTGATCCAATCACTGGATTTGTCTATGATCTGAACAATGGATTCACAAATGATTTGATGATCCTTTGTGATAGATCTTAGTGCCCCCTCAAAGCATCCCTTTGATTGTACCTTGCTTGTTGCTTTTATTTGGCCTGAAACAGTAGATTAATTAGCAATCTGTGACCCAGAACCCAGTGAGAAACTCTCGTTTCTCCTTCAGCGTGACCCCTGTGAAGAGGTTCTGCATTTCAACGCAGGTCCCGTGAAGGCTACCTGCGCTGAATGTCAAAACCCCAGTGTTGAGGTTGCGCTGAACCAGTTTGGCCTTGTGCAGCTAGGGTTCTCTGCTCTCTTTTGCCCTGTTTTGATCTCTGATTTTTGCAGCCTGTAACCAGCATAGGTACCAGTCTGATAACTCCTTTTCTCTGCTTAAATTCCGCCTCCTTTTGTACAAAAAGACTGTGAGTGTTTTTATGTGTTTGTGGCGTCATTTACAGTTTTCCTTTGCATGAGTGAAATAATCATCCTGTAGCCCTTGATTCAGATCTGTTCATTGTGATCTTAGGAGAGAGTTCATTGGCTGTTTACAGTTGATTATACATTTGCTTTTGCTTTTGGTTTGAGTTTGTCTCTTTTAAGTGTCGAAACAAGTGTTCATTTCGAAAGTCGCAAAGTGTTGTATTCTCTTCTACCCTTTCTGATTTCAAAAAAAAAAAAAAGTAAACTTGTTTGTATTTGTCATTTAAAAGCAAATTCAAAGTTGTACAAAAAGCTTTCTTTGTAGGCATCAATACTAAGAAAGCGGAAAACAAACACCTGCATTGTGCATTTGCATCTTGATAGTTTGCATGCTTGATTTAGGAAAAGTGCATTAGAGTGTGCTGATTGCTCTTTGAGAAAAGATGGTGTCTTTCTTTTCCCTTTGTAGCTAGGATTTTCAAAGTTGAAAAGATATAAAGCTTGCTTATCATCTTTAGACTGCATTTAGGAATTGTACCATACATCTCGTGGTGATCCAGAAAAGCAAACTTCTAAAAAGATCAACCTAAAATAAACTGAATGAACTTAACAACGCTTTGCAACATAACGCACAACATAGAGGTCTAAGCTAGAGACGTGTTCTGGCGTCGTAAAGCCTGGTGACTGTCGATCTCGTTGAAGGTGGGTGATTCCTCCTGAGGGACGATAGCGCTAGTACGGATTGTGCTCCCACGTACCGTCGTGTATATATTGAGAGACCCCTATAGGCATAAAACCTTTATCCTTAGGAAGCCGTGTCGGCCACCCTACTGATCGCAATGCACTGAACACAGCATTCAGGAAGATCGACCGCCCGTACCTTAAAAAGTATTCTGCGGTTTTGCGAAAAGTTTGGCACACCCTCTGCCTAGAACTCCAGAGCAGTTCCTTTTGGCCTTTTTCAGACTCTATAACGGAAAAAGTCCATCCGAGCATTTGTCACTTTGGGCTCGTTAAAACATCGAAGGAGACTAGAGTCATGTTTAGCTTTTTCTCGACTCTTTAAAAGTGAAAAAGCAAGTTGTGTCTAAAGCGTCTAAAAATTCATTTAATTCGGAAACACACTTTCCCCTTTTGTATTTCGGTTGATTGAGTAATCCGCAATCGTGGAAGAAAGTCAATTGAAACCCCGTCGTTCGCGGAGGCTTACGAGTCAACCGTCTTTGTCTCCGGAATCAAAAACAATACGAACAAAGCGAACTCGTTTAACCGGTTCGAAATCTCCTATCAAAGTTAGAACAAGTGTTCCAACAACATCTGAGATTCCGGTTACTCCAAACATTTCTGGAAACCCTGCCTCCACAGAAGAAGTTCAACAGCCACAGAGGGACAGTGACACTGATCCTAGTCTGAGAACAAATACTTGTGTTACTGAACCAGTTCCATCTGTAACCGGTCCAGAGAGTCTTGTTCCTCAAACAACTGTCACTGTTGATTCAACCCCTTCTTCGGCACCAGAAATATTTTACGGACCTGACGGTCTTCCTCTTCCACCTGGTTTAATTGTGATAGAGGAAATTGTAGAAGATCTGCAAGCAAATACTCCAACACATTTTGGAGTAGGGGTCACTCTATTTCCTTCTACATCAGAAGTTAGTCTATCACCAGTGGAAGTTCCTGTAGAATCGCTAGGAAATCTATTGGATAGACTCAAAATGTCTGAACAACCGTCAACATCTAGGACTGTGTTGAACGACACAGCGATAGCAGAGCTACCTTCCGCCACTCCGACGATGTTTTCCGGCGTACCATCTGTCCCAACTAGCTCACAACCACTAGAAGGAGTCCACCCAGGGACTATTTCGACAGTGTGGTCTGTTCTAGTTTGTTCCTCCGGAATAATATCCGGCAACTCTTATGTTGAGACTCGACAAATTGATCCCTATGGAAGTCAATTTGGGCCATCCAGTCCCCAACGGCAAACAATCCCCTTGAGTTCCGGATTGCTACCGTATGGGGGGCAGTATGCCCTTTCATTACCCCCTCTGGGAGGATATCCATACGGGAGTTCTCAACAGTATTCAGGTTATACTGGAGTTACGACAAGTGGTTGGGTACCTATGCTACCCCAACAACCAAGAGTTGTGTATTCTATGCAACAATGTGTACCTATGTCGAACATCCCGACAACACCAGCTATTGTAACAGTGTCACAAGTTCAAATGATGCCTGTTGTATGTCAACCTTAGATTTCTCAGGTCGTAATGCAACAGCCCCTTGACCCTGTGACTCAACCACAATCGCCAACTGGTGGGGTGACACAGGTCCAAATGGGTACAATTACCCCACATCTTGGTCTGACGGTTAGTATAGCACAACAGAACATGGCTTCACAACCGTGGCTGGTGCAATACCAACAACCACAATTCCAGCAAGTGTACCAAGGTTCTGAGCAGCAGATCTTTGCGAACAGTGGACAACCGTATATTCAAAACCAACCGCTTTACAGTGGTCAAGTCCACCAACCGTATCAGTCATACCAACATCAATTACATTATGCTGGTATGCAAAGGCCCACTGCTCAGGCAATTCCATCGTACCCTGGGTATGCTTCACCTAACCTGAATCAACAGTTACCATTCGTGGCAAATTAGTTACCCGATTTACACCGGTTAACAAACGATCCAATTGCTTACGCCCCTTGGTGGCCAGCGATTCCTCACAAGCTTCCATCAGACATTCCTAAATTTAATGGAAATCCAGGTGAAGACCCATTGAATCACGTGATGACTTTTCATCTGTGGTGTTCATCAAACACCCTGAACGATGATTCGATAAGGCTTCGCCTTTTTCAGAGGACGTTAACGGGTCCAGCGGCTAAATGGTATATTGAATTACCTAGAGCCTCGTTCGACAATTTCAGCTCCCTAGCCACGACTTTCTTGACCCATTTTCAATTACCGATAAGGTATGAAACGGGAACCGAAATCTTAACCAACTTCAAACAGACAACAGCCACTCACATATCTGATCATATACATGAGGGGCGTCGTCGTCGTAGGATGGTGAAAACGTACGTTCCCGATCAGCTATTAGCTGAATGGTTTATCAAGTCGTTACTTCCTGCCATAACGGAAGATGTGGCCAAGGGGGGAGTCGTAACGGAGGAGCAAGTTATTGCTCGTGCACAATATCTAGACTTAGTTTACACTCAGTCTGGCACGCTCTACGACAAAATACCTGACGCCCCTAGACCAGAATTCTCGATTCCTCCTCCTCCTAAATCAAACAGTGACTCTCACGCCGGCGATGGTGTGATTGGCACGGCAAACGCGAAATCGACAAAGGCTTCGTCTAAGAAAGCCCGTAAGACTTCAGATCAAAATGCAAAAGAAGAAATTCTTGCTTCGGAAGTAAATGCCGTATCAGCAGATAAAGGCAAAGAAACCAATCAACCAGGAAGCAAGAAGAAACAAAACAAAGGGAATAAGAAGAAACAAGGTGAGCCATCTCCTGGAAAAACTTCTTCAAACCCTCCTCGGAAAGGGAAACCAAAAAGTCCATGCGTGATATGTGACGAGGATCATTGGACAGCCGATTGTCCATACAAAGCTGAGCTTAAAAGATTCTTCAAAAGTTCGCAAACCTCAGCTGTATTAACTGATCCATTTCCCAATCCAGGTCAAAATCTAGTTGATAGTGGAAATGCTTCCCCGTCGCAAGTGCTAATGTTGTCGATCTCCAAGCAACAAAATGATGCTTTGATTTCGACAAGGAACAAAGATTACGGGAATCCGTAGCTGTCGAATGACAAAGGTAAAGATCAACCAAGTAGTTCGACAACAACTTCGACAGAAGTTGTACCACCCATCATTCCTGAATTAACAATAAAACCGCCAAAGGGAGTAGTACACAAGTCGACATTTAATCCTCGCGCTAGAGCGGCGCAACATTATAACATAGTGGAAGATTTGGCCCAATCGCCATCCGCTATGTCGACTCTTGAAGTACTACAAAACTGTCCATCCCAAAGGCAGGCTTTGTTATCGGCTATTGGTGGGGTTGATCCTAAGGATTCCAATCTTGTATCCTTCGACCACAAAGGATACGATCCTCAGTTACCAACTCAGCTAGCTTTCCTTATTCAAGTGAAAACCCTCAACAAAACTGTTCACCGAACAATTATTGATGAGGGGGCATCAACATGTATTATGTCGATGAGTTGCTGGAAAACTTTAGGATCTCCAACCTTGTCGCGATCTTCGACGACATTAAAAGCATTCGACGGAAGGACATATACCCCGTGCGGTATCCTAAATAACTTCAAGGTTGAACTAGAGGGAAAAACCGTAGAAATAGATGTTGAAGTCATCGATGGGAATCTTGATTACAACATCCTACTGGGAAGACCATGGATATATGCCATGGCAGCTGTTGTGTCAACTTATTTTAGGAAGATCGCATTCCCTTTTCAAGGAGGGATTACGATCGTCGACCAACAAAACTTCCTCCCTAATAGTTCACAAGTTACAGGAAGCATTCCCATGATCCATGGAAGCAACCATTCGCTTCAAGATATCGGAGTAGGCCTACTGAAAGACCCCACATTAATGGGAACTTTCGCACTTCCACCTCCAATCTATATAGGAGAAATAGCGTTGGTAGCAGCCTGCAACATGATATCTTCCACGAAGATCTCAGAAGACGATATCAACATGGATCATGCAATGGTTTTGCCCCCAAGCCCAATAGAAATATTGTAGCAATCAATGTTTCGGGCATGGGAGGTGAACCCAAATCAACGCTCATCAAGCGTTTGGGTAGATAGGTCTAAAGAATATGGTACCCCATTAGATCCTTGGTCGAAAGTGCATGGGACTGACGAAGGAATCCTACAATCAATGTTGATTGAGGGGGCACCATGGAATGATTGCCACCATCGTTCCCTTCTTCCAGATTATGAAGAGGATACTCAACATGACCTTTATCACCCTTCAGTTTTTGAATTCCTATCAAATACTGTAAATACGGTGGATTCCGAGCGAAACTTATCCAATATTGAAGAGACTATAGCCATAAATATCTCGACTAAAACAAATGTTGTAGAGAATATTTATGTCGGAAAAGGATGTTCTCCTTCAGAACTGGAAATATATAACGCTCTTTTTCGCGAGTTCAGAGATGTCTTTGCTTGGTCATATGATGAAATGCCAGGCATTGACTCGAGTATAGTTGAACACGAAATTAAGATGTATCCTGATGTCAAACCAGTAAGACAACGGCTTCGGCAGGTGCACCCCAAGAAAGCCGCTGCCATTAAGGCAGAAGTTGAAAAGCTTCTCCATGCTGGTTTCATCTACCCGGTTCCTCTAACCGATTGGGTATCGAATATTGTCCCTGTTATGAAGAAACAAGGGACAATTAGAGTGTGTGTCGATTATAGGGATGTAAATCAAGCTTGTCCAAAAGGCAACTACCCTACACCCTTCATCGACCAGATAATTGATGAATGCACCAGATGTGAAATCTTTTCATTTATGGATGGATTTTCCGGGTATAATCAAATAAATATCCGCCCACATGACCAGTCAAAGACTGCATTCATTTGTCCGTGGGGCACATTCGCTTATCGAAAATTACCCTTTGGTTTAAAGAACGCAAGGGTGACGTTTCAGAGGGCAATGAATTATGCCTTCCATGACATCAAGAACATCGTTCAACCATACCTCGACGATCTTCTGGCTCATTCGCGAAAGAGGACTGATCATCCGCAGCATTTAAGAGCGATATTTCTACGTTGCCGACACTACAAGATAAGACTCAATCCACACAAATGTGTATTTTGCGTCGGTTCTGGTCGTTTACTCGGCTTTGTAGTCTCTAAGGATGGGATTCGTCTCGACCCTTACAAGGTTCAGGCGATCATTAATTTGCCTCCACCTTCAAATTTGCTTCAGATTCAGAAACTCCAAGGGAAAGCAAACTTTCTGAGGAGGTTCATTCCAAATTACGCAGAACTTGCTAAAGGTTATACTCGTCTTTTGAAAAAGGATGTACCTTTTGTCTAGGATCAGGTGGCGCAAGCTTCCCTTGATGCTCTGAAAGATTCTCTAGTAAAAGCATCATTAATGTATGCCCCGGACTATCAAAGAGATTTTAACCTGTATCTGGCTGCAGCAGATACGACCATTGCGATGGTTTTAGTTCAAGAGGTCGATGGAATTGAACATCCTATATATTATTTAACTAAAAACTTGAATGATACAGAAAGAAAATATTCTTATGTTGAAAAACTAGCGCTTGCAGCTGTTCAAGCGATTCAAAGATTTCGACATTATGTCCTCTTTCGGAAAACTACCATTTTATTAGATTGCAACCCCATGACTTATATATTGTCGCGACAGTTGCTGGGGGGCAAATATTCAAAATGGATAGCGATCCTTCAAGAGTTTGATCTGGAATTTGTAAAATCCAAATCAAAGAAAGCTCTAGTTTTCCCAGAATTATTATGCGATCTCCCATCGTCGTTCAACGATGAAACATCCGAAGAATCAATCGTGGACGAGAATTTGTTTCTGATATCTGCAAGCAATGAATGGTATGGAGATATAATAATTTATCTCCAAACCCAGAAATTCAGGCCTGACACCTCACACTCTGAACGAAAATGTATACGATACCAAGCAAAAGACTACATGATCGTCGGTGATACGCTTTACCGTCGCGGTATCGATACAGTTCTGAGGAGGTGCCTAACCCATGAGGAGGCCGAAAAAGCCCTGAATGAGTGTCATTCAGGCGCGTGTGGGGGGCATCAATCTGGATATGCAACAGCACAAAATATTTTACGAGCAGGATACTTCTGGCCAACCATGTTCAAAGATTGCATAACCGCAGTTAGAAGTTGCCATGCTTGTCAAATTTTTGATAGCAAAACCAAAAGACCACCCGCACCTTTACAGCCAATAGTTGCTGTTGGGCCTTTCGCCAAATGGGGCATCGATTTCATGACATGTAACCCCACCTCGACCGGGGGGCATGGGTATATCATAGTCGCCGTTGACTATTTTACAAAAGGGGCGAGGCGATGCCTACATTAGATAACACTGGTGAAACAACTGCCCTTTTCTTTTTCAATCATGTAGTCGCCAGGTTCGGCGTACCACAGGCTATAGTTACAGATCATGGATCGCATTTTCGCAATCACATGATGGTTGAATTAGCTGCCAAGCTAGGGCTATCTCACGACAGCTCTACCCCGTATTATCCGCAAGCCAACGGACAAGTTGAAGCGATCAACAAGGTCCTGAAGCGTATGTTGCAAAGGATGATCAGAGTTCACAAAAGAAGGTGGCACCTAATCCTGTACTCAGCCCTGTGGGCTTACCGAACATCGGTAAGGAATGCGACCAGGTTCACACCTTTCCAACTGGTGTATGGCCTGGAGGCAGTCTTACCTGTCTAGTGTGAAATTTCGTCTCTTAAACTCGCAATCGATCTCCTCCCCGGAACTTCAGAAGAAGAGGCCTGTTTCTTGGAATTAATCCAATTGGATGAAACCCGTCGTGATGCCGCCTTGGCTAACGAAGCCCATAAGAAATGAGTCAAGGCGCAGTTCGACAAAAATGTCAAACCCCGTGTCTTCTCAGAAGGTGACTTGGTCTTGCGTTACGACCAAGAATCCGACAAATTGGGAGTAGGTAAATTTAATTCTTTATGGATGGGTCCCTATATTGTTAAACGAGTGTTAGCAAAAGGAGCCTACGAGTTAATGGATTATGACGGAATTCCACTGGCACAACCTCGCAATGGGCTGTACCTTAAGCGTTACTATGCTTAAATAGTAACCTGTATGCTTTTGTTGTATTTTGTTTTCGCTAAAGTGTTTGTTTTGGTCGAGTAATCCACCTTTTTACATTTATTGCAGATGTCGAACCTTTTTGAGACATGTGTGGGATATGTTGATGGAGCGAGTCGTAGTTCGCGGAACTTGTCCTCCGCGGCCTGGGCCATTTTTGATCGAAGCGGCGAGTTAGTAAGTTTCAGAGGTGTATGTATTGGTCAATCAACGAATAATATCGCTGAGTATAGCGCGTTGATAGAACTACTCTCTGATGCCATCACCCATGGTATACGCCGACTAATCGCCAGGCTAGACTCACAACTTGTGATACTACAACTCAATGGTATATATTCCGTCCGCAATCCAGCTATTTATCGTATGTTTCTAAGGGTTAAGATTTTGGAAAGACAGTTTGATTTAATTCAATACCAGCATATTTCCATAAACTTAAACACATTAACCAACTCATTAGCAAACTATGTGTTAGATAGACATTTGCGACATTTATAAAAAGAGACACATCATCAATGTTGTACATATGGATCATATAACTCAACCGAAATAAACCCCGAAAATCAAAATATATATATATAAGCTATTTATCGTTTACATATAATGTTCTGTAACCAAGGCAAAATTGGTCCCATGACCCAAAAACTCAAAAATGCTATGGGGCACCCTAGCCTAGTGATGCTCATGATAGCACGTCACGGCCTGAGCAATCATGCGCAAGAGACGAGTCCATCGTCTAGGCACGCCAGTAGTATGCCGCTGCAACTGTAAAGGTAACTCATCGATCCGTACATCCGGAATGCCAAGAGTAAGGCTCTCAACCTGCTCCTGCACAGCTGTAAGGGTCTCGGCCACGTCAAGGTCGCGAAGAATAACCCTACCAGCAGTCTCCCCTGCTGGGGCAGCGACTGGCGCTCTCGGGCAAACTGCTGGACGAACAGGACCAACATCTGCATGCACACATGAGTTTGATTAAAGTCTTGATAGAATAAAGCACAAGGACATTATAAATAAAAATAGTAAACAGTGATATGGTCAAAGATTTTACCAATAGCGCCCCACTGTTCGCCATCCGGCAGTGCCAAATTCGGATCACCTCGGAAATCCATGCCAACATATGGATACTCGGAATAGACCATCTCCTGACGCTCGAACCACCTGAAGAAGGTATCAGTGAAAGAAATCTGAGATTGACCAGCATGCCTAGACATGTGATCAACCCATCTCTGCATGTGTGGCTTGGCAGGAGAAGGCAAGTCGAGTGCAATGTACTGAGGCTGCATCAGTGGTATCCTCTCCAAGGCAAAGGCAGTCAAAATAGAACCAAATCCAAAGTTCTTCAACTTCCCGTCCTTTACCTTGGTCAACTGACTTTTCATCTGAAGAAGTACTGCATCACACCAGTTGAATATTTTCGGTTGGAGGCACTCCAAGGCGTGCTGCACATAGGATTTGTTGGTGACATGAAGAGATGCACTACCAGCCATCCTACCAATAGTATACAGAATGGACCTGAGAGATCTGTCAGTAATCTCACGGATAATGACCTTGTCGTCTCTGCTCGGCTGAGATCCTTCCCTGCAATACTGGTGAACATAATCTCTCACAGAGTCATTCCCTCGGGCCGAACCTGACAAAGAAATGGGAGCACCCCGCCTCGACAAGCCAGTCAAGAAGTAAATGTCTACTACAGTCAGGGGGATAGATTTTCCCCTAATCTGAAATACTTGGTTGATAGGATCCCAAGCATCAAGCATATACTGCAGTAAGGAGATCTGCGCTCTCATACTAGAGATACGGAAGAACTTCAGCAGGCCACAGTTCCGCAACGCGTTCACCGTGACAGGATCATGGAGGGCAATCATATCCTCTTCTTCATGTTCTCGTTCTCGCTATGTAAGGGTCATTTTGCTCAAAGGTCCCTGCAAAACAAACAAGAGAAGGAGTAAGATCCTGGATTTGATGAGAAACTAGTGAAATTTTCATCAAAAACTGTGCAACAAAACCAATTTTCTGTGCCCAACGCAACTAGCCAGTGTTCCACCTGCGTTGAAGGTCAAACTGCCTTAAGGCAGCTTGACATTCAACACAGTTTTCGAGTGAACTAGCTGCGCTGATGGCAGAGCGCCCTAACAAAACCCCAGGGGCTCAGGGAAACAGGAAAACAAGCATAGAATGGAAAAAGGAAACCATGAAAAGAAAGAGCTAGGGTTTAGCTCCTACCTGGTCCAGATGGTGCCGAAAATCGTCCGCAGAATCTCCCGGAATCAGCTGATGAAAATCAAGGGGGAAGAGGCACCTCCAAAGCTCCAACAAACCAAGTTCAAATGAAATGGTAAAATGAGAGGTAAAAACACTTTTTAATTGCTTTTTACGTAGTTCAAAGCAAAATATTAGGGTTTTAATCTCGTTTTCAAGCAACTGTTATTCATTTCTAACTAGTTTGATGCAGCAATTGAGGATACAGTACTATCTTTGAAAAGGGCAATGCTAGTTATGGTAAGAAGTCAAAAATTTGACCATATAATTTCGAGCAGTTTTAGCACACAATTCATGCTCATTAAAAAATAAACCCAAGATTCGAGCAGTTTTAGCACACAGTTCATGCTCGTTAAAAAATAAACGCAAGATCCGAGCAGTTTTAGCACATAGTTCATGCTCATTAAAAAATAAACATAAGATCGAGCAAGTGTTTCAATCCGCGTTTAAGCTCGTTAAAAAATGAACTACCCGGTAAATAACCACTGTGAATGTAACATTATCAGCCATTAAAGCCTTGGTCGTGTTTGCACCGTCACCTCCACTTTTCCATTGGCCGATCATTCACCTCCATATGATTGTTTACCCGTTTTGAGGAACAGCTGCGAAGAGTGATTTCACCTAGCTATCCTTGTGACACTGCCGTGATTGGAAAATTCCAACCTGTACCTGGAATCAGCTGCTAACCCTGTTTATCACTCGTTCCTCAAAAGACGAGTCTTCTTTAAGCTCTTTTCATTTGACTCATAAAATATGAAAAGATTGCCGAGTTTTGGCCTTCCAGCTCGTTAAAGCGACCGGAAGTGCTATCCCTCCTCTAGATTTTAATCTTTTTGGACCTGAGGGATTATTGCACAAAAAGATCGAGCGCTTTCTTTGTTCGGCTCGTTAAAACTATCGAAAACTCATCCCTTCTGTATTGTTTTATACTTTTTCGGACTTAAGGGCTTAGATGACGAAAAAGGAACTTTGGAGTTATCTTTACGTACCTTTTCAGACTCTCTAAAAATGAAAAGGGACCGAGTTGTCTTTGTCGTTAGACTCGTTAAAATCATTAAATAGCGACAAACTTGTCTTTAGACGAGAACGAGTTTCACTATCGCTAGGCTCGTTAAAACATAGCGATGGGCTTGCCTGAAGGGTAGGTTATAGAACAAGCATATGTTATCCTCCTCAAGCTTGACAAAAATAAAGAGGTACTGGTCAGCAATGACTGGGGAAAAATTGGGAGAAACTAAAGAAAACTTTGATGGTAGCAAGTCGCTCTTGAACATGACACTTTTCCTCCGTACCACAATCGGGTTGGGTTGTTTCATTCACCAGTCACATCACCATGGTCTCGCCATACCATCCATATTTGGGGTAATGCTACCGATCCATCGCATCAGTGTCGCCATATGTTCAAGAGAAGTCGTTCAGAAAAGTCAACCGTGTCCCATCCACTGCCATACATTATCCTTAATCCTTTCATGACCGCCACCCTGAATCATATGTCACAGATCATTTTCACCTCCATCAAAATCATTAGCTCCGTTCCGTGTCACTGATGTGGGATTCATTAAGGCCCTCCTTTGACGGATCGCTTCTTGTCGACATTAGCTCATTATCCAAGAAGTTGATCTAGGAACAATCCCTTCAGTACTTTGAAGCTTGCATGCCTCAATGGCAAGTTTCTCACTTCCGGCGACAGGTATACATCAATGACCTTCGACTGAAAGATTTTGCGTGGTGTTCGACGCCAAGTCCTTTATTCACACCATGTGAATTGTACTGCAGTACCTTGAGGGTCATTATCATTATCGGTGATTCCTCTCGCGCTTGTTAACGGTTTACCTCATTGACCGGTAATCAAGCGATGTCTTTCCATGTTCGACTTTAGAACATTTCTCACATGGATCGACTTGTACTTAGAGTGAAGATCGAACGAGTTTGAAGACCCCGGATCTAGTTTCATCCATCCGGGCTGTGATATATATTCAGGAAAGATAAAGACATTTGACATGTACATCATTGCAGCAGATGATCATCCTACTCAAAGGATGATAATTTCATCAAGATTATCAGTCTACCATCAGACGATTATCTGTTCTATGTACAGAAAATGAATTTATAAAGCTGAGCATGGGAATGCCCGCCTCAGCTAGATCATGAAAGCAGTATGAAAAATAATGTATTGTATTGTATCTTATTACAGGTCTCCTCCCAACATTGGATGAACTTCGGACCCTCCTGGATAAAGCATTTCACCCGATAAACGGCCTCATACTTTAGGGGGCAACTGTTATAGACATTTTTGTGCCTCACAGCATTGAGCATGAAATGTCCATAATCTAAGGGATCCAAAGTCCCTAAACATGTTGTTCCTACCCCTAGAGGAACAAGGCTAACAAACCACAGCAATTCACAGAAGTTCTCCACCAGAAACTGCTCAAAAACAAGTCAATTCAGGATCATGTCAATGGCTCCACTGGCTGTCTGCACTGAATGTCAAAGCCAACACTGGCTACCTGCGCTGAATGTCAAAGCCAACACTGGCTACCTGCGCTGAGCGAGAGTGGACATGTGGCAAGCTCATTTCTCAAGGTGTCAAAACCCAAGAAGCTTCCAAAATGACACTTGCCTCAGGGAATTCGACTATGATGAGTAAGAGGTTCCAAAATCTCCAAGTGGAAGTAAGAACCTCCAAGTGGAATCAAGAACTGACAGAGGGAGAGGACACTAGTCAGATCTCAAGCTGACTCATCCTCTCTCCAAACATCTATATATGGATCTCTCCTCCATGAGATCTAGAGGCTGGAATTTTGTTGTTGCAAAGAATTGTTGTTGGTTTTAGATCAGAATCATTGGGTGCTTAATGCTTTGAAGGGAGGTGAAGATAGGAATTCCATTTTTCTGGGAAGGAGATGCTGGATTGGAGCCCTCCGGGTTGTATCTCTTCCTGAACCTTGTTATTCATCAATAAAGCTATCTTGGTTTCTCCTATATACTGGTGTATCTTTGATGTATGATTGCATTAGTATGTTTAGTTTACTTCTAATCTTGAACTAGTTATGAATATGAATCTATGTCTTGTGTAGTGTTCTTCTCTTGTGATCTTGCAGAAACCTGTTGAAGCTGGGTGAGCGAGAAGGAAAGTAGCTGGGAACTCTCCAAGAGAAGAGAAACTAGATCGAGGGACAAACGGAAGACACCGGTTAGTCCATCCATCTCTCTTCATTCTAATTCATAAAGGAAGAATACTAGAATAGCTATCTCTGTTTGTTGCTAAGGCACTGTCACAACTTAGGTGGATAGGATCGTCCTGCATGGGCATTTTTCCCCACAACAAAATGAAGGGAAGTTACTAGGTTCTCCTTCAAAGGGATAAAGCCCTCCCTCAAAAGGATACCTCCTCTCGTCAAGGGATTAGCTCCTTCTCTTTTGGGATGCATGAACCACCTAAAAGCGAACAATCGACATCAAAATTCCTTCTAGAATCATCTAGAATTAACCCAAAGTGAGTTTTTAGAATAAACTTGCACCTTTTTGACTTTCACAGGGGTCCACACCCACTCCTTTAGGGACAGAGCGGGCAGGTCAGCAGTTATTGTGAACAGGGGGTGCGGGACCATAGGCAACAGTGAGAGAAAATGCAGAACCAGAGCTTTGTTGATTTTCAATGTCTTTCTCTCATTTTCAAAGCTTGACTTGAAGAGTTGAGGTCTGAGACTTGCTTAGGAGGACAGTACAAGTGATGATAGACCCATACTGACTGCAAATAGTCATAGTGATGATATTTTTGTGTAACAGGTGGTGATGTGGCCTTACCTTGTCTTTCACAAAATTATATGAAATGCTAGTGTACTGTAGCTTCAAACCTTATTATGCGTAATTAGATCTTAATAAAGATCACAATGTACTTTAGAGATCATTATAGAACACTTTTCCCTATTACTACTCCCACAATGATGAGCTAGATGATGTCATGACTCTTTTTTGACCCTTTTGATGACTTCACCTAATGATGACATCTAATGGAGTATGAAACTTATGATTTGGACCTGGAGATATGACTGACCATGAGATGATGACTGACATGGTGATCAAGAAACTTCACTGATGGCTCATCACAATGAGTGATGACATGACTAAGATGAAAATTGGACAATGAAATGAAGGGAGTAGTAACATACCTAGACACACCAAGCAGTGACCAAATTTTATTTGAAATCCTATTGAAACCATAAAAATTGACCTAGGGCCCTATCAAAAAATTTTAAAAGAGCACATTTGATCACTAGTGACTGGTATGACTAATAGGCACTAACATTGGCTCTAGCTGGGGATGGAATCTCCTTTAGGAGATGTCAAGAACATCATAGACTAGGTAGCCTTATCCATTGGGCATGGAGTCAAAACACAAACACCAAACTGAAAACTGAAAACTGACCGACAAAATGAATTGACATTGACAGACTAAATTTTTTTGTCTTAACTCTAGAACTAACTACGGACTGAACTTACTTATTCCAGCAAACCATCAAGATCTTAGGGCCTTCACCATGGACTTCAAATCCTAATGATAACTGCCCACCTGCTGAATATATATATATATATATATATATATATATATATATATATATATATATATATATATATATATATATATATACAATCATTTGATATGATCCTTCTAGTGTAACCAATCCACGAAATGGCTACTTACTTAAGTCCTACTCACACTTTCCTTGAGTAGGCAGAAAAAAATAAAAGCTAGGCCACTCCAAGTGTCCATTGAACATGTGTACATGATCCATAAATAACTCATCTCACTTGATGACTACAGCAACTTGAAAAGAGGATCCTGAAACTTGTTAATGACTACCTTTTCTTGATGATCAACAACGAGACAAGAATCTTCTTCCCTTTTAGACATTGGTTATTTTATAAAATGAAGTTTGTCTTTCTCAAGTGAAATAGATGTAGACTGCAAATTATTAGATGAACTTAGTAATGAAACTCCTGTTGAACAAGATAATGAAGCCAACTGCCTGATAACATTCTATTCATTTTTGTTTTGAAGCTCATAGTCAACTAATGGAGAAAGGCCTTGATTACAGATGTCATCCAAAAAATCAGCTATTGGATCATGGAGAGTTTGAGAAGACTGTTGCAACATGTCATACATTGGTTCTGATAAGACTACGTGATTTTCTATAAGGTTGTCATTCTTTATTGCAAAGATATTATCAAAATGTTTCTTGAAAAACTAAAATGAATCAAAACTTAATGGTACAGAATTATCCTACATCAATTCACAATATGTTTCAGATTCTAAACTTTCATCTGTGATTTCAAACTCAATGTGACTTAGTGGCTAGGATTATAGAGTGAAAGAAGTTTCCATATCACAAGTGACCTCCTCAACTAATTCATGAGAAGGCTACCCTTTTATGCTATTGAGAATTCGATTACTAGTTTGCTTATAGTTTTCTCTTGTTTTTTCAAATGAGGAGAAACATAAGGGTAAAGAGTCTTGATCAAGAACTTCATTGTCTTCTTTGTGTTCAACATCAAAACTGAAAGACTATTGATTTCTAAAGTTAGGAAAGTTTTCTCTTAGTAACTGAAATGAAGTGAAACATAAAGGCAAAGACCCTTCACCTGCTTTGAAATTTTTTGGATTCTCTTCATTGATGTCATGATTAATATTTAGAGACTGAGTGATATATTTGTTTTGTTGTAATTGAACTCCCTCTTCCCAACAACATGTCGTTGATTTCATTGAAGAGTCAGCCTCTATTTCGACAAGATAATCATCCTCATACTGATCATACTTGGGTAACTCATCGATATAAGGAATGATATACACATTAGAACAGAATATTGATTCCCCACGGGTAGATATAGAAATCCATTTTCATGAATATCCATAAATGAATACATAAAGCAATAATTTTCTGAGCTATGGTAACTAAGATTAGCAACAAAATGATTATGGTTAGCAAGCTCTTCTTCTTCTGTAATGAGTGGGATATGATGTTTTTAAACAACAAGTTCATATCTCATGATGATATTTTGCATCATTTCTTCCATTGTACTTACGAAAATTTCGAGCTTCACTTCTGAAGATGTCAGGTGTTCCTTATTTATGTTCTCCCTCTCTTCTTCCTTCAACTTTGACCTTTTGACCAACAGATTAGACTCCATAGCTATTGCACTGTCCTGCATTTATTTGAGTGTTTTAGTGTTTCTTTCTCTCAATTGAAACTCCATCTCTAGATCAAAGGCATCCGGGTAGTGTAAGAGAGCTAAACCGGGAGGCGATTTTATATCAGTAGGAATTGAATGGTATACTTGATTGAATCTAGCCTAAAAGTGTTGCATTGTTTCTCTTGGTTGTCTTTCCAAATGATTATATTCTTCTAAAATTAGAAAAGGATTACTCTTGATCACCCATCTATCAAGAAATATTTTCACAACCTGATGGAAATCGTAAATGCTTGCAGCTGGTAAGTTCTTGAACCATTTCTTGGCTTCGCCTTGCAAAGATAAAGCAAAAATCCTGATACTAAGATCATGTTCTTCAACCTCAAAAAGGTAGAGAAATTTTTCAAAACTCTGAATGTGTTTTTCAGCAGTGATGTTACCATATTCTCCATCAAACCTCAGAAGATATTTGTAATAATTTTCAGGGAGATTAGGGAGTATACAAGGTAAGATGAGCGGCTTGTATCTATCTATAATTTTACAAGGTGTAGGAGTATGTATAGAAGCTGTATAATTAGTATTAATGTCCTAAGGCTCATCAATTTGAAGATGGTCATCATAAGATTCAAAAGAAGGGTCATGATCAAAATCAAAATTTGTATTCACAATCTTCAAAGGAAAGGAATCAAATGTGGGTCTGGGATCATTTTTCAAATATAGTATACTCTGGAAAACCTTCTTAGCATTATCAAGAAAAGAGAAAAAATATTTACAATAAATAACATGAACTCTTGGATGAAAGTATAACTTGAATACCTGATCTTCCGATATTGTCCTTTAATTTTTCTATTGGTAAGGTTCATCGTCTAGTGGAGTCTTCGAATTAAATTTGAAATTGATTTGGAGTCGCCAAGTGAATGATTTCAGCCTTCATATGTGTCTGACCGTTGTCCACTGTTGGATACCTATAGTAATAGGTTTCATATTTCATGATTGGCAAGAGAAAAGCCAAATATGCTCTGCTCTGGTATCCCAAAGATCCCATATTTCCTAGAAAGCAAGAGCTGGGTAAAGTGTTTCAAGTATTGAGGACCTTATTTCAAATTTTGTGGATGATTCAACAGTCTAATCTGGATCATGCCATGTTTCAATTTTGAGTTGTAGAATAGAGAAAGAGGTCTGTCCAAACAGCTTAATCTTGGCAGACAAGTAGTTCAGGTAGAGAAGCAAAGGTTCCCAAAAGTTTAATCTGGGACCTTGGAAGACATAAGGGTAGAAGTAGATAGAGAGAAAAGGAAAAAGCCAAAGAAAAGAAAAGGCAATTGAGGGTTGCAAGTCCAAGTGCCCCTCCAAGAAGAAACAAAAAATGCTAGGCAAATAGTTGGGTAGGCAGTTGTGGTTGCAGAAAGAATATGATCACCATTACACAGGCATCAATAGGTCTCTTGCCAAGGAAATAAATCTATCAACAAACAAAGTGGTGAATTCCATGAACTCACAGCAAAGAGCATCACTAACTTCTTTTCTTTCCCTCTCTAGTCTATCACTAACACCCCCTTTCTAATTTCCCTCCTTCATTCATATTAACTCCTAATTCTACTATATAACCTCCCTTATCTTACCCCCACCCCTAATATTATTAACACTAAGGTGTATAAAACCCCAAATCTTATGTATATTCCCTCCCCTAGGCATAATAGCCGTGTATTGTTCAAAAGGGACCAAAATGGCATCTGGCCACTTTGGTGAACCTATTCCACCCTATTTCCCCTTTGCTGCAAGTCAATTTGCCCTCAAATCACCTCTGCACTGATAAAACCCCTCTCCAAACCCCTTTGGCATATAAAACCTTTGCAAAAGCTAATACCCGCCTCTGGCACGTTTCCCAATCCTACCGCATGGTTGGTTAATCAAAACATTTGAAAAAACCCATAAAACCCACAAAGTTTGATTTTTCCGCCCGCACTATCAAACGCGCCTTTTTCTCCTCCGCCAGCCGTCGGATCAAGCCCATCAGATCCGACGGCCCACATCAATATCGGAGCGCTTCCTGTGGCGGCACGTTAACCTCCGGGAAAGTGACGTTGCGCCTTGTCACGCCTCCTCCACGCGTCAACCGATGGACCATCTCGGAGCCCGCTCTGACAGCCTCTGCGCCGTACCTAAACCGCCCCGAGAAACCGCGGCGGTTAAGGCCTTAACCGTGACCGCTGCAGTTTGACCGCCACCTACCCGTCGCTGACTCGCCGCCACGTCATTGCCTGCTCGTACCTGCCTCTCGTATGGGTCCACCTCACTGCTGACTGGACTGCCACCTCGCCGCCCCTTGACCAGTCACCCACTGCCACGTCGCCCGATGACGTCAACTGACGTCACCTCACCATGACCCACCAATGACGTCATGCTGACGTCAGCAGAAAAAAGCGCCAAATTGGTAAAATAACCCATATTTACCAATTTTCCCGTGTTTTTACCATTTTCACTGTGATTTCTGCTGAATGCTCTGCATGACCGTTTGAACTCAAATTTTCGCCAACCAGTCAATTAGCCCGGGCGACCTCCTCAAACAGCAACTGTGCACCTGTGTTTCAACCTCTGCTCATCGAATTACAGGTATTTAGACCATCTCGCCCTCCATACGACCTTCATTAAGCTTAAAATTGCTCAGAGGAATAATAGAACCATAAAAACGATATTTGCACCGTTCATTTCCATTTGTTCATCCACCATTGTCATTGTGAGGGCCAAGAAGTACCTGCAGAGCTTTAGAAACCTGCAATCCTCATAAAACCTCTGTAATTCTGCGTTTTCCCGGCAGAGCTCCTAATAGACATAATTCACCCGATTGGAGAGTTCAGTTAGGCCACAGAGAAGTTCTGTCACTAGACTCCAGTAGTATTTCAATTGCTATTGAGAGAATTCCCCTTGAATACTCAAAACCTCAACTGTTTCCACAGAAAACTGCCTCCAGACTGTGTTTTACCATTCCACCTGTCTACCTACAATTATTGCAACTTGAAGAGCTATGGAGACCCCTATTGCACTGAATATTAAGCCCATCAATGCCCCTCACCAGGAATTAGCATGGAAAGCCCTGGGGGACATGGACTACCAAATGCTGGATTGGTTCCCCATGGGAACCAAGTACAATGTGCTAATGTTGAATGAATTAAGAGCCCAGCACCTCAGTGGGGCAGATATCTTGGGGATTTGGGAGTCAAATTTGCCCATATACAACCTTCCCCAAGTCAATCCAATGCCAGAGCTTATTTATAGCTGCCAGGAATGCTATGACCCCAGCCAAAGAGTAGTCATGAGCCCCACAGGCCTAGTCCTGTTCCAGATCACCCCAGAGAGCATAAACCAGATGCTGTGCTTCAATACAGCCAAGAAATTGACCCCTCTGTCCATGCAGAATCTGATTAACACAGGGATCAAGCTGTCCAGTGACCAGATTGTCAAAATCAACCAACTGTTTGTCACACCAGGCTCTGAAACAGTCAGAACCCCTCCTATTGGGTACCATTGTCTGAATGAGTTGGGCAGAATGTTGGTGGATCTAATTGGCTATGTCCTAGGATTCAGGGGGCTGGAAGATGTAGATGAAAGCATAATGGCAATGCTGTCCATATTTGCCCCTGGTAAGCCTCCAGCTGTGCAGTATGATTATGCAACTTACATAGCAGAGAAAATCCATGATCAGTTCATGAATTTGAAAAGGGAGAGACTGTTCAGGTACTCCTCCTATATATATCATTTATTCCTTTTCTATCAGCCAGCTACCTTCTCTGTTCCTTTGAGGCCACTCAATGCCCAAGGAAGCCCAAGATCAGTTGTTTTCTGGACCTCTGTTTTTCATTTTACCTCAGTATCACCCTATACATACTGTGAATTTATTGATTTATTTGTTCATCCGGCCCTAACAGCTCTGCAAGGTACTCCTCCTCCTAGATTAACCGATGAAATGAAGAGGATTCTACATTTGAACAAATCTTACAATATTGGCAACTGGTACTTCTACCAGAACCACACAGTCATTAGGATATATGGCTGTGAATTGAACCCATTTAGATTGCCAAGGTATGTCCCCATGAGGCTTTTTGCCTTAGAGTATTTCAGGCAGTTTGGGAACTCAGATTACCTTCACTTTCAGAGTAGAAACAAGAAGTCACAATTGAAGGTAAGAAGTCAGCTAGGTTCCTTCCTGTATAACAAGAAAGAGGAAGGGTGGAAAGAGGCACACAGCATCCTGGAAGGCCTCAGATTGCAGACCAGTTTTGAATGGATTCCCTATGACCCCAATCATACTATCTTCCTCAGGAGAATTAGATACAGACTGGGCAACTATGCGCATAAAAGACAACTTGAAATTGAAAAGTATGCCAATGCACTAGATTGGGAAGAGGGTACACTAGTAGAACAATTCACTGAGGTAGAACTACTTGAGAAAGAAGCTAGGAATGTGCAAAAAGAAACTGACTTGGAAACTTGTGGACAGGTGCCCACCTCCTACAGAAAGCAAATTGGAACAGCTGCTAGATCTTCAGCAGCACAGCAACAAACTACTGACAAGACATCCCAGGCAGCAGGCAAAGACAAAGGTAAACAGGTGGAACAACCACCTGTATTGACAGAGGAACAAGTTGACACCTTGCTACAACAGCAAGAAGAAATGGAACAGCAAGAACTGGGGCAGCAACAAGAAAAAGCACAGTCCAGTGAACAGCAGCCCTTGCAGCAGGAAAAGGGGACAGATCAACCTAGTAACACTGAGCAGCAGCCCCAAACAAAGGTGCCTCCCAGCACAGACACCAATGTAGACACCTCAGTCCTCCAAACACCACAGAAGGAGGATGTGACTAGGAAAAGGGAGAGAGAGACCCCCCACACCTCATCCTTCATCAGAGGAGAGAAGAAACAAAGACTGAATGACTCCCAAGAGGAGGACATAGCAGTAAGGCAAGCCATGGGCATGGGCCCAGCCAGTGGAGAACTTTCGGCCAGCTCATCTCAGTGTGGACATGACATGACTATGGGTGGAGAGGTCAGCTCCTCCGGTCAACATAGAAAGGGGCAGTCAAGTATAAAGCAGCAATTCATTGACATCAAAAGGAGGAGTGATCCCATAAAAGTGCAGCTGTATGATCACTTGTTAAACCTAGCTCCTAGCAACCAGCAGAGACTCATGTCTGCTTTCGATGTGAGCGAAGGCAAAATGGTAATGAGCCACTTCATGCCCACAACTTTGCAGCCTCAGTCCACCTCGGACTATCTAAGAACCAACATGGAGGTTCTTTCCAAAGACATACACCCCATGGACAAGATTGAATTACATAAGCAAACTGGTGAAATGGTGTATGCCTCCCTGGCAGATGAGACATTGGAGAATTATAAACTAAAGAGCAGCCTGGATAACACAGCTTCTCAGCTGGAGTTAGAAAGAGCATCATCACAAGCCAAGGACAATAGGATCAAGTCCTTGGAAGAGGTAATTATAGAGATAGGGCATGATCCTAAATATGTCAAAGGCATCCAAGAACTTCTGAAGATAAGGGATGCAGACATGGCAGCCCTAAGAAAGAAAATCAAACTCCCGGCCACCATCCATCCACAAACAGATGAAGTTTCCCAGCAAAGGCAAGAGAAGGATGCTACAGATCTGCTGGTATCCCTATACAAAGAGCTGGTTAGGACTCAAGACCAGCTAGGACAAACTGAAGCTGCAAAGGCAGCACTACAAGAAACACTGAAGCAAAGAGAAGGGGGCCAACCCTCCCAGCCTCCTCCTGTGATAATAAATCTTGAGGAAATCCCTCCAAAGACCACTCCTCCTCCTCAGCAAACAGAAGCTACAGCACCAACTACAGCGCCATCCACAGCAACAACATCTACAACATCAGAACAGGCTACTAGTTTAGACATGCAAAAGCTGCAAGCTGAGATCCAAGCTATGGAATCTCAAATGAAAGAGCTGGATGAACTTAAGAAAACCTTGACCAAGGTAAATGAAAAGTTTGACAAGAGCAAACAGAATGAAGCAGCCAAGGAGAGAGAGGTAAAAGCTCTTAAGAGGAGAATTGCTGAACTAGAGAAAGAGCTTGCACTAGAAAAGGTGACAGCTGAAATGAAAGCAGTGCTATGGAGCAACATTGGGCGGTCCATCGCCAACCAGTGGCAATATATTGAGACCATGGATGAGCAAATGGTGCTCATCACTAAAGCAAACAAAGAAATACAGAGAGCCAGGGCAAGCCTCGGACACATGCCAGAAGCTGCTACTAGGATGATCAATATTCTGAACTATAAGACTAGCTCTCAATTAGCTGTCATGGGAATCACCAACAGGACAGAAACAATTGCTGTAGCCAAGAGAGTCATAACATTGAGGAACCTGGTTGGAACACTGGAGAGGAGGACACAGGATATGCAAACTGAAATCAACAGATTCCTGGAAAAGTTCGTGGCACTACAAAACAGAGGCCTCCCCAGCATTTTAAGCAGTGTAGGAAGACTGCTCACCCTGGACAATTACAATAAGAGAATTGATGCCCAGGCAGTAGCAGAGATTGCACAACCGCCCAGCACTTCAGCAGAACCAGGGCCAGCCACCGGGCAGAGTATGTATGACAGAGTGGAGAACCTGTTTTTCCTCATGAATGAAGTTGACCATCTGTTTGATACACCACCTAACTTCTTCAAATTCACAGAAGCAGATGAAACTCTAGGGGCAATCTTAGCACACCAACTGCCCACACAGGATGTCTGGAGAAATTTGACACAGACAGTTTTGTCAGGCCAGAATCAGTAGCGCCAATTCTCCAGGCAAATGAGCATACATGCGCAGGCACAATTTTGAAGAAAGATATCTACAGAGAAGAGGCAGAGGCTGAGCCAACTCAGCAGGACCATTGACTCACCACAAGCAACAGTCACAATCACAGGTGACAAGTCCAGGATACAGCGTACAAAGCCTTAAAGACAGATCTTCCAGCATTTATTCAGAATATCTCGACCGACTTAGCTGTCTCCAAAGGCTAAAATATCTTCTGACAGAGCATTAAAATGCCTGTACTCTGTAATCAATGCTGCATTAAATTTTGATCATAATATCTTAAGTAGTTGGTAAGAATGTAAAATCTGAGATAACTCAGAACTCAGATATTTTGTAAATCACCGCAAGTATATATTCACCCTTCACAGCAGTTAAAGGGGTTGTTGCAATTTTCTTTTGAAGAGCTCTCGCTCGTTGTAATATTTTTAGAGAAGTAATACAAAGGAATAATGGAATTTCCAAGGCTTGGTGTTCTTTGATGTATTGTGGTGAAAGATGAATGTTACAGGATTCCAAGGTGTTGCATAAAACAATAAGTATTCTCAAATCTCTTTGTTATATGTTTTCGAGTCTTTTGTTCTCTTTTGTTGTTCAAATGTTTTACACTTGATAGCAAGGTGAAAGGATAGTTCCAGGATTTAACCATGTTTACCCTGGACTCAAACTGAGCTATTATACATGTTTTCCTCAGATACAGTGACAGAATTGTAATTCTTAATTGCTGCATTTCAAAACTGTGTCTTTTACTGTGACAGGCATTCTCAGGGATTCAATTTTTGCCCCTGAGACCTCCGTCTTTCTCCTCTTAAAGTTGTCTGTTGGAAATATATAGACAATAAGTGAAAATTCTTAAATGCTTTCACTGTTTGTGTTACCTGTTTCCAGTCATTTAATCAAAAATCTGTTCTATTAAACACTCAAATGGCCCTGTAAGTTCCATCTTTCATCTCAAAATTTCAAACACATATAGCCACAGACTCCATTGCCCAATGGTACTCAACCTCTCTGAAAACTACATCACTAGAATCTAAAAGGAGTTTCATCAACCAAAACATAAACAAAACCAGTGCATAATAGCTAGCCTAAAACCCTATCATAAACAGTTACAAATCATAAAGAGAGAGCCCTCTCTGATCACAGTTTGGCTAGAAACAGTGATCCAAAGATTGGTTAGTGGTTACCCCGGCCGTATTCCCTTGGGAGTCATAGGGAACAACCTGGGTGTTAACATAAATGGCGACTCCACTGGGGACTTAAGATTTTTTCAATTACTATCTATTTTCAAAAGCTACCATCAAGCCTGAAACTAGCCAAGAGGCCTTAGGACTGTTTCTGTAAACACAGGGACAGCTTTAGGGAAGAGCTAACTAGGGAATATTCATCTTAGCTTTGAAAAATATATAGTCATTCCAGAATTCTTACCTAGTCCTTGTACATACAAAACCCTCTGTATAAAGTTCTAAAAGAATACTTAGAAGCTGGCTCCCAAAAGAAACCCAAGGCACACTAGGGCAAACCCTGACCCTGATCAACCCATCATTGTTGATAATCCAAATATCATACCAAAGAACATAAGGAGACAGCAAAAGCAGGAGAAGCCTGCTGATTTAGATATAAGTTTAGACCAACCTATCCTCATTCCAACTCCTTGTAAAGTCCTTTTCCGTTCCACACCTAATTCCCCTAGTTCATCATCAACACCTCAAAGCCCTCCTCTCCCATCTTCACCATCTGCACATACTCTTTCAACCAGTTTCCCCCTTGTTACCCCTGTTATACCTGTGATCCCAGCTGTCCCATTTGTTCCTATTAACCCTATAAATCCCATAAACATGGCTAACAGATATGCACCTCTGCAGATACCAGCCAATGCTCCAGCTCTACCCCAAGACTACCAAACTAGACTCTCATTTTTTGACTCCCATGGCCCTTTGACAGCCATCCAGCATGCTAAAAAGATGCAAGACCACTTTGAGACCTATGAAATAGATGATGACAGTGTTAGGATGAGAATTTTTGTTCAAAGCTTAACTGGGGATGTCAGAACTTGGTTTAGATCCTTAAATGCAAATTCCATTGCAACCCCTGAAGTTCTATACCAGGAATTTACCAACAGATGGGAGAAAAAGAGAGATCCGCACCATATACTTGGTGAATATAACACTATTAAAAGAGGTCCCCAAGAAACGGTTTTGGAGTATTGTGCTAGGTTTAACAACATATACAATGCTATCCCCCAGAACTTAAGGCCCCCTCCTAATTTGGCCCTTTATAACTTCCCTGATGGTTTTGATTCTGATATGGCCTATCAGTTGAGAGAAAGAGACCCTCCAACCCTCGCAGAAGCCCAAAGAGTTGCAGTCACTGTAGAGGCCAACCTAATTGCCAAAAGAAACAGGGCAAAGCTTGAAAAGAAGGTTGGTTTCAAAGAAGAGCCCTCAGGCTTTGATCAAAAGTTGGATGCAATACTAAACAGCATGAAAAGACTAGGTGAAAGAGTGGAATCAGTTGAAAGAAAGTCATCATGGGAGGCACCACAAAACAATCCTCCTAGAAACCCAAATTTTAGGAGAGTCCAGAACCCCAATATAGGAAAGACAGGTGCTGAACAAGATATCAGACCCCCTTTTCAAGAAAATTATGCAGAAACTTCCTCAGCTAATCAGCTCAATGAAGATCCTGAGATCAACTTAATAGGTCTGGATGGTAAAAGCCAGGTTTTCTTAACACAAGAAGACCATGAGGAGGATGAAAGCAAAACATTCCAAACACAATCAGGAGAATCCTTTGACTTTAAATAAGGGTATGATACTGCCGTCTATGAAGTCCATAAACAATACAAACTAAGAAGTCGGACTGTAAATGCAAATCAGCCTGAGAAGGTAAAGGAGAAAGAGCAATCTAAAGAAACCTTAGTCACTGAACCTAATGACAAAACAAACTTGCCTACAAAAGAAGTAGTGGTTGAGGAAGTCACTGAACTACTGTCCCCACCACAACAGCCCACGGCAACCTCATCCTCCCACCCAAACCCGAACATTACCCCTCAAGACATCAACATAAGGGGCAGGTTCCAAAATCAAGATGAAATCCAACAAGAAGATTCAATGAACAAAGAAAGGACTGCTATCCGTGACTCTAAAATTCAGGTGGATAAACCCTTTGACCTAGGAACAGAGATTGGCAAGTTAAAGGTAGCAATTCCCCTTTCAGAGCTAGCCAAGCATGACATATACAAACAACAGATCAAAAAATCCCTTCAGCTCACCAATAGCAAAGATGATGTAAATGTGTTAGATGACACTCCAGAATTACTGTTTGGCCCAGAGGTAGATGGAAAAACAGTAGTCACAGGGGTTTTACCCTTTTATGTCAGCTTGCATATTCATGATAAAATACTGCATAATGCAATGTTTGACTCAGGTGCCTCTCATAACCTGATGCCAAAAGCAGTCATGGAAAGGTTAAACTTAGACATCACAAGACCATACAAAGACCTGTTTTCTTTTGATTCTAGTCAAGTCAAATGCTTGGGCCTAATTAAGGATTTATGTGTGTCCTTGGTTCAATTTCCCAACAAAACCATTTTAATGGATGTTGTTGTTGCTGATATCCCACCCAAATATGGGATGCTCTTATCAAGATCATGGGGAGCCAAACTCCAAGGCTCCCTGCAATTGGACATGTCATATGCAACCATTTCTGTATTTGGGCAACCAAAAAGACTTTATAGGGAAACACTCATGAAATATATGGTCAGCAGTGAAGAAAAGCCTCAAAATTTCCCAATATATGCTGTCCATTCAGACATAGACTCCTTCATCCTCTTCAATGACAGCGCAAGCTTCTCAAACAATGACATTAAAACCGAAACACCCATACAAGAACAAAACATTGATCAAACAAGTGGCACCTGCCAAATTTCAATCAGCCCAACAATACCCATTAACCCTCCTCTAGTTGTCAAAGATTGTCAAACAAATGATGAAATTATCCTAGGAGACAAATGGGAAAAGAAACCTCAACTCATGCTCACATTGCCATCCCATGAAAAGAATTTAAAATCTCCTGACCAGCAAGATAGTCTGTGGGTCCTAGAGTTTGATGGCTCAGTTAACAAGTTAGGGGCAGGAGCTGGAGTATGGATACATAACAAAGAGAAAGGCTGTGCAGAAGGCCGGGCTTATAGATTGAACTTTAAATGCACTAACAACATGGCAGAATATGAAGCTCTGCTACTAGGTCTCAAGATTGCAAAATCATTACAAGCACATAGCCTCTCAATCATGGGGGACTCTGATCTAGTAATTCAACAAGTAAAAGGGGATTTTGTCACCAATGACAAAAGATTAAGGTCCTATAGGTCTGCTGTAATTGAAATACTAGAAACTTTCTCCGAGTTTGTTCTCACAAAGATTCCAAGGGGCCACAATCTCCATGCTCACAGCTTGGCAACATTTGCCAGCACCTTCAAATTCCCACTACAACCCAACAATTGTTTCACAGCAGAGGTCAAATATAGGCCTTCTATTCCAAACAATGTCAAAGAGTGGCAAGTATTTGAGAATGACAGGCAAATAAACAACTTTTTAACCTTGCAACAAGAGTTTACAGGATTAAATATTGACCTTGAGACAGCAAGTCAATCTCAAATAGTTGATGGAGCAAGTCAATCACAATTACAGTTTCAACAGTTTGCCCACCCAATGTCACCTAGAACAGCCAAACAACTACTCAGTCCAACCATTTTCAACAAAGAAAACATTCAGCAAATTCACCAAATTGACTGTGAAGAGCTGAGCAACGCTGGAGATGAAATCATACAACTCAAAGACAATCTTCTTCCAGCAGGCCTTACCCCACTAGAGGATATTTTTGACTCAAATGATGTTCCCAGGAAACCAAAGATGCAGCCATTAGATGCAACAATTGAAGAATGTAACATTGGTACCATTGACAAGCCTAAAATAATAAAGCTATCTGCTGCTTTGCCCCCTGATCAAAAACCCAAATATATTGATCTCTTTAAAGAGTTCCAAGATGTCTTTGCTTGGGGTTATGAGGACTTGAAGTCTTATGATACCTCTGTTATCCAGCACACCATTCCCCTCAAGCCTAATCAAAAACCATTCAAACAGAAATTGAGAAGAATCAATCCTGTGCTCCTTCCTTCCATTGAAAAAGAATTACAAAAAATGTTCAAAGCTGGTATCATAGCACCAATCAGGTTTTCTGAGTGGATTTCAAATTTGGTCCCTACAAGAAAGAAAACTGGTGAGATTAGACTTTGTGTAGACTTAAGGAATCTGAATCAAGTATCACTCAAAGATAACTACCCCTTACCCAAAATGGATCACATCCTTCAGAGGGTAGTAGGAGCCTCAAGAATATCATTGTTGGATGGTTTCTCAGGTTTCAATCAAATCCTGGTACACCCTGATGATCAAGACAAAACTGCATTTACTACCCCATGGGGCACTTTCAAGTATGTGAAGATGCCCTTTGGATTGAAAAATGCAGGGGCAACATTTCAGAGAGCAATGGACATTGCTTTTGCAAAGCAAATTCATGATTTCTTGGTCATTTACTTAGATGATCTTACACCCTTTTCAAAATCTGACCAAGAACACTTGAAACATTTAAGACAAATCTTCATAACATGCAGAAAATATGGTATTTCCTTAAACCCCAAGAAGTCATTATTTGGTTTGGAAGAAGGGAAACTTCTAGGGCATATCATTTCGAAAAATGGCATAAGAATTGATCCAGATAGGATACAAGCTATCCTACAAATGCCTCACCCAAGGAATATCAAGGAGCTGCAAGGATTCTTAGGAAAAATCAACTTTTTGAGAAGGTTTATCCCAAATTTAGCAGAGTTAATCAGATTACTAAACAATATGCTAAAGAAAGATTCAAAGGTCAAATGGACTGTTGAAGCAAAACAAGCTTTTGAAAGTATAAAATTGGCTTTGACTCAAACCCCAGTGTTAACTAATCCTCAGTTTGACAGAGACTTTATCATTTTCTCCTTTGCCTCCCAACATACTATTGCTGCTGTTTTATTACAGAAAGATGACCAAGGGAATGAAAAGCCCATTGCTTTTTTCAGCAGAGCTCTTAGAGATGCTCCTCTAAAGTACCAAATAATGGAGAAACAAGCCTATGCCTTAATCAAAGCTATCAAAGACTTTAGGATTTACATCCTTTACTCCCATGTTGTGGCTTATGTACCAAGTCCTATTGTCAAAGACATTCTCACACAAGAAAACTTAGAAGGTAGAAGAGGAAAATGGATTGCAAACATACTTGAATTTGACATTGAAATAAAGTCTACAAAGCTGATAAAAGGGCAAGATTTGGCCAAGTTAATGACAGAAGCAAATTTCCAAGCCTTAGACATTAACCAACTGGACAGTGAAACAGAGCTGGCGACTCCAAAGATCAATGTAGCCTTTGAACAATCTCCTTGGTATTCTGATGTCTGTTATGTGTTACAAAACCTGTGTGCTCCCCCAGGACTGTCCAGAACTAAGTCTAGGTTCCTAAAAATGAAAACATCTAAATTTTGTGTGATAGATGAGAATCTACTCTGGAAAAACCATGAAGGTATTTTGCTGCACTGTCTTCTTGAGAGTGAAACTGACAATATCATGCAAGAATTCCATGCTGGAGACTGTGGTGGACATTTGTACTGGAAGTCCACTGTAGACAAGATATTAAGGGCTGGTTATTACTGGCCCACTATGTTTTCTGATATGAAGAAATTCACAACATCATGCCACAAGTGCCAACTGTTTGAAGGCAAAAGACAGTTGCTGCCACTTCCTTTGAGGCCCATTGCAACAGAGAGACCTTTTCAACAATGGGGCTTGGATTTCATTGGAGAAATTCATCCCTCATCTTCAGGACAACACAGATGGATCTTGACAGCAACAGACTACTTCACCAAGTGGATTGAAGCTGTCCCATGCAGACAAGCAAATGATTCAGTAATCATTCAATTTTTGGAAAACAATATACTGGCTAGATTTGGCTGCCCAGACAAGATAATAACAGACAATGCTGCTGCCTTCAGATCCAAGAAGATGGTGAACTTCTGCCATAAATTTCACATTACTTTGGGCCATTCTACAGCTTACTATCCTCAAGGAAATGGCCTTGCTGAATCATCAAACAAAAGCCTGATAAACATCATAAAGAAAGTGCTGGAAGAGAACAAAAAGAACTGGCATAAGAAACTAGTAAATGCTTTATGGGCAGACAGATTAACCACTAAAAGATCAATTGGGACCAGCCCATATGAGTTAGTCTATGGATTAGAGGCCAGATTTCCTTCATCACTAGGAGTGCCGGTTATGAAACTTCTACAAGAAAGCCAAGCAGAGCCCAATGACATGCAAAGAAGGATTAACCAGATAATTTGTCTACAGCAGACCAGAGAACAAGTTTTCAGCAGAGTGCAGATACTACAAGAGAAACTGAAAAAGGCCTTTGATAGAAGAACTAAAGCAGAAGATTTCAATGTAGGGGACAAAGTTTTAAAATGGGATGCAAGAAGAGAAGAGAAAGGAAAACATGGGAAGTTTGATTCTTTATGGAAAGGACCATTTGCTGTCCAAGCAGTACAAGGTAATAACACCTACTTCCTAAAAAGTTTGACTGTAACTGAACTGGATGAAGGCCCTGTCAATGGCAGGATGCTGAAGCACTATTTTGACTGTTCACTATGATAGAAATTCAGAGGTTCATTGTATATATGCAGTTGTACATATTCCTTTCTGATTTAAATTGTATAAAGAGGTTTTCCCAAATGCTGCACCTAGCAGCAACAGGCAGATAGAATCAGAGGTTCTCCAAGAAAGGCACACTATTTTGACACATTCATGCAGCAGATTTCAAAGACAAAGATGGGCAATCAAGGAATAAGGCAATCTGACCTGCTGTTCTTGGTCTTTCAAAAGAAAAACCATCCCCATGTGGAGCCACTGTTGGATACCTATAGTAATAGGTTTCATATTTCATGATTGGCAAGAGAAAAGCCAAATATGCTCTGCTCTGGTATCCCAAAGATCCCATATTTCCTAGAAAGCAAGAGCTGGGTAAAGTGTTTCAAGTATTGAGGACCTTATTTCAAATTTTGTGGATGATTCAACAGTCTAATCTGGATCATGCCATGTTTCAATTTTGAGTTGTAGAATAGAGAAAGAGGTCTGTCCAAACAGCTTAATCTTGGCAGACAAGTAGTTCAGGTAGAGAAGCAAAGGTTCCCAAAAGTTTAATCTGGGACCTTGGAAGACATAAGGGTAGAAGTAGATAGAGAGAAAAGGAAAAAGCCAAAGAAAAGAAAAGGCAATTGAGGGTTGCAAGTCCAAGTGCCCCTCCAAGAAGAAACAAAAAATGCTAGGCAAATAGTTGGGTAGGCAGTTGTGGTTGCAGAAAGAATATGATCACCATTACACAGGCATCAATAGGTCTCTTTCCAAGGCAATAAATCTATCAGCAAACAAAGTGGTGAATTCCATGAACTCACAGCAAAGAGCATCACTAACTTCTTTTCTTTCCCTCTCTAGTCTATCACTAACACCCCCTTTCTAATTCCCCTCCTTCATTCATATTAACTCCTAATTCTACTATATAACCTCCCTTATCTTACCCCCACCCCTAATATTATTAACACTAAGGTGTATAAAACCCCAAATCTTATGTATATTCCCTCCCCTAGGCATAATAGCCGTGTATTGTTCAAAAGGGACCAAAATGGCATCTGGCCACTTTGGTGAACCTATTCCACCCTATTTCCCCTTTGCTGCAAGTCAATTTGCCCTCAAATCACCTCTGCACTGATAAAACCCCTCTCCAAACCCCTTTGGCATATAAAACCTTTGCAAAAGCTAATACCCGCCTCTGGCACGTTTCCCAATCCTACCGCATGGTTGGTTAATCAAAACATTTGAAAAAACCCATAAAACCCACAAAGTTTGATTTTTCCGCCCGCACTATCAAACGCGCCTTTTTCTCCTCCGCCAGCCGTCGGATCAAGCCCATCAGATCCGACGGCCCACATCAATATCGGAGCGCTTCCTGTGGCGGCACGTTAACCTCCGGGAAAGTGACGTTGCGCCTTGTCACGCCTCCTCCACGCGTCAACCGATGGACCATCTCGGAGCCCGCTCTGACAGCCTCTGCGCCGTACCTAAACCGCCCCGAGAAACCGCGGCGGTTAAGGCCTTAACCGTGACCGCTGCAGTTTGACCGCCACCTACCCGCCGCTGACTCGCCGCCACGTCATTGCCTGCTCGTACCTGCCTCTCGTATGGGTCCACCTCACTGCTGACTGGACTGCCACCTCGCCGCCCCTTGACCAGTCACCCACTGCCACGTCGCCCGATGACGTCAACTGACGTCACCTCACCATGACCCACCAATGACGTCATGCTGACGTCAGCAGAAAAAAGCGCCAAATTGGTAAAATAACCCATATTTACCAATTTTCCCGTGTTTTTACCATTTTCACTGTGATTTCTGCTGAATGCTCTGCATGACCGTTTGAACTCAAATTTTCGCCAACCAGTCAATTAGCCCGGGCGACCTCCTCAAACAGCAACTGTGCACCTGTGTTTCAACCTCTGCTCATCGAATTACAGGTATTTAGACCGTCTCGCCCTCCATACGACCTTCATTAAGCTTAAAATTGCTCAGAGGAATAATAGAACCATAAAAACGATATTTGCATCGTTCATTTCCATTTGTTCATCCACCATTGTCATTGTGAGGGCCAAGAAGTACCTGCAGAGCTTTAGAAACCTGCAATCCTCATAAAACCTCTGTAATTCTGCGTTTTCCCGGCAGAGCTCCTAATAGACATAATTCACCCGATTGGAGAGTTCAGTTAGGCCACAGAGAAGTTCTGTCACTAGACTCCAGTAGTATTTCAATTGCTATTGAGAGAATTCCCCTTGAATACTCAAAACCTCAACTGTTTCCACAGAAAACTGCCTCCAGACTGTGTTTTACCATTCCACCTGTCTACCTACAATTATTGCAACTTGAAGAGCTATGGAGACCCCTATTGCACTGAATATTAAGCCCATCAATGCCCCTCACCAGGAATTAGCATGGAAAGCCCTGGGGGACATGGACTACCAAATGCTGGATTGGTTCCCCATGGGAACCAAGTACAATGTGCTAATGTTGAATGAATTAAGAGCCTAGCACCTCAGTGGGGCAGATATCTTGGGGATTTGGGAGTCAAATTTGCCCATATACAACCTTCCCCAAGTCAATCCAATGCCAGAGCTTATTTATAGCTGCCAGGAATGCTATGACCCCAGCCAAAGAGCAGTCATGAGCCCCACAGGCCTAGTCCTGTTCCAGATCACCCCAGAGAGCATAAACCAGATGCTGTGCTTCAATACAGCCAAGAAATTGACCCCTCTGTCCATGCAGAATCTGATTAACACAGGGATCAAGCTGTCCAGTGACCAGATTGTCAAAATCAACCAACTGTTTGTCACACCAGGCTCTGAAACAGTCAGAACCCCTCCTATTGGGTACCATTGTCTGAATGAGTTGGGCAGAATGTTGGTGGATCTAATTGGCTATGTCCTAGGATTCAGGGGGCTGGAAGATGTAGATGAAAGCATAATGGCAATGCTGTCCATATTTGCCCCTGGTAAGCCTCCAGCTGTGCAGTATGATTATGCAACTTACATAGCAGAGAAAATCCATGATCAGTTCATGAATTTGAAAAGGGAGAGACTGTTCAGGTACTCCTCCTATATATATCATTTATTCCTTTTCTATCAGCCAGCTACCTTCTCTGTTCCTTTGAGGCCACTCAATGCCCAAGGAAGCCCAAGATCAGTTGTTTTCTGGACCTCTGTTTTTCATTTTACCTCAGTATCACCCTATACATACTGTGAGTTTATTGATTTATTTGTTCATCCGGCCCTAACAGCTCTGCAAGGTACTCCTCCTCCTAGATTAACCGATGAAATGAAGAGGATTCTACATTTGAACAAATCTTACAATATTGGCAACTGGTACTTCTACCAGAACCACACAGTCATTAGGATATATGGCTGTGAATTGAACCCATTTAGATTGCCAAGGTATGTCCCCATGAGGCTTTTTGCCTTAGAGTATTTCAGGCAGTTTGGGAACTCAGATTACCTTCACTTTCAGAGTAGAAACAAGAAGTCACAATTGAAGGTAAGAAGTCAGCTAGGTTCCTTCCTGTATAACAAGAAAGAGGAAGGGTGGAAAGAGGCACACAGCATCCTGGAAGGCCTCAGATTGCAGACCAGTTTTGAATGGATTCCCTATGACCCCAATCATACTATCTCCCTCAGGAGAATTAGATACAGACTGGGCAACTATGCGCATAAAAGACAACTTGAAATTGAAAAGTATGCCAATGCACTAGATTGGGAAGAGGGTACACTAGTAGAACAAGTCACTGAGGTAGAACTACTTGAGAAAGAAGCTAGGAATGTGCAAAAAGAAACTGACTTGGAAACTTGTGGACAGGTGCCCACCTCCTACAGAAAGCAAATTGGAACAGCTGCTAGATCTTCAGCAGCACAGCAGCAAACTACTGACAAGACATCCTAGGCAGCAGGCAAAGACAAAGGTAAACAGGTGGAACAGCCACCTGTATTGACAGAGGAACAAGTTGACACCTTGCTACAGCAGCAAGAAGAAATGGAACAGCAAGAACTGGGGCATCAACAAGAAAAAGCACAGTCCAGTGAACAGCAGCCCTTGCAGCAGGAAAAGGGGACAGATCAACCTAGTAACACTGAGCAGCAGCCCCAAACAAAGGTGCCTCCCAGCACAGACACCAATGTAGACACCTCAGTCCTCCAAACACCACAGAAGGAGGATGTGACTAGGAAAAGGGAGAGAGAGACCCCCCACACCTCATCCTTCATCAGAGGAGAGAAGAGACAAAGACTGAATGACTCCCAAGAGGAGGACATAGCAGTAAGGCAAGCCATGGGCATGGGCCCAGCCAGTGGAGAACTTTCGGCCAGCTCATCTCAGCGTGGACATGACATGACTATGGGTGGAGAGGTCAGCTCCTCCGGTCAACATAGAAAGGGGCAGTCAAGTATAAAGCAGCAATTCATTGACATCAAAAGGAGGAGTGATCCCATAAAAGTGCAGCTGTATGATCACTTGTTAAACCTAGCTCCTAGCAACCAGCAGAGACTCATGTCTGCTTTCGATGTGAGCGAAGGCAAAATGGTAATGAGCCACTTCATGCCCACAACTTTGCAGCCTCAGTCCACCTCGGACTATCTAAGAACCAACATGGAGGTTCTTGCCAAAGACATACACCCCATGGACAAGATTGAATTACATAAGCAAACTGGTGAAATGGTGTATGCCTCCCTGGCAGATGAGACATTGGAGAATTATAAACTAAAGAGCAGCCTGGATAACACAGCTTCTTAGCTGGAGTTAGAAAGAGCATCATCACAAGCCAAGGACAATAGGATCAAGTCCTTGGAAGAGGTAATTATAGAGATAGGGCATGATCCTAAAGATGTCAAAGGCATCCAAGAACTTCTGAAGATAAGGGATGCAGACATGGCAGCCCTAAGAAAGAAAATCAAACTCCCGGCCACCATCCATCCACAAACAGATGAAGTTGCCCAGCAAAGGCAAGAGAAGGATGCTACAGATCTGCTGGTATCCCTATACAAAGAGCTGGTTAGGACTCAAGACCAGCTAGGACAAACTGAAGCTGCAAAGGCAGCACTACAAGAAACACTGAAGCAAAGAGAAGGGGGCCAACCCTCCCAGCCTCCTCCTGTGATAATAAATCTTGAGGAAATCCCTCCAAAGACCACTCCTCCTCCTCAGCAAACAGAAGCTACAGCACCAACTACAGCGCCATCCACAGCAACAACATCTACAACATCAGAACAGGCTACTAGTTTAGACATGCAAAAGCTGCAAGCTGAGATCCAAGCTATGGAATCTCAAATGAAAGAGCTGGATGAACTTAAGAAAACCTTGACCAAGGTAAATGAAAAGTTTGACAAGAGCAAACAGAATGAAGCAGCCAAGGAGAGAGAGGTAAAAGCTCTTAAGAGGAGAATTGCTGAACTAGAGAAAGAGCTTGCACTAGAAAAGGTGACAGCTGAAATGAAAGCAGTGCTATGGAGCAACATTGGGCGGTCCATCGCCAACCAGTGGCAATATATTGAGACCATGGATGAGCAAATGGTGCTCATCACTAAAGCAAACAAAGAAATACAGAGAGCCAGGGCAAGCCTCGGACACATGCCAGAAGCTGCTACTAGGATGATCAATATTCTGAACTATAAGACTAGCTCTCAATTAGCTGTCATGGGAATCACCAACAGGACAGAAACAATTGCTGTAGCCAAGAGAGTCATAACATTGAGGAACCTGGTTGGAACACTGGAGAGGAGGACACAGGATATGCAAACTGAAATCAACAGATTCCTGGAAAAGTTCGTGGCACTACAAAACAGAGGCCTCCCCAGCATTTTAAGCAGTGTAGGAAGACTGCTCACCCTGGACAATTACAATAAGAGAATTGATGCCCAGGCAGTAGCAGAGATTGCACAACCGCCCAGCACTTCAGCAGAACCAGGGCCAGCCACCGGGCAGAGTATGTATGACAGAGTGGAGAACCTGTTTTTCCTCATGAATGAAGTTGACCATCTGTTTGATACACCACCTAACTTCTTCAAATTCACAGAAGCAGATGAAACTCTAGGGGCAATCTTAGCACACCAACTGCCCACACAGGATGTCTGGAGAAATTTGACACAGACAGTTTTGTCAGGCCAGAATCAGTAGCGCCAATTCTCCAGGCAAATGAGCATACATGCGCAGGCACAATTTTGAAGAAAGATATCTACAGAGAAGAGGCAGAGGCTGAGCCAACTCAGCAGGACCATTGACTCACCACAAGCAACAGTCACAATCACAGGTGACAAGTCCAGGATACAGCGTACAAAGCCTTAAAGACAGATCTTCCAGCATTTATTCAGAATATCTCGACCGACTTAGCTGTCTCCAAAGGCTAAAATATCTTCTGACAGAGCATTAAAATGCCTGTACTCTGTAATCAATGCTGCATTAAATTTTGATCATAATATCTTAAGTAGTTGGTAAGAATGTAAAATCTGAGATAACTCAGAACTCAGATATTTTGTAAATCACCGCAAGTATATATTCACCCTTCACAGCAGTTAAAGGGGTTGTTGCAATTTTCTTTTGAAGAGCTCTCGCTCGTTGTAATATTTTCAGAGAAGTAATACAAAGGAATAATGGAATTTCCAAGGCTTGGTTTTCTTTGATGTATTGTGGTGAAAGATGAATGTTACAGGATTCCAGGGTGTTGCATAAAACAATAAGTATTCTCAAATCTCTTTGTTATATGTTTTCGAGTCTTTTGTTCTCTTTTGTTGTTCAAATGTTTTACACTTGATAGCAAGGTGAAAGGATAGTTCCAGGATTTAACCATGTTTACCCTGGACTCAAACTGAGCTATTATACATGTTTTCCTCAGATACAGTGACAGAATTGTAATTCTTAATTGCTGCATTTCAAAACTGTGTCTTTTACTGTGACAGGCATTCTCAGGGATTCAATTTTTGCCCCTGAGACCTTCGTCTTTCTCCTCTTAAAGTTGTCTGTTGGAAATATATAGACAATAAGTGAAAATTCTTAAATGCTTTCACTGTTTGTGTTACCTGTTTCCAGTCATTTAATCAAAAATCTGTTCTATTAAACACTCAAATGGCCCTGTAAGTTCCATCTTTCATCTCAAAATTTCAAACACATATAGCCACAGACTCCATTGCCCAATGGTACTCAACCTCTCTGAAAACTACATCACTAGAATCTAAAAGGAGTTTCATCAACCAAAACATAAACAAAACCAGTGCATAATAGCTAGCCTAAAACCCTATCATAAACAGTTACAAATCATAAAGAGAGAGCCCTCTCTGATCACAGTTTGGCTAGAAACAGTGATCCAAAGATTGGTTAGTGGTTACCCCGGCCGTATTCCCTTGGGAGTCATAGGGAACAACCTGGGTGTTAACATCCACCATCAGAAAATCAGATCTAATCCTTGTCGTTGTTTCCCAGGGAAGATATGATCTTGCATTCCCCGACAATGGCACCACAATGTTATCCTCCACAATATTCCAAGGTTGAGAAGGGAGACCAAAGGAGGTAACCTCAAACCACTTGGGTTCATCATCTACCATGCTAAACTAGAGAGGGATTTCTTTATGAACTCATATCCAATGATGACTAGAATGGGTAAAGATTTTAGGCTAGATATGTTAGCCTCAAGTACGGTTTTGATTTTTTAGGTTTTGATGTTGGATAAGGGATGAAAGCCAGGTAGCTAGGTCAAGTATCAAAGGGTTACAATAACAAAGATATAGAGGAGCAAGGTAGCAATGCTTTCATGATGCCTTTATGGTTTGTTGGTAGTTTAGTGTTTGAAAGAAGAAAAATATCTTAATCAGCATGTGCACCATGAATTCATTAAGAAAGGAGGAAAATTACACAAAATGATATTCCCATCAAAACAGAGCCTTATGAAAATAATTCTGGTTATAACCTTTAAGGAAAACTACTAAAGAAATAAAATATGGAAGGAGAGATGTATATAATTCAAATAAAACTAGAAAGGGTAAAGTACATCATCACAAACCCATTGCACATGAATTCCTAGATAATAGCTGCAAACTTCTCCTTTGATTTTTGAAGTAAAATGTTGAAATACAAGCTACAAGAAACCATTTCCCCACTCTCAAGGGTCAAATCCCTCAATGTAGCATCAGTTACATGAAAATCTCAACCAAAACCCTAAAGACTAGGGAGGTTCAAACAAACTCTCAATTTAGGAAAACTGATACATTTGACCTGAAATCAACTTTTAAGAGCATGAATCTAAGTCAAAATTATTCTACCAAACCCTATTTACCTATAATTACATCATTAAGACATCAAAATAGAAAAATTACATCATTAGGCTGAAATCTGTTGAAAAACTATTGAAGAAAAGCTCTCACAAGGATATGCTCAGTGCATGGCTTGCAGGAGGATTTTCGAGGCCTTCGTGTCCTCCAAATTCTGAGCTTGATAGCTCATTGGAAATATCTAGATATCTAGTTTCCATTTGACTCATCAAGAAATTTATTTGGACACTCCATAAGGGATAAAAATTGATTTTACCAAGTGTTAGTGTCAGTCTTTGCAGCCTTCCTCCAATGATCAAACATGCTCTTACAAAGTGATTTTAAGGTGTCAAGGCCAAATTTTGTCATTTCAGTGAGTCTTCAAGCAACATTTGGTCACTAAGCATTAGGTCTAGGGTTTGATTTGACCTTTGCCAAAGTTGACCAAATGTCATTCCATGTCACCGTTCAGCTGAGTGTACCATCATTTAGAGAGTTTTCATTAACATGTCAAGTCCCACTGGGTCATTTTACACCTTGTTCATGCTTCAGTTGCGCCTAGGTAAGGTCATTTCCCTCTCCTAGGGTTTTGAAGACAATTTCTCTTGGACGGCCAAATCATCAGCAAAACTTGTATTGTGATGTTCATACACCTTCCCCTATCCTTAAAGTACCTTATCAAACACTTCCCATCACTGAGATCCCCCAAATTCCTCATTTTCGCACAAACCCTAGTTTCTTGCTACAACCTGGAAGTTTTCTAGGTTGGGCCTGTGTTTAGCCTTTGTGGATCCCTTCCCCTCACTCAATTTTAGAGATTCCACTTTCCCCTACTTCCTAACATCCCTCCCTACTTCCGAAAATTTCCTCAAGAATTTAGAAGCTCCCTATCCCCTTCATTTCGCTTCATTTCGACAAATCCCTTGTTCCACACATCAGGGTAGGTTTCACTCAAATGATGTTTTTGAGAAATAAAATATGAATTTAGGAAAACTGAGAGAGGTGTTTATCCACAACAGGCCAAATAAGAAAAACCTCCTTCACTTTTTACACATGTGTCATGGGTTTAGAGAAATTTCAAAAATACAATTGCCTCAGGAGAATTGATGCACCTTTGAAGTGAACCTGTGAAAATCAAGTTTTCTCCTAGCTAAGTTGGCCAAATGACCTTCTTGATAAGTAAAATGATAACTAGACACCAAGATATTTCAAATGAGCTATCATGAGTTCAATTTGGAGTTGAGGAAGGCATTCAAAAGTTGACTATAATAGAACTCTACCTTGAGGCAGCCTCACTGGGAACATTTTGACCAGTTTTGGGAGATTTGACTTTTGGTAGGGCAAATCAATTCCAAATTGAAAAATTCCAGTTGGTTTGGGAAGTCGACTCAAATACCTTTGTAATGCGCTATCCTACACCCAATTTTGACACTATAAAGGCCTCCAACAGTGGCCTGGAAAAGAGCGCGGCGCACAGAGGGAGCACAACGCACTGGGAGGAAATTTCTAGTGTAAATTTACACTGGCGCGGCGCACATAGAGAGCGCGGCACACAAGGAAAAAAAGGACATGAAATTGTGCCATTTTGCCTCAAATTTCTTGTGAAGCCCATCAAATTGCAAGGTAGGCTCTATAACATCACTTTTCTATCAAATTTTATGAGTGATATGGTGGTTATATGCCTATGATTGAAGGCAACCAATTTCATAAAGACAACCACAAGAAGACACCTATTCAGCAGGAGATAGAGGCTGATTGAGAGATTTGGCTCGAGAGGATCCACATCCACTTAGAGAAGCTGTTGGTGAAAGCAAACAAGAACAGGGATCACCATCACATCATGAGGGTTCTTTGCATGATGAGGAGCTCATTGAGCATGATTTTGACCTAGTTGACTTAGAGGCACAAGATGAGCATAAATCCATACAACAAGTCATCAAAAAGAAGTATTATCAGATCATGTAGGTCAAGGAAAATATGATAAGGGCCAAATTTATCATTTCATGCCTTGATCAAGAAAATATTCAGATAAAAGCACAACATCTACCTATGGAGAAAGAACAATTCAAAGTCAAGAAACAAGAGATGAAGGGAAAGGAATTGGTGGACCATGATAACATTGAACACCATGAAGAACATGTGGCAAGAAAAAGGCCAAGAACAAGTTTTCCACCATGAGCATCTCAGATGTATATTTCTCTCACCTTGATGGAAGACAAAATCACCATTGCAGGTAATGATTTCATGTTTTCAGTAGATTCCATCTCTCAAGCTACAGGCATACCAGACCATGGTGAAAATTGGTTCAAAGACATGAACCTAGACATATAAGAGTACAAACCCTAACTGAAATCATAATATAAAGAAACTCACTCACATGTTTTCCCATTTAGATATTTTTTGGAGATATATGCACCATTAATGAAGGTTGTCATGAAATTCTTCACATGTGAGGGAAAATTTTCTAGGTTGCATCAATATCACATAAGGCTGCTCATGCACTTTACAGCAACCAAGTCACTCAATTTTAGTAGTTACTTGTATAGGATCTTAACCAAGATGTCTAAAAAGGTGAAATTGAAAGAAAAAGTGCATTATCCTAGTCTCTTTAATCATAGCTTGATAAAGGTTTTGGTTCTCCATCAGTTGACAAGAAATAACATGACATGGGACACTTTCATTGAGGCAGCTTTAAACATGCATATAGCTACTTCACCAAGCTAGCACCAAACTATGTGAGCACAGTCAATGGAGGTTGGGTCATCAAGAAAGAATGATGAGGTTCCAAGGCACCTAGGACTGAGGTGACCAATACATATCAAAGAGGCAGAAGGATTGTGTTTTCTCCTAAAATAGAGGTAAGGAGCTAGCGCATGATGAGGGGCCTTCAGGAGAGCCATCAGGTGAACGAGAGACCGAGTTCGTTCTCCTTCACGATGATGAGACCGATACAGAGCCAACAAACGCAGAGCTTAGAGAGGTCATCTAGGAACAACAATCAGAGATTGAGGCCTTGTCCCTTGACTTGGAGAGGGCGAAGTGGAACATGAAGTACCTAGAGCAGAGAAACAAGTAGGTTGAGGACCAGCAGGTGATCATGGAGCTGCAAAACATTTGAGAGCATCGCCAAGCTGCTCAAAGAATAAGGGTTGAGCTCACATCTTTGGAGTAAGAAATCAATGAGGATAGGGAGGCCAACCTTGAGAGGGTCAACATGCATTTGGAGAGGCTACTAGAGAAGGCCAACAAAGACCTTGCTCTGTTGAGACACATGGCATTTCATTACAGGGCATGAAACATGAGCGCCAAGGCCCAAATAAAGAGTTTAAAAGCAAAATTGAGGAAAGCAACAAGGAGGGCAAAAGAGGCAAAAGAGAAAGATAGGCTTAGAATCTTGGCTGAGGCCTCCTTGGCTTAGCATTGCACGCCATAGAGAACCACCAGCCCAAATTTCAAGAAATTTGGGGAAGTTTTGGTCACATGGAAATTTTTTAGGCAAAAAACAGGGATTTTATCCCTGTGCGTCGTGCCACTAGTGCGACCCTAAAATTATAGAGCTCCAAATGAGGAATGGCTTGTAGTTTTGGATTCAGCATGGAAAGTCACGACTACTGGTGTCCGAACAAGAAATTTTGACAAGATCTGAGTCTCCAAAAGGTCAAAAAACACTCAAAAATGGCCTCTCTGCCACTTTTTTGACACACAGGAAGCAGTCTTGGGAGAATGAAGATTTGGAGGGGCAAATGAGCACCAAATTCAAAAATTCTAGTGGGGTTAGAAAGTAGATAGGAAAATATTTCCAGCAAGCCCACTTGGGCACATTTTGGACATCTGCAAGTGCCCCAAAACAGGCCCCGAAGTAGCACGACGCACAGAGAAAATGGTGCGGCGCACAGCGGAAAAATTGCCAAATTTGCTTCCATTTCACAAAATTTCGGTTCGCGACTTCTCCAAGTGGGCTAGCTGATCTACACTTCGATTTTTTGGCACCAAAGGCGGCATTTAAAGTGTTTTTTTCTCCAGATTGGCTTCTATCCAAGTGGCGAAGGAAGGCAAACGGTCACCCCAAGCCAAATGTCATGTTTGCAGCGCTGCACCTGTAGCTGATGGTTGGCTCTCCATCTCCATTTTGTAATGATTCGAGTAACTCCCCAACCCTTGGGTGTTCTATGTCTTCCTGACACATTCTATATATTGTATGCAAGTTATTTACAAAGGGTTGGTTGGCTTGTAACTTCTGGGAGACTGTGGGAAAGAAACTTTGTTTCTTCACTGTGTATTTTTGACAGAGAATTAATGAAAGACAGCAGCTCTGTTTCATGAGATTCTTGTGGTTGTGAGTGTAGCAAATGTGTCTCTTATGTTTTCATATGTATTTCGTTAGGTTTCATAATTCAATTCATGTTCATTTCCAGTGAAATTTTCTGAGTGAGATTAGGTAGAATTCAATTTTATTGCTGTGCCTGTGGGAAAATTTCATGTTCAGTGTTATTCTTCTGTTGAAAAGGATTCATGTCACTATGCCCTTTTCACTTTCTTCAGCAATCTATTCATGCCGCGGTACCTCAAACTAGCTTGTTAGGTTTTCCGCCTTCCTTGCCTCACGCAATAATATGTGCCTTTGTATTAAATTCTCTGTTCTTTGCTGAGCACCGGTCCCATAACATCCCAGAAGCTCGGTCATTGATAAAATTGTTTCCAGAATCCCTATTCACTTACTAGCCTAAGGTAAATATTTCCTTGTAAGTCATCTCAGACCATTTTTGATTATCTATTCACTGAGCGTGACTCAGAGAGAGCCCTCTCCTACTCTGGTAGGGCTAGCTACCAGACTGAGCGTGGTTTGTGGTTACCCTAATTTTTGCCTTCCTTCAGCCTAAGGCAGATTTAGGTGCTAACATAGTGGCGACTCCACTGGGGATTAAAAGGATTTGCTTTAAGATTGTTTTGCCCCAGTACATATCTCAAGCTCAGAGCTGATTGTTGATGGTGAATAACGATCAGACATAGGAAGACGGCTGAAATCATTCACCTGGCGACTCCTTTCACTGAAGAATCCAGCAACTGGTGCTTCATGGTGACTCCACTGCAGAGAGATCAACAGCTTTGACATTTTCAAGATGGATCGGATTGCAAGAATATACGCTCCCATGAGCCGAGATCACATCCCAGGTTTTCCAAATAAAATGCCCAAGGTAGATTGGTCAAAGAATTTTCATGTGTTCAGAAATGTGGAAGGTAATGACTCTGCTCCTCATCTGGTGAACTTTCACATCCATGTGCATAGATTAAAGATCAATTTTCCTGAAGACTGTTTGATGAAAACATTTATGGCTACCCTGGAAGATGAAGCTCGATCTTGGTATGAAAGTTTGCCGCCTGCTTGTATTTACTATCTAAAGGATTTTCATGCCCTGTTCATTGTAAGATATAAAGACTCTTATCCATCATTAAATCTAGTTCATGACTGTTGCAAACATGCTTCTACTTTCATTGAGAGCCTTGAAAAATACTATGATGATGATAATTTTATGGATGATGAGATCATGGAAGCCTTGTACGATAATCCATTTCAGCAACATGAAGAGGAACTAGAGGAGTCCCATCAAGATGCTCAGGAAAATTTGCAGCAGAATCAAGATCTTTATATGGTGGAAAATGAAGGAATTTTGCATCTTGAAAGTCAACATCAATTACATGAAATAGATCAGTAGGTTGAAGAGTTCCATATGGCCGAAAATGAGGAAAGAAGAAGTTTTATTTCAGATATGGTTGAAATAAATGAGGATACACAGGAAAATGATGTTCCAATCTCAGAAAATTATGATGATAAACCAAATCGAGAAACAGATTGTGATGAGGAAAAACATGTTGTTCCAGATCTCATAGAAGAGAATTGCATTATTGAGGCTGCCTCAAATGAGGAAGACAGAGTTATAGACCTAACTACCCTCATCTCATCAGAACACAACCTTCCTAACGAGGTAATTTAGTCAATTCATGAACAGCAAGAGGATATCTTTGTTCAAGTAGGTGAAAAAGTTTCTCTGGATGAATTTATGATAGAGGACATAAAGGTCATGCTTGAGTTTCACGAAGCATTTGAAGTTTATTTTCTTATGATTAATTAATGTAACGAGAATTTGGCTGTCATATCATATGAAGATAAAATGCAAGATGTTCAAACTATCAAGATCCGACCATTCAGGATGCCATTTCAAATTCTTCTTCCTATGTTTCATGTTTTGAAATATTCTTTGAAGAGGAAATCCACTCATCTGCTTGTTCAGAATTTTTTGAGGACCAGGAGCATACTTACTTTTTCTGAAGTATGTTATGAAAAGAGATCAGCATCACAAGAAATGGACCCCTTGTTTCTTCAGTAGGAGGTAAATCTTCATGTTTTTCAGGATCCAATGGCAAATTTGTTGCAGTCAGCAGTGAAGGTGATTATTGCAGTATTCAGGGATGAAGGAGATCATGGTCGACTTTGTTTTTGGAGGCCCGGTTACCAGTATCTGTTGTTGACCAGAAGATCTGATCTGGAGAATCAATCAAGGAGGCATCTACTTGATTGGTTACATTGGAAGACACATTACACATGAGTGTACATATTTCATTAGTACACAGGTGGCTGTCATCATGATTTGAAACACTCGAATATTGATGGGCTACTACCATTGAATAAGTTTTGTCAGTTCTTGTTTTAGTTAAGTCAGTCATGAGTCATTTCCTTTTGCATGGAGTCGAGTTTTTCAGTCATTTCAATGCACATTGAGTCAGTTTTAGTCAAGTTTCAGTTAATAAATTGAGTCATGTTGGTTTGTCGGAATAATGGACTCCATAGCCCAATGGACGAAGGCACTGTCTTCTCACCCAAAGATCTGCAGTTCTTGGCACCTCCAAGGAGCTGCCGTCCCTATTGGAGCCAATGTTAGTGTCAGTCTTTTCAGCCTTCCTCCAGTGATCAAACATGCTCTTACAAAGTGATTTTAAGGTGTCAAGGTCAAATTTTGTCATTTCAATGTGTCTTCAAGCAAAATTTGGTCACTAGGCATTAGGCCTAGGGTTTGATTTTACCCTTGTCAAAGTTGTCCAAATGTCAGTCCATGTCACCGTTCAGCTGAGTGTACCATCATTCAGAGAGTTGTCATTATCATGTCAAGTCCCGCTGGGTCATTTTACACCTTGTTCATGCTTCAGTTGCGCCTAGGTAAGGTCATTTCCCTCTCCTAGGGTTTTGAAGGAAATTTCT